>JAPWTK010000070.1:440000-1088061 GCA_029963805.1 Aromia moschata
CAGATTTCGTAGACTCTTAGACATATCTTCTTAGACACCCGGTATAAGCAAATAATTTAATTCAGTGTTACGTGTTAGTACAGGATTAATTATTATTACTATTTAAATAAATCTTAATTCTGTGAAAAGTTATTCTTCAATTTTTCCAATTTTGTTCAGCTCATCACATATAAACGTTTGTCTTGATGGCCTTATGTCAATGCATTTATCTGTCTCACAGTAAACTAGTCTTAACGGCGGCTATTGACAAAGTAAGACATCACATGGACTACTTAAGATAGACTGCCTGTATGTTACAGTACATCCGTTCACAATTCAGAACAGTTATATCCGGAAAATATCTTTAGAAAATGTGAAATCGTTAAACCGGTAATCCGGTTTTCATTATTTTTATATGTTGCATGAGAGTTTATATCGATGCGCGTTCCCTTGTTGTTTATTAAGCATTAAGAAAGCTAAATTTGTAATTGATACACTTAATGAAATACTTTACCGAACATGGTATTGTAGGATTATAGAAAATCACATCTGCTGTGTACTCTAAACATAAAAAACCCGATTAGACACTAGAAGCTTCTTTTTGCAAGACAACATCTCTACCTGTACATACATATAATATATAATCCTTATATTGTTCTTTCCTTGTCCATTTATTCTCGTTATAAACAACCAAAACGAAAGGGTTATACGAGTATACCTGATGTCTCACCATAGTGGGCCCATGTCGATATTGAAATAACTATAGACTAAAAATGCTGAGGACGGCAGAGTAATGTTGATTTATTCGATTTAATTATGAATCCCATGAATAAAGATAATGGGCCTATACCTAACAGTCCACTATTTTGGTTAATTATTTTAAATAAGCCTAAAAATTACGGCTCACCGAACTGCCACTTTCATGAATTGGTGAACCGCAGTGGGAACTTAATATACATAAATAGGACAGGTAATTAGATTTAACTTTAGTTTTAATCATCTCCTGATGATGCCAACATTGTTGACAAAACGCGCGCGTCGAGTACAAAAAAGGGTTTTGGTGTTTGGTGAAAACTGTACAAGTGTGAATTTGTTTATATGCCGAAGATTCCAATTTTCCTACTCATCACATAAAGTAACTTGTGATAGATTGTCGTACCTTAATTTTATATCATTTTTATTTTACTTTCAAATATTTTTTTCCAATTAGCTATATCCGCCAGAAAACAATAACATGCTATAGCAATGCCACATTGTTTCTCTTTCTGACGTTTCTAAAGCATTTGATTAATTATTTTCTGGCGGGTATATCCAATTTAAATATACAATGTCTAACAAAACCGCATTAGAGCAATGGAAACAAATTATTTGAAATTAAATTGAAATCGATTTAATTTAGACGTAAACAATCAAACAGAAAAAACTGTCTAAGGAATCATTACTTCCACATCTAATGTTTCTACCTTTAAACTAGATTTCTAGAAAAAGAGTCGGATTCACACTTTGGTTATTTAAATAATGCGAATGTTTACGTAATTTTTTCAATTAATTCAGTAGTCTTCCTGTAATGGCACGTACATAACTTATTTTTTAGTTTAAAACTAATAGTATAGTATTTTATGTAAATATGTAAATAATATATATATATATATATATATATATCTATATATATATATATATATATATATATATCTATATATATATGTATACATAGCACTACAATTTTCAACGTGATGAGATTACTTCCATTTTCACTGTTCGCAGATAGTATTTGCAATAATTTGTGCTCTACAATTATTTGTAATAAATGTTCTCTCAGTATTCTCAGCATTACACTAACTTCTAGATTTGGTAAATATAAATGATCTAATTCTTCGCGTCTAATAACTTTTCCTGCTGGATTACCATCTAAAACTAAATTTGTTTCATTGGTAACTGCAAAAAAAAAACACAAGAGTCACACCCTGATTTGACCTCATTGACCCTATTGATTTTATTGACTCTAATAATTCCATGACCTCGACGATCACATGAGCCCAATAATCCCATATCCCTAATGATCCCACGACCTTAATGATTCCATGACCACAATGATCCTATTGACCTCAAAAATCCCATGACCCCAGTGATCTTATGACTCCAACGATCTCATGATCCCAATAATCCCATTAACCCTAATGATCCCATCCCATCTACTCTCCTGACTTCAATGGTCCCAAGAACGACAGCAATCCATTGATAGCAGTGACTCAATGGATTTCATTACGTGGATGTGGAAGTAGAACCAGAGTAGGGATTTAATAATATGAAATTTGAATTCTACTACCTTGAAAACTTATCAAACAATACATCCCATGAATATTTCGCATTAAGATAGAACCAAATAATATTCAACCAAATGAAAATAAATTCATGATTTGGTTTGGCCATTCTCCAATTTGTTAATAAATGATTCAACCAATTTTTATCGTTTTTCTTATGTTATACTTTTTTTAATTATCCCCCCCTGCACTTAAGGAGGAGAAGCATGAGGAAAGTAGCATTTTTTGGAACTCTCTCCGTCTTGTAGATATTCTAATTATATTAAAAATGTTATTTGACCTGTTCTGCAAAGTCACTGCCTTATGCCTCCTCAACCCCCAACATTGTTATACCAAAAGTCTTTACACTTGGAAGTGACCTGTAGGTAAAGAAAAGGATATAACCCCAATTATCCCCCAACACCTAAACCTATTAAGCTCAAAATCTAATCAGATTCAGACCTCGTCATAGTAAATAAGTATTCCACATTTCAAGTTGATATCTTAACGCGTTCTAGAGTTATCGTGTACACAAAAAATGTTTACACGATTTTTTGTAGTAAGACAGGTTGAACTTACTATAATAAATATTAGATATACGATAAAATGTACAGAGTGTTCAAGATAGAGGTTAAATCTTGAACAAGTGTATCTTAGCTTATTTTAATATTTTCATTTCGCTTCCTTTTTGTTTCAATCTCCTTCTAAACAGACTAGCATACCCTATACCTAAAATGTATAGGTTCGAATTATACCAAGTTGTTTATTAGAATGGTTAGAGGATACATTTGAGCAACTTTGTCCTTTTTTAAGTCGACTATTGTAAACAAAATATAGTATTTTATTTTTTATACAGGTTTTATTTTTTTATTTGCTTAAACCATTTGTGTGTTACATAAGACAGTATTGTAATAAATAATGTATTAATATCATTTTTCCAAATTAATGTAACTTTAGTTTTTGTGTTTTAGTTTTATTTTAAGTTAAGTTATTATAAGTTATGTCGTTAGATTCTATTTTAAATACCCAGCACATAACTGAGAAATAACAAAAGCATTGTTGCTTTAGGATTATACTAACCGCAGTGCCAATATCGATATTAAATATAGTGCAAATCCTGTTCATCGATAATATTAGGTTAGCGAGTGATACGAGCATGGTCATATTATAAAATGTGATAAGGATAGTGAAAAATTGCGAACTGGTGGCATTAGTTTTACAGCTATCTATTTACAATCGTCAAATTCAAAAGAAAAACCGTACAAAATTACCGGAGAAACTGAAAAATGAAAAGTTTTAAATTGTGAGTGTTTGCGTAAATCGGTCTTCAGAAAAAAATTTAAATGCGTTATGGCTGTTCTTTTGTACTTGTACAGATAAGTTAACATGTAAAAATATAACTTAATAGTATAACATAAAAATAGCACAAAAAGTTCTTTGACACTGCGTCTGAAAACCACAAATTATTTGCATACATATTATGTACATACAGTGTGGAAGAGCCAAATGGGATAAATTCAGTAGCTCCATTATTATGCATTTTTTTTTTTAGAAAATCCTGAGACACTTCAAAACACTGAGTCAATTTCTAACACTAAAATGACATCTTGCGATCAATTTCTAACACTAAAATGACATCTTGCGACGTAAAAATATCATCCATAAATTCAACCCCCTTCAGGTGACAGCTACAACGCCTAAATTTTCAAATTGGAAGTAGATGCTTCTGATACCTCAATTGAAAGGTCTTTTCATTCTATACTCAAAACTGCTATGGTTTTAAAATTATTTTATAAAAAATAAATGTCTATAATCCCTGACTTCTCTACTATAAGATAAAAACTTACTAATAAATACGTACAATTTTTTGCTTGACAATCGAACGACAAAAACGAGCAAGCAGCAAAAAAAAACAAACCTGAAATTTAAGAAGTTGGCCATTATCAGATTTAGTGAAATTACTTAGAAACGTGCTTGTCATTGTAACAGTAGTTAACAGTTATCAGTGTTACTTTTTGCTTTAGTTTTTGTGTTCAATTCAGGGAGATGGTTTACCTAACAGAAATGCATAAGAAAACGATTCTGCAGATGATTGGTTACGGAGACAGAACACGAACGCAGGCCGAAGTTGTTCACCTATTTCAAGAAAAATATCCGGAGATGCCGCCGATATCTCAAGGTACAGTAAGTAAATAGAGAAGCAGTTTCGGGAACGTGGACATGTACGGCAGTTAAAGAAAAATCCTCCCAATAAACTCAGTGATGATCAGAAATTGGATGTAATGTTTTTGCTTGAAGAAAATCCACATACGTCGAGTTGTCAAACAGCTTCAGCATTAAATATTAGCTATTCCTCGATTCTCCGCGTATTGACAGAAAATCAGATGCACCCATATAAACTGGTACCAACTAATGAGCTCGAGGAAGACGATTTTGATAGACGAATTCTCTTTTGTGAACAAATTATGCAAATGATAGATGGCAATACGTTACAAATATAAAATGTTTTATTTTCGGATGAATCTACATTTACACTTCACGGCCATGTTAATCGCCAAAACTGTCGTCACTGGTCGAGAGAAAATCCTCACTGGATGAGGGGAACTACACACGCAAAACCCTGAGAAAGCTAATGTTTGGGCAGGAATAATTGGAGAAAATATCATTGGCCCCTTCTTCATGGACAGCAATTTGAATGGAAAAACTTATTTATTATTTAGCGCTGCTCCAAAATAATGTTGTATCGATGATGGCAAGGTTGCATCCAGCTGAAGGAAACCCACAACTTCCAGGTAATGCAATATGGTTACAGCAGGAGGTGCACCAGCACATTACGAAGTCAATGTCCGGCAATATCTCCACACAATCTTTCCAAATCGCTGGATAGGGAGACGTGGTTCTGTAGAATGGCCTGCACGATCACCTGATCTCACGCCGTTAGACTTCTTCCGGGGATATGTAAAAAGTATGGTCTACAAAACCAAACCCGACGATTTAGATGACTTGAGAAGAAGAATAAGACTTGCAATAAGATCGATTACCCCACAGATGTTAACTAACGTTAGAAGACATTTCTATTTACGTCTAGGATGCTGCCAAGATGCTAGGCATGCAGAACATCAGCTACTTTAATAATGTAACGAATTTCCTACGCTGGAGAAACGTTTTTTTCTTGTTAATTTTTGCGATAAAATTTAAAACAATAGCAGTTTTGAATAGAGAATGAAAAGATCTTTTAAATGAAGTATCACAAGCCCCTACTTCCAATTTGAAAATTTAGGGGTTTTAGCTGTCACCTGAAGGGGGTTAAATTTAGGGATGACATTTTTACGTCAGAAGATGTCATTTTAGAATTAGAAATTGACGTGTCTCAGGATTTTCTAAAAAAGCACATAATAAAGGAGCTACTGAATTTATTCCATTTGGCTGTTCCACACTGTATATGTGTATATGTATAGTAAATATATACAATATTACCTGTAAAGAGGTAATGTAACCTAATGTTTACTGGACATTATTAACCGGCAACATGTAATCATCTTTTATAAAAGTTTAGGAACCCTCTTCCATTTTTAGGGTAACTTCTTTCACTTTCATAAGTGACCACTATAAAAAAAAGTATATGCGTCTATCTGCTGGAATAAAGGATATTTTGAATAGACTAACCCATTTCCGCCCAAACGACGAGGTTTTGTACTCGACTTTCGACGCTATAACTTAATGCATAAATGTCCTGGAAAAAAAACCGTGCCATAGTGTTTTCGAAAGCTTAAAACCTCCTCTTTCAGATGGCATAGCTTCGAATTCGACCTAGAGTTTGATTTGAAAAAGTTATAATCGATTTAAAAAAAAAGTACGAAATTGTCATTCCTTTTTTTTTAAATTCGTATTTTGAGTCGGAAAAAGATTTTTCTGGATGCTCAAATCATGACGTCTAGTGCCATTAACATCTGTTCTTTAAAACCTCATTGAAATTTTTGGGAAATTCCACTCGGCAAATTCAAGATGGCGACAAAAATTAAAATTTTTTTTTCGAAATATTACACATTTTTTTTCTCGAATAGTATAGACTTAAAGAATGCTCTCAAATTTTGGGAAAAATTTGGAAAAATTTTATAGCATTCTGAAAAAAATTCTGAAAATGTTTTCTGAAATTTTCTCGGCATTTTTTGAAAATTTTGTTTTTCCAATTTTCCAAAAAATAAAAAAATTTCTCAAAAAAAATCTCAAAACATTCTCTGATCAATTTTAAGACGTTTTTGTTCTTAAAAATATTTTGATAAAGTCCATAGTTTTTCAGAAAAAAAAGTTTCAAAGTGAAAAATGAAAATTTCCATTTCGAGTACGTTGGATATTTATTATATAACTGCCGGAAAAAAAATGTACAAAACTGTATACTTTCATGATTTGCTTTTCTTTTACTCTTACTTTTTCATACTGAACACAAGGAAATCCTCTACCACGTTTCCATCGTTCTATAGTAGTAAACAGTGTCCTCTTGGATGATATCAAAGTGAGAAAGTGTGGGTTGAATGGGGAAACAGTATGGTTTGTGAAAAATGTGATCATTATTTATGTAAAACCTGTTCATCGCAAATCTTTTAATATTTTAAAAAACCCCCGGGGGGGGAAGGGGCAAAAAAAACCCCCCCCCCCATAGGAGAAAACCCCAGTTTTGGCCCTGAATAAGACAGAGAGTGAGAAGTAAAATTTGAAAAAGTATAAATAGAATGTAATCAAACGAGAAAAATACAGTTTTGTACATTTTTTTTCGGGCAATTATATAATAAAGATCAAACATGTACTCGAAATGGAAATTTTCTTTTTGCATTTTCCTTTTTTCTCAAAAACTATGGACTATCAAAAAAATTTCTGAGAACAAAAACGGCTTAAAATTTATCGAAGAATGTTCTCAATTTTTTCCAAATTTTTTTTTGAAAAAATTTTTTATTTTTTGGAAAATCCGAAAATCAAAATTTTCAAAAAATGCCGAGAAAAAAATCAGAAAAAAAAATTAGGGCATTATTTGATCAATTTTAAGACATTTTTGTTCTTAGGAATTTTTTTGATAAAGTATATATTATTCGAGAAAAAAATGTGCAATATTTCGAAAAAAAAATTTCATTACGGCCGCCATCTTGAATTTGCCAAATTGGCCATTTGCTTCAATTTGCCATTTGAGTGGAATTTCCCAAAAATTTACATGAGGTTTTAAAGAACAGATATTAATGGCACTAGACGTCATGATTTGAGCAACCAGAAAAAACTTTTTCCGACTCAAAATACGAATTTAAAAAAAAAAGGAATGACAATTTCGTACTTTTTTTTTAAATCGATTATAACTTTTTTCAAATCAAACACTAGGTCGAATTTGAGGAGGTTTTAAGCTTTCGAAAACTCCATGTTACGATTTTTTTCCTGGACATTTATGCATTAAGTTATAGCGTCGAAAGTCGAGTACAAAATCTCGTCGTTTGGGCGGAAATGGGTTAATGTAAAATGAATAATTGTTTCTTACGCAAAAAATGTTTTTTGTTACGTATACATTAATTGAAAAATTTGATTCATCGTTGGGTATGTGGATGGGTGTATATTTAACTTCGAGGTAAGAAATTAAAAATACAAAAACAATGAAAACATCTCTTATATTATTGCAGTACTTATAAATATCACTTGATGTAATACTAAGTATTTTTTATCGCCTACCTACTACGTACAAAGTTTTAAGAAAGGCGCAAGATGAACCATACATAAAACTGGATTCGCAAATAGATAAAACTGTATTCGCAATTCGACTTTTAAGAAACGCAATATTTTGTACCGAAATGGTGCAAATAGTATATTATATATTCTAATAGTACCACTTTCATCAAATACTTTAACTAATATAAAACTTCTACGTTTTAAAATGATAACCTGACTATGAAAAATTATCACCCCTTATATTAATTTAGAGATTTCGTGGAATAATACATCTAAATAAATGAACCAAGATTTATCAAAATCGTCAAATTTTAATATGTTTTATTTTAATATTTTTTAAACTTTGTATCTCAATAGGTGTGCAACATTAGATAAATATATGTTTAGTTCTATCGATTTACTTTAACAAATTAAAAAAAATCGATTCACTGGAATGCTGCTTATTTTGGAAATAATCTATAGAAAAATAATAATTGTTTCGGGATTGTAAATCAAATATGGCATATAAAATACAGCATCACGTTTAAAATAATGCAGTTAGTATCTATTCACTACCGATATTCCCGGAAGTGACAGAAAGTCGCCATTAATTTAGCTGAAAAGACGGATATACAAGTTATATAAATATCACCTCCATATTATTTTACTGGTCACCCATAACGTTTACTAGGGCATTTATTCTGAGGCTCCCTGTAGAAAAACAGAATGTTTAAAAAGTATAAAAACAGAACAGTATATTTTGATGTTAATTATAATAAGACTTAAGTTACCTAAAGAGAGGCGCTTCACAGAGCAATATACTTGTATTATAACTAAATTTTTTTTTATTTTGCACCTCAGATTTTTGCAAATACGAGTATTTAAAATTTTGCCGAAGTCAACATGTTAAAGTGTATCGCTCTCTGCATAAAATTAATTTAAAGCTATCAGTAATGGCACCTTTAAATTTTAAAGGTTCTATTAGTCGGTTATAATAACTTGCACTTTCCTATTAACATATTACAAAAAAAAAAAAAATCGAGAATTTAGAATAATGAATGGCAATTGATGACAACGAAACAAGAATCCTATTATTTAAAAGTGAAAGTATATCTTTGCGTCAATCGATTACTTCTTTATAGTGTATGGACAAATTGGTTTTCTTGAGCAAAAAATTGTGTAGTGTGCTAAATACTTTAGCTGATACGTAAAATATGTTTTATAATGCACACATTTTAACAAAATTTTGCTTTCACCTTGTATTACAAAAACTATTTAAGTTATAGTTCTACAGTTTCTCCCGACTTATATCGGATATTCTACTCTCTATAAAGCAATGTGTAAGACTAAAAGTGTTGCGCTTTTTACACATATTTATACCTCCTACCTTTCTACTAATAACTAGTTTATGAAGAGAATAATTATTGACAGATGAATGAAGCAGCCCGAGAATGTATTTAAACTTTTTCTTGGTAAACTCAATTTACTTGAAAATGTAGGTCATCTCAGTTAATATTATTCGACAGGTGTATTCTGGATTGGTCTGCGGAGTTATGGAATATCCCCTCACGCAACAATCTTACATTGAGGCCTAGTTTTTTTCCGTTAAGTTTTAATATTAGTCAGTTTTATATGAAATATGTTTGGAATCATAGTTCCACTATCATAAATAAGCTTAATTTGCTATACTCGTATATAGTATTTAAATAATAAATTACTTAATATGTTTATAAAAATAGATATTTTATAAAAATAAGATATGTCTGTTATACACAAGAAAATATCTTGTTATATACTGACACATATAATAATATGTCACGGAATTATGAACGCGATTTTAATAAATGTTAGTGACAGTATTACATACGCTTTAGATATAATTAAAGTAAATTAATGACATTATTTGTGATGCAACAATGTTCTAGTTTGGATTTTAATAATTTGTCAATTAGTTGAGACAGACATTACTAGATTCAAATTTAATATTAGTAAATATAGAATTACTACAATGTTACTCTGAAGAAATGGATTCTTAAAATGTAAAACTGAATGAAAATACAAGTTTTAGTAGGAGTAGTTAAATGTCTGGGAGCTTTGTTCTATGTTGAGTAATATAGTTAAATAGCAAAGCAATCTAATTACAGTGAGATAATGAATTTAATTTATGACACCACATATCCGTATATTCACAGCTAGTAAGTTTCCGCATCTGAATCCTGTTTGTAGGGATAATTAGATTTCCGCGGAGAAAAAGTTGTCGCTTTAACAAGCGACTATCTCTGTCCTATTCTGTTGACCGTAACGTGTTCCAGATTAGAAGATTGAAAAAATAAAATGTGAACATTTACCATCTTTGAGATATTCGATAGTAGACCTTCTGTTACCGTACATTGAGGAATTTGGTGAGTAACCAGGTCAATTCATCTCACCAGGCGATCTAATTCTAATTCTAATTATGCATTTGTGTTTATTTCTTAAAACACTTTTATGCTCCACTAAATGCCTGTAATGAAAAGTTTTAAAAGTAGCATCCTTTTTTTTCACCTCGCATTTCATATAAGAAGAGATCAACACATCTTCTAGACACATTATACACAGTGTCATTGAAGGACGATGAAGTTCTTAGTGCTAACCAGTGCCCTATTTTTTCTCTCAAATACCCGAGCGGAAAACCCACATGCTTTCCAAATTGTTTCCAAAGTTTTTCGACAGTTTCTTAAATCACAACCCGAGGATTTGACGTTGGGGGATGGAGTGCATTTAATAAACACCAGAAGTGAAAATGACGCCAGATCTAATATGGATGACGGTTCCTTCCTGGGAACGTTGGAAAATTATTTAGAAAGTCACGAATTGCGGATTCGTCTACCGGAGTTAATGCCTGGTGAAGATTTTGGAAGGGCATTTAACACGGCAATGAATGAAGTAGAAGGAAAAGATGAAAGTGAGTTTTAAAATACTAGTGTTTTTTTTATGGTGATGCGGATAACTTCCATTCATTTCTTGAAAATGTGTGATAATATTTTAATAGTATAGTAACTTAAAATGATGAATTGGATTAAATACAGTTTGTATTGAAGGTATAGTATACTAATATAAATTTTAATAGTATTGCATCCTAAAAGAAGCTGCAATTGTATACATTTCATTTTGCATAATGCATAATAATTTACATGAGTATTATCTATCTAATATGCACATAATCATGTTGACATTCTTACTTTCATTTTAATTGACAATACATTTTACGCAATTCATTTATACTAAACTAAAAGTGATATCAAAATTATTTAATAATGAATCTATCTATAACTGAACCTTTGGATGCTACAAGTGATTTTTTTTTATTGTCTATTATAGTAACAGAGTATATAGTATGACATTATTTTTTTGGGTCGCTTTAATAACTTGCTTGTATTATTTGAAATGAAAATAAAAAATAACTGTATTCATTCTAATTTATCCTTTTCACTCTTAGTAGGTATTTATAGAAAGGTAACATGTTCGCTTACCTAATACAAAAAATGTTATTATTGTCTTTCCATCAGACAGTGGTCTCTGTATAAAATCAATATATGTATACAGGGACAGGATGGTATATATATACTCTCTGATCAAAACGCCCGATTTCTTATATTTTGCATGATGGTGTACTGAGCAGTTGCCTATCTCTCTGACTTCTATTTTACCATTACTTCTCCTATTATTTTTGACTCAGATTATACCTAATTATGTGAACATTAGTAATTTGGTTACTACTGCTAAAGGAAATATAAAACATGGTTAAATTTGTGGGGAGGAAAAAAAAGAGGGAAATAAATAATAGGAATTCATTTTTTTTTTTGGTTATGAATCTGGTATCCGTAACGATTTCTAACAAATCGTAATCGTTATTATTCTGCTACACTGAAAATTTTATACCTATTGATCTTAAATGACATTTCGGTATTCAAAATATTTTGCAAAAAAAGGATTTGAAATTGAAAAAAAAAATGGAGTAAATTTCACCTGAAAATTCACGCAACATACTTTTTGATATCCTCCTAATTTAAGAGGATTTTTTAAAACTAAATTTAACTAAAACACGTTTGAAATTACTACTTCTTTCTTATGTATTTGCTGATATTTGCATCATCCACATTTATTGTGAGTTCCGTATGCTATAGTTACGAGTACCTGTTCCGAACCTTCAGACAAATATTCTGAGCACTGATGTCATGAGTAATGATGATAAAGAAGGCTGACTACATACATATACCGAAGTATTACTTAGGCTTCAACAATTGAACCAAGTTGTTCTACCAAATTAAGGTAATTTCGACCAGCTTAATGAACACCATTGCCTGAAAAGCAAAGTGGCTTTTCCGAATCCAGCTTAAGAGTTAAAATTTTATCCAGTGAAAGCAAAGTTTCATTTGTATCGTAGTCACTATGAACAAATGTTGGATTTCTTCTGTATTTAACATGATTTGGTATTTAATTAAACCCACTGTGCTGGTAATTGGTTACGAATATAAAACAAATCACTGACATATGTTTATTGATATCCAAAAAAATCACTAAAATCAGTTCTGTTTTGCAAAGTGTTTACCTTAATCCCCTTTGACTCATAAAGCAAACGTAAACAAAGCAATACAACACGACACTTGTGGGAAACATTAAGCATGTCCCGACAAGGCTGCCAAGTGAGTTAGGCGGGACTCAAACTTGCTGAAAGATTACACAGCCCCACAAAAAAACATGGTCAAACCCAGAAGGTAGACCCCTCTACCATCATGAATTTTGATGCGCTGAAACCGATTATGACATTAAAAATTGATTTTAACTATTGAATTTTCCGCTAGCACCCCTTACGGGTTGAAATTGAAGTTTTTATAAAAAATTGCAAATTTTTGTGTATTCTTATGTATTTTGGCGTTCTAAAACCAAATATTACAATAAAAAATTATTTTAGTTGTACCATTTGCCAATTAGCACCCGTTTACTGAGGGAATAGAAGTTTTTTTTTTAAATTTCAAATTGACGTGTATTTTGGCGTTCTAAAACCAAATATGACAATACAAAATGATTTTAGTTGTACCATTTTCCATTACCACCCTTTTACGACCCTCCTGAGGGGTTAAAATTGAGGTTTTCAAACAACTACAACTAAAATAATTTTTAATATCATATTCGGTTTTAGAATGCTAAAATAGATAAGAATACACATACATTTTCAATTTTTATAAAAACTTCAATTTTAACCCCTCAGGTGAGCCGTAAAGGGGTGCTAATGACAAATGGTACAACTAAAATCATTTTTTATTGCCATATATTTGGTTTTAGGCTTATGTATTTTACGCCAAAATACATAAGAATACACATAAAGAAATTTTTATAAAAACTTCAAAAATTTTAACCCGTAAGGGGGTGCTAGCGGAAAAGTCAATAGTTAAATCAATTTTTAATGTCATATAATCGGTTTCAGCGCATCAAAACCTTCTGGGTTTGACCATTTTTTTTGTGAGGCTGTGTTATCAGTAGTTGTCTAAGATTATCACACTCTGTTACACTCCATTAGATACCACTGTCGACATACTTTACTGAGTGGATGTGGGATCCCATCCGAAATGCAACCCGACTGCCATTGCTGCCCTCACTTTATCGGCTTGTGGCGCATGAGGTAATTGAAATATCTCATTCTCAATTTTAAGTGAAATACTTATAGTAATCTAATGATTGCATCTCTTTATTTTGAATGCAAGGTTATTCTCAGTCCACCCTTTTTTCTGCTTTACCTATTCCAAAGCGCCTGTCTACATACACTTTAAACAATGATGTTTAGAAAAATGATTAATCAAAAAATTGGGATTGTAAATTACCTATTGGTTTACAATAAGGAAATTGGGTGCAAGATTTAGACAGATATGCACGTTTTGGAATTACTCCAGACAGCCTCGGGGTTGTTATGGAAAACACCATGTAAACAAATTACAGCTTGAAATTGAAGAAGCGCGTTTCTGAAGCCAAATGCAAATGAAAATATGAAATACTAATATTGTAGACAATAACGTAGAGGCATATTTATAATACATAAAACAAGTAATATACATACTGTATAAGTAATATACTATACTTTTCTCGACGCGCGTTTCGCCAACTAAGTTGGGATCTTCAGGAGAAGATTAAATCTGAATGTTTTAATCTGAAGATGCCAACTTAGGTGGACAAACGCGCGTCGAGAAAATAGTAGTTCGGTGTTTCGTGGAAAATGAAACGTTTCGTTTTTTTTTTAATATACATTTTAGGAAAAGTTTAATCTCATCACTGTATAATCTATCTGATAAAAAAAATATTTCAAGCAGGGGTAAATTCAACATCTATAGTCAGTTCAATATACAAAAATCGCCTATTTTATCAGATCTTTGTATATCGACACCAACAACACTATATCTTCTATTTTGGCTATAATAACCTGAAATAAATAAATGAGAATGGATTTTTTTTTCGTCCACGTAATAAAAAATATATTGCGGGTATACGAGTTTTACTATTATAAATACAGAAACATATTGCAAAATATAATATGAATGTGTATGAAATATCTACAATTTTCTTAAGGTGCCCTATCACTATTGATCGAAAATTGTAAATATTTCATAAACTATTGGATATAGGTGTAAGATATTATTCTCGAAATATTTTTAGAATTCATAGTATAATCCAAAAAATACAATATATATATACAGGGTGTCCCCAGTTCGGGTTGCCTACATCACGTATAGACAAAAATTTTCAATTTTTAAGAAAAGTTTATTTGCCTTGAAATCATCGACAAAATTGTTAGTAGTTCAATTTAATACACAAGGTGTTCAGACATTAAAAAAAATAGAATCCGTGAAGAGTAAAGTACCATAAATGTTAACTCTACGAGGTAACTAGGTAAATGCTTGGAATTTATTGTTTTTGCTTAATTTTAAATGTATGAACTGCTAGTCAAAACTAATAATTTAAAAACATTCTGGAACTAACTGAATACTTTCTAAAATACTCTTTTTCGAAATTAATACAGGGTGCTAAAAAAACGTTGATTCTGAACTTTTAACTTCTTGAAGTTAATAACGGATTATCTTGTGACAAAAAACGATTATTTTGAGACAATATCACTCCATGGGCAGAAAAGTGTTCTTATGGGAAAAATAATAGTTTTATAAAACTTTTCATTTCCCCCATGCAATCATTTCTCCCATTTCT
This sequence comes from Aromia moschata, assembly GCA_029963805.1. Taxonomy (NCBI): domain Eukaryota; kingdom Metazoa; phylum Arthropoda; class Insecta; order Coleoptera; family Cerambycidae; genus Aromia; species Aromia moschata. Next base: position 455,195 of record JAPWTK010000070.1, read on the forward strand.
AAACAGAAATCCAATCGATGTGCATTATCAGCAACTTCTAGCGTATGCATTACTTTTGGCTTAAAGGCTCCAAACTTGTTTTCCTTCAAAATGCTTTGAATATGTATCTCGGTAATTTGGTAACTTTAACTTCTGGATATTTTTCATGACTCATGACACAATTCAATTACGTGATGATAAAAAATATTAACAATACCGTAACATTTGATGTAAGCATAGTATGACTAACATTTAATATTTAACAATTCTAGATTTATGTGATGTTTGACACGCCAAGCCCGACGCCAAGAAATTAAAAACAACTTATTTATTTACTTATGCGAAAAAATATAACTACAAAAACTGTAAATAATTAGCAGTCAATTCAAATCTTAAATTTAGGATATATTGTGGAATTCAGAGCAACTTTTAATTTTCCACGTACAGTTGAAATTTGTGGTACTTTTGAGACTTTTAGAACACCCTGGATATTAAAACAAACAAATAATACTATTTTCGAGAGTTTTAAGGCAAGCAAAAATGTTTATGAAGAATGACTTTTTCTCGAAAATAATTTTTTTTGTCTATTTGTGGTATAGACAACTCGAACTGGGTATATCCTATATATGTGTTAGAAAATGTTTAAACTTGTAAATTATTACTTCATAAGATAGACCAAATAAATATAAAATTACATTTTCAAATTATATTTTGTGAGAAACAATTAAACTAAGTGTAAGTCTGTGAGTATAAATGTAAATTACAGTATGAGAGAGAAAAACATTCTGTATGAAAGATAAGGCTTATATAAAAATAAGGAAAATCATTTAATAATAGTGTACATATTTATATATTTAATTAGGAAGAGTAGGGGCAAAAGACAAATTTACAGTGCAAAACTTGTTCACACTTTTAAGCGATAAATTTAAAACATATATTTGTGAGATAACTTATTTCAACTATTTTTTATTTTTTTACATTTGTTTATATCAGTACTGAACTTATTTAAGCAGAATTATTGTTTGTATTAAATACGAACAGTTAAACAAAAACATTTAAGAAAGGAGCATATGCGAAAAAATGTCGTTTTAAGATCTAGAAATCCCAAACCTGTATAATAGATAACACTTGTTTTAAGCTCCTTCCGGAATTCTGTTTCATATTTACATAAGTGATTGAAGCGATTCGATTAGAAAAACACATAAGAATGACATAGTTGATAAAAGAGCTGCGTGAAATGAATTGATTTACAAAAAGTGCGTGAAAAGGCATTTCTCGTCATTCGAAAGCAAGCAGAATGTACTTACTATCAATGTTCTCCTACTATCTGATGTTATTATTAAGGAATAAGGACTTTGTCATACTATGTATCTGAGAAAAATAAGTAGTGTCACGACAAACTATCAATATAATATATATTCTGTGAGTGAATTATTACAGATATTACAAAGAATGCTTTGAAGCAAATATCAATTGCAGGACGTTTCTGCCTTCTAGTGAGACTTTCCCAGTAACTAACGATAGTAGGGGGTCAAAACTAGCAGTTTAACAAAAATAAACATAAACATAAAAGGTACTGTTGATTTCTGGGAAATACAGTGCTACCCTCTTGCGATTATGCAAATGACAATTGTTATGAATCGAAAATTAAAGCGAAATTTTCAGAAGAAAATAACGATAACATTGAGCACTTCCTATGATCGTAACAGGGCGATCTCTATGATTTTGTAAAATTTTAAATACATGTATTTAATTTCAGGCTTGTAAACTGTGTTGTTTTTGACACTCTTTTATATTTCAAATATAGAGCAACATATGGTAATTCATCTGAACGCCAAACTCCGATAATTCGAGTGCGGCAACGCTCGGTCGGGTTGCGTGTTGGATGGGTGACCATATCTGCTGTGTGAAAATTTGTCGGACAGTGGCACCTAGCGGGTGGTACCAGAGGTGGCAATCTGAGCCATCTGCTGAACCTCTGTCAGTGGGTTCGAGTCCCGCCTAATAGACTTGGCAACTCTATTAGGACATGGGTGTTACTGTGTGAGTGTATCGGGGGATAAGTGGAAGAGCGCCGAGGGTTACCTCGCGAAAGCGAACTTCGCCCCCGTAAAAATCAAAGGCACAAAAAAAATAAAAAATCGAAACCCTGCTTTCAAAAACACTGTTTATAGGAACGTGTTTTTAAAAGGTCTTTTATTTCACTTTGTTTGAGTTATGCTTTATTAGGATATTTAAAAATATATATAAATTAGGATATTTTTAACCTAATTTATATATTTTACTTATACAGCGTGTCAACGAAAATTGGCATCGTACGAGAAACATTTTTATTTTATTTTTTTTAAATTCAATTTCAGAATGTGTTAGTACTTGTTTAGTATACTATTCTACATAACATTATGGTGCCATATTGCTTGTATGTCAATGACATTTAAAAAGAGAAAATATGAAAATAGAATTTCTGTTAAAAATATCGGAAAAAGTTATAATACAAAACGCCTGTTCTGCGATTGAAAAAATCTTAATTTTATAATTGCAGGTCAAACGCTTTCTTTAATAACTTTTAACAAAATTTTATCAGACTTTTGTAAAAATTCGACAAAATGTCGAATTTTATATACAGGCAATATGGCGCTGTAACCTCATTTGGGCAAAATAATATACTATAATATAATATAAAACATGTGCTAACTTATCGACAAATTAGATTATCCCGAAATATTTAACAATAACAATGTTTCCTACATTTTCGTGGACACGCTCTATACACTTATAATTGCATTTTTATATAACTAAACATTAATACTAGTAAACATTAAAAAACCCTTATAAATAGAAATATATATACAGTAATTTCGTAAAGTAGCGGATAAATAGATACAATCGTTACAGAATTTTTCGGACAAATCGCTCGGACACGTCAAAAGATAACGATTAATTTTCATTTTTGTATGGGCCTTGAATTGTTTCGGCACTTCAGCTCAAGACTATGACTTCATCGACATTTTTTTTAATGAGAATCCTTAGTTTTTATGACGTAACTGGAAAAAGCACTTTTTTCACGTACAGTAACGTTAATATCAATGTAGGTCAGGAAATTTTTGTGAAAATTGACTTCATCGACGAAAAAAGTTAAGAAACTAGATTTACTGGAAATGAAAGAAAATTCCTTATATGCACCCCGCTGACATTCTAACAGCGCTCGACACTTTTTTTTTGTTTTCTTGGGCAAATTTTGTTTACTACTTATTTACAAATATTATATGCATCAGCATTTCGAAATTAGCAGTTTTATACTTCATTTACTACGAAATCTGTTTTTCTGATGTATGAACTTGATATAATCACTAGCGCATTCGCCATACTTAAGAATGTCAAAAAATTTGTTGAATCAATATTGTTCAATAAAATTTTTGTTCAATAAGATTGAACGTTTTGCTCGCTATTAAGATATCAACGGTGCGTTGTTTGAAGATCCAAATTTATTATTTTTTCTTAATCTTCTTTCATGTCTAGTAAATTTAGATTTTTAGTAAACTTTTAATGTCGATTTTCTTAAAACTTTTCTTATAAGACATACATGTGTTTTCTTTCGAAAAAAATAAGTGACAATTGTATTGATTTTATCCACGACTTTACGAAAGCACTATATACATAACATTTAAGTAGGTTAAATGATTATATAACTTTTGAAACTGGCTATAGGTACTGTATATTTCATTAGTCTTAATTTATATGTGCATACATATTTCTTGGTACCTATGCCCACATTTAGTAGCAAATAACCTATTTCTATTTACGGGTAGTAGTTTTTCTTTTTTTAATGTCTATTACAATACATTGAACGAGTATGTGTGTGTGTGTGTGTTTGTGTGTGTGTAAGCCTCGCTGAGAAAACATGGTTATTAGAGCCGTTTGCCCTCACACAGTGCATTAGTGCTAGTGTCTACTTCACCAAATTTGCTAAGGAAAATATTGGGTAAGACTTCGGTTTAGAAAGATGAATAAATTTAAGGGCAATATATATATTTCGATAGAGGAGGATTCCCTGAGGATAGAGGCACAAACATTTTTTTCAGGAAACGAATCCTAAAAAAGTTATAATTTTTTTTATATTCCATGTTAAGTCTATGAGAACTGTTACTTAGCAAGTTATATCATAGATGGCGCCAAGATATTACAATATGAACAACATAACAACCGACTATAACCTAACCTAACCTATCCTGTATAAACTTAATAACTGCGATACAACTGAAATATATCAAATATTATTCAAAATGTAAATCAGAATGCAATAAGAAAATTAGCCGCAGAAGTCACCATATTGACGGCGGATAGAGCACAGAAGATTGTATTTGCGACGTCCAAATTTCGATATGTCAATTTGGACATGAATTTCAGGGCCACCCATTTGTCCTCTAGCTTCTTGATCAGCATAGAAATCATCCACCACCATTTCACGAGCATATTGACAGCTAAACAATAGAGTTAATAACTCGCTTCTTCAATTCAAAACACTTTTATTAACAACTCTACAGTTCGTCGATCTTAACTCTGTAACATTCCAATCACAACTCACTCTATCCTAGCAATAACACCACTATTTATATTTTTACATGTTCTAAAAAATTCATATGACATCTGGAATATTTAATATGTCATTCCATACAATTGTTTACTAACAGCTAGTGTATAAACTAAATAGACTAAGTATGTAAACTATAAAACTTAATAATTGTCAGCTGTCACTAATGACACTTAAAAAAATGTCACAATAGGGTTACAAAAAAATGAATAACTTTTTTAGGGGTCTTTTCCTGAAATAAAAAATTGTGCTTCTATACTCAGGGGGGGCCTTCTCTATCGAAATGCATATATAGAGACATCCAAAAAAAAACGTCATCAACTCTGGCTATGAACGAGAGAGATGGAAATAGAGGTCATGTCTAAGCTTTTCGGTTATGTCAAACTTTTGAAAAGTGATTGTTACAATTTGTAAAATAAACAATGGCTGTCATATAATGTGACAGTCTTGACAAGTAAATAAGGTTATCAATTCGATTAAGAATAGAAATACGTCTTTTTTTTCTCGGCCAACTTTGATGACGTATTTTTTTGGATGTCTCTATACTACCCCTAAATTTATGTATCTTTCCAAACCGAAGTTGAGCCAAAATTTGTGTCTTGGGTCACAGAGAAGAAAACAACGAAATAACTGCAGACAACGTTGTTTCGGTATATTACCGTTCATCAGATCATTCCTCAGCTAATGAATCAGCTATCCCTATGGTTCGTGCTAACAGAATTATTTCCGCTTTTTATCCATATTTTTTGTTGCTGTGCCTTGCTCTGATGAGGAGCAGTACCCTAAAACAACATTGTTTTCAGTTGATTCGTTGTTTTTTATTTTATTTCACTTTGTTTATGATGATTATTATATAACCGACTTTATAGTCACACTTCTCAGCGTAAATATGGGAAATATTATTATCATTATTACATTATTATCGTTGGTCTCTATACATATAGACTCTTTAATATAAAACATAAAATAAACTCTAACAAAAAAACTGACACATTATATACATATGTATATATTATAAAATTAACTGTAGCATTAACATAAGTGTTCATCAAGAATCTCTAAGATATGTATGCAAAATGAACCATGAATTACTTTGTAATGAAATTGAATTGAAATATGAAACTTTACCCACAGCATATTACCTAGTTTATTTTAATTTTTTTACATACAACTGGTGGTAGACAAGGTACTGAAAAATTAAGCAGAAAACATTTCAAACAAATCAAGCATTTTAATTCTTACTTTAATTGTGATTAATTTTTATTTTTGTGATTTTAATTTTAATTGTTTATCATTTATCTCTGTTCTTCCAAAAATATGCTTTCTTCTACTGTTTAAAAATATAATATATTTTTTTACCTAAAACTTACTTGGTTCTATCTTTTTATATGTATATAAATATACCGGATGTCAACGGAATCACTTTCGGGCTGTCATTTTTTTTAATTTTAAAGATATTTATATGAAATTTGGTCTATGACATATATGATGTATTTGTACTATGTCATATATCTATTTCATATATGTATTTACTAACTATGTCATATATGTATTTATACATATTTGGAATCTGCAGGTCATGTTTAGTGAAAATGATTGTTTTTCTTTTATTTTTATTAGCATTGCCCAAACATGATTCTTCTGATCTAAAATGAACGAGAAAGTCTGCCACTGTCAAATCTGGCAAACGAGCGGGCTAAAGTATTGGTCCATTCTTTCCTCAAAACGTAGAGTTAATAATTTCTAAAAATATGGGCATTGTGTGACAGGGCACCGTCTTGTGATGGCCAATACGGTTATGCTGTCCTAAAGGCAATTGTACTAAATCAATTTGTTCCAAATTTCATTTTCTAGAAATTCCATTTAGCATTAAGCTGTTAATGCTCCTTGAAAAATGATTGGAGCCATTGTTGTCGTGTCTAAAACGCCAGCCTAAACGTTTACTCCAACAACTCCACAGATTAGTATAATCAATTTAGATTCATAATTTTTAAAATTTTTGGGAACCCCTGCACATTTTGGGAACCCATGCAGTAAAACATCCCGAATTTAGATTATCATAAAATCTAGTAACGTAATATTCTCCCACTTGCTTGCTTTCGTGAATATATTGTATACATATATTTTTAATTAACAGACTTGAGATTAATTGATTCTTACTTTAAATTGTTTCTAACAACTTATTTGGTCCCTATGTCCTTAAGAAAGAGGCGAAAGATGGACTGGTTAAATTAATGGTACAATTCTTACTCCCATAATTTATAATAAAAATCGTTGGGATTACTGTTTTTTTTTGTACCTACATATGTATATGCAAAAACAACACTACATTTCGGTTTATTTAAAATATTGCAAAATATTAACTAATTGTTCCGATTTCTATTTTTTAGTTACCCGTTTGATATTTTAATCGGAAACATCCATCAGTTATTTTATTCAATAATATGTATGTTAATAGGACAGTCTCACGACAGCCTACATAAAAGAATGTTAAGTTATTTCAAAACAAGTATACCCATGACATCTGCTTGTTTGATGATGAACAACTGGTGAATGACGAAGTTTTCTAGTTCATGATTAGAGCGAGTAGGTGTCGCCTCCATAGTTATTAGTGGATATTATTGTATTTACGTATTTTTCGATTCAACCACAAATAAGTTATTCATTAATTAATGTGTTATTATATAATCATTCCATTACATTATTAGTTATTACATCAATTAAGTATAAAAATCATTAATATAGTACTTTATCAGATAAAAATTGTAATACAGGTTACAGAGTAGAAATGTTGTAGAAATGCTGCATAAATGGTTTTGTTACGTATCACTTCTTGAAAGTGTCAAAAAAAGTTTTTTAAATTCCTGTATTACAAAAAAGATCTCTTTTACTTTAATTTAATTTAATTACTTAACGAATTTTCTGTTGTATCTCTGAAAAAAAGACGTGAAATAGCAGATCTGTCATTTTTATAGAAAATTGTGCACAGTTACGTAGATTCGTCAATTTTATTAAGTTATCTAAATTTTAAAGTACCCTGTTCATGCTCTAGGAGTGACATGTTTCATATCATGGTTTCTAACTCATATCACCATTTTCATTCCCCAATAATTGTTATGTGCAGGAGCTAAAATAATTTAAAGGACATGACATATTTTTTTCATACAATAGGGCATTTTAAAAATAAGATTAGGGATTTGTTGTTAAACTAAATACACATTATTTTATCATATACTCCTTAACAGTGGCGACTGGTGGAATTTGACATGCTCATATTTTCATAAGGAGGCATGGGACCCACGCCATAATTTAGGAGGTAGTTACTAGACCTATGTAGAAGGCTATAATGGCAAAAAATCTTCAGGGAAAACTTGCGAAATTTTTTTTCCAAAAATGGCTGCCTCCGGGCATATCTTGGAAACGGCTTGCAAAATATTTGCGAAATATTTTTTTTCCATAATCACCGAGTAAACACAAAGTCTTTTTTATACTTGTGATTTTCTTCACAGTTTGAGATCTGTAAAAGTTATGGTAATTTGATTTTTATTTCATCTCAGCATTTTGTCTGTGAGATTTTACATAGTTGTATCTTTACGAAAAATAATAATTTTACAAAAATCGCAGTAAAAAAAATTGTATTTACTCGATGATTACAAAAAAACATATTTCGCAAATATTTTGCAAGCCGTTTCCAAGATCTGCCAGGAGGCAGCCATTTTTGGAAAAAAATGTTCGCAAGTTTACCCTGAAGATTTTTTATTATTATTATCTTTATTATATATTTACCATTATAGCCTTCTACTTAGGTCTAGTAACCACCCCTAAAATATGGTGTGGGTCCCATGTCTCCTTACAGAAATACGAGCATGTCAAATTCCACGGACCGCCACTGCTCCTTAACTAGCTGTAAAGCTGCTGGATGTATTAATATAATAAATAAATAAATAAATAAATAAATACATAAATAAATTAATTAATTAATAAATATGAATAAGGATTAAGTATACTCTTTACCTACAAAAGCAACAATTATTAGGAACAAAAATTAAAGAATACAGTATATTTACACTCCACTTACGAAATGGCTTAGTAGTTACATGTTTTAGGTTACAAATAACACGATTACGAAATGTTCTATTCGTCCAAATTCTGACATTTATTAAGCAAACTCATATAAACTAAGTTTATAAAAAGTTAAAAAACATTTTCAAAGCAAGATGCAATGTTAATTATTCATTATTGTCTTTGAAATCAACAATTATAGATTTAAGATTCTATAATACAGTTTTCATACTCAGGGTCTTCAGTTTAGGTTAGTTCCTTAAAAGAACATAGGTGTACTTTTAATACTTCTATCAATTTTTGATAATATCCATGTATCTGGATATGAAGTAGATTTTAACTAAAATGTTTATTTTCTTTAGTAAAATTCCCTCGAAGAAATGTGGTAGATAAATGTGAGAGTTGACTTAACAACAAATAATACTCGTCCAATATGAAGTTTTTCTCACTGAATACAAATCAATCTCATTTCAACTGTATTTTTTTAAATGTTTGATAGTGAATTTAGAAAAACATTTTTTTAACTCTGATTCATACAATTCCAAATTCCTCTTCAAAATTGATTCGAAAGCGTCCGATTCTCATTGTTACCCAAAATGTATGTATGAATAAAATGGTATAGGTATGAATAAAATGAAAGTAAGGGTTCCATTTTGTTTATACCTAATTTTTGGATCTGACACACTGCACAGTGTCTGCTAATGTGAAACATTTAAAATAAACAAATTGCTGGTGCTTGTTATAAACTAAGGGGTGATATTTTAATGAAAATCACATTTCCAGAAATAAATAATAATAATAATAATAATAATAATAATAATAAATAGTCTTTATTTAATAATAATGCAAATTTACATAAAATTATAATACAAACATAGTTAGAGTGAATTAGACGAGTATTGAAGTGGGAAATTAGTAATTACATATATGAGAGTTACATTATTATTAAAAAGGCGGAGTTCAACTACTCAAGAATGAGGTCGTTGTTCTTCCACTCAACCCAAAATTACACAGAAGATGGTTAAAGACGATAAATATTACACCAATTATTACACAAATTACGGAAGTGTGTATAGGTGACGTAATTAAAAAAAAATAATAATAAATAAATAGAATTTATATGAGACGGCAACTACGCTCCTGAAAATGGTACGATAAATACAACTATGAAGGCATGAATTACAAGACAAATTTTTGATCATATATTAACTGACGCATTTTGTGTTTAAAAGAATCTGAGGATAGGGTTTTCATATATGAGGGTACAGTATTATACATTTTCGCTACTTGATATGAGAAAGACCGTGTAAATAGTGCCGATCTATGCTTGGGTATAGATAACAACTGAAGGTTTCTGGTAGCAATGTTATGGATTTCTCTTTGAAATTTGATTTTATCGAATAAATATACTGGCTCCTGATTTACAATAATATTGTGGTATAAGTTACAGCAATGCAAGGTTCTTCTATTTTTCATGTTCAACCAGTTAATATCTGTAATTTTTGTGTTTATGGAGCGACATTTCCCAAACATTAGTTTAATACAGGAGTTTTGTATTCGTTGTATTCTATTTGAATATTTCACGGTCAAACATGAGTTATAAATGACATATAATGTTATAAATGTTATAAATAATAATTTAAAATAATAGTTATAAATGAGTTATAAATCATTATAATATACATACATATATTTAAATAACGACGGTGGAATCATGGCGATCACGTATATTATTTATTTATTTATGTAGCCATAAACTGTATTTACGTTATTCGTAATATTTACGTTCTGGTATTAAAAAAAAAACAGTATGGAGTATACCTTCATTTTGTGTTTCATGTTTCTATTTCTTATGCATTATGATTCTCTTTCACTACTTCGTTGAAAAATATATCCTCCCCAGACATAAGAATGTATTATACTAATAAATCGCAAGTATTGAGCAGTGCATTTAAGAAAGGTTCATTTATGAAATTGAAATATAAAAATGTGATATTAAGAAAAAAAATCTCTGAAGAGAAAGCCTTTTCAACGATAACGTGTCGCGGCGTTTAGCGTCGTCCATGCCATGTTCTAGTCTTACTGTCAGATGGTAGGAACATTAATACATTTCGCAGATTCCTTTAGTCGTGTTCAAAAAAAAAAAACGAAAAAAATTAGGTGGTCAATATAAATACAAACTACTAATTTTATACTTTATGTAGGTTCGCCAAGAGGAGGAGGAGGAGGTGGTGGAGGAGGTGGCAAAAAAGGTGGCGGCGGTGGAGCAGGAATTATGCTTATGGGACTTATGATGGGAAAAATGTTAGCCGCCCTTGGAATTGGAGGTGTTGGTCTTCTCGCGATGAAGGCCTTGATGGTTTCGGCCTTAGCGCTTATGCTATCCATCATAATAGGACTGAAAAAATTGGTCCACTCAGATCATGATGACAGTGGACATACTGTTATACATGCTAGTCCCGGGCACGGAGGACATGAATACCGGAAAAAGAGAGAAGCGGGAGATATTGCGTATCATGCTTGGGAAGAATATAAACTTAGCTAGGTATGAATTTTCAAAAAAAATTTCAAAATGATTTATTTATTTATTTATTCCGTATTTAGAAAATTTGTGTGTTAAATTATGTCATGTTGTGATGTCGATCTCCGTTTTCTTTTTTATTTTTTTTTCTGTTTGTTTTACATCTTAGAAATAATGGGTACACTATGTCATGCATATTCCATTGCGTTACATCGTCTGTTGACACTAAATCACATATATAACTTCATTACCCTGCTCCTATCATTGAAAATAATTTTATGTTTTATCATAAAGTATTCTAAAATAAACTTTAGTTTAGTATTTCTTTCTAAACTAATCCAATGTAAATATATCCGCAATAGAGCCCTTTACTTTCTTTACATATTGTAATTATACATTACATACACACATCAACGTCCGAAATTAGTATATTTAGTGTATATGTATTTATTAGATATCTTGGACATTCTATTGAGTAATATGAATAATTTTAGTACAACTTTTATTTTAAATCAAACTTAGCTCTAATTAGATTTTGACTAAAACTGTATATATTCAATATTCATACATTTTCATAGGTGTGTTTATTAAAACCTCTATTAACTGCATATTTGGATAAGCAGTAATTGTTAGATTATATTAATCAATCAAATTATTGTAATTTTACATTATTGTTTGTTTATTTTACTTTTACTCCGTTTTATTCTCAGGATGCCTTTTTAGTGAGAATTTCAAGTTACAAATGTATAATATGAACGAATTAAATACTTGTAATATTAAGTGTTACTATTATTTATACTCACTAAATTTATGAAAACAGTATTAATGAAATTAATTACTGTGGAAGATCAAATAAATAAAAAAAATCTCTTTATTGCATCCGCTTTTTAATGGCATTGAACAATGACCTACATCTGGAAATTTCCAATTTCTCCCGGCAAGTCGCCGTCTCGTTTCTCTCTCGAGACCTCGTAAGGTTCAACGAATGGATGTTACCCAGTAACCTCGATTTGTAAGACTGGTTGTATGGTATGAGGAAACTCAAAGAATGGCGGCAATGGACTTGAATAGGATGCTAAGTCAAGGTAAAGGTAAAACTCAACAACAGGTTTCCGATAAAGCTGTACTTAGTGGGGAATAAATAGAAAGTGTTTCACGGTTGAAAGCGGAACAAGAAGGTACAATTGAACGTACACGGAAAGAAAAAAAACAAAGCAATCACTGGGCTAATGAATAAATTACTACACGTCTAAATATTCAAATTAAGCTGTTTCTTTTTAATAATGTATTTTTCTAATTTTAATAGGTGATTGTATATGAGTACAATACTGTCCAGTATAACACTATAAATGTAGACTAGGCTGTCTTATATCCGAAAATCATTCTTCATGAAACTTAAATTAAGATATAAGAAAGGATTTTTATCTCCCCGTTTATTCATCCGTTATTTTTAGATATTTCTGAGTATTGGGCAAAAAAATCGCTCGTTATGCTTTAACTTAACACTTATTTAGTGACCCGATTAGAAAGGAGAAACGGAATGTTCTTAACCAGTTATATGAAAACGATTTATATAAACAAAAAGAGAATGAAAGTAGATTTTCGCTTTCTAAAATTACTCGAAAAATATTTTAAAAGTTATTAATACAAGTGCAAATATCACACTTTCCCACTGAATGTTCCTCGTTGGACAAGAAAGTATTACTGCTATATATCGAACTACTCCTTGGCTTTATAAGAATATTATGGAGACCTAGATACCTACATTTGGAATAGGTGAAGCAGTGGTATATAATTAATTGAGTCTCATTTATTTATTTTTCAGAGATTTATATTATATTTGTAAAATACATTTTGCTATTTGAGATACAAAATATGTAGGTTAGAAAATATTTATTAATTTTAATTGGCATACACTTGCTTGTTGTCATCTAATTATATCAGGGTTTACCTTATGCTTAACTAGTTTTATTTCAAGATGTCCCAAATGTTCGTAATATCTTTTCTAAATAAAAGTAATTTTCTTAAACATTTTAAGAGAAACATTAATTACATGGAACTATATTTTTTTAATATGTTTAATTCAAATAATAATATATAATTAAAAGAGTATTTTATGTTTTTATTTGGTCATTAACTAACATACAAACAGTTAAAGTATACACAATTGTATCTATGGAATGTATTTAACAAATTTTGTAACCAAGACTCAGAGTAACTTGCGATTAAACATTGCAAATATATTTTTTAATACATATGTTTACTAGAACAATTTTACATTTCGTGAATTTTCAGTTGTTTCGAAATTTTCTAGCCTTTTATTTTTTACCTATTTACACATTGAGAAAATGCATGTTTATTGTTTATGCTTAAGTATTGTATTTTTTATTGAGTAATATAGTTATCTAATCTAATCTCTAACGCAACATTAATTTTATATTTGTATTTTCAAATATTTATTTTGATTCATGTGCATTAGTATATATGAATAGACATTTGCGTACAATAATTTATTTTGTCAGTTTTCGTCACATTATATGCGTCTTAATATAAACAAAAATAGATGCTCTACTTACTTCATTGTTTGAGCATGAACACAGATTAGCGGTAGTTGTTAGTGACAAAAAACACGGTCCTCTACCTGGAATCTTTAGCATATTTTCTCATTAAGAATATTTAAATTAATAGTCTTCGACCGTGTCATGTTTGCTATGTTAAAATAAGGTTTTAGTTGGTTGAACTATCCATTATCATTCAAATATTTCCGCCATCCCCAAAATTATCTTAATTAGGTACCTGCACATATACTTTATTTATTTATCCGTTTACTTAATCTCCCAGCAACGTAAAAGATAATTAAAGTTTGGCAAACGAGAAAAGAACCTTTTTAATTTTATGTGGAAATTAACCTCATACTGGAAGCTGGACATACAGCTATTCTACGACCATAAATGAGATTTTAAAGAAAGGATCTACGACATTTCTAAATTTCACATGTGAAATTGTGGCAATTAACACATTTAAGAAACTTTCTTATAATTAATTGGATACTTTTTTTTACTCGATCTTACTCAGATATTCTCTGAATTTTGTTTGTGTGCATTATCTCTTCTTTTCCTCTAGTCTCTTCCTTTCTACTATTTTAAGTCATAAAAAGAACATGAAGATTCCGTAGTTTTAAGTAATACATTGCTACAGGTATTACATATCTGTTAACTGATGAAACAAATAATATTGATATCAAGTATTTGTTTCTTCAATTCATCAAGTCAATGTAAATTTCGGTTTTAGTATTTTCTTTAACTATACGTGAGTTTCTGATGAATACATCAAACAGGTTGCCGAAACTTCTTCTTCTGAGGGGTTGTCGGGATAAAATCGGGGTAAAAAGGAATATCTTTATATGATTTTTTTTTATGAATTTGAATATCTTTAAATGATTTTGGAATATCTTTATATGATCAGTCATTATAAAGTTATGCCAACATTTAAGATATGATATAAAATACTTTGAAGGTGTGACGAAAAATTCAAGTACCCCCGTTTGTCCTCGATTTATGTATGAGTATTTTTTAAATGTTGGATTAAAAAAACATACTCGGTGTTCTTTTCTGAACCAAAAAATGGAAATTTCGCTGCAAATTATTTATTTAGTTACGACGTGTAGGTCATAGTCGTTAGGTGATTAATTCGAATTAATTACTTAATTACTTTAAATGGTTCAAAAGTTATAACCACAAGTTTTGGGAAAACTCATTGACCACCATGTAAATCTTTATATATTGTCCGAGAACGTTTTTAATGATCATTCGGTACTTATATTAATTTCCTAGGTTGTCTTATTTTACCATTACAGTATATTATAATGTATAGTTCAAATCACCCAGTATACAGGATGTTTTCCAATGAAGTAGCACAAATTATGCCAGTAGATAATAGAGGGCAAAACTTATTTTGCCCTCTACTATATACTGGCATAATTTCGTTGGATTTATCCATCGAATTAAACATTGAACACGTCGAGTCCTATTTATGAATACTAGAGGGCAGTTCCTATGTCACCGCTGTATTTTTCTGGCGAGAAAATAAGCTGAAGTTCTTGTTCATTGTTGTACGTCATCAGATGTATCATACTGATGACACCTAATGAGGTCGAAATCCGTATATATGATTTCCGATGACGTATAACAGTGAACGGGAATTTATTCTTACTACACTTGAGCTTAATGGATCAACCGAGTGATGTGCTGTCTGGAATGATATCTAGCTGTTGCTGACCTTGTTAGACCCGTTGGAATACGTCGAGTCCTATTTATGCACACCAGAAGAGAGTCCCCTATGTCACCGCTGTAAACATGTCTTAGTCCAATGTTGTACCCCTCATGAGATAGAGAGTCCCAAACATTTCCAAGTCAATATACATTTTAGTTTAAAAGGTAAATAATCTAAAATCGTTTTAACAATTAGTATGTATCTATGTATACTTATATGTGAAAATAAGTACGTTTTATCGACATATTTTTCCCACAGCATCCCATGATATTTGAAATAAATCATTTTAGTTATAAGTTTATCACCTAACACAAGAGAAATTGTAGTGATTTATCAATTGTAGTGATTTATCAATTTTTCATCTAGAAATCAGGTCGAAAGATTGCAGTGCTATCAAAAGATTTCAGTGTAAATAGATGTACCAAATTTCTCGAAATTGAATACGAACTAAATATATTGTAACAAAATATTATTTTTTAATTAAATCCTATATTTATGTCGTTACATCAAAATATCTAATAATATAGATATTTTTTAACGAAACTTCTGGCAACCATGTGATACTTATTTGTCATAAATATTGTGCAAAGTGGAAGTACTCATTTTATGACAGCACAGTGTTTCAGATTATGGGCTAGTAATATTCTTAATTGAATCGTTTCAGCATAGATGGCACTCATTGACCATTCTCTTGTTCACTCAATTTTATAGGGTACTTCCTAAGTTGAGTAATAATTATTAAAACAGCATATAGAACTATTAAAAACAAACATTTTTTTCCGGATATTTTTCAAAAAACTTTCTTTTTTTTCAAAAAAGAAATGTTGTTCAGTGAAATTTTAAATACAAAAACGTTTAAGGTAAGAAAATACTAGAAATAGATTCACAACAATGTGATAAATATTAGTTATGTTTTTCTACCGTGTTTCGAATTTACCTTTCCTTTAAATTGAAGGAATGATCGGATAAATGCTGTTTTGGAAGATAATCAGGTGACTTTTCCATTTTTGTGTTTATTGAAAAATGGTATTTGGTAAAAGGTGTTTGTTTTGAATAGTTTCTACATGCCATAAAAAATATGACACAACTTAGGAATCACCTTATATGTAACAAGCTTATTTTAACGTCACTAACCTTATAGATCAGCTAATAAATTACGAAAATAATATCTGAAATTAATCTTAATTTTAGGAATAAATTTAATTTAGGATAAATGTACTACTACTAAGACCTGATAACTCCGGAGAGTAAAATAATAGTGATCAATAAATGAGTACCTTTATTTGCTCCTAAACCAATCAAAATCTCTCTATTTGTATCTCTTCAGATGTTCAGATACAGATTCTTGTTTCACACTCTCGAATGAAATTATCAATGACAATATGCTATGCTTCATTTTTAAGAAAAGTAAGTCATCAAATTTTACTTCCTTTCCAACTAGAACGGCTGTAAAATATTTTACGAGTTTCTCCTGAAGCATTTTTTTCCCCGGATATGGCGGGCCCTCACACACAGTCCTCTGTGAGGTCTCTGAGCTCATTGTGAGCAACGTCACATTTGTAGATCAGAAGGTCTCGTACATGTCCGCTCCCCAGACGAAGGACATAATACTGTTTAACGAGGCATTCTGAATTTCACTAAACTCCAGATATCTGGAGTCTAAGTGAGTAGCTCCCACACCAGCAACAACCGGGCAGAGGCAATGAATATGGAGAGGCTTTCTCTCCTCTTTTCCACATATCCTACAGTGTCATCGGCTGTTACGCAGATGATCTTCAGATATATATTCATGGAGCAGTGTTTAGTGAACAGCCCCACGAGGATGATAAAATATGCGTTTCGACTCGGGGCGCCCTTGACAAAGAATCCTGACTGACAGTCTTCTTTTCATTCGGCACTCTTTGTGACACTAGGTTATCCACTCTTTGAAAGTGCTTTTATAATGACTATTGGGAATGGGATAAGCCGGCTCCAACCAAGAAACCCAATTTTGAGCCCTCATTTGCCAATGCATTAGCCCTCCATTTTCCATATTGGTTGCATCTGGTTAATTCCAGCATTATGTTGTGGAATTCCGAGACTGTCGGTGAATGTGCCGATTCGTCTGCCACTGACGTGGTTTTGGATACATTCTATTGCACAAGTCATTATCGCATGAATTTGAGTCTACTGGGAATATTGTGGGAATATTGTAGCACATTTTCTTACTGCTATTGGCGTACAAATGTTGAGGTTACTTATCCAGTTCAAAATCGTGACTATTCCTGCGAAACCAACATGTCCGCATAACAAATGTCGGTATCATCACGCTGTAACAGCGGTCTGTGACGATGACTAGGACCATCCAGTAATCTTCCATCTGAAAAATTGGGACAAATACTATAATCCTAAGGGCTGTGCTCGACGACCACTTATAGTCCCCGTAATTTTCCAGAAGCCACTCCTACGCAGTCCACCGCCACATCCCCCCTTCATCGCAAGGAATGGTGAATGACAAGGCGGCTAGTTTAACAGGATCTCCGGAGCCGCGCCGGGAGTATTTCTGAGAGCATCGGTTATTGTAAAGCAGGCAAGAAGTTGAAAGAGCCAGCGTCAGTTGAGCTCACTGTTTCATAGTCGCAGCCCACCAGATAACAGCGCCTTAGAGAATCATAGGCTTTATAATACACGTATATAGCCAGTGCATTACGCATAATGACCAAAATTTGCCGATCTTTCTGCACGTCCAAAAAATAATTGCAGTGGTTTTAAGAATTCTTCTCTCAATGTAAAATCTGAAGATTAACCTCGAATCCAGGCTACGCCAGGAAACTTAACCCCCTCCTGAACTTGCTTCACACAACGACTCGACGTCGACCGCGTAGCCTTGGGTGGTGAACCCTAACTCAGTTAGTTGGGTTAAACCCTCTTATTGACCCGCCGAGATGCATTTAGTAATATCTAATATATGTATATAACTCTTCCTCTTTCTTTGAATATGATTGTTTTCAATAAAAACTTTGTATTTATCCGGTGATACAGAAAAAAAATAGCAAATATTATACAAGCCGTAAAGATCTTCTTCTGGGGCACTTTTTTTTACAGTCTAGCCTTCAACTTAAATTTAGTAATGACATTCTAAAATATTATGTTGGTCTCATGTTCCGTTATGAAAGTACTAGAACTTCAAATTCCACCAGCCACCACTGCTCTTAAAATACATGTTAAAATGTTTCTTTTGCCGCAGAATTGTAAGTGAAGGAGTAAGACGCCCCTGTGAAATTATCGCTTGTTTATTTTCAAAAGTCCTTAAGCTAAACTTAATTGTTTTTAGTTGTATCAATTGGTTCTCCGTATCACTGCATTCACACTGCATAATCACTCATTGTACTCACACCTCACATCTATATAAATACATATGTGTGTTTATTCTAATAAGTTAAACTATAATTATAGTTAATAAACATGTTTTACAAATTTTTAATTTACATAGTAGAGCCCTTATAAATATGTAAAATTTCGGCTAGCGGCAATCATATGTAATTTGTTTACGACAGACCATGCAAGTCGATGGAAAGTATTGCATATGCTACATCCCTTATTGCGTTACGCTTTTTCTTTCTAGCACGCTCTTCTATTTACGCGAATGTGATTCAGCACGTCGCGTTTAGTTCCGTTGGTGAATTTAGGCGCTGGCTGCTTTGAGCCGTGCATATGTAAGAGCCAATATTTAACTTCTGCGGCCGCCTCTGTGTATTTCCTACTGGAAAAATTTGTTGTTGGAAATTGTATTGCAACTACTTCAACTCAGTTTGTTTCCTGATATTATATAAAGTACCGTAAATAATAGTTTTAAAAATCTGTAAAAATACGAGTACCTTTATTTATAGTGTATGTAATTTAAACATATTATTATTTTTTCGCTTCTTATGATTTTCTAAAGTAGTTAAGGCCTTTTTACCTCTATCATATGCACGCAACTGTTCACACAGCGTAATGCGTCTACAACCATTTTTGATATACCATAAAATGTCCGCCGCCAGTGGCCAGAAATCTTTAAATAGGAGGTTTCCTTTAATCCACCCTTGGCAAATATGCAACACCGCATAAAGGAAACGCAAATTTTCAAGGTTCATGTCACTAACTTCTGGAGTAAATTAACAACAACGGTTCTATTTTGAATAAATAAGTAAATTTTTAATAAAGAAATTTATTAAATATCATTTCTAATAAAGAAATTTCTTCTACGGTGTCCCATAAATCAGAATCTCTTATTGCAAAATTTACGTGAAAAACAACTTGACCATTTAAGTTTTTACTGGAAGAGAATTGGAACCTTTGGCGTTCATACTTGAACTTTGTAATTTGAAATTTACATGAAAATGTGTTGAAACATTTTCATTAAACACTGAAACATTTTCACTCAACGCGCGCGTTTTGACAACCACCATCCAGAGATGATTAAAACTGGAATCGTTTTGTTTTCAATGTCAATAGTTTGTAACATTTTTTTGTAAGTCTCATTAATTTCATTAGGACAATTAAAAGGGAAAAACTTGCTCTTGTTTTCTTTGTCCAACTGACATTTATTTTTATTTCCATGGTGAACTTTTTTCCAATGTTTAGCACACAATAAAAAATATTTTAATATTTTCAGTTAATATTTTTCTATAAAATTTGATACACGGGTATTTTGATGTGTTTTAAATAGACTGGTAATATTATTTTTTTGATAGAAAACCTAAAGAAAACCTTTAGAAAATTTCTAAAAGCATTCCAATGTATATGATTCATTCCAATATGTAAATAAATAAACGAGATTCGAGCGTAGTCAAGAGGTTACAATGATAACCTGTTATAGCAACAAGGCTATTTACACCATGAATTAAAAATTACAATCATTATAATCCTTGAAAGAGAATCAGTTCGTAAAACAATTACGTAATTCAATTTTTAAATGGATGATATAGAAAATGAAACTTCTTATTAAAACTTCAAATAATTGCATCGTCTAGGGTATTATAATAAAACACTTTTACTGACCTCGTTCTGAAGATTCTAAATTTCTAGTCGTTTTTGCAGCTATATATTAAGTGCCGGTAGGTTACGAGATACGTTTTAACTTTCCCATGATGTAAAGGAGATCCATTATTTCTAAGCCACCTAATACATAGCCTGAAGACGAAATTGTTGGAATATAGTATACAATGTGCTTTATATTGAGCAGACATTCGTCAGTATTTGAAATAACTAATAGGTACCTATTTTATAGTAACTAAGTAATTATGAGAAAAAAACTTAGCAACAGGTCTACTGCAGTTTGAACACGGTGTATCTATCTATACGAGTACGTGGGTACGTAGGTGAGTACGTCAGTAATTCAGTGGCGTGCCCAGAAATTTTGCCTGGGGGTTTACTATACATACTTATAGCATGATGATGGATGGCTAGGGAGGGGGTAGTATAGGGTAAGTCGAGGAGAGATGGACCACATTTTGAAAAAAGCTTAAAATATTTTTAATTTTGAGAGATATTATCCAAAAAATGAACATGTATTCTCTAGACATTTAGGAATGTACAGTAGTAGTTGAAGTTATATAAACCTAAACGTTTTTTAGAAAATAAAATATGAAGAAAATGTTTCTTTGGTCCATCTCACCTACATAGTGTAGGTGAAATAGACCATGTATAGGAGGTGAGATGGACCAGTAAAAAAACTAGGTATTTCTATGTGGCTGTATTGTCATGTTTTCCCAAACAAGACACTTGTCAACGCTTTTTTAATACTCACAACAGAATTAAGAATATTAGCTATATTTCTTCCACGTTTACTAAGACTAACTATTTTTGGAGTTATAGATGCAATCATTTCCAGTAGTTTACCTGGTGCTTCTATTTTTACTGGAGGTTCGACTAACGGTTTTTCATGCAGATCTGGTTCAGTTAACTGTGACGGAGTTTTTGCATCTTATTGCACCACACTAGATTGATCACAAGACGTTACAGTGTGAACATTTTCAATAAACGCGTACTGAGGAATAGCGTCAGAGTTCAAAGATATAATACCCGTTACATGAAATGCATTTTGAACTCTCGCTGATTTGTTCCATGCCTCACCCATAAGTTAACCAAGACTTGATATTTTACGATTGGGGTTTGATTTCATGAACCTTGATGAAAATGATTTTATTAACTTGCTTTAATAATGCTTTATAAAATGCTCGATTCAGTGGTTGTAGGTAATGCGTCGAATGGAAACAAATTTGAATTTTTCTCGGCGAATTTCAGCACTTGTAAGTTATTGGTATGTGACGAATGTCTATCTCCGTTCGTCTTTTTTTGTATAAACATAGGCACTTACTTTCATCTTTGTTGAATTTGTGAGGGATACCCATTTTTCTCGGTTACACTGTACGCTATTTTTACTACTACTCTCCGCCTTTTCTCCCAAGGTGGAGTTGGGTACTAGACGTTTACTTTTTTCGTCATTCTGGTTAGACTTAGACGTGTTAATAACGTTGTTTTAGGAATATTAAAATGTCTAGTCCTTTTGTTAATTCCCATGTCCCAATCCATAACTATCTTAGTTACAGTAGTCATTGTTATAAAAAAGGAAGAACTCAGTTTGAAATAAAGTCCATCACTCCTCAGTAAAATTAGTCCATCTCTCCTCTAAATGGAGGAGAGACGGACTACAGAATTTTTCAAGTACCTATATATGATTTAAGTCGTATAATTTAAGGTTAGATGCCTGTATATGGATCTAATATGTTACGTAGTAAGTATATAAAAAAATTATAAAAACCTACCTAATTTTTTACACTTATACTCAAATTGTATTCAATGAAAAATATGAGTAGGTACCTATTAAAACGATAATATTTTCTATTTTCATTTAGATGTGAAATTTGTAGCTGTCATATGCGTTCACATATAGGTCGGAATATCTAATAGTAACGTGGTTAAAATAGTGGCTCCATCTAGGGCATAGACAAAAAGTTATTCCAATCGGTCCGTCTCTACTCTAGGCCTATCTCTCCTCGACTTTCCCATAATAGAGGATACTGCTTTTTTTATTTTTGTACCTGGAATTTTGGAAAAAAAAGCCCTATTAACTATATTGATAAGCTGAAATCAATGCTTACATACTTTTACTTACCTATGTAGTCATATTTAGAGTTATATAGGCTTAGGTAGACAATATGTGTAAAGCCGACATCGGCTAGTTATGAAAAAGAACAAATAGAAGTGAGACGACAGATAAGAAGCAATCGCATACGCATCGAAGGTAGTCAGGGGATAAGACCGGCCCTCTAACCCGGATACGCTAGTCGTTAGAATGAGATCTGTAGAATTTATCCTTTTTCACAACTGGCCGATGTCGCCTTTACACATGGTGTGTACTCCCATATTGCGATAAAAAAATTCCTTTCTTCCTTCTACTTTCACCTTACTTGCGTTTCTCATCTCATTTCATCTCATTCGCGTTCTGTCTCGATGAGATGTGTGAGTATTTTCTTCTCCTGTTGGTGAATATGAGGAGATTTTAACGCTAGCACACAAAAGAAGCCTCTTTCATGACATCAAAAGATTATTTCTATGGAGACATAAAAAAAAAACGTCATCAAAGTTGGCCGAGAAAAAAAAGACGTATTTCTAATCTTGATCGAATTTATAACCTTATTTACTCGTCAAGACTGTCACATCATATGACAGCTATTGTTTATTTTACAAATTGTGACAGTCACTTGTCAAAAGTTTGACATAACCGAAAAGCTTAGACATGACCGCTATTTCCATCTCTCTCGTTCATAGCCAGAGTTGATCACGTTTTTTTTTTGGATGTCTATATAATTATCTTTATAGTACCTAATAATAAAGGTAGCTATAAAAGTATGAACTTTAAAATAAATGTCAACATCGTTATATTATTATTACTTATATAAACTGCCACCAGAACAGAATCGAATAGTTTACAAATAGTCCAATAAAAAAGGCCGAAAGTGAAGACTTTTGAGAAGTAGTGTGCTTTTTTAACTGAAGGTAGGTGAATGGGTACTGAAAGATACCCCACTAAAATTTTGTCCCCAACCCCAGAGAACCCTGAGAAAACGGGGTTGAAAATTTTTATATCGCAATATCTGGAAAACCGTAAACCAAACTAAAAAATGTTTCAAACAAAAGTTGTTCGTAATAAAACAATACACAGTCCAATCGAACCGAAGTCCAATCCTGTATCTATGCAAATAAGGGCGTTAGCACGGTTTGAACTTGTGGAATTGAGGAAAAATTCATTCGTCGTAGAAGCACCGCTGGCATAGAGAGCGATGGAGCGGTATGTCTACACTTATCGCACTCGTTGGTGTGCCTAGAGCGCAGGCGCGGATAGAATTAAGGTATACTCGCAATGAGTGCCTAGTACCTCCATTATTTATAATTTTAATTTAACACTGAGAATATGGCTCTGAGCGGCCGCTACGGCATGCGCGCGCAGGCTCAAAAGTGAGTACACCACATAAAATAATTTTTTTTATAGTATTAAATATGAATTTAAAAATTTCAATAAAGCATGGTGTATTCTAAACACTTCAAGGAATAAAGTTCCGTTGGAAAAAAAAATAAGTTAATTTTTAGAAAAGTTAGGCAATTGCTAACTAACAAAATTTTTTTGGACGTCCGTTTTCACTGGAGACTACAAAAAAATGTTTAAATAATTGGTCTAAAAATGTTTCGCTTCTTGGAGTCCATCTTATATATATACTAAACAAGATTAAGTGATAAAAAAATTTAAAAGTTGTTTATTTTATTTATAATATTTTTTTCAAGTAAACAAAAAAAATGAAATATCCAACAAATGTAAAAAAAAATTTAGCAAATGTTATATTATTGCTGTTTTCGTATCTATCAATGGCATTAAATAACGTTGGCAATAATGTTGCCAATGCGTTTTTATATAGGACTAATGTTTTTATGGACTAGGATAATGTTTTAACATTTTGGACTAGGATAATGTTTTTACATTTTTTTTACCATTTTGTTGGGTTGAGAAAATAATGATTTTTTAAAAAACAATTTTTTTCTTAAAATCAAAAAATCTGTATTTTTAAGTAAACAATAACAGCTCCTTTAGTTAGAAGCTATTGTTACTTATTGCAATATATAAAAAGTTAAATTATAGTGAAATATTAAAAAGCCTTGCAATAAAAAAAAAGAAATATCATATATATCGAAACACGAGTTTGATGAATATTAATAAAAATACGTTTCAAACTTAAACTATAAGAGATATGAAAATGATCAAGAGCTTATTTGGCAGATATTTTATCACTGAACATAGGTAATTGTCTTGCAGATCCATTACTATATTTGCATTTTTTAACAAGTTATAAGTCATAAAATATTCGAAAATGTCAAAATAACCTTCAATTTTTATAAACAAATACATAGTAGCTAATCAACAATAGCTAGAAACTTGGTTGTTTATTCATTTTAAAGATTAATGAATCCTCTATAAAAACGACTTCAATGTCCATTGTCGTATCTCTAATAGTTTAAGTTATATTAGTTTATAATTTGACAAATCAAGTGGTCGCTTCAACTTCGGTATCGTGTAATATTGGAAAGTACTATAAAAAATCCAAAAAAATGTTTTTCAGTCTTCAGTTACGTATGGCCGTTTTTCTATTTTTTTTAGTTGTAGAAAAAAAAATATAATGATGTCAGAATTTGTTTGTAACAAATTGTTGTTAATAAACAATTAAATTATTGATAAAAAAAATGTTTTTGCTCACCTATTGAGAAATGCAAATTTCTTAACTAATTGTTTAAACAATAGAAATATAATAAAACGATTATAAACAATAAAAAAAATTAAGAATAAATTGTTTTTTAAAAGTCATTATTTTCTCAAGCCAACAAAATGGTAAAAAAATGTAAAAACATTATCCTAGTACATTTGTTTATAAAAAATTTATAAACGAATGGCATCAAAAAATTGTTGCCAACGTTTTTTAATGCCATTGATAGATGCGAAAACAGCAATAATAGAACATTTGCTAAAATTTTTTTTACATTTGTTGGATATTTCATTTTTTGTCTACTTTTATCACGTAATCTTATTGAGTATACAAATATAAAAAAAAATTAGACCAATTATTTTAACATTTTTGAATGAAATGAAAACGGAGGTCCGACAAAATTTTGTTAGTTAACAATTGCCTAACTTTTCTAAAAATTAACTTAAAAATGTTTTTCCAACGGAACTTTATTACTTGAAGTGTTTAGAATACACCATAATTTATTAAAATTTTTAAATTTATATTTAATACTATAAAAAAAATTATTTTATGTGGTGCACTTACTTTTGAGCCTGAGCGCGCATGCCGTAGCGGCCGCTCAGAGTCCTATTTTCAGTATTAAATTAAAATTATAAATAATGGAGGTAGAGTTCCAGGAGTCGGGACTTTTTTTATTAGAAATTTCCTCCCTTTTCAGAAACTTTTTTTATTTTTTTTTTTAAATTATTAATAGTTTTTTGAATTATTAGCGAAAAACGAAATGCCTTTTTTTTCATATTAATTTGTTAATAACACAATTTTTTATGTGCTGTAAAACCGTTGAAATACATGTTTCTAGGCGTCATTCCGAATCCAATGAGCTATCGCTCATATTTTTAGGAGCTTTATCAAGAATTATCACCGATTTGAATTGAATTTCTCTCACTCGCACTCATTGCGAGTATGCCTTAATTGTATCCGCGCCTGCGCACTAGGCACACCAACGAGTGCGAGAAGAGTAGACATACCGCTCCGTCGCTCTCTATGCCAGCGGTGCTTCTACGACGAATGAATTTTTCCTCAATCTCACAAGTTCGAACTTATTTGCAAAATAACATGTATAACAAGCCCTTATTTGCAGAGATACAGGATTGGACTTCCTATAACTTTTTGTGTATTTTTTTATTACGAACAACTTCTGTTTGAAATATTTTTCAGTCTGGTGTACGGTTTTCCAGATATTGCGATTTAAAAATTTTCAATGTTTGTGTTTTTGCATTGCATTGTTTGTGTTTTGCATTATACAGCAGCGGCTATGTCCAATTCGGCCATTCAAAGTTAAAATCGTATTTGAAGAAGTGGAAAAAATATGTATGTATAAATAATTATAATATTATAGAGATATCCAAAAAAAACGTCATATAAAATCAATTCATCAAAAATCACGTCATCAAATAAAATATAACAAACACGCAATGTAGACAACAAAACAAACGTAAGACCAAACGCAAATGAAAATGAGGAATAAGGATTACATGTTTCATATTTCATACATAAAATTTAATAAGCCTTTTGATGTCATTGGTATATGAATAATAAAGTATAAAAATTATTACAACGTACTGAAACCAGATGTACATCGACTATCTACCCGTACATTACACAGGCCTACAATTTTTTTTGAGCAGCTCTATCTGTATCTATGATCGGTAAGGTAGGTAGTATGAACTATTGCCGTTAGTTAATGTCAGCTAAGAGCTCTGGTTTACCTACTATTCTCATTTTAATTATTTTCCGGTCTTATTTGAAAACAGTCAATTTTGCAATAACTCCTATAAAATTTATCTTATTATTTTATTATGACAAGTAAGTTGAGATGTTCTGCTAACGATCCTGATATGTTTTGTGACATTTGTGGTTGAACGATCAGCGAAAATCGATTACTGACACTGTAATTCGCTTGTATTTTGCTTACTTCGGTATTGAAATTCGCAACCAAGATAAAGTGTAGGTGCCTCATAGTGTTTGTAAAATGTGAATTGAACATTTGTGGCAATGGGAAAAAGGAACGCAAAAATCTTTGGAGTACCAATGATTTGGCGAGAACAAAAAAAATCATCATGACGACTGTTATTTTTGACAAAAGCAATCGGTACAAGTGGAAGTATCCAAATATTTCTTCAACTATAAGACCTATTCCTCATTCAGACACTGTTCCAATACCTACCAGTTTTTCAGCATGCAGGACAGGAATCTAAGGAGGATCAAATGGAAGTTTCTGAAGAAGATGATGATTTTGAATACTGTGGAGAAATATCAAATCGGAAAACATTTTCACAAAGTGAGCTTAATGATCTCATCAGAGACTTAGATCGTTCAAAAGAGCGTGCCGAGTTGCTAGAATTAAGATTAAAAAAAATGTCTTTCCTCTGGTGTACGAATTACTGCATATCGCACGAGAGAACGAAACTTATTGCAATTTTTTTCCTCTGATGAAAATTTGGTAGGTATATTGTAATGATGTGAACGGCTTGCTGACTTTCATGGGCTTGCAGACTTATCATGCAAGTGATTGGAGTCTCTTTATTGACAGTAGTAAAAGAAGTCTCAAAGCAGTCCTTTTACATAATGTCAATAAGCATGCTTCTATTCCACTTACCCACGCTACATCTATGAAAGAAGAATTCGACCTTAGAGAATATTTCGACCTTAGAGAAAAATATTATAAAGAAAAGTTATTCCTTTGTAAGACTAGCACCAATATGAATTTCAGTGCAATATGGTGAAACATCGGTTCCTGACATTTTTTCAACTTACCCACGTACCACAATTCTAACGAAGTCGCTCATCATTAAAATTTTCTGGAGACTCTTCTCCAAGAAAAATATTGTTATTGTTCAAAACAATGTAAATGGACAGCGAATAACTCAATTATAAAAAGGTCAGCAAAAAATAAACGAATTTTTGCTGCAAATATTAGTTTATGTAAAACTACAAGAATAATGTGTAGTTTTTAAGTTAATTATAATTGTACGGGTAGATAGCAGATGCACTTCCTGGTTCCAATACGTTGTAGTTTATTATTTTTATACATATATCAATGTTTCATTTATATTTATTTATACCAATGACATCAAAAGGCTGATTCAATTGTAAGTATAGATATGAAACATATAATCTGGATTCCTTATTTTAATCTCTATTTGGTATTATGTTTGTTTTATTGTCTATATTGCGTGTTTGTCATATTTTATAGTCAGAGTCCTGAGGATGCAAATTTTGCGAAACGCCGACTTAATGAAAAATAGTTTTTTTTGGAAGTATTTAGTGGTCCATCGTGTTTTAAAACCGGTCAAAGCACCAGATAACAGAGGAAGGCCAAGGAAAACAACGGCTGCATTTGACCGACTATTGGTGAGGAAGTGTAAAGCCGAGCCATTTGCTGGTTCAACCACGCTAAAGCAAATGACAAATGCGCCAATTAGTGCAAGAACGATTAGGCAAAGATTACAAGATGCCAATTTGCATGGAAGATCGCCGAGAAAAGTGCCACTGCTTAGTAAGAAAAATTTTAAAGATCGTGTGCGGTTTGCTGAGATGCATTTAAATGTGCTAGGTAAAGAAAAATACAAAGAGTGGCACAATGTCCTCTGGAGCGATGAATCCAAGTTTAACTTGTTTGGATCTGATGGAAAAACACACGTGAGAAGACCTAAAAATGCCGAATATGATCCTAAATATACCAAGAAGACCGTGAAATTTGGAGGAGGAAATCATGGTTTGGGGATGCTTTTCTCGTGCTGGTGTAGGCCCCATATTTTGGATTAAAGACATAATGACAAAAGAGCTCTATAGGGACATTTTAAATGATACAATGCTACCATATGCGAGGGAAAATATGCCTGCCAGTTGGATTTTTCAGCAGGATAACGACCCAAAACATTCATCAAAATTAGTAAAAAATTGGTTTGAAGACAATCAGGTGTCAGTTACGTTTT
Source organism: Aromia moschata (assembly GCA_029963805.1). Lineage (NCBI taxonomy): Eukaryota > Metazoa > Arthropoda > Insecta > Coleoptera > Cerambycidae > Aromia > Aromia moschata. The sequence continues at coordinate 484,373 of JAPWTK010000070.1, forward strand.
GGCCAGCACAGTCACCTGATTTAAACCCTATTGAAAATTTGTGGGCGGAAGTTAAAAAAGCCATACCCAAAGAAAACATTACGAACAAAAAACAGTTGTGGCTAGAAGTTGACGAAGCTTGGAAGAATATTCCAAAAACAATGTGCGAACGATTGGTGGATTCCATGAACCGAAGATGCCAACAAGTATTAAGAACAAAGGGAAATGCCACCAAGTATTGACTAGATAAGATTGTTTTTGTATAAATAAAGTTGTTTTTGTTTTTTATCATGTATCTGACAGTGTTCTTATTTTTTCTGCCAGGCACTTTTTACACACCTATGAATTTTTTTCGTTCTGAAATATAAAAATCACAGTAGATCTATTTTCAGTAAATCATAATAGTCATTGTATCAATTCGTAGTTGACTTACTGACAACTCAACAGTTCACCCATTTCCTTGTAACATCTAAAAAATCGACATTACATCGTCGTTCTTATTATTTCTGCCACCACTGTATATGCACAATCTTATGTCAGTTAAAAGCTAATTTAATTTCGCGTACAACGGTATAAGTCAATGTGAGTCAAAGTTATTGTTGGAATATTGTCAGGTTTGATAATTAGTATTTGAGGCACATAATAACGTACAACATTTTGCAACAATGAAAATGAAAGACAAACAAACAGGGGTATTCTATTTAAAATAACGAAGTTGTGTAGCGGTTATAGGAAATGGAGCACCCTGTATGATAAAATATTTCTGTTTTACAGAAATGCACCACATCATTTTGTTCAACTTTTATTTTAAACATTTTTTCTTAAATTTACAATAACAGAGTTATGAAAGAAACCCCCATAGGTGGAACACCCTGTATATAGGATATTATACGTGAAATGTCTTTAGAATTCCCTGTGAAATTAAAAATTTCAGTATTGTACAGGGTGTTCCAATTAAAATAGGCATATTGGTATCTACTTCCGGTATAAGCGGAAGTCCCATCTGTCAAAATATTTGAGTTCAATTGAACAAATATGTTATATTAAGTAAAGTCAATAGACTTTACTTACCTTATCGCCAAATATTCATAATGGTGATATTTATAGTGTTCCCGCAACAAATGTCCACCGTGATAGAACATCATGTATTGTATAAGTAGGTAGTATTGTTAGTCTTTGTTTGGTGATGAGTAGCTACCTTTTTTTTGCATTGTCTTTGATGCGATCTACTTTTCATTGATGGGTGTAGTTTCTCATCCATACTATTCTCGTCACCCTTATATTTCCTTTACCCTTAACCAAGTAGTGAGGAGGATAAGAACAAAAAATGCAGAATATACCTATGTATTATTACTTTTAAAATCTCAAATAATAAGAAAGTCTACTATCAACGGTAACACTGAGATTACGAACTCTATTATTGTATTTATCGTTAAAATGGTGGTTTTAATAATTTAATGAACAATGACCATTGCACTGTACTGCATGACATACTTTATTCATTGTCTGTGTTTGCCATATGTCACATTAAAAGATGTAGAGATATGATTTTTGTGGATGTACTAGTCACGTCCCAACTCGACCTACAATTTAAATACATACGTACAGGGAAGCAGAGTTTTAAATTATTTTGTTTAATTACTAAATAAGTAAGGGTTTTACACCTTTATTTATTAAGCTTGATTAGGTTGAATTTAAATAATTTGTTTTAAAGTTTATTAAAGATAAACATGTCTTAATTAAAGCTTTACTGTTGAATTAAGTAAAATGGAATTTCTAATTCCACATACTGATACGCTGCTTCAATTACCATCATGTTTTCACAGCCTACTGCGATAAAAAATGTCAAAAACAATTATTGTGAAACCACATTAGATAAGAAGAAAATACTTATCTGATAGCTTAACCGGTTTATATAGGTTTCACGTTCGCAATTCAAAATTTCATTTGGTCTACATATGTTTTCTGTGTTATTATGAGTTTTTATAATGCTCTTTATAAAAATATATATATCTAAATATATTTTTATTTTAATTTGAAATGCCTATAGATAAATTAAACCGTCAGAAATTTTCTTGAAAAAAATGTCTAAAATGATTCCATAATTCGGTATTATTGTTAATACATTTTGTCAAGGACTGACAAACGCTGCAGAAGACTAATAGAAAACACTTTAAACATGTAAGGCAGCCCACTTGGAAAATACTGATTAAATCCATAACCCAAAATATGAAGGTAGAATTTCCCAAAATGGAACACACTGTATACATAATTTAACGACACATGAAGCTCAGACCCATGAAGGTTTTCATTTTTTGAAAAAGAAAAGTATCGACAAAAAAATATAAACATATATTTGTACGTATATTACAATGCAACAAAAAATATATTATACAGAGTGTCCCATAATTATGTTAAAACTTTTAAAGGGCGTGTTGTACAGGTGCAAAGTTATTCGCACATATAGGGCGAGTCAAAAATACATGTTTCATGTTTTATCTTAATAACGGAATAATGCAAGAATTTGAGATTTAATGTGTGACTTTAACTAATAACTTGGTAATATTTATCTTCCGTCCGCACTCCCATGGAGTTGAAACAAGCAACCACTAGTCATTTTTTGTCATAACTTTTTAATAATAAAATCACAACAGAAATTAACATTCTTCCTCTGACAATCATTAAGATTGTGCGAGAGAGACACACAATCAAACCCTGTGACAGGTGCCTATTGCCACAGGCTGGATTCTTACCTCGCGGATAATAGCTCTCGGAATAATCATCTTCTCACCTGGTATTTTAACACACTGATCTATCGCCGCGGTAAAGTGGATTTTGTGAGTTGATTTTTAACACTACAAAACATGCACGATATAGCTTTTCTTTTAATAGCTTTTTTTACCTCTCTACGTTTTCGAATATGCAGCGGTTATCAAGGAACAAAATTAAACTCGTTTTATTGTCCTATTTAAACTGTGAATAAATTCGTAAAAACACATTGCAGGCTTGCGTCACTTTAACGTTTTCTGTAATTGTACTTTACAAGTTTTTGGCATTTGTCCAATGTTAGTAAGTTAGCTGTGTGTAGTTCAAACGCGTATTCATTTTCTTAAAAATTCCTTCAACAGCACAGAAAAATAAATTTAACTGTATATAACTGGACGTTTTCCACGAAACACTGAACTACTACACTTTTCTCGACGCGCGTTTCGCCAACCAAGTTGACATCTTCAGGAGAAGATTAAAACTGAAAAGTTGTAATCTTCTCCTGAAGAAACGCGCATCGAGAAAAGTGTAGTAGTTAGGTGTTTCGTGGAAAACGTCCAGTTTTTTGTTTCTACGCCGAAGGTTCCAGTACCCACTCCAGGATTAACTACATATGTATAATAAACGTACTAACTTACTTTTTGAAACAATTTATATGAAAGGCCGTCTTTAAAATTACCTGTAGGGTTTTAAAATTTTTTTTAAACATATTATATAAAACATTCATAAACATATTATTTAAAACATTTTAAACTTTTAACCTAGTTATGGGGCACCCTATATATCAAAATACGGATAAATTTCTTTTTTCTAGTTTTTAATACAATTCAAAATGATACAATTCAATTTTGTTTTTTTTTTCAAATTTCAATACAATTTCAATTTTCAATACAATTCAATTGTGTTTAATGTAAAGAAAATCTGTTCGTACGTTTTAAACACTGCTTTGATTGTAATTTGGTCAACACATGTGTGGAATTAGATATCAAGTTTTTAGCATACTTTAAATTACTTAAAGGTGTCATACCACGCCTAAGTATTTTTAGATCATATTAGAACCTTTCACCGTTGTTGACTCAAATAAGCAATTTATATTGATGAGCATGATTTAATCAACACAAATTAAATCACTTACAGACTTCCGTGATTCCACAGCAATTTTGCATTGTCTTTGATGCGATCTACTTTTCATTGATAGGTGTAGTTTCTCATCCATACTCTTCTCGTGCCCCTTATATTGCTGCTTAAGTAGTTTAGAAAACGATACATTTTTTTCATTACTGCATATTAATCACAAAAATAATAAACGCATTGGGGGAGGAAGTAGAATAACATTTTAAATTTTAGGAAATGTAAAGCAATAATATTTTCAGCTGATCTAAAAGTAGTAAACTAAGCTAATGTTTCATTTTTTTCCCTTGCCAGCTAATCAGGCTAATTTCTGAATTATAAAACAAGGATATCTCGCTTCACAACTGTGCGTGACATGTTGGATAGTTGTAATATGATTTATCGTTTCCAAGACGTGGTGTACAGATTGTGTTTGTTAAAACACATTGTAAGAGAACTTGAAATATGACGTACAACTGTTACATGTACCCCTTAGAATAATGCTATATATGGCAAATGAATATCGAGTCAAATATGAAAAGAACAATACAAAAGGACTTAAACACTCATCTAAAGGACTCTAAAGTAAACAATAAATTAATTAAAAATCTCTAATAGTGCATTAAAAAGTTTACATGAGTTACACGTACCCAGTGTAATGCCCAAACAATATACATATTTTGTATAATATATACATATAACCCAAAAACGCATTCAGTTTTTTAAATTCCAAACCATAATCTACTTTATATGAACATCTTTGAATGAATGTTCCGAAAACAGCATTTTTTAAAGAGAATATACAATATAAGTATAAGAAACAATTATGTAAAATAAAAAAGTTAATTGATAATTGGATAATATATAATTTGTACTACTCAAATATGTTTTAACACATGTTTCCAGTATGCAGATAAGGCATTTAATTCATTTTTCAAATAAACGTACGCATACCATGTGAAATCATGTAACACTAAATGATGCTTAGGTCTCAGACAACTTTCAGATAATATTCAGCAACTTTTTAAGGTTGCTAATATTATTTCCAACAAAGCTGCACATTACTTTCACTAATGTACACAAATATGTTTACACAACAAAGGAGGTATTTTTTGGGACAAAAAGGGGTACCTACCTATGAACAGCTCATGTAAATTTTCTCATAAGTTCCAGTGAACCTTATAATTTCTAAAAACTACAACTTATTAATTATTATACCTGGTTACAATTGCGACTATACAACTGAGCCATAATAGAAAAAATGTAACTTGGAGTCATTTAAAAATTTCTACGTTCTCTTTAAAGTCACCACATCTTTAATGATTCTAGGAAAAAAGCTTCAAAAAAAGCTAACTGTACATACGAAGACTAAAAAAGATGAGCTATTGAAATCGCTACATACAGATTTTGATTTTGACTTAGGGCAATTTACATTATACTTACTAAATATATCGATTATCTATATATTGATTATTAAATAGATATAACGATTTTTTTGTTTCTCGTTAGTATGTCATGGTAATGGCAAATTTTTTGAAAATTGACAAAAGCAGAATAAACCAATATAAAAATATGTACTGCATATGTACGTATGTTGATACATACACGTAGAAAAATTTTACCTAATTGTTGCCAATATGTAGAGGAGATACGAATACACATTTTACTTAAATAAACTACGTAATGTTCCATAATATTTGAAACAAATCATGCTTATGGCCTAAATGCAAGAAAGTTTAATAATAATGATGCATTGACTTCGAAAACATACAGTATATGGAAAGAAAATTTCGGAAAAATGACCACGCTTATTACCAACTGATATTTTTTTTCACATAAAAATACTAATTACTATCGCTAAAGAAGTCATACCACATATGAAAATGCCATTTTACATTCCTCATTTATTAATGGAAATGTTTCTGCATCTCAATAATGTGATATTGGACTAAGGTATGTTTAGCTCAATCGACTTCTTTTAACCTCCACATTCACTGGTATCATGTATACTACATTATTTGGAAATACCATGTATGCATTTAGAAATTCATTAAACGCAATTGGTTTAGTAAATAACTTAAGAAAATATTAACAATTAATATATTAACAAAATTAAATATAGAAGTAACCAATAATGACCTACTACAAATATTTTTTTATGTAAATTAGTGTACCAGAAAAATCTGATAACTTAAGGGCAAATAAGGGCAAATTTGAGTTAAAAGATTATCTGAAAAACATTATACAGTTATTTAAAATAGTATTACAATAATTATAACCGTTCATACAGTTTTATATAACTTTTAACTGTATATATTATTAAATATTTACGCAGGTTTAACATGACGTTCTAGTTTTTGTTGTTGAATCATTCATTGAATTTTTTAACTACATACATTATCGTTTTCTTGAAACTCGTGGATCATCTTGCACTTTCTTTTGTGTGGGTTCTTATGACCTAGTTTGCATTTTACCTACAACACAGAAAAGCAATATTTATAAAATCTAAAAAAATACAAATTATAAAACATGATTTATTCGACATTAGCTCTTTTGTTCTTTATTTGCATGTATTTAATTTCACTTTCAATAAGATCAAGTTCAGTCAAAACGCATGATTTAAAAAGTAAAATTAATATTCAATACACGTTTTTGAAATTCATAATATCGATCAAAGGCATTATTGTACATTTAGGCAATGACATCCGGTAAAGATGCGGTACCATCGATTCGTACAGCTAGTAAATACACCCGGAGTCTTTGCCGATAGTTGCATATCGCACAGGGAGGGCGTCTGAAACGAGGTTAGGCGCGTTTACTGAGAAAGCGGTCCAAGATATCGCCCCGCGGTCTTCATTATAGTCCTCTGGACCCAAATTGTGTTAAGACCAGTCAGAAGGGAAGGGAGCGGGTAATATATATCCACACAGTGGGTTCGAAATATCATACGACGATCCGCTTTGTTGATAATACAGTTATTTACCACCATGACTAGTTATAAAATCGTTGCTGGCCTATTATTGTGTGTCGTAGTAGCGGTTAGTGCGCTTCCTGCCCAAGATGAGTCACGTGGTAATTCAATTCAGACGGAAAATGATTTGCTGGACTCCATATACAACGACTGCCTTCGTAAGGACTCCATGTCGTGCCTAAAGTACAAACTTTTTAATTTTATCGATAAAATGCTTGGACACAAGGAAACAATCACAGTGACCGAAGGTGTACAAATTATAAGGACCAGTAGTGAAAAGGAAGGTGCCCCTCGTGCTGCTACAAGTGAGGATACGATCGAATCGCTCATATTCAACCGAATTGCTGGTTTCTTGGAAACTCACACAATTAAAGTTGACATAAAAGGAAGTGAAATTGTTAATGCCGTGAGTTCCACAGCTCGATCCCTTGGTGACCTTGCCGACTCCCTGTCTGAAGATGAGAAGTCTGTTGGAGAAGAAGAAGGGAGAGGAAAGAAAAAGAAAGCCAACAGAATTTTGGGACCTCTTATGGCAGCCATCGCTCTAAAAGCAGCACTTTTGGGAAAACTAGCTCTCGCGGGAATAGCTCTTATTGCCGGAAAAGCACTTCTTGTCGGTAAAATTGCTCTTGTTCTTTCAGCCATCATTGGACTTAAAAAAATTATTGGGTCAAGGGCAAGGAAAGCACGTTACCTACGAAGTGGTAGCTCATCCTCAACATTCATCTAGTCACGTTCAGACTCATGAATCTGCGTATGTAGGAGGTTCTGCTCATGGTGGTGGATTTGGAGGTGATGTTGGAGGAGGATATGGAGGTGGTGGTTCTTCGGGACACGGAGGATGGGGACGATCCCTTGATGCTCAATCTTTGGTTTACCGAGGTCATGCTCAAACACAACAATAGGAAACCAACTGGTCTAGTTTGGTTTAAGTACCTGTCAAAATCTCAGCGAGACTAGGATCCGGACGTTGGGGTCCACTGGAAAAAATATTTATGTATTTATTTTCTTCTTATTTAAGTCAAATGATCAAAGACTATTTTTACCAATTCCAGTTTTACTGGATATTTAGGTTTAAGTTATTTGTTATGTTTTATACGAGTCAATAAAAATATAATTACTCACATAATCTTTTATTCGTTTAAAGTTTTAATAAGATAAACGATGGCTATCCGTAAGATTTTACATAAACAGAATAATATATTACCATTAAACCGTATATATGAGAGACTTTAATGCAAAATAAGATTTTAGAAAACCCATTTGGTGACACTCTATAGTCATAAAACTAAGAGGTCAAATTTCACTGGCAATGAAAAGTATGTTACAAGAACTAACTAAATGCGGCTATTATTTACTGGGCAATGAACTCATTCCATATATAAATTTCTCTTTTCAATAACTGATCTTGACCTTAGTTGTTCTCGTGGGCGACCAGATTAAATTTCTTCGGTCAAGTTTATGTTACCACACCTGTCCCAGTTAACAGGTAAGAATATGTGCTCAAGAGAATTTAATTTGAAGGTAAATAGATTTTAATAAATGTCTATCAATTTCCTATAGATATACCTTGTTTCAAATATTTAAATATATTTTAAAAAATAGACATAATTACTACACACTATTTAACTTAATTTTAGAAAAATATTTTTATGTAGAATCCTTAGAAAATACAATTTTTAATAACTATTGTAATATACCGGGTGATGCTCGAAAGTAGCTCACCCTCATAACTAAGTTGTTTTCAGAGATAAATTTAGAATTGAATATTAGGCATATATAAATCTACGTTTATTGACATTGTCGACAAGTTTTATTCACTTCCAGTTTAACCAGAAATAGTCCTAACTTCTGAATCTTAAATGGCACGTCAAATTTATTCTCATTTGGTTTGATTCTATATGTTATTCTGAGTACTATGATATGTCATTTGTCACCTTTTCATGTCATTTATTTATTTTTTTGCTTATAACTTTTGATCTTCTTAGAGTTTAATAAAACGTTTCAGTTCAAACGGTCAAGTTGACGTTGAAAAAATGTTAATTTTGTTGACAGTTTCGATTTTTTTAAACGTGTAAATATGACTTTAATGATATGAATTTTAATGTTTTCTCAGTGTTCTTAAATGGAAACAGTAAGCTTATAAGCTTATTCAAATAGTGCTTTTTACTAACATTTTTATATCACACAATTCAATAGGTACCTACTTAAGAACTCTCAAACAAAAACACAATGAAACATCAAAATTAACACAAAATATTAGCACAAAATAGGGATTGATTTTAATGCACCGACATTAGTAGGCTTTATTTTTAATTAAACATTGCCTGATTAATAGCAACACTCTCTGAAATATATATCTGTCAGTTTTAAGACAAACTCTAAATTGTTTCGTTTCCATTTAATTTAATTTAATATTATAAAATAATATCAGCTAGGATTTCATCAATATGGCGTATCTTTTGGCGTAAACTCGAGCCGCTTCGTAAGAATTCTTTTTTTCTTAATTCTTCATAAAATAAAAGCCTACCAATTTGCTCATTTCTGGTATATTTCTACATTTTTTTTTTTACAATACGACGAATATAAAGCAAATTTGAATATGTATTAAAATTGACATGTTTGTTTACATTGTTTGAGAGTTAATAATGTTTTTGTTTTCAAAGCCACCTAATATACATACATATGTGCATTAAAATCAAATCTTATTTTATTATTATTATCAGTTATTTAATGTTTGTGTGATTGTGTTACTTTCTTGAAAAATTTTTAGCAAATAATTAAGTGTGTAGCATAAATATTTTGGTAATAAATAAACTCTATTTGAATAAGCTTATGAGCCATTTAAAAAAAAATTGAGAAAACATTAAAAAAATATTTTCGCCTTATTTAAACGCTTCTTAAAAAAGTAAAAAATAGAAACTGTGGATAAAAATAAGATAAAGCAATTTTTCTACGTCCACGTTTTAATTAAGTCTAAGCACTTTAGATTAAAAAATATAAACCAGGAAATAAATGACATGACGTGTCAAAAAGTGACAAAAAACAATGATATGTTAATATCATTTTGTTCAGAATCAAAACAAGTGAAAATAAATATGAAGTGCCATTAAAGATTTATTTTGGAAGTTGGGGCCATTTTCAGTTAAATCGGAAGTGAATAAAAATACAACTACGTCAATAAATGCAAATATGTGTCTAGCACCCAATTCTAAAATTTCATTGTTTTATTTTTTAAAATAACAAAGTTATGGGGGTGAGCCACTTTTGAGAGTCACCCAATATACGGGGGGTAAAAGTAGTAAGTTGAAAGCAGTAAGTTTCTTTAAATGGAACACCTTATATGTTTCGATAAATTTAGGTTCTCCATTTCATTCTGGCTACATACATATATGTTATATGCTTTTCTTATTACTGTTTGTGTTAGTTTTTCATTTTTATTATTTCAGACAACTATAAAAAAAATGATTTTAATCACTAAAATAAATACAAATTTAATTTAGAACAGCCATTTCGAAAGTAAGTTTCAAAACCAAATGAAAATAACGTTGTGTCCATAATGGACTCAAACTGAATGAAACTGAAGAGTAATTACCTCCTGATGATAATACGATGGTAGGCTAAACGCATGTATTCCTTTATAAAACTAATTATGTACAAAAGCTTTTTAACTACATATATGAAGTTGGGTGACTTACAAGATTGTTGCTTATTTTGTGACTCATAAAAGTGGTGTTTGTAGATAAAAAAAATGTTCACAACAGTTTGAGAAAAAAAAACTTAAACAGTACGCACACGCAAAAAGGAACGCAAAACAATACGATTTAAACAATAATTCTTCGAAATAAAAATTACATTCTATTTTCTAATTGAACTTTATATATTTACATTTTTATCATTTTTACCATTTCGACGCTGTATCGTGACGACCTAATTGCTTTTATGATCACCAATATTTTGTTTTAGAAGTCGACTGAAAACTGCATGTAATTTATGCAGAAATGCAAAAAATTCAGTATTCAACATTTAGGCGCCGGGTGTCACGTAGATCAATTTTTCAAACGCTTTAGTAAACGGTGCAACGCTTAGTGTGAAAAATATTAAGTGTGATAAATTACTACATTTAGCGATTTTCTGTTCATGACACTGATAAATCAGTTTACGTACAAAATTACAGATGCTCATAAGGAAAACATGTAGAGTCGATATGGTAAATTCTGATTTGTTTCGTTCCTGATACTAAAATAAAAATTTCTTAAAGAAAAAACAAAATCTACGTACAAAGGTAGGTATACACATTTTTAATAGAAAAACTAACATTGAAAAATGAGATACATATTATACATTCTGTATACCATATGTGAACTAAACTCTATTCTCCAAATGTGAAAAGAGATATTCATTAAATGCTACTCCCAGCGAACTGATCCCATTCCAGTTATTGGCTTCCTCGGTGCGGGGGCTTTTTTGTCATTCGAATAGGGAAGGTACAAAATCGCCAACAAATGCGAATCGGCCCTCTACGCCATTCCTGATTCCTGACCCGCTGAGTGGGAAGTGCCTGTTAGGTGTGGCAATTATATCTGTCTTATTCTATCCTCCACTTAGGTCTTACAGGAAATAAGACCTAAGTAAGAAATCTACCGTAATAAAATAGTTTTTTTGTGTGCGGTTTGAAGTATTTAATTTTTCTTGATAGTTTTGTAGATATAAAAACGTGGCAAAAACAAAAATAATAACAAAAATAAAGTAAAAAAAATTATTTTCGCATGTTTTAACCACTTTTTGAGGTTCAGGACGAATTGTGATATTGTAGAGTTAAAAGGACACCGTATTTGGATTCAGTGATCCTGAAAACTTACAAGTATGGTGTATTAATCTAATCTATCATTTAATTAAATCAAGCTTTGATCTGATGAATCAATTAAATGAGTCAAGCTTGAATGTAATGAACCAATTAAAATCAAGCTTTGATCTGATAAAAATATTGCTCGTGGTGTATATTTCGCATTTTGCCATTCTATGTCTTTATTATGGGATTGCCCCTGGAATATATTGCGTCATGCGTTACGTCACGCTTGGACCACCCCCCACACCCGGCCTGGGCCTGGATGAGAGCTATCCCTCATTTAAACTTTCATCTCGGCCCTCATTTAACTCTCATATAATTCCTCATTCCAGCCCTCATTCAATTCTCCTCATTTTGACATTATATGTCTTTATTATGGGATTGCCCCTGGAAAATATTGCGATCTGCGTCATGGTTATGCGTCACGTCACGCTTGGTAAAGATGGATTGCCTAACCTCAAGGGGCAAAATCTGGGGTTGGGAAAAACTCTATTGAGCATCATGTATGTGACGCATGACGTCATAGGCCTTGATGGTTTGCCTAACCTGAAGGGGCAACATCTGGGGTAGGGAAAAACTCTATCGAGCATCATGTATGTGACTCATGACGTCATGGGTCCAAAGACATAGAATGTTCCATGGCCTCACGTGCGTAGCTTCGTAAGTTTCATTTAAAATTTTATCCCACAAACATGAATGTTCGTTATCAATGAAATATAAAGTTTTAACACTCGTACTGGTCGTAAACAAAAGAAATATGTTTCAACATTTTTTTTGTGTATTCATGCTCAGTTACTGATAAGAATGATGAGTGACTTATAAAACCTTGCAAAACAATATATTTCTAGAATATGACCGATTAAATGGTACGAGACCAGAACTAATGAAATATTTCTTGAAAGGATCTTATATACTACGAAATTGGCACTCTTAGAGAAAGTAACTACATTTCTAATAATATCGATATCTTCAGCATTATCCTATTATAGTAAAAAAGGTTTTTTTTTTAACTATTAACAGTTTTAAATTGGTATTTTTAATATAATGGTTATAAATTTGTAAGTTTCAACATACTTTTGACGGTACATTTTTTGTTTAATTGTATTTAGTTCTGTAGATTGAGGCGAAACTGCTTTCACTAATTTAAAAATTGTCACGAATGAAGTAATTTATTTTATCTTATATTCTCTTCTACATCAATTAAATACTGAATTAAATGTCATTATCTGTACATCTAGGTATATATACATATACATATATCTGGAAAATGGTTTTAAACACGACATATTGCTTTCCTTTACGAATAGTAAACGTCTTCATACATTCTAGATATCTGTTATTGTTCTAATAAAATTTATACAATTTGCATAGGGCTAAATTGTTGTGCATTAGATATAATTAAGTCAATAACATCTAATTTATTTTGTAAGTAAAGTATACAAAGAATGATGAAGTAACCATCATAACGAATGTACGGGGGAGAAGTATGATTAGAGATAGAATTTTGGTAAGGATACCGGCTGGTGATATGGCAGAGTTTCCTCCAGGCTGCTGGCCGACCGCTGATTACACTTAAATAACATTTTAAATCAACCCTTAAGACAGTTTGAGTCCGAATATGCGGTTAAAATTCGAATATGCGGTTACACATATTCTTTCCCACCTGCCACCCTGTATCCTCCGAATATATTTCTTAAAACTTTCCTTTCCCATCCCTGTACTTCTTCCTTCCTCAACGTCCACACTTCGCTTCCAAAAATTACTACTGGCCTAATTACTGTTTTATATATCCTCATTTTCAGCTTTCTCAATATTCCCTTGTTTTTGAGTACCGCGTTTAGAGCTCCTATGCATCTGCTGCCTGCTGTAATTCTTGAGTTTATTTCTTCGCTTACGCCAGGTTGTCTTTTAAATATTGTTCCAAGATACTTGAAACTATCTACTTCTTCGAAATTGTATTGTTTTCCATCGTCCGTTTTAATTTTGAGGTACCGTCCTTGGCAAAATTCTTCTTCCGTCCAGGTCATGTATTTCGTTTTTGCTTCGTTTGTCTCTAATCCCATCATTTTTGCTGCTGTATCCAATTTCTTTACCAACTCTTGCATCTCTTTTTCGCTCCTTGTGATGAGTACTATATCGTCGGCGTAGGCTATACACTGATGTTTTTTAACTAGTCCACCTCTGTTAATATTGGCTTGTCTTATCACTTTTTTAATGCCAAGTTAAACAAAGTCGGTGATAAAAGATTTCCTTGTCTCAGTCCAGTCCCTACATTGAACTTTTCCGATAGATTTCCCTTGATTTTTATTCTAGTTTCAGCTCGTTGTAGCGTTACATTTATCATCGATATTATTTTGTCTGGGAAGTTCATTTCTTTCAATGCTCGTATCAGTTGTTCTCTTTTTATTTTGTCATACGCTTGCTTAAAATCTATAAACAACACATATGTTTTCTTCACGTGTTCCAAACTTTCTGCTTGAATTTCTCTCAGAGCAAATATTTGATCCATTATTCCTCTTCCACTCCTAAAGCCAGTTTGATACTCTCCTATTATTACGTCCGTTTCATTTTTCATTTTGTTTTTTATACTTTGGGCTAATATTTTATATGTCACATTTAGAAGTGCTATTCCTCGATAATTTTCGCACCTTGCTCTTTCCCCTTATTTATGTATTGGGCACACGATTGCCTCATTCCATTCCTTTGGTAGCTGTTCTTGTTGCCAAATTTTGTCGATTAGTGCTGCCAGTTATACTGAGTGATAAAAATAAATACGAATGAATATGGAACCATGAAGTCTCATTTAACAGTTTCAGAAATCAAGTTTATGTTTTTTATGCGTCAAAGTATCTAACGACAGTAAGGCATATATTTTTAATAAAATACCATTAAAATAGCCACCACATGACCAATTTCGAAAGCGTATATTGGAAAGCCTAAGATAGGTATATCAAAAATCGGGTGCTGCAGTCCCGAGCTATTTTTTTGTGAAAATTAAATCATCAAAATAGAACAATCATATGTATTACAGGGGAATTCTCAGTTATTGTTCTTTTTTAAATATCAGATATTTTATTTAGTGTAGCAAATATGAAGAAAAATGGATTTTGCTGACACTTGTTTTTTTATAGAATCCATTGGTGTAGTCAGATTTTAATTAACCCAGTTCAAGTGTGTCAGGTAGTATTATGTACGAGTAGTATTACACTGTAGGAATAGCACAAGAACAGTTAGTACGTGACGTTCACGTGACTAATATACATATCTGCTCATCGGCCCGAGTATAATAGTAGGTAAATACGAAAAGGGAACAATAAAAAACACATTTTTGGAAAATAAACTCCATATAAATAGACTAGTCGGCTTACATTAGCCTTGTATGCATAACCAGAGACGTATTTTCCTAAGGGCGTAGGGGGTGACGGGCCGCCTGTTTCAGAAGGACGGCCCTCTGGCCGCTCCTCTGGCCGCTCCTCTGGGTTTTTTGCTGACAATCTCGATTGTCTTTAACGGCTGATCATCTATCGTATGAAAAACATTTTGGTATAATATGTATTATTGTAATACAAGTTTTTATTTGTCAGCTCGGATTTTTTTTTAATATTGACTAAAAATGGCCTATCATATTCGCCCAGGGCGCATAATTTATAAATACGTCCCTATATATAACCACAATAATAAACATCTTCCACACACTTTCGCTAGCGTCCCTATACAGACTGCTTCATAAAAAACGGCCAAAGCTATAACTGTGAATATTTTAAATAAATTTTTGAAAATCTGGAAATTTATATTTGCCTAAGGGGCGCTCTTTTTAGCATATAAAACATGGCGGTACTACTTCCGGTATTCCCGGAAGCGACCTAATTGTCATTTTTTTAAATGAAACCCTGTATATTTTTTTCGATATTTCCACTAAGTGTAAAATTTCCTTTCCGATGATGTTCGATGATTTCCGATTCCGATGATTTAACAAATCGATATTTCCCCCTCACCAAACCCCTAAAAATTTAATTCTTCCTGGGGTAAGATATATTGCAATTAAATTATCGAATGTGCCGTGGAGAGTAAATAAATGGATTGTAATAATATTAACAAACAATACAAAAATATAAAAACCACCTGCCTATAAATATTGTTCAAATTGACGACCACCTTGCTCAATACACACTTGGCATCTCCGTCTTGCTGCATTCGCCCCATTCAGAATAATATTATGGGGTATTTGAAGACAACCATTGATCATTCTCTGTCTTAAAATTTCCACATTTTCCGGTCGTGATAAATAAACAATATCTTGAAGACAACACCATAACCAAAAGTCCAGTGGGGCAAGGTCTGGCGAACGTGCGGGCCGGACCATCGAATTGGTCCAGATGTTCCTTTTTCTGCCAAATTTGTCATTTAAATAATTAATATTTAATCTGGCATTATGGGCAGGAGTCCCATCTTGTTGAAAATAGATTGTGTTAAGCGTTGCAAGGGGTATCTAATTCATCAAGACAATTTTCAATTTCGTTGGTCAACAGTTTATAGTACTTTTCACGATTTAGCACACCATCTATGAAAGATGGTCCAATCAACATATCCCCCAAAACACCACACCACACGTTTACACTAAATCTTCTTTGAACATTACGTTCAACAATAATTCGAGGATTTTCCTGGCTCCAATATCGATGAATATTCCTATTAAAAATGCCACTGCTACTGTACATGCATCTGTCCAAATATTTTTTCTCGGAAAAAGTGGATCTTGTTCCACCATATTTAAAAAAAAACTGACAAAACCGTATTTTTCTCACTTGGTCATTATCTTCTAGTGCATGAACTTTTTGCGGTATGTATTGCTTGTATTTATGCTTTTTAATTATATCATTAACAGTTCGTTTTGATGAACCAATCTTGCTGGCTATTTCTCTAGTCGAAGTCCTTGGATTTTCTTGCACAGTAAGAAGAACATTTAATTCCTCCTCTTCTTGAAATTAACGTACTGTCTTAGGTGGTTTTTTGATGGCACCATAGGCTCCCAAATTGTTTTCAAGTCTTGCAAATTTTTGATGTCGAATTTCTCTATTCCGAAACCTTTCTCTATAAAGCCGCACCGCTTGCCTACTGCTTTTACTGCATTCGAAATACACTTGTAACATATCAGTTATGATTATATGTTGATTATAATTCATTTTTAGCTTTGTGAATTCTGATAAATCACTAATCAAGATGCGACAACCGACAAGACTATTAGAGAAACTGTAAAAATTATATTAAATGTCATTTTGTTGACAACTGTGTTTGTTTTTGTGTTTCAAGGCACATTCGATAATTTAATTGCAATATATCTTACCCCAGGAAGAATTAAATGTTTAGGGGTTTGTTAAGGGGGAAATATCGACTTGTGATACATCATCGGAAAGGAAATTTTACACTTAATGGAAATATCGAAAAAAATATACAGTGTGTCATTTAAAAAAATGACAATGTGGTTACTTCCGGGAATACCGAGAGTAGTACCGCCATGTTTTATATGCTAAAAAAAGAGCGCCCCTTAGGCAAATAAGAATTTCCAGATTTTCAAAAATTTATTTAATATATTCACAAAGTTAGGGCTTTGGACCTTTTTTTTATGAGACAGTCTGTATGTAACCATAATAATACATATTTTCCACACACTTTCGCTAGCTAATTTACACGATACTTTCTACTGGCGTAATATTGTGTTTAAAAATTATATTCGAGTCAAAATAGTTTAAGAACCCCAGAGATGTCAACTGACTAAACAAATATTAGTGTGTGTGAAAGTGATTACTTTTGATGTTAGTATAGTAACTTATCAAATACATTATGTTATATTTTTCTTGTAAATCTTGTAATAATTATTATACAAGCAACTATTTTACTTTATGTACATATATTTTCGTTATTTTCAATATCACATCAGCGTAGTCATACTCTTATGTAAATAAAACAAATCGCCATAAATAGTCAATAAATCGTGGGCCCTAACAGAACCGCATTAAGGAGAAGTACTATAGGTAACAGTTGAAGGAATAAAACATTCTTGCATTTTCGTAGGAAAACTTGGGACTCGCGTCATATTTTGGGGAGTAATTATAATACTAAATAGAACGTTATAATAGCAAAAAAAATTTCAAATAAAAGTTTGTTCAAATAAAAGCAACAAAAAAAAAATTGAAAATGCCTTGCTCACTTTAAAATCTGTAGTTTGTAAAATATTAGTGAATTTTCATTATTATTAAGTGAAGAATAAAAACTTATCATAATTTAAACCTGATATAATATATGAGAATCTAAATGCTGGTATTAAATACAAATTAGAACTGCCATGACTTTAACAGATCTCGAGATTTCGAAAAATTAACAAGAACAAAAAAACACTGTGTTTACTTGGTGACAATAAAAACAATCGCAAATATTGTGCAACAGGTTTCCAAGATTTTCTGGGGTAGACATTTTTTGAAAGTATCTTTTGTAGCTTTTTTTGCTATTACAGCATTCTATTCAGGTTTAATAATCATTCCTTAACACTGCTACCTACTTCCCCTTAAGGGTTCTGTTCTTGACCTGATCTTTCTTACTCAGGGGTTTTTGGGGTCGCTGATTACGAATCGGTCATCACATTTCTGAACTTCCAACAAGGCGGCATAGTATGGCTCATGTGCGTTTAAAAAATCAATGTAAAAAATGAAACTCATTTTTGGGCCGCAATATACTAAACGTCCTTTGTCGAAACTTATTTTTTTATTGGTAAATTTTATAGAAATCTATTTGAACAAAATTATTTAGTTCGTAAGAAAAATGATTTTATGTTATTATCATTAGTCATGAATGAAAAAAAGAACTAAAATTACTTTCCGGTTGAAAAATGACAACCGTCAATTTCCCGTCAAAGAAATACAATTAATTTTTCGTTGGCAGCAGGTGACCTTTATCAGGAAAGAATGCACTCGACTTACATTATTACTTATGTGCATTACCAGACTACACGTTTTTTCAGAAATTTTGTTATATTTTCAACTCTTTCTTACAGTTCAAAACATTTTTTCTCTAAGCTAAAGATATGAAATACTGTTGTTTAATATTTCCAATTATCTGATTAGATACATAAGATAATTGGAAATATTAAACAACAGTATTAAATCATTCCATACGCCGTACTGATTTGCCGTTTCGGAATTTTACATAACTGATAATAGATTCGTAATCAGTGACCACACAAAACCCTTGGGTACCAAATTCCAATACCAATTCCAATTCGGCGCCGCCATTTTGGAATTTTAGAAATCTGATGAGAGATACGTAATCTACGCATCCAAAAGCTCCTGAGTAACAAAGTTCAGGTCAATTAGTAGTTTACAGTGATTTTTTAAACGGGCACGCCCCATACGGTGACGCCATGTTGGAAACGTCAGAAATCTGGTGACAGACTCATAATCAACAACCCCAATAACCCCTTTGTTTTTGTTTTGGCATTAATAAATAAACCATAAACCAAATTTGGCATTAATCTATTGATTTTTGAGAATCTCATCCACCATGTTGGATTCGCCATCTTGAATTTTGAAAATCTGACTTCAGACTCGTGATCAGCAACTTTGAAGACCCCTAGATATCAAACTTTGCTTAATTTGATTGTTTAATAATCTATTAACTTTTTTTAAAAATCTTACTTTTTTGTTGAGGTTAGAAAAAAAATGAAACCCCCCCCCCCCCCCCCTAATCTCAATTCTGACGGTAGATTTGAATTCAATGAATCAACCATAGAGTATGTTGGTTTGGTCAAAAAGATGTGCGTTTTCTAGTTTTTTTTTAGCAATTTTTTTGAGACTCGTATTTTTTTCTGCGACGTCTTAAGGTTAGATCTTAAGGTAAGTTAAGGTCCGCCATTATGTTTGATAATTCCTGCAAAACAGCAGACGGCATCAAAAACTACAGTTCAAATCAAAAATTTTGATACCCGGTAGAGTATTTTTTTCGCAGAAATAAAATGGGCAGATTTGGTGGTTGATTTGAAAAAAATGTCCCATATATATATATATATACAGTAAGAATTACGATAATGCGTACATGGGTGGATATTAAATGGTAGATACATTTGTATGTCAAAGTTAGGCGAATTTACTTACATAAAACAACCCAGCCCCCTCCCTCTTAGCAGAAATCCAATAGAAAACAACGTTGCCAGGTCTAATTATAACTCGTAATAGTCCTGGAGTGGGTACTGGAACCTTCGGCGTAGAAACATCTATCTGTCTTTGTTGGATATCGGACCATTGTCCTTATTCATACTACTGTTACACTTAATGGTTTCTAAACTTTCAACAGCATCCAACTGTCTACTATTTGTTACATTTCTAATTAATTTTAAATTAATTATGTCTATCCTATGGTTGTTGTCAAAAGCGTGTTGGGCAACACAAGATTTTTCTGTTCTGCCGTATTTCAAATGAGGCATGTGTTCTTTAAATATAGTCAAAATAGATCTTTTCGTTTGCCCAATATACTTTTGATCACAGTCTTTACAACTTATTTCGTATATTCCTGACTTTTCGTTATTGTCGATTTTGTCTTTGAGATTACCCAAAAGCGACTGTAGTTTATTTTTAGAGTTATAAACCAAATTGATATTAATATTCTTAAAAGCTTTATCTAGTCCACGAGTGAATTTAGATTCATATGGTAACAAAACAAATTTCGAATTGCCAGTATCTCTACGAAAAGTCGTCGAATTATACAGGGTTCTCTTGAATTTATGCTTCCTTATTAACTTATCTATTAAATGGACTAAGTAACTCATAGCTATAGTTTCTAAGTAATTCATAGTAACTAAGTAATTCATAGCTATATTTTTAATTAATTTTTTTCTCACGTTCAAACTTCTCTTTGCTGAGGGAAAAATTTAACAAACGGGGAATTTGCACATTAAAACTTGCCATTTTATGTTGAAAAGGGTGGTGTGAATCGTTGGGAATATATCTAAGAGTCGCGGTTTCTTTCCTATATACATACATCAAACTAATTTATTTTCACTATCATAACATAGTATAAAACAAAGTCGCTTCCCGCTGTCTGTCCCTATCTACCTATCTATCTACTACCTATGTATGCTTGATCTTTAAAACAACGCAACGGATTTTGATGCGGTTTTTTTTTAATAGATAGAGTGATTCAAGAGGAAGGTTTATATATATAATACATGCATAATATTGTAGAGAAACACTGATAATTTTAGAGGTTTCTAATGTGATGTCGTAAATAAAGCCATTTTTTTGCGCTTATATTGCAAACGCTGGCTGAACCCTACGAGATAGATCAAAATAATGTACAATATTGTACACCTTAAAAAGGTCTACAAAAAAGTCCGCGATGGTATATGTCTATCTCTTAGGGATAACCCACAATAACCATTTTTTATATTTCCGTGCGAAGCCGGGGTGGGTCGCTAGTTTCTAATAACTAATACATCTAAAAATGGTAGCTGTTCATTGTGTTCCATTGCATATGTAAATTTAATGGTAGGAAAACGGTTATTTAATTTAGCAACAAAATTATCTAAACTAATTGCTTTTGTATCAAATACCGCGAAGATATCGTTCACATACCTGAACTAGACCAGGAAAATACTCGAATTTCTATTTTGCTTCTGTCTCAAATTTACTCATAAAAAGATTTGCAATGAAAGGTGACAAAGAGTTACCCATTGTAGTTCTCTCATGTTGTTGAAAGTATTCACCATTATATTGAAAACAATTTTGATTCATACAAATATTAGTAAGCCGAATGTATTCCTTAATAATTTTATCGTCTAAACAATTTAATTCGAGTAATTCCCTGAAGTAGTCCAAAGTTTGAGGAATTGGGACACTTGGAAACAATGAGCATTCATCAAACGAGACCAAAATGTCACCTTCTTGCAATTGGATATTTTTGATATTGTTAATGAACTCACTAGAATTTTTAACTGAAAAACTTGTTTGTGCAATAGGTAATTTTTCGAACTCGTGCGTTAACCATTTCGACAAATTATAAGTTGGGGATTCTATCGCTGAGACAATTGGTCTTACAGATTTTCCTGGTTTATGTATTTTTGGTACCAATATAATTTAGGTGTTACTGGATTTGACAATAGTGATTGTTGTCTCAGTGAATGAGTAATAAGGTTATTACATTCTTTTAAAGATTTTTTAACTTCACTTATCATTTTTGGCAAATGATTTTTTTATAATTTCCTGTAAGGACCACTGTTAATTAAATTGTCCACTCTCTCAAAATAATCACTTTTGTCTAAGATAACAACCTTGTCAAATTTAAGAGAACACTATACAATTCCACGACTTTTCGTAGAGATACTGACAATTCTAAATTTGTTTCGTTTCCATATGAAGCTAAATTCACCCGCGGACTAGATAACGTTTTTAAGAATATTATTATCAATTTGGTTTATAATTCTAAAAATAAACTACAGACGCTTTTGGGTAACCCCAAAGACAAAATCGACAATAACGAAAAGTCAGGAATATACGAAATAATTTGTAGTCTGTGATCAAAAGTATATTGGACAAACAAAAATATCTATTTTGACTAGATTTAAAGAACACATGGCTCATTTGAAAAATGGTAGAACGGAAAAATCTTGTGTTGCCCAACACGCACATAAATAATTTAAAATTAATTAAATGTAACAAACAGTAGACAGTTGGATGCTTTAGAAAGTTTATAAATCATTAAGTATAATAGTAGTATGAATAGGGACAATGGTCCGATACCCACCAGTCCACTGTTTGTTCCGATAAACAAAGACAGATGTTACGATTCAGTGAACCGTGGCAACAAATTAAGTATAAATAGTGCAAGTATGTAGGTTAGAATTTAGTTTTAATATTCTCCTGAAGATGCCAATTTAGTTGGCGAAACGCGCGTCGAGAAAAGTATAATAGTTCGGAGTTTCGTGGAAAACGTCGTTTTTTTTCTGCATAATAGGTCCTTTTTCAGACTATGTTGCGTATCCTATAATAAGGTTTACTGTTAACTTTTTCAACTTCTGTGAAACAATTTTAAACAGCTAATATTACTTTAAACGGCTGTGAAACAATTTCAAAATAGCTAATAGCAATATCATGTTGATGTGACAACAGCGAAACAAGACAGAACGATTTGTTGATACAGTCAAGATTCCGACGAGTTGAAACAGAATCGGACTCAGGTCACTATTATTGCAGAGCGATAGTTCACAGAAAATACGGCCACGAAAAATGAATCTTAAAAGAACTTACTTACAAAACCTTTTTAAATACATTTTTTTATTCAAAAAGTAATATTACTTTTTAACTAGCGTATGACCTTTTGCAGAGAACACTTTTGCATCTTTTTTTGCAAAAAGCGTTAAACAGTTTTCTGTGGTTAAACAGTTGCAGTTTCATTAATTTGTAAGAAAACAGCAATTGCCTAACAAGAGACGAAGAAGATTTCAGTAATATGGGTCATTATGCTACAGCAATATTAATTTTTGTATTTTAAAAAAAGTAATATATATTTTTCTCCAGATCTTCGTGGAATAACTCTTCTGTCTCTTGTTTTTAGAAAATCGTAGGTTTTTAAAGAACGTACATAACGTTAGTTGATAAGTTTTACCTTTAAATCGACGATTTACCAAGTAAGGAGTTTATCGTACGTATTAGCGACAGACCCATATTTGCTTTTACAACTCTAAGGACATTACTAACTAATTTTTCTAATATACTGCTATCACAGACTTGTAATCTGTGGCAACAATACGGATACTGTATGGCCCAGATTTATGACGTAATTAAAAATCTAATTAAGTCATTGCAGCTTCATACCTTGTGATTCAAGTTCCTTCGCGTTTTAGGCTTAAATTTGATAAGCTTTTGTGGATACTTACAATTTATTTTCTTCTCAGGTGTCATTTTTTGTGACTACTAACGTTACCACACCTAAATACGGCTTCATCATGTAATAGTGAGACCCTTAGTACGTTTATTTGATTAGTATTATGTGATCTGACTCCAACCCTGTCGCGACACGCCAGAAGTCAAGTCACCACGTCCATGTCAGTAATACCTCGATCCAAAAAATTACTGCCCCAAACGTTTCTCGTCGTTTGGTTAGTTTAGTAATATGCGGATAGTTGTTTGAGGAGGATCTATTGGCGTATATGTTTTAGCTTAGATACGTACGTAAAAGCAATGACAATAGCATTGACAAATGACACTATTTAGTGAGACTGCATTTTTTCTATGGGATCTAGGTGAAACGCAGCCATGTTTTTCGAAATTTTTTACAAATCGATTAATCGTTTAATATCCCATTTACGGACCAACCACCAAAATACCATTTAATTATTTGATGCTTTTCGGCAATATGATAAATATCCATTTTTATTTTTAAGGATGTATGTAGTGCTTCTACAATACCCTCGTAATAACGCACTTTTCTAATCAATAACTAGATCAGAATAAAATATGAAAAGTTATTTTCAGCCCGTCTGGCTCTACCATAGTCGTAGTAGTGTAGTCGGCGTAGCTTGGACATACCGCACGCCTGCGTTCGCGATTGGTTCGCGATTGGTTCCCACTTCATGTGGTGGGACTATTCAAGATAGAAGTTAACTTATCAATTCCCTTTCATTCTGCTATGTGCGCAATAGGGTCATTCGTATTGTATGCATAAAATCCTAAGTAGATTCTATAAGTAAGAGTAGTTCCTACAAGATGCAGTTCCTAGTAATTTTGGGATAGCGTACCACAATATTTGGATAAAGATTTTCCAGAAAAGTGGATGGACTCCAGCCCGCTCAGTCTCCGGATTTGACGCCATGTGATTTCCTTCTTTGGGATCATTTGAAGAGTATATTTTACGAAAACAGGCCACTAAATTTGGAAGATTTGAAAGACACAAATTAAGGCAAGGAGGATAATATCTACATACCACTTAATAAGTAATGTAATCAAAAAATCCTTTGAAAGATGGCGGCAATTATATATAGACAATAATGGGCAACATTTATAACATTTCATAATACATTAATATTTATTGTTATTTCTAGTTATAATTTATTTTTACTTTAACCAATTAATCTGTAGTTGTTGTTTAAATAACATTTTAAAATCCCAGGTGTTGATATTCCATTTGATTTCTATGAACTTGAATAGAGTTGGAATACTGAAGTCGAACTGAGAGGGGGTGATTTTTGATATTTGTTTTTTGTAATTTTTTTCTTACGAAACCTTATTATAATTTTAATGTATTCAAGAAGAGATCCGCTTTCCGAAATTATAAAGAAAATCATATCATGCCACTCAAAAAAGTAACGTCGGTTGCCATAGCAACAAAGTGGTTTACGTTAAGAAAAATCGAAAGTCTATGGCAAAAAATACCCTAAAAAAACTTTTACTAAAATATTTTCATAAAACAACAACTTTTTCAGGAGGTACAAGCGCCATAAAGGTCATGAAGGTCGTATCCAAATTTACAATAATGTCAAACTTTTATGAATATAGTGTTTTTATCGATTTAGTCCGTGAATGTGAAAAATAGGGTGTGGAATGGTTCCACTTTTTCAGTTATAACCACAGTAACAAATTTTAATTCACTTTTATAGGCGTGCATGAGAAAATTGCACTGACGACATATTTCAGCGGCGAACACATACTTACATGCATATATTCGAACGGAATTCGAGCAAAACGGCTAACACTACCTAGGGGCATAAAGGGCAGAAACCCTCGTCCGTGATCCGATCCGGTGGTGGTGAATTATTTCACGATAGATGATGATGGAGATATTCGACGCCACTGCAAGTGAAATAAGAATCTGATACTATAGTACCTCAGTAGCGGCCGGTGGAATTTGACATGCTCGTATTTCCGTAAGGAGGCATGGGACCTACATCATATTTTAGAGGGTGGTTACTAGACCTACGTAGAAGACTATAATGGCAAAAAAATCTTCAGGGAAACTTTTTTTCAGGACAATTTTTTTCCAAAAAATGGCTGCCTCCGGGCAGATCTTGGAAACGGTTGCAAAATATTGGCAACATATTTTTTTTTATAATCACCGAGTAACTAAATACAAAATGCAAAATAAGAGTTTTGCAATTTTGCGTAAAGATACAACTATTGTAAAAAATAACGACGAAATGTTGGGATAAAATAAAAATTCAAATTACCATAACTTTTACAGATCTCAAAATGTCAAGAAAATCACAAGTATAAAAAGAATTTCGAATTCTAATCCGAATTCGAAAAAGTTTTCCCCCTGAAGATTTTTTTGCCATTCTAGCTTTCTACTTAAGTCTACTAACCACCCCCTAAATTTTGATGTGGGTCCCATGCCTCCTTACGAAAATACGAGCATGTCAAATTTCACCGGCCGTCACTGTAGTACCTAGTGACTATGACCTAAACGTTGCATTAATGAATATTAACTAATTCTTAATGTCAAGGTCTAGGAATATCATTCCATGTTTTAAAAGAGCATACGTCTACAACGATTAAAAGACTACGGAAATTAATAACTACCTACAGACAGATACACGATGACTAATAGGTATAAAACGAGACGCGGTCGCTTTGGATGGAAGTGAAAGTAGTTACTTACTACACAGAACCACACTCGGTATGTCAAGTATTTTCAGATACGTTGACCCTAAAATATCTTCCGGGACCATCCTATCAACAGACAGAAGAATTCGTGGTAGGTGTAATAGATGAATAACAGTTTTAATTTTTAAATAGGTAGCTGTGTCTATATTCTATACCACAACCTAATATAAAAGAAATTATTTCATCATTTTTTATTGAAGCGATTGCTATTCTGTAAATGGTAACCCATTCCTGTTCTGTGGGTAAAATCGTAATTTTGCTTTCAATAACTTTGACTCTCTTCAACAAATAAGTAATTTTAACTTTTACCGCACAATTATTGACCTTACATCTACAGTATCCACCAATAATTTCCATATGGGATTTTTTTTACTATATCTTTTTTTCAAACACTGTCTTTGCTGTTGATTTCTGCAGCATCTGAGATTCTGCAGATTCTGATTCAAGACATAATATTGTCCATTCATTTTTCAAAAAAAAACCTTGAAAAAAGTTTCATACTTCATATTTATTACTATCTCAACAGGAATACAATACTTTTTTTATGACATTTTAGTATGTTTGAAAAATAATGGTACCTATTCCGTGACAATCGAAAATTTGTAGCGAATCAATAAATAACATATTGGCGGGGTTACCAATTCTGTTGAGTATGTGTGCCAATCACTGTGTTTTTGGTAAAATTTTTAGCAGAGAATAAGAGTTTTGAAAAAAAAGCATATTTTGAAAAAAAAAATTCCCTATCCTATGTGCAAACTTTTTGGCGGACACAATCTACATTTTTTTCAGCTATACAATTTGTAACCATTCGTTTAAGCTTCTTGAGCTGAAACAAGGAAATAAAATAAAACAAACGCTTTTGTTGAATGTTAACTCGTGTCGACGTCGTTTAAATGGAATCTGTAGGCGATTATGTTCCTAACTTAACTTACTATTTTCTTTAATTCTATACATGCATGGTGTCGATAGCAATATTTCAACCAACTGCCTCACATGGAGGATGCGAAATGGCTTCCTTCGTTGCAGATTACTTCGAATTTGATATGAAATTTTCGATCAAAAGTCCCTTTCCATTACTTCAATCTATCTCAAATCTTACAATTTTTTTATGTTTCTATTACTTCCAACTAACATAACGTCTTCAAATGTTATTCACATTCAATATCAATGATAATATTTGACAATATTATTGTTGTGTTAAAAACAACGGATCGTTGAGTGATTAAGTTCCGTCGATACAGTTTCTGAAGCTTCCGAATTTCTGAAGCTCTTCTGAAGCTGAATATATTCGACCATGACATCCATCTGGTCAAAATTCTGCAGCTAATGAATTCACAGCAATTTATTATCACAGCATTTTATTTAAATATTTTATATGCAAGATATCATATTAAGAACCAGAACAATCCAGTATTTTTTTTATTTATTATGCAATTTTGACGATTTTGGTATCAAAATGTAGGACAAAAAATGTATTTTAAACAGGTTAACACATTTTATACCTTCATCCAATATACTGTAATATATTTTTGGGGTCCAATACTAAGAAAAAAAATTTTGCCTACCCTTAAAGAAAATGAACATTAGAAGCACTTAAAATATGATAAAAAGTCACTTTTTCCGCCTTAGGGTGGAATTTTTTGCCGCATTTTCATCTGTTATTTATTTAAGAACTATCTGTTTGATATTAAAAATTGTAATCTTGCTAGTCTGCAAATAATCGAGTGTGATATTATAAATACAGTAAAAATAATATAATTGTATCCAGTGCGTATCTGTGCTTTTAAGAAAGTAGTGAAAATGAGTGACAGTGGCGATCACATAATATCAAAGAATCTTCATACACATAATCAAGGAAGGGAAGCTATAGACATAAATCATTATCCTATCAGGTAATTATTATATGCCTTTGAATTTTAATGTTAATATACATAAATGATTATAGTTCATGGCCCCATAAAGATTAATGACTATCATAACATAGTATAAAATAAAGTCGCTTCCCGCTGTCTGTCCCTATCTTCTTTCTACTACCTATGTATGCTTAGATCTTTAAAACTACGCAACGGATTTTGATGCTGTTTTTTTTTAATAGATAGAGTGATTCAAGAGGAAGGTTTATATGTATAATACATGCATAATATAGTAGAGAAACACTGATAATTTTAGAGGTTTCTAATGTGATGTCGTAAACCGGGCGAAGCCGGGGCGGGTCGCTAGTAATAAAATAATTTTGTAAATTGAGCAGTCAATGTTTTTTACTTTGATTGAAAACTGAAAGTTTCGTATTTTGGTTTCATTTTGGCGAAAAGCTATTTAAAATAAAATAACAATTCAGTACATTTAAATTCCAAAAAAATAAAATTATTTATATTTTAATGTTATTTCAACTGCTTCTTTCCCTTATAATTAAGTAATGAATTAATTGATCATATTTGTAAATGCAGACAGTTAATGAGTAATTGACTTACAACTTTTTGCGGAGTCAAATAAAATGTTGACGTTAATATATTAGTTGAATTGAAGCAAAATTGGATCTCAACGACGATCCTCGTAATTGAAATTCGACGAACTACTTCGCATTACTATACGTTTCATTCAGGTTAACACCACACCTAAATAGCACACTATACAGATTCAAATTCTACACACCTCTCAAGAATTCCTAAGAAAATACTGATGACGTATAAAGGAAGTTCCGCAATATTAGTATTTCTGCGGAAATAGCACACTAGATATAACATGCTTCATGGGCGAAACAAATGTAGGTCATTTTAACTGACCTAAATTAAAATTTAGCTTTTTAACTGACTTTACAGAAATTACCGAAATGTGGATAATAAACAAGCATATTCTAAAATAAATAATTTTAGTTTATGTAAAGTATTGTATTTTAGAGATTGAGTAGAGTTAATAAAGAGAAATTTGATACACAAGTCATGTAGATTTGTTGGTACATATACACGTGATGTTTTTTTAGCACATAGTGCTCAGTACTCACCCTTAATGTGTGTTAAAGTTTTTTCTGCCTTTTACAGCCTATTGTCCACTATACATATGTATGTATCTATCTATACATATCTATATATATCAAGCTTTTACGTACACACTTTTTTATGCATATACTTAGGTTAAGGTATCCAATATTAGTGTTTATCCACTATTATCTAGTAATATAACAATAATATTAATAAAAAATAACAGTGAAATATATTTTTTAAATACTAGGCGAAAAAGTAAAACTTAGTGGCTCCCGATATTGTAAAAAGTTGGTACATTCATCTATAATTGCCAATAACATTGGCAGTTATAGGACAACAGTGACTTAATGATCCATCAACATTATAGTCATGATGTAAACCGTAGGCAATACTGGGTCATCTTTTTATACTACATGAGAACAACATTAGAGAAATATACATACATATGATTTTCTCATTTTTAATGCATCAAGCTTTTAAGCTAAGACTTGGGAAACACGTTTTGAATCTTTTAAATTAACGTGTTACAAAATAAAAGTTACTATGATGACAAACATTATATATGATTATTAAAACTATTTTCAAATTTAGATACGTCTATGAATAGAGAGATACGCTTCTAGGTCATTGCGACCGGCCATAGACCTTTAAATGAATGAGTTCAAGGATTGTCTCGTGCATTGATTTCTTAGCCTCCAAATTTCTAAAATATATACGAGTACAGTAACGTCTTCATAGACCGAATGTTTTAAATACTACAGTATCGTTTATTTACAAGCCTCTTCGACTATTTAAATAATGATATACATATAAGCTCTAACTATACGGGGTGTCCACCTTTTGGATGAGAATACCTTGGTAATTCTAAACTGTTAAGAGATACGAGGTCGGTTAAATTAAAGAAAAGCTGCATCTCATGTGGCTCGTAAAAGTGACGTCAAATTTCTTAAGAGTTTCAGCAAAATTGTGAGAAAACAAACGCGAAATTTTCAAATTCTGTAAATAATCCATAAACGGTACATTCATGGTGACTCATAAACTCATAACTGTAATCATATAGAGAAAACCTTGAATTTAAACTGAAAAATGAATTAAAACCCATCGAAATAGTAGACACCCTGTATAATACACTCCAAAATCATCTTTAAATGAAAATTTGTCAAATAAAATGTAATAACTCTCTCAGTTAGAAGTACGTAAACGTTTATAAGTTAACATGGGCAGCAGCAAGAAGGGCCAGGGACTTGTCGGGCATCTGCTGGGTTATGGTATGACTATTTATGATTTCACCTGATATTAGTGATATTCTAAAACACATTTAAAACATAAATGTATTAAGTACCTTTAGTTGTCTTAATAAGCAAATAACAACTGCCCCCCCCCCACTTCTGCCTGCGGGCACTCGTGTAACTTAACCTACATTAAATATAAGCAGCACTTTGAATAATCACATTTTCTTATTCTCAATAACATAAATTTATTTAACTACCACATCCACGTAGTGGAAAATACGTATAGTATTCACGAATGTAAATATTTTTTTTATATTTATTGGCTAAACGACTTAAAATGCTCTAAAACTTCGAGAGTCTGTCGGTCTGTTTGTCTGTTAACCTCTTTGTGTACACGATAATTCGAGAACGTGTTAAGATATCAACATGAAATTTAGTAATCTAGAGCTACTAGACTACATCGTAAAGTACTATGTGCACCAGAATGGGCGGACAAATATTTTCATAGTAACCTACATTCATTGTTGACTGATAACACAATGGGTGGATTCCTGCGTCAAAGCCCAATGAGTTGGACAGTTAAATAAATGAGGTATCTTAAAATCCGCTTGGCAGTCAACTTATTACAAAATAGCATTTACACACCAGGTACATATCACCAATACACGAAGTTTTATACTGTTTTAAGGGACTTATCTAGTAATGCCGTTACAGTTGCGAAGTTGGCAAAACAACTTTTGGTTGGCATTCTAGTACGTATTTTCCTACTAACATCGACACTTTGATTTTTATAGTAAAAGATTAGAATATCACACAGTATGTATAATTTGCAACGTCTGATAGTGTATGTGCATACTGATTCTTTGTTACCATATATTGCCATCATTTTGATACCAAAACATAATATTTTGTAATCTATTGTAATTGTACATCTATCAATACATGTCAGCACATGATCTGTAAAAAAAAACATAAAATATTAATAACAAGCGATTCTATAGCAACGAGCAATAATTACATCAAACGGTTGAACACTTTTCTTTATTTCAGGATGTTTTTTTCATTTTCAGTAATAGGTAGTACATAAAGGGCAATATGTTTTCTGACACGTCAATTGATATAACATATGTACAGTTGGCGCCATCCAAATGTGAACGGTTTTTGGTAGTCATGAAAATTATGCCTGAATTTTATCGTAGTAAATCGGACTTTGTTCAGTAGCGCAAGAGAAAGGTAGATAATTTAGTATATACAATGACAGAAATATTACTTTGATCATTTTATATTAGAATAATGAGTAGAAGAATTACAGTAAGTAGTATTCTAATAACTATATCATTAATAATAATAATATATAAAGGTTAACTCTAATATTACTCACATACGACTAGTATAATTTTAAAAAATATTAACAAGGTAAAAATGAAGGAAACGATTTTCTGTTCTTTAAAACGTTAACAAAATAAAAAGTTTATCTAATACTATAGTGGATTTAATTATTAATATTTTATTGCACATCCATTTGACGCTACAATATTCTCTAATCTTCTTGGAAGCGATTAACGTTCTAATATCATATGTGTCCAGCAGCTCTTCCCAAGCATTTTCAATACTTTCCCAGAGTTGGTCGCGATTTGCCGGCCTAAAGTCTCTTTTATATATATTTTTTTTACTAAGAAATCCCACACGTTTTCAATGGGGTTCAAATCTGGACTTTTGCCGGCCAAGGCAAAACATTGATGTTGTGGTTATTTATCCATTCTCTTACTAGTCATCCAGTATGAATTGGAGAATTATCCTGTAACGAAAGTGTAGTTATTATATTTTAAAGTATACCTACTAAGTAAAATTTCTCACATGCTGAAATACAAAATTTTCAGGAAAAACTTGGCTCACTGATGGTAACATCACGTTCTCCAAAATATTTGTATAGTGTGCGGATGTTAATCGGCCATCAATTTGCCAGCACACTCCAGGACCGTGAACGCTTATCCACGCCCAAACATTGACCGAAAAGCGGCCACTATTGGTAGTACGCAAGGTGTAATTCTCTTCAAATCTTGTATTCCTGGGTCGATAAACACGTAGTCTTCCATTTTTGGAAGATTGGAACGTCTTCTCGTCGGAAAACACGACATTATTCCAAAATTCATTTCCTTGTAAAAATTCATTTGCAAACTGGACTCGCCTCTGTTTATGCTCTTCGGTTAGAAACACTTTGTGAGCCGCAACGCAATTCTTAAAGCCGCATTGTTTTAGACGCCTTTGTGTTGTTCTGAGAGATCCTGGAAATAATGTTCCTTCTCGAGCCTTCACAGCGGTTTCGAATGGATTATGATTGATAAATTCGACCAGAACATTATCTTCATTCTCAGTGGAGACCTTTCCTATACCTTGTCTGATAGGCCCTTGTAGTCGCTGTTCTTCTTGTCAGCATTTTTTAATGTAAAATATGCAACTTTTACTTACATTTAATTCAGCAGCCACTTCACTCAACGACCAGTTTTCTTCTAATTTAGCTATAGTCCTTGCTTTTTGCGCTTCACTTAAATGCCCTGGCATGTTTAAAGTTACGATGTTTGATAATATTGTCAATGATTAATATTTTGATATGTCGTTAACGGCGAAACAGAACGGCGATTATATATTTGACCCATATCATTGCATTTACGGCGACTATGATATAAAGTTTCAATTACACCATACAATTTTGCCGTTCACATTTGGATGGCGCCAACTGTACATTGTCTATAGCAAGTCATCGTTGTATAGGGGTTAACAAATAAACAACATATAAGACGGAACAAACATACAATATAAAATATAAAAATAAAAAAAAAATATCCAAAAGATGTAAATTTGTATATTATGGAGAGAAAGTTTAAAAACTTATAAATAACTAATTATATCGTACTCCACTTTATGTGCAAGATCTAGTCGACAGGAAAGGAGTATTTTAAAATATATATTAATGTACCTGTACAACATAAAAATTGCTTTAAAAAAATAATTTTGACAATTAATAAACGTAAGTATTAATTAACTGTATCATCCAGTTCATGACTAACTAGGTACTTGTTAGGAAACCCATCAGTAAATCTGGTAGTTGTTACTAACGATATTTTTCTACTCATTATATATACTTTTTAAAGCATAGCGCCGTAAATTTTCTACTAATTAAAATAAGCTGTACCGTATTTTATTTTTTTGTCTCTAATTGTTTTTATAATTTTATTAAAAAAGTACCTACATACATGAAGTAAGAACTAAGCATATAAATAAATAGATAAATAAATAAATAAATAAACAGTTTATTATTTATTATTTATTTTTATATAAAAAAAGGACAAAAACAATTCAATTGTTGAAATGCTATATATGTAGGTATAACTAGGTACATAAAATTTTGTAAAGTTCAAAACTTTTGTTATTATTAAATAGATACAATATTAACTCATATATGTATTATATTTGCTCATCAAGCATCCATTCAGTTAACAATAAGTTAAAAAATCTTTACTTGATTTAGTCACATTTCAGATGTCAAATGTGACGTGTAAACTACTTGAACTTGCGACAATCTTTAAACAAAAGGTAGTAATCAAAAATATTTTAGATGTCGTACTCTTAAATTATTATATATTGTTGTTTAAAAAGTAATAACTATTGAATTTAGGCCATAATATGTTGTTATGTGCTGTAACTACTCTACTTTTGCTAAAATCTTTTGATAAAAACTCAGTAAGGAAAAATGTAATTATATTTACTATCTATCTATTATATTATCAACAATATGTACATACATGTGTATGTATTCGCTAGGTGCGAAGTTATGGTAGGGAGAGCCAAATCGACGCCAGCGTACGCAGTGGATAATATAGGCGTTAAAGGAAGCTATTTATAATTTTCAAGTGGGCAAATATACGTGTAAATTTTAATTTCGTTTTAATATAAAAAATAAAAATAAAATATGTCACCTGTGGAAGAAATAAGTGAATAGCTGCAGTAAAAAAGCAGAAGCTTATGCCGAATTCAGATTCCCGCGTATCGCGTACACGGAAGCCGCGCTTTGAGTTATGATTGGTTAAAATAAGATATTTGAATTTTATGGTTATAATTTTAACCAATCATAAGTTATGATTGGTTATGATTTTAACCAACCATAAGTTATCAAAGCGCGGCTTCCGTGTACGCGATACGCGTGAATCTGAATTCGGCTTAGTAAAACTATGTTCGGATAGATGGCTCGCGGGTCGTTACACCGAATTTGTGAATATCATATTGTTTAGCGGCAGTTCGTATGTTTTCGGTGTTACACAATGGTCTAAAATAAATTGAATATTGTTGTAACGATATTAGTATTTCTTTAAATTTAGTAAACGGCACAGCAAGGCGTGACGGGTAGATATCACTAGTTAATAATAAACATCTATCTAACAGCCTGCTTTACTTCATACATATTCTGACGCTACAGTCACCTAGCACCTAGCAGGCACTACAGCACCTAGCGAATATGTAAGTGAAAAATATTTATTAGTTTGTAGAAAGACATAAAGAGTTGAGTTTATGATCGTAAACTCAACTCTCAGACGTGTAAAATCGTTATTCACCTCTTGCTATAGGTATTCACAATTTTTAAATATAGTATGTTACGTATTTCTCTTTAAATTATTCAGTTCTTCACTTCAAAACACTTTTATTAACAATCTACAACTCGTCGATCTTCACTGTGTAACATACAAATCATAACTAACTCTATCCTAGCAACAACACCACTATTTATAGTTTTTACATTTTCTAGAAAATTCATTTGACATCTAGAATATCAAATATATCATTCCATACAATTCTTTACTAACAGATAGTGTATAAACTAAATAGACTAAGCATGTAAACTATAAAACTTAATAAATTTCATCTGTCACTAATGTCACTTTTACAAATGTCACACTATAGTAAATGAATAACATTATTAAACAAAGCATGAGTTCAAGGCTTAGTGATTATAACACCGTATTCAATTTGTTCTATTACCAGAATCCTGTTTCTTCTGGAAATCTCGTTTCGGCCGGGTGCTGATGAATTTTGATAAGCCAGTGTTTGTGAGTGTCAAGTCTGTCGCCAGTATCACTCAATACCTTTACATCATCAATATACATATGTAAAACAGATCACACAACTTTTTCCCTTTGTTCATATTAATTATAGGTATAGTCTTAATTTCGTGGACAACGGTTTCAGCGCCAAACAGAACCATACCAACAACTGTACGAATCACTTTGTAATAAGAAGTTTGTTCCAACAATAGTTCAGAACCGTTCAGAACTTGCACAAAACCATTTTACCGTTCCAATAAGTCGATTTAAAAATTAAAAAATTATAGTGAATGTTCCAAAAGGAGTGATATATGTTCCGAACTGGTTCTGAATCGTTCTTAAAATTCCGGGATTTTACAAAAAAAAAAATAATTAAAATTTAATAATTAATATGTATCAGCCTTAAAGTGCTAAATAACCCCACTTGTTTGTTTATATCTCAAATTCTATTAGTACTTGAAAATGAACGCAATTTATTTATCTTACACTCCATCAATTTCTCCAGTTTAAATATATTATAGCATACAAAGCCCAATATTTTCTGAAAGGGTTTTTATTTTGTGATTTTATAGTGTAGAATTCCAACACTAGTCAAGTCGATTCTAGAACTATAAGTTCACACATGGATTCTAAGCGGTTCTGAATCAAGTTTTGAATTCCTGTGAATTCCTGGTTTAAGTATTGCTTATGATATTGAATTTCAAATCAAAATATTTTGCTCTTTCCACATTAAAATAATGTCTAAAAATTTACAAGGTTTCATTTCAAATAAAAAATGGTCAAAGAAATAGATAGTCGGCCCAGTTATGTAAGTACCGATTTATAATGAATACCCTGTAAACCATTTATAAGAAGAAACAAAAAGAGTGAAAACAACATCACATATTACATTTTCTATTTCTTATGACACAACCATTCTATGCGCCAAATTCCTACTAAAAACTCACCCAGTATATTTATTTTGATAAAAATGATCAACAATTATCAAGTCAAAATTACTTATTTACAAAACTAACTGTGTTACGTCTTATTATAAGGTGTAAATTCTTACTAACACAGAAGGATCTTATAAACAAGCTGTCGATACATACATGTATGACAATATATTATGTAGATACGAGTACAGAATACTTTCGAACATTGTCTGGAGAAAGTGTATTTTCAGATAGCGGATCTTTAGTGGCAATATTCAAGTATTGCATTAGTTAAGTAGCATTAGCGTCCCTTAGAATATACGTAAATTCTTGAATTTACGTATATATTTAAATAAACTTACTGCGTACATAAATAAGAATTTATGTACGCAGATTCGCTTACTTTTTACTTTTTTTTTCCAAAAACTCTCCATGTCATTAATATCTGCAACACAATTAACCAAAACAAAGACATTCAAAACAAACCCAAATCCAAAGACATTCGTACCACAAATTGAAGAACCCGCTAATAGGTAGGTATGTCATTTAAAAATTTCTATCTCAACGCCATACGAAAAAAATTATTTGTATTCGTCTTAAGATGTTAAATACTAAGGTTTATGCTAAAATTAAGATTTTTTTGTTTTTTTCGTTATTTTAAAAAATATACTAATAGAAAAAAATAAGGAGTCAAAAAAATTTTCCGAATTTTTAGGGATTTTTCAAAATGCTGTATCTCAGTGAAAAATGGTCTTATTGAGGTCTAAAAAAAGCATTTTGAAGCTTTTGCAAAAAAAGCATTTTGAAGAAAATTTTTTAGAGCTACATGTTTGGCGCAATTTTAGGAAATAGTGTGAGAAAAAAATTTTGCGATTTTTTTTGCTGTCTTTTTTTCAAGTCCACGAGCTTGAAAAAAAATGTTCTAACTTAGCCATGGCATGGACCGGATAGCCTATTTATTCAGCGTCAATTTGCTTTTTTTTTAAAATCTCGATACGACCATTTGTTGCTGAGATATCCAACTCTAATCAAAAAGGACCCTTTTGACTTTGATCGACGATATCTCAGCAACCAACGGTAGCACAGAAAATCTAAGGGCAGTTCTGAAAACTGGAATAAACGTCCTACAAGGTTCGGCTGCGATTTTTGAGGAGAACTTTTTTTTCCTTGACATGAATTTGAAAAAAACAGGAAAAAACGGGTGATTGATGGTTTTTCAGAACATCAACGGCTGATCTTTAAATCTTCATGAAATGACTAATGTTGTGTGTGTCTTTTACAGTTGAATATACTCCCAAAAACCATGAAAAGATGCATTACGATCTAACGAACCGTTTTCTTGTTGCAAACGGTCAAACTTTTTAAAAAATTAAAGGTTTTTTTGAGCTTAAACATGTCCTAATCATGGCTAAAGTGAAAAAAAATTTTTCGAGCTTCCCCACAATTTTTTCCGCAAATACCGTTGAAATTTACAAAAAAAAAAATACAAAAAATGTCTTCTTCGAAAATTGAAAAAAAAATTTTAAAGGCTTCCAAAACTTTTGATTTCACTACCGTCGGCATTAGCATTACCCAAAGCGTACCACGTGGAGGTTGTACGATCGAATTTACGCCCTTCTTACACACACGTCTGTGTGTGTGTGTTTGGGTCTCTTTTGTTGACCCAAAGTTGATGACCCAAATCGCATTTCGACCCTGCACATTTGCTTAGGAGACAAATCTCTGATCAATTTTCGTGCTAACTGAACACCTAAAAAACAGTTTTTTTTCAAAATCACCCTTCATTGAAAAAAAATTTCCATTTGATTTTTTTTTTCGATTTTTTATCATGCCAAGGCGTCACTTGTCAGAGCCGGAAGTTGCTCGGTTAGTGACTCTTGTTGAAGAGGGATACACCCGTCGTGAAGCGTAAATCCGATCGTGCAACCTCCACGTGGTCCGCTTTGGGTAATGCTAATGCCGACAGTAGTGAAAATCAAATTTTTTTCAAGTTTTGGAAGCCTTTAAAATTTTTTTTTTCAATTTTCGAAAAAAAGAATTTTAAGTTATTTTTTTGTAAATTTCAACAGTATTTGTGGAACAAATTGTGAGTAAGCTCGAAAAAATTTTTTCACTTTAACCATGGTTAGGACATGTTTAAGTTCAAAAAACGTGACCCTTTAATTTTTTTTTCAAAAGTTTGACAGTTTGCAACAAGAAAACGCTTCGTTAGATCGTACTGTAACTTTGCATGCTTTTTGAGGGTATATTCAACTGTAAAAGGCACACGCAACATTAGTCATTTCATGAAGATTTGAATTTCACCCGTTGATGTTCTCAGAACCATCAATTACCCGTTTTTTCCTGCTTTTTTCAAATTCATGTCAAGGATAAAAAAAATCTCAAAAATCTCACCAGAACCTTATAGGACGTTTATTCCAGTTTTCAGAACTGCCCTTAGATTTTCTGTGCTACCGTTGGTTGCTGAGATACCGTCGATCAACGACAAAAGGGTCCTTTTTGAGTTAAAGTTCGATATCTTAGCAACAAATGGTCGTATCCAGATTTAAAGAAAAGCAGATTGAAACTGAATAAACAAGCTATCCGGTCCATACCATGACTAAGTTAGAACAAAATTGTTCAACCTAGTGAACTTGAAAAAAAAAAGGAAAAAATTCGCAAATTTTTTTTCTCACACTACTTACTTCCTAAAATTGCGCGAAACATAGAGCTCTAAAAATTTGTTTGCCGAAATATCTCAAAACTAGAAACTTGAAGCCTCAAAATACTTTTTTTAGAACTCGATAAGACCATTTTTCACTGAGATACAGCATTCTGAAGAATCACTAAAAATTCGGAGAATTTTGTGGACCCTTTAATTTTTTCCATTAGTGTATAACTATATAAAAATATAAATGTTTGTGTTTCAATTGAGGTATGAAGTATATTTATTTGATACTGAAATAGAATACTGTTTTGTATCAGGAAAAAATGACATGTAATAATATTCATTATTTAAAATAAAGTCACTTGCAAAGAAAATCTGTAGGAAAATCTTGGACTTTTTTTATTTCCGAATATTTGCTGTGAAATACAAAATTGAATTTGGTGAAAAATCTTTCGACTTATAGAGACATCACGTATAATGTCAAAACTATCACAAAGTAAATGGATCTTGTTAATTATCGGCTAAATTCTATAAAAAAAAAAGTTTAAAACGCCGTATTTAGATGATGTGTTTTATTTTAAGACATTAAGACCCATATTAGGAACTATTCGGCTGTTTTCCAACCAGTTTTCTATAAGTTACAAACTCTAAATATTTTTCTTATAATTTACTGCAATGAGCATCGTATATTCCACATAAAACAATTGTAAATTTTTGCAAGATTTTTTTACAAATTTTTCCTTTCAAATTATTTTATTGATGATAATTCATTTTTTTTTCTAAAAATAAAGCAGCAATAAATTAAAAATCCACTTCATGAACTCAAAACAACCTCAACCAAGTCGGAACTATATAATACATATGAAAATATTATATGAATTGATATAACATCTTAATGGGAATACAAAAAGTTTCCTTCTATGACATCTTTTTTTTTAAATGATGGTATTTTGCGGAGATTGCAAATTTTAAATGAGCGATTGTCGGTGTTGTCAGTTTGTTAGAGCCAGTGTTTGGATCTTTTTTGATTAAATTTGCTGCACAGATCAATGGAGAAAACAATTTTTGGATAAGATGGATAATAAAAATAATTCCCATAAGTATAATAGTGCAAACCATACAATCTGCACGTGTAAAAAGGCAACAAGTGGTATGCAATATCAATGGGCGCGCCCTTACTTATGGGCGCATATACCTACCTCTAGCGATTGCTGACTATATTGGTTCTATACCTACACATGATATGACTGACTATTTTTTTTTCATATATTAAATTAATTAATCTACCAGGATGCAACGTTTAAGTTTTTACGAAACACTTATTTTCGTGCTGACGCGCTACGTTTTAGAACTGTGCTGTTTGACCACTTTGAAGCAAATTTATATTCAATATACTATGTACCTTTATGTTTAACCTTTATAAATCAATGTTTATTTTTGTAGTTTAAATATGATCTACATATCACAAAGTTTAAATGAAAGTCATCAAATTTAGGTGATGGGGATAAATTAAATGAATGTGAAACAAATTTTGTCATTAGCCTTTACTCTCTATACCCCTCCTGGAACTTTTTTTCACACAGTCGTATACATATAGACTATATATTATTACATTTTAAGTCGAATACTCATATGCACTCCATATCTGTATTTGTAACGATGCTGTAACAAATATATGTATATTTGTTATGGTATCGCTACAGTGAAGGGTACAGTAAACCGATACAGTAACTGTTACAATACATGATACAGATACAGATACGAAGCACATATATGAATCCGACTTAGATCTTTTAATGCATACTGTATTATATTGTTTTACCAGGAGTATTCTAATTTAGAATACGTTGTACATAATTAGATTATGAATATCAGAAAATTGATTATCAAGGCTCAATTATACATAGTAACATAATATTTTACATTAACAGCATTTATATTACAGGAGGAGAATTGGAACTATCGGCGGAGTAGAAACAAATTCACACTTGAACACTTTTAACCACTTAACACCAAAACACTTTTTTACTTGTAAGTTTTTTATCATCTCCTGATGATACCAATGTCAGGATTATATCGTTAAAATACTTGTGTGAATTTACATTTATATTAATTGTGTTCATATACTTACCCATATAAATCTAAATTTAATCAGTTATTCATTTTAATGCGTTACGCTCAATGTGTCCCTAGAAACGTTTCCTCTCTGAGTTTTGCTTATCATAATAATCGGTTTCACAGATGGCCAACATGTGATTGGCGTTGATATAAACACAATATGGAAGAACAGTGACCATTAAAACCCGAAATCAATTGCATTGTCTGACATACTTA
The DNA here is from genome assembly GCA_029963805.1 of Aromia moschata. Lineage (NCBI taxonomy): Eukaryota > Metazoa > Arthropoda > Insecta > Coleoptera > Cerambycidae > Aromia > Aromia moschata. Next base: position 525,894 of record JAPWTK010000070.1, read on the forward strand.
CATGAACAAAAGTAGATTCGCCATATTTTTCATATACTGTCTTTATAAAAGAATAAAAACAAATAGGTAACAACGCAAATGTGAATAACCAACAAATGGTATTTAGATACATCTTTATTGTAACAAAATTACATTAACTGAATATACATATGTATATATTGTATTTCTAATTAATGAAATAACTAAATGGTAAACGTAATTAAGAATATTTATATACAGCCCCTTCATGTTCACATGTGGGAAAAATTTTGATTACTATTTTTGTGAGATGTCCTAGAAAAATAGGTGATAGATTCTAGACGCTTGTGTACAAAAAACAAACTGTATTTTGACATTAGTCATTCTGTCAGTGGTATGGCGGAGAACTGATAAAAAACACAAGAAATAATAAAAAATGACGTTAGTCGTTCAGATATTAAAAAAATAGATATACTCCTATTTGACAAATGTTTAGAATTCAAATGTAAGCGTCTTTGCCAAATTTAAAATAAAAATATTAACATATTGGAAATATCAAACTTTTATTTTTAACGGTCTATCTTAATAAAGAGACGTCCAAAAAAAGGCTGTCATATAATGTGATAGCTTTGACAATTAAATAATGTTATACATTTAAGACAGAATAGGAACATGTCTTTTTTTTTACTCGGCCAACTTTGATTGCGTTTATAATATTTTGTATTAATGAAAAGTATAACCTCAATAATAAAAACTATTTCTTTAGAAAAGTATTGTTATAAAAATTCCAATAAAGTTTATTTCCTAACTGGACTTGAAACACTTGAAAAACACAGCGAATTCCAGATACTAATGGAAAACGCCCAACTATGAAAATTAACCAGGCCTTGATGAGGAATAATGTCTATATCTTTGTACCCTTTTGTTTTACGAAAGCTTTTTCAAAGCTATTCAAAGTTCTTTACCTCTTTTTTTTGTACGTTCTGAGTACCTATATTTTTTTAATTCTTCTATTCTTTTGTGCCTGTGGCAACCATCTTGTTTTTTTTAAAGACCACTCATAATATACAATAATTGGCGCACTAAAGTAATTCACATTTCTCTCACCATTATTATTTTTATTATTAAATTTGTTGAACTACAGAGTGCATACATTTACATACATATATTTGCATCTAGTTTTTGTGATGTATTTAATATGCGGAATATCGATTAATACTCAATAAACCAGATATTCAACAGAACCCGTTTGAAATAATAATTTTCATATTATTGCGTACATTTCGTACGCATATTTTATGAAACGATTTTAACATAATTTTGATATAATATTTTCACTCCGTGACACAAATTTTGGACCGAATAAACAGATGACCCAACCTGTGTAGCGCATTACATTGTTTAATTGTATTATTGGGTAGTGAAAGTTTTGATCGCCTACTTCAGCTATCCGTTATTCCGGTCTAAATGTAGGTGAAGGTTTAGGGCGTGTAGGAATCGAGATGTTTTCACTGGCCATAATAAGTATTATTCAAGATCAAGCAGTTTGTCCGTAGAATATAAATTTGTATATTAACATAGTGTTTAAAGTTACCAGTTATGTGGAAATAATATGTTTTATCAAAATTACAGTTACACTGTTATATTCTAATCTATTTTATAAGAGTTACAATAAGATTATGTCACCTAAGTTTTAGGGATATTTTTGTCTTTAAAATATAAAAAATAAGTTCGAAAAATGAAATGTAAGTAATAAATAAGTAAAATAAAATTTTATCATACAGTTTGATTTTACATTTTTGATTTAGGTATTACCAGACAATACATTTTTGATTGTACGTGTTCTGATCTTAATAAAATGTTTAACGAGTCAAGTATAATTATCCTCGAAGGAATTTAATTTTAATTTTTATGGTCGGTTCAGTCTACTTAAATTAAACGGTATCACAACCGCACAAATAAATAATAAATGAGTGTACTTGAGCTTCGATTTACTTGCATTGTTGCATTTAACAACAGCGTTTACATGATCAAAATATATCAGCGTTATTCATAAATCGTGATGACACGCCGTACTATAGAAATCCGATCTGTTTTTCGTCCCGGTAAGTGAGAAGAATCAGAACGGAGAGGGGCGGATGGAATATCCGTACTGACCGCAAGGGAAGGGGTTTACACACCAAAAAGGCTACTTCAGAGGGGACCACTTCAGCTATATAAGTTACCTAGTGTAAGTGAATTCATATCAGTTTTTATCAAACTCGAACGAAATGTTGTTTAAGTGTACTATTATACTAACTACACTAGTTGTCACCGCGCTCGCACGTACGGCCGGTACGTCGCAGAATACCATTCACGACGCATCGCCTAGATCAGAAGAAAGTAATACGTATTTCGGTGATTTACGTTACGTGTATAAAGTGTATCAAGAATGTTCGGCAACAGATTTGGTATCATGTTTGAAACTGAAATTAATCGCTGCCATTGATCGTGCTGCCCGTGCATACCCAGAAATTCCCCTGTTTGATGGAGTGACATTTGTCAAGGATCCTAAAGCCGCAGAAGGGACTACAGAGGACCCAAAAACTGAGGCTGACATAGAAGCTTCACTCCCAAGAGCACTGGAAGAACGTGATGATGCACTGAATAATCTGATGACAAACAAAATTGCTAATTTCTTTGAGACGCATACTTTAAAGGTAAAACATTCAAAGTGAGAATTTGAATTTGTTAATATATTTTAACCAAAGTTTACATGCTTATGATACATTTATTTCTTTAGGTTAAACTTCCCACCGCTTCTGAACTTCAAAGGTCGTTCAATGGTGAAGAAGGTCGTGGCAAGAAGAAGAAGTCCTCCGGATTTCTACTACTCCCACTGATATTAGGTGGAACTTTAATTCCGTTAGCCCTTGGAGCCCTGGCCCTTCTTGCAGGAAAAGCTCTTATCGTGTCCAAATTAGCGCTCGTGCTTGCTGCTATTATCGGCTTGAAAAAGTTGCTTTCTGGACATGGAGGTGGGCATGATACGGGCCATGTTGAAGTCGTTTCTGGAGGTCATGGGTCAGGATGGGGTAGAGCTTATAATAAAGAAGAAGCTCAAAATTTAGCTTATCAAGCGTATGCTAGTAAGGTTAGATAAAAACTAATGTTAACTGTAAATTAAGTATATTTATTTAATTTATTACTTCTTTTTACATAATTCAACCTTATTTGTAAGACTTATTTCATAATAAATTTATATTTTGTTTGCGAACGTGACTGGTTGTGATTTCGATTTCATTCATCGTTTTAAGGACTTGTGTGAAAGTTTAAGGTCTTGAACTTCCTTAGACTGCGCTATTCACATGGCATCAGTTTTACTTTCAACTCGGAATGATTAGCGAAGATTAACTCTTGGCTAGGATTACATGGGTTCTATAGAATTGATCTGAGCCATTGCATGCTAAAAGTAAACCAGATCAAGATTATGTAGCTTTTCGTGTTATAGGTCGAGAAGCTGCCATGCATTATCTGGTATAATATCAAATTTTATTTATTTATGCTAAATAATCCAACACAATGAGGCATCTGTGCTAACTAGAATAGCAGCATGAATATTTTCTATTAATTGTTATAAACAATAATAAATTATAGTAATGATTTACTGAAGCAAAACAATAACAGGATATGAACGTGCTAATAACCAATTTAATACAGTCAAGCAAGTATTCAAATCTGTTGCAAACACGAATACAGTTAAAGCTCAATTAAAATCGAAATTGTTAAATGAATTGGACTTCAGCGTGAAATAAATCGGACATATGACTTCAATAAAGTCCTAAATCCAAGCAGTTGTTTACAGTAAAAGCATGGTAACTGTACTGCAAGAATGCCAGGAACGCTTCCTTGAAATTATATGACAAAAGATTTGTACATATGTATATATAGAGACATCCAAAAAAAAACGTCATCAAAGTTGGCCGAGAAAAAAAAGACGTATTTCTATTCTTAATCGAATTTATAACCTTATTTCCTTCAAGACTGTCACATCATATGACAGCCATTGTTTATTTTACAAATTGTGACAGTCACTTGTCAAAAGTTTGACAAGTTAACCAAAAAGCTTAGACATGACCGCTATTTTCATCTCTCTCGTTCATAGCCAGAGTTGATGACGTTTTTTTTTGGATGTCTATACATTAAGTGAATATATACACAAATTAAAAACATGGATTTTAACTTTTGTTTTACGACGTTCAAGATATACAAACCAACAATTCCATAACCAATACGTAAAGCCAGCCTTAAGTAATTATTTAAAGCATTTCCTTTTTTCATAATTCTAGGTTTTTCATAATTCTAATAAATCGCATATACTGTGTACAGAGTGATTGATTGAAAATTAAGCCCTTCCCCCACATATCAACGTTAATATTGCAGATAAAAAATTGCGGAAAAAAATGACGTTATTGTGTAAGTACTTGTATTTGTAAACATTTTTTAAATATAGTATTAATTATTCAGAGTGCTAGAAAGTCAATTGATTGTGGCAATTAACCAGATGCTTTATGATGGAATACCCCGTACCTATATTCTTTCAAACAATGTTGAGTTCAGCGATATAAACCTTATTAAAAAAAAGTTTACAAAAAAAAGATAAATCATAATAAGGTAAAGCGTAAACTGTCTTTATTTTAAAAATCATGAAAACAAGTAATTAGGAAAAGTTGCTTATAACTAAAAGTCTTCCCCAAATCCTATTTTGTGAATAAATTGCCCTATTCTGTTTAATTTGTATTTTTTTATACAATAACTTAGCGCTAGAGTTGTAAGTGTAGACTTACTATAATATCTGACAACCTTTCGATTTTAACTGAATAGGTTTTCTATGAATTTAGGGGATTGTTCTTTTTTTGAACTGTTTCGGCTTGTTTTGTTCTGGAAAATATGTCTTTATTGTAGTGACTTGTCTGGCTAAAAGTTCTGGTCTTATTAGGGCACTTGAATCGTCTTATTTGGCAAGTTTTCAGTTTCAGCGGAAAAACTTTTTTTAAGGTCTCAAAATATTGGTATGTTCAAGAGATTTCGAATGAAAACTAGTCGTTTTCGATTAAAACTAGTCATCTTAATTCAATATGGCGAGAATAAAATTGCGTCATAGATATTTCAAGAAATAGCTCAATTCCCGGCATGTAACACGTCTGTCTATAAAGTATTTTACTTGCAAATATTAGCGAGCTTTACGTTTTATAATCCGCTGAACCCAAATTTTGGAGTCTCAAAGTCTGAAAGTGAGTAACGGTCGTTTTGACCATATTTTGTCATATTTTCAACATGTTCATCTCGGAAAAGTTTTGACTAAATTGGCTTCGCAATCCAAAATTTAAAAATCTTAGAGCCATGGTATATGTTTAACCACAATTTTCAGTTAAAAAGGAGCTTTTATCTCAAAGTAACTATTTTATTCTTAAAATAAAAAATCAATAGGTGATGAGATAGGGCCAATATATAACTCTTTTTTGGCATTTCTGACATTTTTTACCATAATTTTCAGTCTAAAATTTTTTTTTCTCTCAGAATAACTATTTTTATGTTTGTTGACAGCAAATTTGACTTTTTTTGTATATTTACTAAACTATTTTTATATAAATTTTAATACGGGAATTTCGATTTTTTATTATTCGATTATTCGATACAATTAATTTACTTTCATAAAACTTCTGAGACAAAAAATTCTTTTAGAAAATAAGTCAGTTTTTAAAGAATAATATATCCAAATTCAGCAACTTTGTAATCGTCTGTAATTATTGCCAAGCTAGTTGTATGTATTTCATTTAAGATTGCTCAAATAATCTTAGTTACCGTAGAAAATATTATACCACCTTATTGGAGAAACATATAATAAATTGACAGATAAGGCGAAGTCATTTGGTACAGCCACCTTAAAACTTAAACATTATAGGTATGGTATATTATATTTTCCACAAATACTAGTGTTACTTTCGATTGGTACCAAGGTACCAATATGATGCTATTAAAATATTGTATTTGGTCGAAAATCATATTGGTCCTCTTAGAGTGAAATTAAATAAGCACATTGAAATTGTAAATTAAATAAGGATTAAAAAATATTTAAGTGCCTAAAAACTCCCTTATTTGGTATCATTGGATATTGGAACATTATTAGGATTTTAAATACTTACTTATTTAAATTGTCGCTGTATACTACGATCCCCTGCGAAAAAAAAAAACACATATATCTTTTTTTCGGTGAATACGAGCCTTTAGGTATCGATTTAGCAGTATTTGTTTCACACGGCTTTAAAAAACTCTCTGCCTAAGTAATTACTACTTCCACATGTAATTTTTTCATATATTTAATTAGAGTAATCGCTAAAAACATTAATTAATCGTCTTAAAAGTATGATATTAGGTTATTACGATATACTACGTGGATGTAAAACGAATAAAGATTACAATTTAAGAAAATATTGCACATTGGTATATTATATTATACAGTGGGGATATTAAGTCTGCCCCACCCCTTTTAACTTTTAAGCCGTTGAAAATAATGCCACCAAATTCTGGGAGCTGGAATGAGACAAAAATACTATCATTTTTGCAAGAAAATGGCAACTGAAAGTGTCAAAATGACAATTGAACGCCATCTTGGTATTATTTGTAATGTAAAGGTGGTCGTGTGATACTTTTTTTTAAAGGTCTATTCGTGCTCGATACAACTCTAGAATTTGAGAACTTTCCAATGAGCCATTTACAAATGGCACGGATTTTTATTTTTCAATCATGTTGGCTTGTGATATTTTGTTTTCGCAATCTATTTAAACCACTAACGATCCAATATAAACACAAATAACAATGCCATTATTTTAAAAGTTGTTCGAAATGTCCACCTTGTACTTCTTAACAAAAGTGCAGTCTAGTTTTGAACTCTTCTCTCACGTTATGTAATGTTTCAAGGGTTGTTTCTGCACACACCCCGAGAATGCGTTGGCGAAGCCCATTCAGACTATCTGGGAGTATTTTGAACACTACCGATTTGACGTATCCCCAGAGAAAATAGTTGAGTGGTGTCAGATCCGGCAATCGAGATGGCTACTCTGTCGGACCCCGTCGACCAATAATTTACATCCAAGTAATTTTTCACTTCTCTGAAATAATCTGGAGAGTTCACGTGGATTTTGACATATATAACATTTTTTCTTTTGGCCTGTTTGACCTCTATCATCTTTAACATTGAACTCTAATATTTCAATTCCTCTTAACCTTTTTGATCTATGATTTTTTAATACCATTCAATCTCTTTAGATTTTTAGACCTATGCAAAATATGTCTGAACCTTTACTTTACTTGACCTATTTGATATCCCTGACCTTCTTGATTTTTCTAACGTATATGACCTCCTTGACATTGACTAATTGATTTCCTTGTCATCCCTGACATAATTGTCCACTTTAAGCTCCTGCTCCACCTTGGGCCACTTTTGTGTTCTTAACCTTTTTGATTTTCCTGCCCTCATTAACCTCCTTATATTCCCCTCATCCTCATTTTGCTCTCCTTGTCCGCCCTAATCTCCTTTTATCTTCCAACACATATGTTTGTTCAACTTCTCCTCCTTCACCTCTATTTGTTTTCCTTAGCCTCCTCTTGTTCTTAATATCTTGCCCTTTTTTCCTCCCTTCGTCGTTGAACCCCATTTATTAAACTTGCCGTCTTTAACCTCATTTTGCTCACCTTGTCGTCCGGAAACTCTTTTTGACCCTCTCCTGAACCCTTTCTTCGTTTTTAAATATCCTTTTATAGTCCTTAATATCATTGTTTTAATCTTATTGGCGTGCTCCCATCTTTTTGTATTCACTTTTTTCTCGAATTATCCTTATCCCTCATTGCTTTCTTGTCTTCGTTGTCCTCTTTAACGTTATTACCTTACTTGATCTTCTTTACCCACGAGATCCTTGTACTGATCGACTTTCTTCACTTCCATTTATCCTTTTCTCCCTCCTTAACTACTTGTCCTATTAAATCAAGTCACCTCCTTATTATTCAACACCTTCATCCTCCTTACACTTCTTGATATCAGCCAATTTATCTTTATGTCTCCTTGACTTTAATCTTTTATCCTCCTGGTCCTCTTAAACCTCATTACCCTCCTTTATTCCCTCACTTATCCCCATTGACCACCTTGACCTCCATTTATTTGTTTTATTTTTTTTCCTTCTCGTCCTGTTGGACCAAGTCACCTTCTTCTCAATTCTTTTTTGAACTTCTTGATCTTGACCAATTTGTACTTTCCAACTTCTGAACAATATAGGGTGTCTGAACTTTTAGTCGGGAAACTTTGGGAATGTTCTTCGTTAAAAATTCATACGAAATAATTCGGGGAACTATGAGTTCAGTAATGCGTAGTACACCGATACTCATTTTATTTACGTTTTATCCATTGGAAACGCTGAAGAGGCAAGAGTACGGCAATGAGCTCGAAATTTCCTAATTGAAGATATCCCCAAAAATTCCCAGAAATCAAAGGACAAATTGGAGACATGAGGGACAAATTTTACAGATATCCAATAATAATAATACTTTGAACTGCCATAGTGTTTCAAACCAGATTCATCATGTTCTTCGTAAAGATAGAAGACAACCGTATCACCTGCAGCCAGTCCACGATTTAAAGCCAGAGGATGGACCAAAGGATATGAATTTTTGTAATTAGATAATAAGATCCATTGAAATAGACGATCGACTTATGTTAGTCATTTTTGCAAACAAAACAATAATGACAATTACAACAACAGCGATAACAACAATAACAACAATAATAACAACAGACTACGATTACAATAAAAATAACAGTAACTATGATAAGAATTTTTTTAGTTTATCAGGTTTTTACCTTATTACGCATCAAGAGTATAAAAATTTACTCGAAATAATAAATACAATAAAATAAAAATTTACTCGAAAACGATAAATTTTAAGGAAATGAGTAACGATACATTTTCTTTATAGAAAATGCTGAAACTCTATAATCTAGTACCAGAAATATGAGAAAGATAACCAAAGAAATGTTTTCTATGTTAAACTGACGTCCTCATCAGGGTCTACGTTCATGTTTAACGTATGTACGTCAAGATATTATCTTCAGTAAATTGAGCATAATAAGGCAAATGGGTTTCCCGATTAAAAGTTGAGACACCCTGTATATATATTACATATATTACATGACCTTTTAGGAAAATCTGATTTTCTACCTTCAATACTACCTGATTAAGGATGTAACTAGAAGCTTATTAATGAGGTAAGTGATTCTTCTACCTTAAAAACTTATAGTTTTTTAAAAGCCTTGAGGCTTTAAAGTACGAGGATTATTAGTTTACCTCACAAGAGGCGATGTTTAGGTTACCGCAAGAACATTACGCAATAACTAGAGAATAAGAGTTTGACGACAAGGAAGGAAGTAACCGAAGACTAAGTCCCACGTAGTGGATATTCTAATTTTATCCATACCTGCTGAATACTCACCCTAAACTTCCCTCTAGCGACGATTAGATACTCGTATAAATGTAGAATATTAGTTTGTGTGCTAATGCCACATGATGTAATTAGTCGATATCAATATCTACTATCTGATTATAATATATCTATAGTACTTAGTTATAGTAGGCTTATGTACTTGTGTCTTAATTTAACAAGCACTCTCGAAAGTCGTGCCAGGCTCCTTTATTGCAGAATTATTCAGTTCTATTTAGCCATTGGACCCATCTAATGTTAATACTTATTATGTATATATCTTTGTACAGTCTTAATATATGTTAAATTAAATTATAGTATATCCGACTTTACCTCTTTTTTTATTTTTCTAACAGGTTTTTATTTTATTTATTTTATTAGTTGCTATACGACAAATTTCGCCACACTAATATTAGTGATTTTATATTTATAATAGGGTATATCTGTAGTAGTACAAACCACTCTTGGCGCCCTCAGTTAGATAAAAATGTAGTTTTTTTAGATCACGACCCACTCCCGACTCCACTAAGTTAGTCGGGGCAACCCTATAACTGTTATCATCGCGAAAAAATTTCGTAACAAGGTCAATGTTAAAACTACAATAAACATATTATCAACGCAATCAATTTATATTGTCAGTGTAAAGTCATCCATAAAATAAAATAAATGGTAAACTGGGCCACTAGAAATTAGAGACTTAAAGTTTTATTGTAATCGACAGTTTTAACTTAATTTTAGTGATTGTAAAAAATAGCAGCATTTATGTACTTTCTTAGCCATGGAATGAAAGTTGTCCGCGCTCAGTTTTTTAAACAATAGCCCTACATTTTTATTATACCTCTGAAGAAAACAAATACTTACTGTTAAGTATTTCATTGATGTGTGACAAAATATCAATTACTGGATCAATTGTGTTTGTTATAATTGCTAGTAATGCTTTCTAAATAATTGTGCAAGACCGAAACATCATAACTGTATAACTAAAGTAAATATAAAATATGTTAAGTGTAAGTAAAGTAAATAAAAAAATGCATTAATTGTATGCAGGCAGCATAAACATATATGTACGTAAACTGGGCTATATTTCACCTTAATTTCAGCTTTATATGTATATTCAAATAAAATTATTTTGGTATATATCGTATAGTGTATTCGTGAAAATTTCTCGAACACGTCAAAAGACACCATATGAATTACCATTGTTTGAGAGGGGTCTTGCATTTTTTGGCCACTTGTCAATAGGCTTTGACGATCATGGATATTGTCTGAATGAGAACTTATTTTTATGACGGCTTTGTCAAATCGACTTCAAAGGCTAAAAACTAAATTTACTACAAATTAAAAAAAACTTAAGAAAAAGATCAAATATCAATCTTCACACTATGCACCGTCGACAACCTGACATTGCGCAAGAACATCTTATTGAATAACACATTAAAATTAACAAAATGTTTTATATTCAATATGGCGAATGCGCTAGTGATTACTAGATATCGTCAAAATAAGGCTCATACAGGGTGGCATTAGCCCATTCATGTACCTACGTGTAACAAATATACATCGCGGACTTGAGGTTCATAGCAGATCGGACCTACCGAACTGGGAAAGGCTGGGCAACAGGCAACTTAGATGGGGTGCGGTCATAAAACACAATTGCCGTTAGGTTTTAGTAAACGTCACGCAATTAGCCACACTCACCATGCGGATGGGTGGGAAAAACATGTGTCGTTAGTTTGATTGGTTGACATGAAGAAAGGCTCCATATTTTAAAAAAGTATTCTAATCTGTTAAAATGATAGGTACTTTTGAAAACATTGTTCACACTCTTTATGCAATAACTCGCGCGTTCATAACTAGCACGAACAGTGCTAGTAAGTGTAGTAACTGTAGTAGTAAAAGAACAGTAGTAGTAACAGTGCAGAAAAAAATCCTTCGCCACAGCCTTCGAAAACAGTCATCTACAGAAACAATGTCCCGAATTCTGATTGGTAGAATGGTTCGATGGATTTTTAGTTTGTAAACAGATTAAGGCCCATATTTCGTACACAAGGTTAAAACATTTTTGGGTGTGACTCACAATCAGTACTTTTTTTCAAATCCTCTATGTAAAATCTTAGAAGTACCCACAGCTCAACCGTGCGTATTACTTGCTGTGCCATCTACAGATAAGCGATCGCCCGAATTTCGAACTAAACACCCCGTTATTAGACTCTACGCGGGGCGAGACAGATGCAAAAAAATCAAATATTCTTAAACCTGTGAGTCATAGGCTGGGACCCTAGAATGACGTCACAGTTGTATGAAAAAACGATGTCTCAAGTCGAGTATGATGTGCAAAACATATGCCCAGGAAAAAAATATATCTCCATCTTTGATTGGTTATTTTTATATGAAAAAAAAGTCCTTATTTCTGACTAGGTTAATATCTTACAAGTTTTTCAAATCACTTAAGAACGGCTCAATAGATTTTTCAATTTACAAACGAATTAATACCCATGTAGGATATGCCTCTTCAATCTATCCCAACTTTGTAATGCCGTTTTTAATTTATATACATATAAAGCCCTTGAGGTTAAACAAATGTTTTGGAAGCTGAATCAGCATTTTGTCTGCAAGTGAATTAATTGTTACATTTATTTGTTATAAATAAAATTATTTCAAATTTTAAAAATTTTTCAAATAACTCGAAAACATCATCTATAATTAGTACGGACACAGTGTACACCAGTTTAACTATTTGTGTTGTGTTAGTTGGGAGGGTTACACCTGCTAGACAACTTCCGACAAACATCAAGGAATTGTTTTCTATCCATCACCTTCCTGCGCCATACAATTTTGTTAACAAACATTCATAGATAAAATGTCGGCTTATTATACTTGTACGTAGGTATTTGTCTTGACTAGTGCGACCATGTAATGTACCTAACTTGGGCGATCTCTAGTGATTAAGGGAGAGTGGGGGAAAGGTGCGCACTTAAGCAAGAGTTGGATTTGTGGTGAAACTATAATAGCTAAAATGTTTTTAGAAACTTTATAACAAGCACTATTTATTTTACTTTCAACATATCGAATGACATTTCGAAAAATTCAAAGCATAGTAACGAGTTATTGTAAAAACTACAGAAGTGCACTTGCGCACGATTTCCCATCCCGGCGGGTAATGATGCGCATGGGATGGGGAATGATGCGCATTAGAACTAGATGTAGCAATAATAAAACATTTACTAGTTATTGATTTCTAATTTATTTTATTTACAACAAAAATCACATTTGTAATTGTCTGGGGTGTCTACGCCTGTGCATAGTGAATGGTTCCACGATGAACAAAGAACACATCGATACCATATTTCTCTGTCTTTACCAAGTTCTCCACAAATACAGCAAATCTCTTTTTGTTTGGAATGTGAATGCAAAAGAGGTGATATGAAACTTAAATCAACATCGTGCAACTCGTCATCGTCGTAGATATCAGACAACTCTTCTTCCGATGAATCAGATGACTCAGATTCTGGCTTCTTCTTCAATTTTTGTTTGTCTTTAAGTTTCTTTCTGTCTGGAGTGTCTGGTGATAGCTCATGAAAGCATCTACGAACAGTTCCTTTCTCAAGTACCTTCTCTTTTTTTCTGTTTCCTTTTTCTTTGTGCATTCTTCCTTTATTCGTTTTCTTTTTTGTGATTCTTCTAGCCTTTCTGGTGTACTTGTAAGTATTTCTGATTTTTGTTTCTCACGAGGTTTTCTCTTAACTTCTTTGTTAGGGGTTTGCTTTGCTATTGGAGCCATAGTAAAGAAAGAGTTTTCTTTTGACGTGCCGGGTTGAGGATTTTGAGAATCGACTAGTAAACTACGAGTATCAGCAACTTCACCATCTGGCCTGGGAAGGGTCGGAGTGTCAGCTTCGGATCTACCTTCGACTGCGAAATCCTTCACTTGATTTGCGGGAGCAAAATCGTCTTTTCGTTAATCGTTAGAATAAAAATTTTGTACAGCCTCTTTATTAAATGAGGCGATTCTGTTTAAACTGGTTCCTTCAGGTTGTCCAAGTGTAATTTCTGGGGTTCTTTTCAGAAATCTAGCCAGTTCTTTTCCGGCTAATCCCTCTTCACGGTTAAAGTTGTGCCTGATATTGTTCGCCTCAACATATCTGAATACTAATCTTTTGAGCCCCTTAGGTGTCAAGTCAAAAAAACAGTTTTGCCAGTATTAAAATATATTCCCGTAATTCGTTTTCTGTTTCTTTTCTAAACACAGGTTGACGGCATAAACGAGGTAACTGATGCAGATCTTCCTGTCGACTTTTGTATTTCCTTAAAGTTGACTCGGGAATGTTAAATGTTCTCGCCGCCTCCCTAATTTTTTTTGCCATCATTTTTAATTGCACGTATCGCATTTTGTAGGTCTTCGGCCGAATATGACAGTGTCCCTGTTTTCCTACTGCAGTTTCGTGGCATCTATTAAAAAATATATATAACGTATTTCACATTTAATTCTACGTGGGTGAATCGTGCGCACTTGTGCGCACCATTACCCCTATGTAGTTTTTGTTAAATTTTGCGTCATAGAAAAAAAATAGTCATTAATTTTTAATACAATCCTCTCAGAACGCTAACTAAAATACTAAGCTTTAACAATATAACTTGCACAAAGTGACCTCATAAAAATTGTGTACTTACCGCCTTATTTTCTGCAGCCGTAAATTAACAAAATTTAGTAACAAAATAGACATACGGCTCTTACGTCTATCACGTATAAACTGCCTGTACAAGCGGTAGCGTCAGACGTTGCATAAACGAACGGCAGATTGTAGCACTAGTTAAGGTCTCTGCATCGGGCGCGGAATTCGAAAATATTTTGCTGCGTATGATTACCCGCCGCGCACCATTCCCCCACTCTCCCTTACTCGTATAACTTCACATGTCGAAGAAACGGATTTCGTATTAAATGAAGTATAACACTGCTAATTCCAGAATGCCGATGCATATAATATTTGTAAATAAGTAAGTAGTAAACAAGATATTCCTGAGGATCTTACGCGCTGTCAGGATGTCAACGGTGTAAGTGATTTTCTTTCATTTCTAGTACTCAGTTTAACTTTAAAGTTGATTTTCTTAAAATCTCCGTGTGACCTACATCGATATTTACCACTGATCTGCATAATAACTGGATAGGCAGTAGAATTGTCTCCAGTCCGCCTATTCCAGCGTATTTGAACAGAAGTTATTTTGTACATCAGTAAGAAACTCTGCGTTAGGGCAATCAGCTGTTCGTGTTTATACATATTTTAAACATTGTTTGTAATGGTTAAGTGCTCGTATTGCAGTGTTGAATCGGTGAAAAAATCGGGACGAACATTTCATAGGAAATGACAATTTATTCATGAAAAGTTACGCAAGAAGTTCATCATTCCTGGAAAGTGTCATGAAGATAAAAATGAGTATATTTATATATGTATATTTATATATGTATATTTTTATTCATTATTATTACCATAATATGACCCCCTTCCTTTTTTTGTTCTGTTTTTTAAATTATTTCTAAAATGTCCTTTTTACACCGACATTTCTTCACATTAAAACATCACTGTATGCTTAATACAAAATAGAACAATTCTAATACACTATAGAGAAGTTATAAATAATTTTTACATTTAACAACAACCACAGTCTTGTTGTTAACATAATGAATATACCCCATAATCAGATTTATGAATAATGTACATCACTTACTCGCATTCAAATATACCTCGACATCTGATCATGAGCATTCAAGTTCCGTCATAAAAATGAGAGTTCTTTTAAAAAAATATCGATGACATTATAGCATTTGGACAAATCGCCAAAAACATTCAAGAGCCCCTATGAAAGAATGGCAATTCATGTGTCTTTTGACATGTCCGAGCGATTTTTCTGAAAAAAATCCGTTACGATTTTATACAATTTATCTACTACCTTACGAATACAGATTATATCTACATATGTATGATACGATGTACATATACTGTATATGCATGTACGATACGTACGTATATACGAACCCAGACGCATATGGATTGGACCATTGAAATTATAAAGACACTTTATATTTCTGGGATATTGTTAATTATTAATGCAATAAAATTGCTAACACCACATAGGATAAAATAAAGTTAGTTGCTTTTGTTAAACTTACAAAACGTGTTTAAATAGTAATTCGGAAATACAACCATTTTTTTCACTTCACTATTAGTCACTCACTCACTAAAATTATGTCACATGCTTCTTTGCGAAAATTCGAGAACTACAATTTTTTTTAGAAATACTCGTACATATTATGTATAACAAATAACAGGCGGTAAGTTACTACAAGCTTCAAGTATATCTGTTAAATACATTAGTTTTTAGTACGTTTCTTTCATACAGGGTTTGTCCGGAAAGTAATGTCAGTGAATTTTTTTCCCGAGACTGTACGCGTCAGCCCGCGCTTTACGTGCTGGGATTGTGGTGGGGGGGATCTGGCAACAAGATCCAACCAGCGTCAGTTGGCTACCGGTGGTTGTAACGGTCGCATCACTCGTTCTTTGAGAGTCGTTACAGTGACCCGGTGCAAGAAAAAATGCAACGTTCGCTTGAGCAACGGATGGCGATCAAGTGTTGTGTGAAACTGGAGAAGAGTGCTACGGAAACCATTCCAATGTTGAAGAAGGCTTTCGGCGTCGATTGTCTTTCGAACAGGCAAATTTTCCGGTGGCACAAGGCCTTCGCAGAAGGTCGGGAAGATGTCAACGACGAGAACCGCGCTGGACGGCCATCAACCTCCAGTTCCGACAACAATGTGAAACGTGTGCGTGACTTGTTGAACACTGACCGTCGTCTAAGTGGCCGTTTAATTTCCGAAACATTAGACATTACGAAAACCATTGTTCACGAAATTGTGTCGGAGTCTTTAGGAATGAGGAAGGTGTGCGCGAAGCTCGTGCCAAAAGTGCTAACGGACGATCAAAAAGCGAGGCGCGTCGAAACCTGCCAAGAACTTTTGGACACCTGCGAAGACAAACCCGCTTTCCTTGATGACGTCATTACCGGGGACGAAAGTTGGGTCTTTGAATACGATCCGGAGACGAAGAGGCAAAGTGCGGAATGGCACACGTCGAACTCCCCTCGCCCCCAAGAAGGCCAAGATGTCCAGGTCTGAAACGCAGGGTGAATCGCGTACGCCCAGACATCTCAAAATCCTGGAAGCTTCACCACGACAATGCGCCTTCGCACACCTGCTTCCTCGTGGCCGATTACCTCTTCAAGGCAGGCATCACCGTTGTTCCCCAGCCTCCCTACAGCCCCGATGTGCCCCCCCCCCAGACTTTTTCTGTTTCCGCGCCTCAAAACCCCAATGAAAGGACAGCATTTTGGGTCGGTGAAAAACATTCAGAGGGCTTGCACCGACGCTTTAAAGGCGATTCCGGAAAACGACTACCGTGCGGCTTTTGATGCGTGGAAGACCCGCTGGAACCGATGTGTGGACGCAGAAGGAATGTATTTTGAAAGTTTCTAAAGATTTGTACACATAGAACCAATAAAAACCATTTTTCAAAGCTCACTGACATTACTTTCCGGACAAACCCTGTGTCTACAGCTTAACCCACTGGAACAGATGGTTGTTCGTTTCCTTTAAACAATAAAACTGCCCTCAAACTTGTCTTCGAAGAGTCAATGTTGTTGATGTTCTCTAGATTTTGCTGCGTGA
Source organism: Aromia moschata (assembly GCA_029963805.1). NCBI lineage: Eukaryota > Metazoa > Arthropoda > Insecta > Coleoptera > Cerambycidae > Aromia > Aromia moschata. Next base: position 543,079 of record JAPWTK010000070.1, read on the forward strand.
TACAATTTAGATTCCAGTGTAAGGGTTAAATTGGTAGAAATTATCGAAATAACACATTAGTTTGGTGGGGAGGATTTTCATGCAGAACAGTGTGATTAGGGTTGTGCATTTTCATACTTAAGTGTACGAAGTGATCTCACATATAAATTGAAATTGTGTTATTGCGGCCATATAAACATATCCATAATTACATGCATTTTAATTTATATGGGAAAAGTCCGCAAGTCTAATTCTTAAGTAAATATATCTTGTACATAAGAAATACTCAAATGGGCAGGTCTACGAACTAGTCTAGTCTAGCAGCTCTAACGTTCAGTCCACACTTCTTGTGTGCACTTAATTGTCAAAAGTGTCAATTTATCAGAGATAAATACAACTCCAAAATTGTATATCTGTTTAAATGAAAATGGGGGATTCAGTTTGCGGAAAAACAGTGTTCTATTAAATAAATCAGGATTGGGTCGTCACGTAATTATTTAACAGTCTGTACCGCTAATATTACACACACTAAAATGGTCTAGGGTCTAGGAAACAAATGTAAAAAGTGTGTTTGTGTACGTTACTCCAAATTTTGTGAGATTATTGTATATATGGGACATTCCACGCCAACTCCGCCACTAAAAAAATTGATTTCTCTGAAACTTTGTATGTAAGTAGTATGTGATTCAAGTCACATTATGTTCTTGTCACGAGCGGTCACAAAATTAGAGCTTTTTAGATACTCTTAAATTCGCTACTGTTGTAGGCAAATAAGCGCGAATAAAAAAAAATTGAAAAAAATAATAATAACATCACATTTTTGCCGTAGATTGCGATAAAAATACTTTTGAATTCATTAAGGGTAGTTTTCACCCCTGTCCAGAGGGTTAAAACATTTGTTTTGCTTAAAAAAAAGCTTGACAACTGTACTTTGAGATGGCTTTTGTCTCAGGATGGGATGAGCAACGGTATGACCGCTAGAAGGCTCGAAAAGTGAAAATTTACCATTTTTACGTTATATCTTCATACATAAAAAAAAAGAAAATTTATGAAAACAATATTATTAGGATTTTTAGGGTCGTTGATTACGTATCTGGTGTCCGATTTAGAAAATTCGTTTTTAATGGGGCCCCATAGGACCCTATAACAAAAAATATGATGAATTTCAAAATTTTAAAAATACCACAGTATTCTCCACAAAATATGGGGCAAAAAAGGTCTCTTGAATTTTTTCAATTTTATGCGCATTTTTAGATTAAAGAATCGAAAACTTTTATAGAATTAAAAGTTTTTAAATTTGTTGCTTTAAAAATACGCCTTAAATTAAAAAGTAGCATGATGCATTTTTTACTCAAAATTTTGCGTAGAATACGATGGTATTTTTTTAAATTTCGTGATTCGTTATATTTTTGGTTGTGGGGCCTCATGGGGTTCCATAAAAAAACGAATTTTTACTTTAAAAAAATCTTTCCCTAATTCTACGTTAAATTTTAAGTAAAAAAATATCTCTTGTAAAAAATTACTCAAGCTTTTATAAAAAAAAAATATTCGTTTTGCCTTATTGTAAAATTCATGGGGGTTAATTAATTCTTTATTCAAAAAGTACGCATTAAATGAAAAAATTACAGAAGACATTTTTTACTGAAAATTTAACGTATAATAAGGGGAAATTTTAAAAATAAAAATTCGTTTTTTATGGGGCCCCATGAAGCCCTGCAATCAAAAATATGACGAATTACGGAATTTAAAAAAATGCCACCGTATTCTACGCAAAATTTTGAGTGAAAAATGTCTCATGCTATTTTTCAATTAAAATCGTATTTTTAAAGCAACATTTATTTTACAATTTAAAAACTTTTAATTTTTTACACAAAATTTTGTTTAGGATACCGTGGTATTTTTTAAAATTTTGAAATTCATCATATTTTTTGTTATAGGGTCCCATGGGGCCCCATTAAAAACGAATTTTCTAAATCGGATACCAGATTCGTAATCAGCGACCTTAAAAACCTAATAATATGGTTTTCATATATTTTCTTTTTTTTTACGTACGAAGACGTAAAAGATAACGTAAAAATGGTAAAATTTCACCTTTCGTGCCTTCTAGCGGTCATACCGTTGCTCATCCCATCCTGGGACAAAAGCCATCCGAAAGTAAAGTTGTCAAGGTTTTTTTAAGCAAAAAAATGTTTTTTTAAGAAGTCATACTTTTCCAATTTTCGATTTTAGAGTTTTAACCTCTGAAAAGGGGTGAAAACTACCCTTAATGAATTAAAAAGTATTTTTATCGCAATCTACGGGACAAATGCGATGTTTTTACTATGTTTTCAATTTTTTTCATTCGCGCTCATTTGCCTACAACAATCGCGAATTTAAGATTTTCTAAAAAGCTCTAATTTTGTGACCGCTCGTGACGAGAGCGTAATGTGACTTGAGCTCTAAAATTTTAGGTGTCAACTTTTCTTATCGCATACTAATTATATACAAAGTTTCAGAGAAATCTATGTTTTTAGTGGCGAAGTTGGTGTGGAATGTCCCATATATTATGTATATATTTAATGTGGTCTTAAACAAACGACAGTTAGCGAATGACATTTGTATCTAATTATTGTTTGTGCTTATATGTTTTGCATTCATTTGATTGCTTACTTGTCTGAGAAGGATACAAGTTTTATAGCGTTTTGGAATTAATAAAGTTGAAAAGACGGCACCTTAGATGTGAAACTCATTTAATACCTTTAAGCATGATGCAGGGTAGTATGCCTTTTTGATTTAATGTGGAGGTCTTGGGATCCAATTGTAAATATTTATCTTTGTGTCTATAAACAAACGAGAGGTTAGTGAAAGACATTTGTATCGAACTGTTCTTGTGTGTGCTCTCAATACGTTTTTGCGTCCATTTGGTTATTTAGTTGTCTGAAAAGGGTACAAGTTGAGATCAATAAAGTGTTTTGAAATCAATAAAGATGTAAAAACAGTACCTATGTTAGTTGTGAAATAATACAGGGTAGTATGACTATTCGAGATGTGGCAAACGCTATAAAGTTTACAAAAAGGGCCCTTGTTGCAGCGTTATGAAAAAACTGGTGAATTAAAAAATAGCCCGGGCACACCAGAAAAACGAATGCTGTACATGCTTTATCCGCATGCAGATTCTTAACGTAAACGAAATGTTATATCTATTATATAAAACCTATATCTATTATATAAAAATTAAAATACAAAATGTCCATCAGGTAAGCGTCAGTGACGAAACTGAAGAAACTGAAGGAACCGTTAGGGTTCCTGTACTATCACGTATTAATCGCGTACGGAGAATGAACTGAAGAACACTTCAACTGACACAACAAAACTGGACTCATGTCCTTTTCACTGATAAATTGAGATTAGACTTGAGACCGGATTCTAGAAAACTGAGAGTGTGGACAAGACCTAAAAACTTTTGGCAATAACGAAACTTTGTTCAATCGGTATCAGGGAGAGGGCTGGTGGTGATTTTGGATGGAACTGTTATTCTTCCACAGGCGGAAGATGCCGGGGGTTAGTTTTTGCTAATACATGACAATGCTCAACAATGTCTTGCGACAACCGTTAGATTTTTTTGGAATGAAAATAACATCGAGGTATTACCGTGGCCAACCCAGTCTCCCGACTTGTATCCCATATGACACGCGTGGGATATGCTAGAAGTTGTCAAATTTCTAGAGACCAAACAACAAAATGAACAAAATGCAATAAACAATTTAATTGGAAGTATGCTGAAGCTAGAGGTGGAAGTATTAAATACATAGAGGTTTTAAATGTGTAATTTTGTATCGTAAATGTGTATCTTTCATTTTCGTACCGACAGCGTTGTAATTTCGAAGTTTAGTTTGCTTAATATTGTTTGTACCCCCTATATAACGGAACTATGGTCATCTTATTTCGGTTTATGCTATAAAAATAAAAGCTCTTTGTTGAACGTTCTGTTTTGTTTCATCGTTGGGTCATACTTCCACTAATTGCAGTAACGTTTATCGTTAGACTTGTCTCCACCATCTTGATGAATAAAGCCGGCTATCAGCCCGGCGGCCCAGTGACGTGATGCAGGCTTTGTGCATGAGTCACAGCCGGCTAAACGCGCGGCGGGCGATGCGAGTCAGTTTATATTTACATAAATTTATTTTATGCATAATAATAAATTTATGCATATTTAGTGCATAAATTTATGACGCGTACGGCTATGGCCCGCCGCCCAGATCTGCCGGCTTTATTGATGAGTGTATATTTAAAATATACAATAGCGTCAGTTTTTGTCATAAATATTAACAAAGATAGCAGGGATCAATTATCGGTCAATATTCACGTGCCTACACTATTTCTGGATTTCCCAGTTCAGTTTAATTTCGAAAACCATTTGAATAGTGGGTATTTATTATATTTGACAGCGCATTGAATGTCTCCACTGGACTTTTGCGTTTAATCTATTGTTAATATAATACCTATTATATGTAGCCAACAAAAAATAAAATATATTGTTTTCGTTTTATAGGTACAGCAATTATAAACATATATATTATATGTAGCCAACAAAAAATAAAATATATTGTTTTCGTTTTATAGGTACAGCAATTATAAACATATGCGTGATCCTTTAAACCTGAGATAACACCGTCTTCTCTGACATATTCCACTTTCGTTTCTCACAATTTATTGTGGCAGACTGCTATTGCAGTTCCAATTTTCATAACGACCTGGACTTTTAATTATATCATGTTTTATTTAATTAGTTAATTTGGTGTCTTGTAATAAAGTTTTATTTTCTACCTACATTTTTTGTTATTCTTTCTTTTCAGCAAAGTTCACATCAGAACCTTTATTTAAGAAAACTGTTTTTTTAGTTATTAGGTAGACGTCTGAGTTTCACAAATGTTAAAACTAAGTATACATTATGTAATATTTCTAAAATAATAGACACGGTCCTAAAATGTATGTATGTCTGTCATCATTGTTGGTGATTCGAAAATTCAAACAAGAAGGTTTTTAATATGTATTATAATTAGTACAATGAGCATTCCATTTCCACCAGAATCCACCAGACTCGTGTTCTGAATATAATTCATTCCGCAAAACAGTTACGGCAATAAGACGTGAATTAATAAAAGTTGAAATAGATTTTTTTAATAATTTGTTCTCCATCAAACAGCCAATCTATACCAGCTATGTCAAGCTAACAGCTGTCTATCTGATTTTATAATAAAATTATTAAGAAAGATAATTGTGACCCGTTGTTACTATAATATATATATCGATCATGATATTGTTAACATTTATTGATGTAATGTCATTAACAAGGTGTTCCATGAAACTGAATTTTTTAATGTTTATTTCGCGAACAGTAAAGTATTTGACACAATATGCAGTTCTTTTACAAATCCTCTACTAAATTTTGAATATTTTCTATTTTGAGGCGAATATTGATGATATTTGGACTTATTGATTATTGGATTGTGAATTATTCCAATGAACGCCTATTGATGTATTGTCAGTAAAGCGGCTAAACAGCGCGGCGGCCCAAAAAGTTTTCATATCAGTGTCTAGAAGTTTAAAAAAAAAACGTTTTAAAACAATTCAAAGCCAACCCAACTCTGCATGATAAACTTTTCAAACATAACAAGATATATTTAACTAAGAAACATTTTAAAAAAGTGTTTCGGTGTTAAGTGGAAAAGTGTTCAAATGTAAATTTACTTCTTCTGTTGATTTTTGGAATATTACCTAATTACTGTTGATCTAAATAATAATATATAATTTTCATATATTTACATACTTGCAAAATAATGGTCTACAACATTCTACCAGAAAAATGTAGTTCCCATTAAAAAAAAATATTGGTGATATTATATCTGGATTGTCGATATAACGCCTTCTTTGTATATTATCACCATATCAAAAAGTGTGAAATAAAAAGGAAATTAACCTGTTCGGGGGTTTCATAATTTATGGAAACAAGTAATTTCGTGGTATTAATTTTTTTCTACACTTATTTATACACTGTATTTAGGATGCAGACTTAACTAAACATTCAGAAAATGTATGTATTTCGTTGTGTCTTTTTGTCCTCATTGCTACATACGTATATGGTTGTGTTCCTAACATACATTTTTAAAACAGACATAGTTTGATTTTAAACGGTAACTCCTAGATAAAACCAGAACGTCTGCAGTGTGCAGCCACAGTGCCTATTTACCAGCGTTTGTAGAAAATTCGTTATGAAGTGTATAGTGGTGCATTTTGTTGCAGTGTTTACAGTCATAGTGATTGCTAGCGATGAAAATGAAAACAGTTTTGAATTTATTAACGAATACCTTATATCTAAAGATGCTCTAACGTTCGCGGACAACTGTGATTCAAAATATATGACTCTATGTTTTAAGGTATTACTACTTCTCTTAAATTAATTTTCAATTATTACATATTTGCATATGTCACAAACCCATGTCTATTGCTATGCTTGAATAGAAATATTAAGAATGACTTAGACAAATGATATATAACATGGTAAAGTTATATAGCATATATAATAAACAGATAAAGTTATATACCTATCCTCCACCTGTTTTATAGGACTACTTACGATTTTTATGTTAAAATAGAAGTTCCTTATTTCATTATAATATACCGAGCATATACTAAAGCTATGGTGTCAGTTATTCATCAGTGATATTGTTTTACAATATACATATATTTAATACAATTATATCGAAAAGAAATTTTGTTCGAAAGATACTGTTATTCTGTTTTCGAGTCAAGTCAATTTTATTAATCATATTAAATTACTATACTTCTGATTATGTACTATGTTTGTATGCTAATTTTTTGTGGGTGTATATTTTCAACACGTAGTTTTTAAATAGAAGTGAGTAAGAACCTCGTTGAACTTTATGAGAGGTTTGCATGTTTTTTTACTTCCCTGTTTACTTTTATGTCCCTGACTATATTTCCTCCTGATCATATTAATATTTAATATGATCATATGTAAATGTATAGAATGTCCCATCTCAGAACTAAGGTAACTAATACAAAGTCCCTTCTACGTTTCTAAGATATATAAAGGTAGAAAAAGAGCATCCGAGAATTTGGTGACTTTTAATTGGCGCCGGTCGTGCATACCCGTATGTACAAGGAATACAGGGTATTTCCTTGAAAATTTTCAATGAACATTTTTTTAATGGAATGCTGCAAAAAATGAACACCTAGCATTTTCAACTAGACTTTCAACCAGGTGAAGTCTGAAACAATTACGACAAAGATTGATAAAAGTGTCTTAACTTATATATATAGATTTAACTTAAGTTATAGACTTCTCATTCACAAAAACTGAAAACCTTAGTATACGCATTGTATTGAAAAATAGATATATAAAAATGATGTCCAAAGCTGAGGGTTAGTAATAGTAATAGAGAGGTAGTAATAGTAATAGAGGGGTGGTAATAGTTCGGCTACTTATCACAATAGCCATAAAACTGATGTGTCGTTTAAAAGAAACACATACTAAATATGTCAACAAATACTTTTCACGGTTATTTTTCAATTTGCAAGAAAAAAATCCTCATGGCAAAACTTTTAGTACTTTCGTGTTTGTCTGTCATTGATGCCCATCAGAGGGTATCGCCACGTGGAATATTTTTTTCTCACTCGAATTAAAAGTCTATATTTTAATTAAGTTAAAACTATTCTATATAATTTTTTTATAATTATTACAGATTACATAATTTGATAATGTCTAGTTGAAAATGTTAGGTAGCCGAAATATTATAGACCTGGGCTCGTAAACCCATACTATATTATATACAGAGTTGTATTTGGCTTGAAGTAAGGAGCCACCCTTTACAAGAAAATGAGATCATTTCATTTTAAAAAAATCATATAACTGCTCGTACCGTATTTATAAGCACTCAAAAAATTGAGTACCATAATAGTACAACTTCAATAATCCGAACATGTGTTAGTGCGGATTTTAACTAATGCAAACAGTGGGGGCTCGAAGTCATAATCCAAACAAACTTTGATTATCTGAACATACTCTAAAAGAATTTATTTCTACCGCTTTTTATTTGTTTTTTTTCATACGCCTCTGAACAAAACAAAAATGTAACACCACAGAACAAATAACCATATTATACCATATCAAAATCCTGCCAAATATACAGAACTTTCTTATTATTGCTGGGAATATTCGCGATAGGTATTCTCTTCCACTGGGATTTCCCAATTCCAGATACTATACATCAGATCTTCTTTTCACTGCAAGCTTAATAAACAGGTAATATATCTTGCGTTGAGTGTTGTATCGTTTCATGTAGTATGGTAATCTAGCCGTGCTTTATAAATATGGGGTGGGTTCATTTTAATTACCTTCTTACTATATATGCACTGTATTTTCTGATATAAGTAAATATATCGAAGTACCAAACTGATAAAAGCGATATAAATTTGTGGTAGAAGCAATCTTAGTCAGCATTAAAAATGTCTCCTCTCCCCGGTTAAGTAGCCCCCGCAGTGTCCCCAACTTTTTTTTCAAATAACACTTCGTATAATCGTGTATATTTCCTATATCATGTATCCTCTATCGTAGTCGTTTTCTATTTATTTATATAAAATCGACTCCAAATAGTGGATATATTTCAAAATAGTTTTTTCCATGTAATATACATTGTTTACTTTAAAAAGTTTAGTAGGCAATAGACAATTTAGTTTACATTCTCCAAAAATTTAAAACATGCCTAAATATTCCTCTGACGTAAATAAAGTATTCATCTTTTTGTTTGGTTATTGTAAATTAACAGCTTACAGCTTACATGCTTACAGTAGATACCTAATAGATACCTAGACATATATTATAGACTTAATTTCCATTACATTTTGCAACTGCCTAAGGCCTACTAACCTTTTCAAACACAAAAATAAATAATTTAACCAAAATATCTCCAATATTTCTGGACCGATTTCAAATTTTAAATACCTGTAATATTCGGTGGAGAATAGACGAACAAATATAAAACATATACAAGCTGTCATTTGAAAAAAAAAGTTACATCGATGTGGGGGGGGGGCGACTTTATCGGGGGCATCATTTTTAATGTTGGCTTAACTTCTAGTTTGTTGCACTCCGAGTTCTTTATTAAAATGAGAATTATGTAGCTTCCATAAATCATTCTGAGACTGTATACGTAAACATACCAACAGACTAATTACAGTAAATTGTATTTTATGATATGTATGTAAATGAGAAAATTATTGCAGAAATATTATTACCGAAATATTAACTTTTTAACCCTAAAATCCACAAATCTTTCATATTAAAAAAAAATTCGTTTGTCAAGATTTCTAAAGTTATTTCTAAAGCTAATATTCACTGTAAGAGTAACTCGACAGTGGTTTTGTCAATGTCGATACAAAGAACGGAGTTAGACTACACTTTGACAATTTTCCATGATTACAGATATGTTAAATTATAAAACATGTTATAACGCCTTTAAATCCCTCTTATGAACAGGAGCGTTAATTTCATGACTAATTATTATAATTATTGTACAGCTTATAGGGTGTTGTCATAAAGATAAGTGGTACCCAAATTTAGTGTGATACCCTTGAATATTTATTGCAATATAGTACTAATACTTTGTGCTAGCTTTCTTTTTTATAGAGTTCTACTACATACTACTGCAAAAAAAAAACACGTCGATTAGAAGAGTAATCTCATTTTATTGTAAACATAAATTAAAAATAATGAGTATTAATATATTGTTCAATAATATTATATACTTCATTGCAGGAATATTTTCTAAAGTATATGGATGATCTTCCTAATGAAGTAGATATAGGCGATGGTTTTGTAGTTAGAAGAAGTAGAGAGGGTAGAGAAGCTGCACAACACGCCTTACTTATTTTGCCGGATGATCCGAAAGCCCGGGAAGAGGCAATAAATAAGATACTACTAGATAAACTCACTGATTATTTAAAATCTCATACGTTAAAATACAAACTACCTATGGAATTTGTAAAAGAACTCCGAATTTCAGTGGATGAAGGTAGTGTATGGAACTAATTTTTTTATCGGCTAACATTTATTTATGACAGCAGAAACTGTAACAAATATTCCAAACATAATTTTGTAATTGCCGTAAATAAGAGAAATCCGTTTTTTTAATCACTCATCTTTTCACACCCTACATATGTACAAGTACATACATATATCGTTTTAAATTATTATTTACCAACACACAATTACTATAGTTTTTTTATAATTTCCTTAGAATATTACCATACTTAGTCTTTAAAAAACTAGGTTTTTAATTATTTTTGTAAATCTGATTTGACCAATGTGATATGATAAATTTTTATAAACAGTACGAGTATACTCGTATAGTCCTTAAGCTCAAGTTCGGAATGAACAAATCGTTGTCTAAGATATTACCACTTTCATATCCAGTTTTTCGTATTTTGCTCTCATAGATAAGGTAAATTTCAAAACACCGTTAGAGTATAACATTTGAAGAGTGACCCCAAAATTGGCCTGTGTTTCAAACAATTGTAACTTTACCAGAAATTGATGATATTCAACTTATAAATGCTCAAAATTTTCGTCTCATCATAACCTAGTACGAAAAAGAAGATTAAATTTATTGCTCCAGACCCTGTGTATCCCCTTAAATGAAGGATTAATTAACCCTCCATTTTTCCATTACGCACATGCGAGAAAAAGCATAATTGCTACCGCCCAATAAAAAAAGTCTGTTTTACTACATACAATATATGGTTTCCGAAGTATTTTTTACCTCTTGAACACGAATCCGTAGTCAAGTTAGCCTCATAACCTCTCAGCCTTCAGCAAATCGTCAAAAATCTTCAAAAAAACGAAGATTTTCGACGATTGAAGACTGAAGACTGAAAGGCGTTGGGCCTAACCTGACCACGGATTCGTGTTTAGGAGGTAAAAATACTTCAGAAACCATACATTGTATGTAGTAAAACATCCTTTTTTTATTGGGCGGTAGCAATTATGCTTCTTCTCGCATGTGCGTAATGGAAAAATGGAGGGTTTGTTAACCCTTCATTTAAGGGGATGTACAGGGTCTGGAGCAATAAATCTTCTTTTTCGCACTAGCTTATGATGAAACGAAAATTTTGAGCATTTATAAGTTGAATTTCATTAATTCCAGGGAAAGTTAAAAAAGCTTTTTTTTTTGGGGTCATTCTTTGTTTAACAAATAAAAGAAATGTTACCAGATTGCCAAAAAACTCCCACCAAAAATAATCACGCTTATCCTCCATTCCTTAACAGACAGACAGTTTCAGTTAACTGAGATCGGATTGACCTATACCTACACTAAAATGGAGATTGGGCAGGACCGAACTACAAACATGTTATGGTTGAAATCGTTTATCGTTGCTACGTGTGTTTAGAAAATGTGAAAGTGGACATTTTGAAAATAAAATCAAATAATTATAAATTAGATATAGAACTCTAAATATCTAATTAATTTATTTGAAAACTGAATGAAATTACGTGAGACACACAGAAGTTGTTCTTATGTGCACTAATGGTGGGCTTTTTAGTACGAAATACTTTATAAATACACTCGATTCCCTCTTAAGTTACCAAATCCGTTCATCATTTTCTCGCTTAAGTCGCGAAATTTATTCTCTCTTAAGTCGCAATCATAACCTCAACTTTTTCATGTTTTTAGTTGCAAAAAGAAATATTTAGAGATACACCACAGCACTTGTTATAATGACAAATGAGTCAGCTGAACGAAAAAATCAACGGTTGTATACCCAGTCGTGCGGGACAAAGTTGAATTTTCCACTTGAATGAATATTTTAAAGGTTAAATATGTTTAAAAGACACCTAACGTATTTTAAAGGTTAGGTGTCTATATTTAATGTATTACACAATCATTTTTTTCAATAAAAATTTTACATATTCATGCGAGAATCCAGTTTCCAAACGTGTTTTAAAACTTTTACAGAAGGCGACTTAAGAGGGACAGTTTCGTGACATAATAGGGAAAAAAGTGGTGAAATAAGAGGAAATGTGAATTAAGCGAAGGTGACTTAAGAGGGAATGGAGTGTACTAATTGTTGTACATCATTAAATTCAGAATAAAAAAGGAATTTTAATCATCCTAAAATAAAAGTTTGCGACTATTAAAAAAAAAAGTAAATGATGGTTGCGAAAAACTGAAACATGGTATCAAAATTCTAATGATGTCATCATAAAAAGGATTTCGAAAGGTTTTTCGAAATTTTAGTTTTGTCCAAACATTTTTCCACGAAATTTTAATATCATTCCATTTACTCAACTTTCTTTCTAATTTAACCTCTCGTATTTCTGCTAGCTTAGGAAATTCCCAGAGAATGCATTCTTACGTAGGATACTGTGTATACACATAGTGTCAAAATAAACTCATTTGCATCTAATATACACATTCTAAATTTTCTTCCTATAAATAAAAAAACGGCATGGTACCCACAGTTTCACATTTTTTTTTTTAGGCAGGAAGAAAAAAGGCAGCGAGGGGAATGGAGGAGGAATACGAATGAAACCGATACTGATGGTTTTCAAAGTAATAGCAGGTATTCTTGGAGCTATAGCATTAAAGCTAGTGGGTTTGGCAGCTTTTAAATCATTACTAATCGCCAAAATAGCTTTAACAATAGCAAGTATCATGATACTGAAATATCTTCTGGCGTCGAAAGAAAATGTTTCTACACTTGAAGTATATGCACATCCGCAGTATGACGACTATAGCCGTTTTGATCGTCCCTCAATCAACTAAGATTTTGTTAAGTGACCAGAAGGCCAAAAAAAACTTTTTTAGAAACTATAAGACAACATTCAAAACTTTTTTGATAAGGTTTAATTTATATGGGTATTTTTTTGCACTCTACATTATTTTCCATCATGTTATTTAGATGTAAAAGAGATATAGGAGGATCGATGTAAGCAAACATGATATTTTGCGGTGACCCCTACTGCTCGGATTTGGATAAATTGAAAAAAAAATTAATTATATTGAATTCAGTCCTTGAGCTAACAGTTTTTTGAAATACTGAGGCTCATTTTTAATCTAGAAGAAAATTATCAAGCATAGAAAAAGTCTACTACATACAAGTATGTACTAGTTTTCTTAATCTAAAATTAGGTCGGATTTTTATCCAAGATTTAATTCGTTACAAAGTTTGAAATCAACCTAACCAGTGTAGTTATCATCTAGATATTTTGATCACTGATTTTTATTTACACATTTACATATTATCCAGATGATCACCAAAAGTCGATTTTTAAAATATTTTGACTGTTATGACCCCCTTATGATAAGTTTTATAGGTATTTACATAGAGACCAAATTGTATTCCATTTTCTGTATACACGTGCAATAGGTTTCATAGTACACGTGCCATATATCGCACCATGTAGTCGTATGTTGTAGTACTTAATATATGGAGAACTCCATAAAATTAAAAACAAAAGCTATAGAAAAGAAATGACAGAAATAGAAACACTTTAATTTCTACGTTACAGTTTGTAACTATTATCTCGACAAGTAATAATATAAATAATATTTTTCGTTTTTGACCTATAATTTTCATAAATAAGACGTATTACGGTTTCATGTACATTTTCACTCGAATTAAACGAAAGAAAGTAAAATAAATAATTTCTTAATGTATACGTTATAAGTACCTACAAGTTATATGGACTATGAATATAATTATTGTATGAATTTACTAATCTAGTTTTCATACGTCGCAGGATTTTGCCTTACGACATATGGTAGGTGTAGTATGCATTTAGCTTATGGTGATAACATTTAGGATAACTAGTAGAATATAATTATGTTACCTGATCTCATAAATGTAAAAAAATGTGGCCTATTTTAAGTCAAAGATTGTCAATTATGTAGAAAGTACAGTACACGTTATGATGTAAGTATATGTATAAATAGTAACTGCTGCTGATACGAGTATACCAGGTGTTCCATATTTAAGCTTACAAGTTACTACCGTAACTTGACTTATCCTGTATATTGACGAGAAAATGTTCAAAATAAAAGTTTCTCAGCCTCGCCAAATTAATTCTGCTTCTCAACCATATGTTGCTGTTCAATCATTGGTCAGCCCTTTGGTACTAAGAAAGGCAAGACTTCAATGTTCCTCGCTGCTTTGATGCTAATTATTATGAAAAGCAGAAAACCAGCAAAAGAAATGTTTCAGGCAATTTTTTTGTGATTATACATACTTAAATAAAAAATAATGGTTTACATTATAAAAAAAAAAAAACAAATAGAATATTTTAATGTGAAGAATCACCTTTAACGTGATGACAAAGAGTGGCGGATTTAGTAAATATCTGCCACCCATCCCCTCGTTGGTAATTGCTGTTCTCTTTTCCTCTCAAATTGGCCGTCCTACGTTATAAAGTATAGGTAGGTACACTTTTATACACTTTTCGAGGTCAAACAACTTTTGTATTAGACTAGATAAGAAGTAGAATTAGACGCCCATGTAGCTGTTTTAGGTATTCTTTTTCTTTTTTAACTGGTAACCAAAGTGTCCACTTATTCGGCGGAATTGCATTGATAATTTCTAACCAATCGTAGATAAGAGATTGGTTAAATTGAAGAACATTTTTATTATTATTATTATTTTATAGGTCACTTAATAGATCACGAATGTTCTGCATGCATATTTGCAAAATTTTCAGGGTAAATCTTGAAAAACTGAGTAATTTTAAATTTTGCAGATGACTCGTAAATACTATAATCTAAAAATATTCAAATAAACCAGTTGAACCGTATGCTGATTTGTACTTAAAATTTGTATATTCATACTTTTATCATTTCAACGCTAGGTATCGCGACACTCTTTGGCTACCTCAATTTTTTCTTTTTAGAAATCGACTTAACTGCATCTTATCTACACAGAAATGCCAGAATACACTACATTTCTTGTCTACATTAGATATCGGATTGCTCTACTTTTGTTTTTATTATGGAAACATATATTCATATTTTGTTTGAGAAGTCGATTTAACGGTGTTTTATTTACACAGAGTTGGTAGAAAAGTATTAGTCAAAGAGCTGGTACACATTTTTGGGAAGGTATTTGAGGCAATGTGAAAAGTTGCTCAAAACTTCCTTTAGTGATATCTAAATACAAAATGCAGACCTGGCTGATGGGTTAGGGGGCTTAAGCGACCATTAAATTTTTCAAGAAGTGAAATAGTTTTTGAAAAAAATGTCTTTGAGGCACATTGATATTTAAACATTGTAAAATTTTATATTCAGAGTTGAAAAATCAAAAAGCCAGATCATTTAACCGGGTCAAAAAGTTTGCCAGACGTTTGCAAAATTAATTATTTTTCAAAAAAATCAAAAAATGTACTTGAGGCACTTTAAAATTTTTGTAGGGTATTATTCGTGACTAAAAATAGTTGTTTACAAAAAGATAGGTTGTTTCGGTGGGACATTTTACCAGCCAGGTGAATGAGAATGTTCAACGTGAGTGGGAGTGAGTAGTGCGGTGCGCAAGTTGAAATGGGGGAGAACGCGTATATCGGCAGCTGTCTCAAGAGGAAGCACGATGCAGTCTGATTGGCTCCCGCAAAATCACGTGATTAAGAATATTCGTGCGGTCGTTTGTAAGAATTTTGGAGTATTTAAAACGTTCTTAGTCGTAATTTTGTTATTTTAAAACTTTTAGACTACGAATAACTAACATTATTTATGGGTATAATAAAAAAAAAACAAACAAAACAAAATAATACCATACCTTGGGGGGAAGGAGGTACATCAGAATTTCTAGATGAAGTGTCATGATATTTTTTAATTAAAGATAGGAAATTTTTATAAAAATGAGTATGATAACCGTCTTTTAGGTTGGAATTGGCTGGTAAAATGATGTTTTTATATTTTAACCCATGTTTTTTCAAATTTCCAACACTTCATTACTTTTTTTCAATGTCTTCGCATTAAAAAGAATTATTTTTTCAGTGTCTTTTGTGCAATTACACACACTTTTTTTACACAATTATCACTATCCATTGCAAATAATCATCGACAAAAGAGGACTTTTATAAAAACACGTGTTAGATAAATACTTTGCAATATACGACAGACCGTTTTAAATACTCCTAAATTCTTACAAACGACCACAAGAATGCTCTTAATCACATGATTTTGCGGGAGCCAATCACACTGCATCGTGCTTCCTCTTGAGACAGCTGCCAATATACGCGTTCTCTCGCATTTCAACTTACGCACCGCACTACTCACTCCTACTCACGTTGAAAATTCTCACTCACCTGGCGGATAAAACATCCCACCGAAACGACCTGTATTTTTGTAAACAACTATTTTTAGTCACGAATAATACCCTACAAAAAATTTCAAAGTGCCTCTAGTGCATTTTTTTGATTTTTTTTGAAAAATTAATTTTGCAAACATCTGGCAAACTTTTTGACCCGGTTAAATGATCTGGCGTTTTGATTTTTCAACTCTTTAAATAATAAACTTTAAAATGTTAAAATCTCAATGTGCCTCAAGAACATTTTTTTCAAAAAATTATTTCGATTCTTGAAAAATTTAATGGTCGCTTAAGCCCCCTAACGCATCAGCCAGGTCTGCATTTTTGTATTTAGGTATCACTAAAGGAAGTTTTGAGCAACTTTTCACATTGCCACAAATACCTTCCCAAAAATGTCTAGCAGCTCTCCTACTATATGGCGTGACGATGCCTGCCGCCAAAAATTTGAATACATAGATAATTTTTTCAGCTGTCTATAGATCAGATGCAATTAAGTCGATTTCTAAAGCAAAAAATACATATGGTCATAAGAAAAACCTGTTATTGCATCACGACGCTAACGTTTAAATTATATAGTTTAAATATAGTATAACAGTATAGTATACGTATAGTATAAATATAGTCGTATAAAAGTATACACAGTTTAAGAAAAAAACAGCATTTAATTAAACTTTTGTTTAACAAGATGTTTTTTATCTTGATTCTACGTTTGCAAATAATTGCAAAATTCAGAAATAGCGTTATTCAGTTTTATTTACACCGCTGGAAATTTTGATAATCTCAACCCATCACTATAAAATACCTGTATAAAATTTGCAACTATTCTCTAATTTACCGACATCGTATATCTTGTACAATCTAGAAATTACTAATACAATTTTATCCAAAAAATGGACATTCTGTATATGAGGCAAAACAGTTGCTAAGAATTTATATTTTATTTAATGTTTGTTATCTGTAATTTGTAGTTTATTACCTGTAATTCATAGACATTCTTTCTAAGTCAAAAAATATTTAACTATTTTAATGTATTCAGTTAGGGACTATGGACAAATTAAAATCACATTATTTGTTAGTTGTCGTCCTTCACTAAAGGCAAAAATTAAAATCTCTGCAAATAAAAACTATTAAACTATTTTATTAGATGGTGTAACAAATCGAAGAAATAACAGAAACATTTGATTTAAAATTTTAAATATGTATAAATATGACACTTGAAAAATTTTAAAATAAGTTGCTATATTTTTTGTAAAAACTCAAGATATTACACACACTACTTTATCGGACAGGGATAAGAGAATACATGCTTAAGAAATGCAAATAATGAAATCCAGCGGACAACGCCCTGTATTTTTATTTTAATATCAAGTTACTATTCTACGTAATAATAATTGTTATGTATAATTATTGTCTCTTGATTATCTTAAAAGAAAATGTGCTGCGTATGAATAACCGACCTTATAAATTTCATACTATGTACTATTATGAGCATTAAAGGTTTAGTTTCGATTGTACTACTTTGTTTGTGAACAAAAATCCATCCTAAAAGGAATTCTCGGAATTCCCACATCATTGGCGCAGTCGGTGAAGGATTGGAAAAGAGGTCCAACAGTGCAGTGTTCGAAGATTGATTTCCGAAGCAAAGTTCCAAGTGACCGGTTGTCCCGAAGAACCGTCGCAGACGAAACGTCCCAGACACCTGCCAGACCGCAGTCACAAAAAGTGCTCAAGATTTCCTTTAATCATTTCCTACTATTCACCGGTTGTGCATAGATTGGAATCATTTAAATAACGTCCGATTGACTTTATTTAAAGGAAGCTTTATGTTAAATCCGCTTGATTTATTTACCTAAAGAACATACCAGTTATACCGATTGTATGACCAGATATTTAGCATTAAGAAAGATTCATTCAAAGAATTATTTCAAAGAGCTTTGTTTTCTTTGCAGTAAGAAAATTTCAAGAATTTATTCAAAGAACTTTGTTCTCTTTGCAGCAAGAAAATTACAAACAATTTTCAAATCGTTTTTCCTTTGTCAAAGAATTTTCAAGAAAAACATTTTTCTTTTCCTTTTTCTCAAAGGATATTTTAAATTTTGATTTTCTCAAAGAATTTTCAAAAGTAGTATTCAAAACTTTTAGAGAACACAAATTAAAAATTCAATAGGATAAATCAGAATATCTTCGTAAAGAGGTAGAATTTCTAGGACATATAATTACCGATCAAGGAGTTAAACCTAACCCAAAGAAAATTTTCGCAATTAAAAATTTACCTCTTCCTAAAACGCAACGTGAGATTAGATCATTTTTAAATTTACTCGGTTGTTATAGAAAATTCATAAAAAAAATTGCACGGATCACCAAACCATTAACACAATGTCTAAAAAAAAGGTCAAACAGTAAAACAAACCCCAGATTTTATAAAATGTTTTGAAACTTAAAATTTGTTATCTAACAACCCTGTTCTTGCTTACCCAGATTTTTCTAAACCGTTCGAATGAAACTGTGATACCAGCAGCTACGCAATTGGCTTATCTATAAGGCATACGTCTTATCACAAGATGATAAACCAATTAAATTAAATAAAAAATTAAACCAAATAAACCAGCATATTTTTCTAGGACCTTAAGACCAGCAGAATCATGTTATACAACAACCGAACAAGAAATGCTTAGCATTATTTGTTCTCAATTTTTCTGTTTCTCAATTAAAGAACCAAACTCCAGACTCGTCAGATGGCGACTAAAACTTATGGAGTACGATTACGAAATTTGTTATAAACGAGAAAAAACTAACGTTGTATCAGACGCATTGTCACTCATAAAATTAGACGAAATTAACGCTCTCGATACACCACCCCATAATGAAACACAAAATCAAAAATAAATTGACGAAGAATCAATTATCCCTCATTTAGGTTCCTCGCAACATCTCAATTCATTAATTGACGAATCCCTTACTCAACAAGAGTTAGAATATGAAATTCCACAATTCAATTTAGATAATTTAGATGAGATAATGCAATGTTTAAATGAAAATCATGAAAAATTCAAATCACAAAAACAAATGCCTGCAAAAAAGCAACCAAAAAAATCTGTTATAAATAAAGAACCACCTCAACAACTTCCTGCAGATAATAATGATGAAATTGAAACAATACATTCAGCTGTTCAAAATCCAATATTCATCATGCCGTACACTGAAATACCAATAAATTATTATAAAAGTCAACTCGTTATAACCGAATCATCAAAAACTAATAAAGAAATCCAGAATGGTGTTCGGTAATACCAAATTTAGACATTTAGTTACACTTAGACAAAATTTATCAGATGACGAAACTTTCAACTTCATAAAAACCTTTTAATAAGTAAGTGTAATGTGTTTTCTATTCAGAACAAATGAAATAGAAAAGGAAATAATAAGAATATTACAACAAAAACTTACCCCTCATATTAAATGTGTTATTTCAAAAAACCCTTCTTACTGATATTCGAAACGAACAAGAAAAACTAACCCTCATTCAATATCACCACCAAGGCAAAACGTGCCATATAGGAATAAACGAAACTTCTAATTCTCTACAAAAAAAACTAACTTTAGAACTGATGTTCAAAATTATATCAACACATGCCATATATGTCAAGTAAGCAAATATGATAGGAACCCCCAACACATTAAATTACAATTAACAGACACCATTACTTCCCTTACAAAAATTGCATATGGATGTTTTTCAAGCAGAAAAAGAATATTTTCTCACAATTGTAGATACATTTTCAAAATTTGCTCAAGCTTATAAAGTAGATCATAAAAACTCAATCGAAATTCAAAATAAATTTTTGAACTTTATTTCACACATGGGTTTATCCAAAGAAATCGTAGCAGATAACTGTCCATAATTATTCAATAATACTCTCTTGAAAGAATTTTGTCTACTGAATCATATAAAACTACATATTACAACCCCACGTCATTCAAATAGTAACAGCCCAGAAGAACATTTCCATTCTACGCTTCTCGATTCAATTAGATGTTTAAAACAAGAACATTAAATTAAAAACCGTATTGTTTCAAGTAAAGAAAAGACTATTGCAAAACAAAATAAAAACCTAGATGACCCTCAACCTGTTCCTGAAAATGAGGACGTTTATACAAAAAAAACGTCATCAGCGACATAAAACAAAACGGCGATTTAAATCTACAAAAGGCCATAAAAGACGAAGGTATCAAACTTCATACAAAATCTGGTATTTATCATAAAAATATTGTAAAAAGACCTAGAAAGATAACGAAAACTACTTTATTACAGGATGACAAAGACGAAGACAATGACGATCCTAGTCCTACTCACTCTAACCGTAACGACTAGTTAAAGTCAAAATACGTACAGACAGATTAACCACCCATCTTTTAAAATTAGGCGATTCTCGCGTTGTATCTCATCACCATACTTTCATATCAGAAATCAATTTAAAACCTACCTATTGACAATCTTTTGCTTTTACATCAATATCAAATGCAATACCGTATAGGTGTAGTATTAAGTTTTGAAGAGAAGAAACAATTACTTCGACTTGTAAATCAAAGTTTAAATACATTATACTTTAAAACCATTAAAACGAGAAAGGCGAGGCTTGTTTAATTTTGTTGGTACAATTTATAAAGATCTGTTTGGAATATTAGACAATAATGATCTAGAAAACATCAATAATACATTTCAGACCTTCCTAAAGAACCAGCACAAAATGGCTGACGACTTTAACCTTAACATGTCACTATCAAAATTTTTAGAGAACTATAATAGCACTATTAAAATACTAACTGCTAATCAAGAAAATATCAACATTGCACTTAAAAATGTACGTGTTACATCTGATGAAATTCTATGTTTTTCAATTATTCTAAATATTATTCAAAATTATTTAAACGATTTGGAAGAAGCAATCAATTTAAGTTATATTCACATATTATCAAAATTTATATTACCACCTACAGATTTGTTACTTTTAATTAAAGAATTAGAAAATCTTTACGATTCAAATCAATTACTGTATTTCAAAAAATGTTCAAAGATATTATCCTGTCATACAATTGACATCAATAATAAGTGAAAATGTGTATGTTATATCAATCGTGCAACAAACAAATTTTGTCTTTTATCACGTTCTCCCAGTTCCGATCTTTAATCAAACCATAATACCAGCCTATCCTTATTATCTCTTAAGTCTTACCAACTACTTGGGAATGGACATGGAATGCCCGAAACAAGAGGACATATTCTTATATATGTATATCCAGTAACTCCAACCATATCTCATCAACAAGGCTGTGTGCGGAATATGCTGAAACATCTCAACACGGGAACCTGTCCAACCGTGGAAATACAACTATTAACCTCAATTCTACAACCAATCGGCCAGAACAAGATACTTGTCCTAATTGTATAAGACATGTCAAGATTCAATATCCCACAGAAATCACAATTTCTATCAATTGTTCTATATCTTATGACAAATATTTATTAATTTACCCCATAAGGAGAAATATCCTTCAATCTTGTTACCACAAATGGACTTTCATTTAAATCTAACTACTATTCTTAAACTTGACAAAGTCAATCTAAAGGATATATCCAATCTCTACAAAAATATTAACTCCCTACAACCCCTCAGGATTGAAGATTTCCTAGAAGATAACCTATCGTGATGACGGGATCATTTTCCCGTCATCACGTTATTATCTTCATTATACTTGTCGTTATTATTTTTATATATTGCAAGTCATGAAAGCGACCATTCAACTTTAAGGTTGCATTTACCAGAGCAACACCAACAACAGAAGAAGAGAGCATCCCGAGCCAAGGCAATGCAGGTTCGAATCCTACACCATCGTCGTCTTTCGTCCCCTAAGACAGCTCTTAAGGAGGGAGGAGTAATGAATTGCAGCGGACAATACCCTGTATTTTTATTATAATATCAAGTTACTATTCTACGTAATAATAATGTTATGAATAATTGTCTCTTGATTATCTTAAAAGGAAATATACTGAGTATGAATAACCGACCTTATAAATTTCATACGATGTACTATTGTGAGCATTAAAGGTTTAGTCTCGATTGTACTACTTTGTTTGTGAACAAAAATCCATCCTAAAAAGAACCTACATCGTTCCCACATAATTTGCAAAGCGTTTGCAAATGATGTGGGAACACGTTGTATTTTGTTACAACGTGTTATTTAAAACACGTTGTAATAAAATTGTTGTAATTTACCACTTGTAATTTATCATAATGTAAATAATGAAATAAATTCCATAATTCTCTACTATTATTATTAGGTTTATATCATTTCTATTAGGTTATTTTTTGTTTGTAATTTATAAATTACAGCCTATATGTAAGACAAATAAACGACAACACAAATATTGTTATAAGGCCAACGAAAATATCTAAAAAAGGTATCATAAGAATATACTTACTAAAATGTCACAAAAAAAGTGGGATATTCTCTAAAATTCACCTTTTCCGTTTTTTTGCCGAAAAGGTCATACAATCCTCTAATTTATTTCCGGGCAGCCTTAGGAGCAGTTTTACGACTAAATACTCGAATAAATACAATTCTAAAAATATTTTTAAAATTTCATCATACTTTGTAAAGAATTTTTAAAATAATACTCAGTAATTATTGTATAACTGAGCCAAATAATTCTAATTTCAGAATTTCGTATCCAACAGTATTTACCTTAAATATATCGTATGTGTACATCAGACATCGGCCGGTTGTAAAAAAGGACAAATTCTACACTTCTCGTTTTAACAAGTAGTGTAGGCGGTGAGAGGGCCGGTCTTATTCCCCCACTACCTTCGATGCGTATGCGGTTGCTTCTTGTCTGTCGTCTCACTTCTATTTGTCCTTTTTTCATAACTGACCGATATCTAATGTACACATATGATATGCAGTTATAGTATATCCAAAAAAATAAACGTCATCAAAGTTGGCTAAACAAAAAAAGACGCATTTCTAATCTTCTTAATCTTTTATAACCTTATTTAATTGTCAAGGCTGTTAAATTATGTGACAGCCATTTTACAATTGTGACAGCCATTCGACATAAGCGCTATTTTAATCTCTCGTTCATGGATTTAATGTCGTTTTTTTTTTTTAATCTTAATATTTAGGTATTTCATTTTAATATTAATTTAATCATAATATTTGGGTGGCAAGTGGATCAAAGGAATTTTACAAATATTTGTCTTTGCCTCGAAGTATGTCTTTTTATTTAAGTTTGTCTTTTCCTCGGAAATAATCTTCTTCTTCTTCTTCACTTCACGTGTTAGGCTAGTTGCCTATTACGATACCCATCGTTTTTGCGGTCTACCTACACTTCTTTTTCCACCGCATGTATGTATATTTTAAGGCCTTGATGTCTCCATTCTCTCTACGTGATGCTTCCATCTTTCTTTATTTTCTTTTATAATAATAATACATATAATCTTCTGTAAATATAATTTATCTCAAAATCTCTATAAATTATTGAGTAAACTATTGAGCATGAATTAATGAAATAAATCCATTTAAGGAGTATCAGTAACAATATTTCAA
This sequence comes from Aromia moschata, assembly GCA_029963805.1. Lineage (NCBI taxonomy): Eukaryota > Metazoa > Arthropoda > Insecta > Coleoptera > Cerambycidae > Aromia > Aromia moschata. Next base: position 567,016 of record JAPWTK010000070.1, read on the forward strand.
ATCGACGTCATAAATTATGCAAATATCATTTTGTATACTTATTATCTTACTATTATCTTACCTATTGGTTAATAGGTAAGATAATAGTAAGACAATATCAACAAAATAGAGGCACGAGAAACCAAATTACACCCTTTAATTACTGATTGGTAATGAATCAACAAACATATAATTTTCAATTGCTTAAAGTTCATTAAGATCAAGTATTTATTACAATAATGAATTTACTTAACACAAGATAAGTAAATGTAGTATTATTAGAACATTTAAACGATGGTTACTTTTAATAGTTTCCTTAAACCACTTGCCTCTTTTCAGCTTGATTAACCCTGCACTTCATCAAAATGTGGTACGACATTAACAGTTAAAACAATTGAATCTATACCTATTGTTCCGGCTTTAAATGCGACATGCGAAGACGCAGCCATCCTTTGAAAAGACAAAAGATGTATCTTGAGAAAAAAATACATCAATTAAGTTTAAAGCACTTTCACTGAAAGCTAAAATTTAGTGAAACATAACAAACAATATAAAATACGTCGTAAGGTATTGCAAACTCCAGTTTGCAAAAAATGCTGCTAGCAAGAAGTGTATGTGTGTTCTTGTTCGTGTTCTCGGAAAAGTGTCTTTTAGTGAGTTCAGCAGAAGCTGTCAGAGAAACTTTTAAAGAATGTATAATTTCACAAGCGTCACCGAGTTTAGGCCAATGTTTGGGAATAGAGGCCATTAGTAAATTACATAGCTTCGACAGAAGCCCCGAATTCGATATAGTTGATGGCGTTACCTTAATTAGAAATTCCCAAGAATATAGGGAAGCTGATGATACTGATGGAGATCCGTCAAGTTTTAGGTAATCATGATATAAATATGTATGTCATAGAGGATTATAAAAAATAGATATGAATTAATTAAGTATATCAATTATACTTAGATTTACTTAACTTCCTATTTTAACTAACTTAACTTAATACTTTAAATGCAAATAATAAATAATAGTTTGTATGATAATACTATTGTCTTCACTTTATGGTCTAAAATCATTTTATATTATTAATAACACCTCCTTTATTAAAATACCTAATTGGAAGTTATGTTTTGGAAAGACAGTTATATTAGACACCCGTTAAGAGCTCAGTTACAATCAGTGTACGTATGTACTCAGTTACAATCATTTGACGTATGTTAAATGAATGTTGAACGATTAAATGTTAAAAGCAGTCACCTATACGATGTCGAAATTATAAACATATTTATAAACAAGAATCATGCAGGAATCTATATTTTTTGAAATATATGAGATGTTTTGCATAACCGAACTTGGTAGTTTTACTTTGCACGAAAAATGGCCAAAAATAACTTTGTCTTAAGCGTTTTTCATAAAATTTGCCCATTTTAACGAATTTTATAGAAACATTTTTCGAATGCACTCTTGATAGATGGAGATATCTCCTAAATTATTATTGTCAGAATAATATTGAACTGTATATTATTATTTAAAAGTACCTATATTTAGATTTATAATGATTATTATTAATATTGTATTATTAAGTTAGTTATTTAAACAATTTCAAAAATTAAAATGATTCTCATTTTAATTAATAATAATAATATAACCTTCGCCAATTAGGCTAATGAAATATAGGGAAGTAACAAAATATGAAATGGATTTCGCAGTCACAAAAATATTTTGAAAACGAAACTATGAATCGTGTCAAGATTGAGGAACAGTAATATACTCTTGTTGTTGTTAAGCCTTACAAGAAGGTGGATTAGTATTTTACCACAATTTTTTTACCATGTTTTTTTACTTCTAAATGTTTGCATGGCTGTTCTTTAAAAATTTCCCCCGCACATGTTTTATTATGAAAACCTTTTTTATACGGTTAGATCATAAATTTTGAAGTATATTAGTATCTCTTTTCCAGAAAAGTTTTACAAAAAAATGCATGTCGATTTTGTTCTTTAGAAAGACACTTTTTCAATAAATGATATTTCTAGATCGTCTTTTGTTTTCGAGCTATGACGTAATCAGTATTATTTTAATCACAACCTTATTTTTGTAAATGGATTCTGAATGAGGATCATTCTATGCGTAAACTAGTGTAATTGACAAAATAAAAAAGAATTTGTCCAAATCATATTGTTTCAGACAACATATAACAGAAATCTTGTATGTAAAACAGAAATGCATGTAATCTCTATTACTGAAATAATAATATGAACTTGTAAAACATAAGTAAGTATAATAAGTAAGTCATATTTGTTAATAACAAGTTAATATTTGAATAGCAATGCTCATTGTAGACTCTGAGTGACCTCCAGTTACCTACTTATTGGTAACCACCCACTGAAGTTACTGAAAATTTTTTGGGTGTTGGGTTGAACATCTCATTACAAATTATTCTTTTCTTTAAGTTACATAAAAACAGTTGGTCTGTTCTCGTTTTTGCTTTTTAAGTAACCCATACCCATTTCGATATATAATCCCGACCAATAAATGCAAAATTAGACAGTACCTACAGAAGTTCATAATTTATGTAAGGCACTACTGGTGGCATCTAGTTATCTAGATAGTCCAGATACTATTGACAGTCATCTCTTGAAGATAATAACAGAAACAAATTTCGTGAGCTGAAATTTTCTGTCAAATTTATTACATTTTCTCGTTCTAGTTAATTTAATAATTGTCGTTTTATGTTAGGTTTTGTGTTAGGTGTTTTGTATTTGTAACAAATTTCTAAAAAAAAAAGTTTCAATTTATTTATCCATATTTTCTACTAATTGTGCACCAACAAATGACTTCCAAAATGTTCCTATAAACTTAATGAAAAATATATTATTGATCTATTCACCAATAAAAATTATTTAATCTATGTGCAGGGTTAGTTTTATATTTTGAGAACTTATTGCGAGTTTATTATTGAAACTAGAAAATAGTTCTTCAGACAAAAGTTATAGAGTTTTGCATACATTTTTATAAAACGATGTGAGAACAAAAAATTGAGCATTTGAAATCATAAAACTGAATCAAGGTAGTGTTTTAATAAAATGGAACACCCTGTATATTATTGCAAATTCTAATTCCTCGAATTTTTCTTTTTTCAAAAATATACAACATGTTTATTCAGTAGGTCGCAACATATTTCTTTTAAAAAATAAAACAATAAATTCAAATTTTTCCTATTCGCTAAACATTATTCCTGTTTTACACAATTAGTAATAAATATAAATTATTGAACTATAGCTCAATACTAGTTAAATGACAGTTGTTCTTCTTTTTTAATTTTTCGTTCTTTTTTTTTTCACTGGTCCAGTCGGTAATGGTAACTGCGATTCGTTGTCGCTAATCACTTTCTAAATAAAATATGTCTAGACCTTCTGAAGCAAACACAGACATATCATATATTTCTAAAAAAGGCAAAAAAATCGAGGAAACAGAATATGCAATAATATATAGGGTGTTCCATTAACAAAAATAACTCTGGTTCAGTTTTATGGTTTCTGATGTTCAATTGTTTTTTTCTCATATCGTGTTATAAAAATTTATGTAAAACTATATCTTTTATCTGAAGATTTTTTTTATGATTTTAGTAATAAACTCGTGATAACTTGTCAAATTGTGGAAAGTTTAATGTTTTTTTATTGATTTTTACGTGAAATAAGTCGCGATCTGCCAAAGCAAACATAAACATATATATTATAGATTTTTGAAAAGGGAAACATTCGATTAATCAGAATTTGCAATAATATATAGTGTTCCATTAAAAAAAAAACTGGTTTAGTTTTATGATTTCTGATGTTCAATTGTTTTTTCTTACATCGTGTTTTAAAAATTTATGCAAAACTCTATAACTTTTGTCTGGAGAAGTATTTTCTGATTTCAATAACAAACTCACAATAATTTGTCAAATTATAAAAACTAACCATGTACATACTGGTGGCCCCTCAATAAATTATTATTCAAGTAAATTATTATTAAAATTAAATTACCCTATTTCATATTACCCTCAATCCATAGAAAACATTGAGAGGCTCATGCTGTGTTTAATTAGTTCAAGTTATCATAAGAAATAAGTATTTAGGAGTAAAACAAAACGAATAAAATTCCATTTGAAAATCCCCAGAGACAGTTCAGCATGACATCTCTGCAAATAATAGCAAGCTCTTAATTTTCGCCCCTGGACAATTTAATATATAACAAGGAGAAATTCTACCTTTATTAGAACTAAACTATATAAATGGTTACCTAGCTTCCAACATCCTTATTAAAGGTCACAACCTTTCCGTAAAAGTAATTGCACTGTAGTGTATACCGCGCAGTTGCTTATATTTGTGGCACATTCGTATTTTACAATTTATTTTCTTGTTACTTTACCCGCAGATAGTAGGTATATTTGTATTTGTTTTGTTATGTATACCAAATGCTACATAAGAACCGCTCCCAGTGGAATCACTACTTCCACATTCAATTTTTCTGCATTTAATTAGACTAAATCGCTAAAAAAACGCAGGTTATATTTTTAAAAATATATTATCTGAATATGACCTCTAAGACATATGTATACAATATCTATAATCTTTTTACAACTTGGAAAGGCGGTAGGTTCACATGTAATGCACCTTCAGTACAAGTTTGAACTTGTTAGGGTCATGTGTTTGTTCTTTGTGACTGTTTTCGTAAACCGGTTTTTCCTAGTGCGTTTTAAAAAATGAGGGACATTCATTTTGATCAACGGTGTGCTATCAGGTTTTGCTTCAGACTTGGACACAGCGCAACGGATACTTTTGCAAAACTTCAACACGCATACCGAGACAGTGTTTTTTCAAGAGCCCAGGTTTTTCGGTAAATTAAGGCATTCTCAGAAGGCAGAGAGTCGATTGAAAATGAACCTCGCAGAGGAAGGCCTTCCCATCTTTAAGAACCGATGAAAATGTCGATAGAATACGGGATCGTGAGCGTTTAGATCGTCGGTTGACGACAATAATTATTGGGGAAGAGTTAAATTTGATTCACGCCACTGTTCATCAGATTTCGAATAACAAATTGGGCAGGAGAAATATCTGCGCAAAAAGGGTTCCAAAAAACCTTTCACAGGAACAAAAGGACATCATTTTATGGACCGTGTCATTACTGGTGATGAGACTTGGATGTTTGAGTACGACCCGGAAACCAAGCGTCAAAGCATGGAATGGCACCAGTGGCGGCCGGTGGAAATTGACATGCTCGTATTTCCGTAAGGAAGCATGGGACCCACACCATATTTTAGGGGATGGTTATATACTGTATTAAATATATAATATATAATGACAAAAAATCTTTAGGGAAAACTTGCGAAATTGTTTTTCCAAAAAATGTCTGCATCCCCTGAAGATATTGGAAACGGCTTGCAAAATATTTGCGAAATATTTTTTTTTCATAATTACCAAGTAAATACAGTCTTTTTATACTTGTGATTTTCTCGAGATTTTGAGATCTGTAAAAGTTATGGTAATTTGAATTTTTATTTAATCCTAACATTTCGTCTGTGAGATTTGACAATATATGAATATATGAATATATGAAGAAATGAAAATAATAATAATTTTTCAAAAAACAAAAAGAACAACTGGATGTTGCATCATGACAATGCGCTTTGTCACACAAATTTCAGCAAACGAGTTTTTAGCCAGTAAACACGTTCCTGTGGCTCCTTAGCCTCCTTATTCGCCTGACCTGAGACCTTGTAACTTTTTTCTCTTCCCGCGATTGTAAAATCACCCCAAGGGACGTCATTGTGGGACCACAGAAAATATTCAAACGGCTATAACCGACTGCCAGCTGGAGGCTATTCCAGTGTACGGGTTCCAGCACTGCTATGAGGAATGGAAGAACCGTCTGCAGCGCTGTGTGGCTGACCACCATACCTAATATGACCAATAGAAGTTATAAATAACTTCTATTCATCAATGATCTAAATGAACTTAATGAGCCATAACCTTTAAGGCATTTATGACTTAGATGACCTGAATGACGAATTCTCCTATCTGAAAACCCTATAACACGACAGGTCTCACGAATATCTTTATTAATTCATATTAAGATACCAGAACACGACCGTTCCTTCCCTCATGTGTACAACATAAACACCATCAGCCCAATGAACATTTTCTTCCATGTATGGAGGGGGGGGTCATTCTAAGAGCCGCTCACTGAGGCGTCTGGACTTATTGTGAGTAAAGTCGATAACGAACAAATTCGAATATTCGTATACTCGAATAATTCGGATAATCGAATATTCAGAAAATCCCGAATACTCGAATATTCAAATATATCCAAATAATCGAGTATATTTTAGTATGTATTATTTATACCGCCCGAATTATTGCTTTGTTATTCATTTGGTAATCGTCAACCTCTTTTATCATATTCAAGAGCAAGTACTCATTGTAATTGGCAAAAACATTGTGTCATACTCCCTATATGAGATGGTGGTTTCATTACATAAAAATTTTCAGTAATATTTTTTTGCGTTTTACGTTTGCGTTTATTTTACTTAAAATAGAATAATATAACTGAGAATTTATTTACAATTTATTTTGAACAAAAAAATAAAAGCACTAAAAATATAATAATTAATAAAAGAAGAAAAACTAGAAAATTTGAAAAAACACATATAAAGCGTCTCTTACTCAACAACTGATAAATTGTAGTATTTGGCGTTACTGTCAACGCAGCTTACTATAAACGTTGTAACATTCTCATCCAATATGACTTTCAGCACCAGTAGAGGGCAATCTGTTCAACAAATATATTTCTTCCAGCGTTCGTTGCCATATGTGTATGTAGGTTGCCATCTTTGTGGACATTTATTATATAAATTATATGATAAATGTAATGAAATTTGTGGGTCGTTGCAAAAGAAATAAGCCACCGCAAGTAATTTCTGAAAAATATGTGCATTAGGGTGATTCAAAAAAACATTTTTTTATTTTATTTTTTTTCAAACAGGCTTAAAAAGTTCTGTTTTGGTGTAAAAATACGCCAGTTAAAATTTGAGCCCTTAATATCAATATTAAGATAGTCCGCATCGCACATTTCTATTTTCCATAAGAATAACATGGGAAAATTTTTTTGGCACCTGATTTTTATTGCTAGCTAATAGTGTACTATATGGAAACGTTTTTAACTTATTTTTTGTCGAGAATTTAACGCTCTATAAAAAAGGTCTCTTATGATTTTTCGCTAAGTCTACTGGTTCAAAAGTTATTCGAGGCCAAAGTTGAATTCACCGAAAATTTAACCGTTTAATTGTTCAACTTTAGTTTTGATATTTAAAGTTAACAATGATAATTTTTTAAAACCTGTACTCAGAGTACGGAAAAAATTGGAGAAAAATTAAATGCAATATTTTACTTAACGCAATTTTCTTTCAAAAATATAAAAATTTTAGTAATTTCAACTGAAAACATTTTTTTGTGTTTGATTTTTCTTTTCATAGTGAAAAATTGTTAACTAACATTTTTTAAAAGACCGAATTAAAAAATTTACATAAAATTTTGGCTACATCTCTTCCATAAAACCATTAATTTTGTTGTAATACACTAAAAACGGTCAAATTTGCGGTGAATTCAACTTTGGCCTCGAATAACTTTTGAACCAGTAGACTTAGCGAAAAACCATAAGAGACCTTATTTATAGAGCGTTCAATTCTCTACTCGACTCGAAATATGTTAAAAAAAATTCCATATAATACATTATTAGCTAGCAATAAAAATCAGGTGCAAAAAAATGTCCATATTATTCTTATGGAAAATAGAAAAGTGCAATGCGGATCTTCATATTAATATTAAGAGCTCAAATTTTAACTGGAGTATTTTTACACCAAAACGGAACTTTTAAGCCCGTTTTCAAAAAAAAAAAAAAAAAAAAACTTTTTTTTTAATCACCCTAATGTGCATAGTGGTGAACGAAGAAAATTATTTATGTTTAGGTACAGTGATAGCTCAAAGTAACCCAATAATTACCACACAAATTCAATTAGTAAAGATTCACATTAAGTATTGTCAAAATTTATTAAAATAATAATCAAAATTAATGTAAAATTAATTAAAACAATCAAAATTAATATATTTAGAAAAAAAAACATTTAAAAAGAGTTAAAATATAAGAGCGGGCCGGTCGGCCTGCCTGCCTTCTTAGAAAGACGTCTATCAGTTTCCTAAGACATTTTGTAATTGATTTGGAAGCAGTATTTTATAGGATTAAAGCGGATTTAATGTGTGTCATTTCTGTTTTTAAAGTTAGAAATATTTTTAGTTTTAAGATTTAGAATAATTTTAGGATTTTTAGATTTATTATATAATATACACATAGTATACCACTCTTAAGGTACGGCCTCATGAAGTCGCTAGTCGCTCGCCTAATGAGGTCACGTGGTGAATTTTCTCCAATTTTAAGAATCGCAGCGACGAGTCGCAGCGTCAACATGGCTGCTTGTTGTAAGAATGCGCGACAGAAAAAATATGAATATCGAAAGGTGATATAAGACCTTCTATTCCTCACATCTTTAAATAGCCATAATAAAAGGAAACAGAAAATACCAAATCGTGCGAAATCAATTAATAAATCATAATAATTAATGAGAAAATTCTTAAAATACAAGAGAAATAAAAAACAATATAATAAATAGTATTTGCTTCTCGGCAATTTTAGATCCAGTAGTTATTAACAAAGCGCGATGTCCATTGTAGATAAATATCAAAAGTGGATGTACGAGTGTCGACAAATTATTCATAATGTGCAAATTCGAAAAAATAAGGCGAAAGAGAGTATGAGCAGCTCTTGTAACGAGCGAAATTTTACAGCGAAAAATAAAATAAAATAATGGAAAACGTTTTTTGGATTCATCCATTATTTAAATTAAGAACAGAACATGGTTTCTTTGAAACCGTTTTCCCTACACTATCCTCATATGCAGATAAATTTGAAAATTATTTACGGATGTCCACAATTCAATTTGAAAAATTGTTACTTTTGGTTGGTCCTGTCATTGATTTTCCAACTTTGTCGCTGCGATTCTTAAAATGGCGGAAAATTCAAAATCGTACTACGTGACCTCATTTGTCGCTGAAAACGAGCGACTAGCGACTGCATGAGGATGTAGCTTTATGGACAGAAACAAGCTTCATCGCTTTAGTGTGACAAGTATGGATAGATGGCGATACCATTCACTTCTATAAAATTACTTCGATATTTTAGAGACAAACGACTAACTTCATGAATATTTTTATGAGTTTTAGTTTTTTTTTGCGGACTGTTGAACTTTGAATTTTAAATATTGATTTTTGATAGATCTTTGCTACAAATTTTAATGTCAATATAAATGTCCAAAGAAGCTGAAACGTATATTACTCCTTTTGAAATTGATTATTTTAAAGCAAGGCAAGCGATGGATCTCTTAGGTTGAGCATAACGTCAAAATAGGGCATGATAAATTCGCATGTATTCACGTCAATTGTAACACAAATATTAAGAATGAGGTGTATAGTTCTTGTTTTTACCAAATATGAGTGCAGCCGAATGCAGCTAAAAAAAGTTCTTTATTTTTTTTCTGGAACAGTTCGCTGCAGAGAATAATTGCTATAAACTAAGAATGGCGGCGAAATTTTTTTCACAATTTACTATTCACATTGGATCCATTAATTTCCATAATCGTGTGTCCTAAAAAAAGTTTCGTAAACAGAACAATATAGGTTTTTGAAGATGATGACGTTGAAGAAGAAATGAAAACGTTCAGTTCAGCTCAATTCAGAACAGAGTCTACGTAATTTTTGTGTTTAAAAGCACAAAGATTATTCTGTGCTACAAAAAACGAAGTAGAAATAAATAATTATTTACTTTTTTTTCTGTTTAATACATACGATTCACATTACAATAAGGGATTAAAAGGTATATTCTACGACAATGTCCCGCGGAAATCTAGATAGGAAACCCAACTACTAATTTGTAATTTAGCAGAAAATAATATTATAATATCTATTATGTATATCAGTTATTTTGGTTATTTGTTATAAACATGTAAGTAATATAATCATGTTCATTTGATTAAGAGTAAGTTATTTTGTTTGGTTTAAGTTTCATTCATTAGTTTTTGTCATGTTTTGGTTGGTTAGGTTAGGTTAGGTTAGGCTGAACATGCCTAATTAATGCTTTAGGTATAACATCCTTTACTTATTTAACTGAAAAAAGTGCATTAGATATATACTTAAACGACACTATATCTATTTACTTATTGCGGGACACTGTTGCTGAATATCCTTTTATAAGTTCAAGAAGTTAGTTGAGGGGTAGCCGGAACAAAGAGTGCTCTCTTTTAATTTAATTAAAGTTTACAGTGGTTAACTGTTTTGAAATGTATAAGGTAAAATGTATAAGGTAAACGTGGAATTTCTTTAAAGAAAAAAACGACGGCAAGTATTACCAGTTCCTACGAATGGTATACTTGTGCACCATTTGTTGTTTTGAGCTACCTTCGGCCACTCGGGCACATACAGGGCATGCTTTCAGTTTTTGGCCGAAGAGTCCCACGGAGTATTCTACAGAAATCAGGTTTTGTGTTGGCTCCGAAGTAAAAAAGTTTTGGAAACAAATACGTAATGGAGACTGCGGTAAACTGATTATATTTTGACTCAAGTGTTCACCGTTTCTTGTGTTGTGTTAACCAAAACCACAGATATATGTATCTGCCGTATAATTAGAATTTTTTCACCACATATTCAAACCCACAGGAACATCCCGCCCGAATAATGTGGGTGCATTTAGGTATTTTTTTAGGTACCTATTTGCTTTCAACCAGTCATAACTAGAGTTGGTGCGAGCGCGGAGTGTAGCAGGCGCGTAGTCAGTTTATGAATGAAAGTATTAATATGTTCACAGAAACTACTAAAATACCTAAACTATAACAACTAAAATGTTGCATCATAGGAAATTATTAAATATTATTACTTATTACCAAGCGCGAATGTCACAGGGCCGACACTATGCATGTCCTGCCCTTGACTCGTTGGCCTTCACAGCTGACTTGCATTACGAAAACTGCGCTAGCAATGTTAGTTATTTATGGCACGCTGTAATAGACAGTCGCCGGTATTGCGTCGCGTTGATACGTTTCGTTTTTACGTATTCGCCGTGTGTTTAAATAACTTTATAAATATTAATAATTATTAGTTGATGGGAGAAGTGGGTACCATGCCAAAGGTGAAAAGAAATAGACGGGAAGTATTTCAAACGTGGTTTGACAGTGATCCCGGGGTTTTAGGGACATACGTATTCAAGGAAATGACCTTTTTTGTACTGTGTGTGAACGCATTATAAATTCTTTAGGTAAAACTAAAGTAACAAGACATCTGAAAAGCCATGCCTCGTCCAGCGCGGACGACTCCGTATTTTCTATGAACCTACAGAAGCCTTTGTTGCAAGCAATATTCCATTAAACAAACTAGAGAATCCCAAGTTACGTACGTTTTTAGAAAAATATATGGACCGAAAAATTCCTCATAAAAAGTACGTTGAGACTTGCATATGTCGATCGAGTTTACAACAATGTAGTGACATCAATACGCGTCACATGGAGTCTCCCTCTCCCTAGAGGAACAATTTGAAATAATGAGTGATGTGCAAAAAAAATATATAGGACGCCAATAATATACGCCCAGTCAGTAATACAATAAAAGAAAAAATGCAAAGCGTGTTAAAAAAAAATCCAGGATATTTCATTTTGGAAAACATATGTAAAGTTTTAGTTGATACATATCAGGAGTTACCAGAAAATATATTATTATATAGTTCATGCATCAACAATTTCTCATACTGTCCATTGTCAACAGTAACGTTGAACGATCCTTTTCCATGCACAATTTATTATTAAGTGATAAACGCCGCCGTTTCACTCCAGAACACTTAGAAAAACACATAATAATATGTTTTAACCACCGCCAACCTGCCATGGGAACCTTGTCTCAACACTGACGTTTGTCTGGTAAGTGTTGTCATTGTTACGTGTTATCTTAATTTATATACGTATTTTATCCTTGACTTAACCGTACTATTTCGTAAAAATAGTACTATGTTGCTACATAATTTATACAAACAAATTAAAATTTTCATTCGTTAACTGTTTACGGTCCTATTACACCCGCGCTCGACGATCTCTAGTCATAACCTCTTATTTATTTATCTGCACGAGTTCATTATCACAATAGTATCATAGTTCAGTCTCACAAAAAAATATTGAGCTAAGTGCTTAAATTTTGATTGGTAATATAATATTCTTTATTAATTAAGAATATAATGTAAATTTTAAATAAAAGTTGTTATTGTTGTTATATTGGTTAAATATGAGTATAATGACTAATGACTAATGGCTAAGGTACGCACAATAGTTTATGCATAATAGACGAAAATTAAAAAAAATACTTTTGAATTATGATTGAATTAGATCTACTCGTTAGATTTTGTTCTGATCAGTGCAATGTAGAAGTTCTTGTATTTAACGCTGATTGGACGAATTCGTCCTTCAGATTGAAATGCACCAATGAGTGTACTGTATTCATGTAAATTCGTGTAAACAATGTTAATAGCAAAAGAATGGACTAACTGATTAGTTTAATATTATCTTTGTCTAAAACTATAAAAGAGAAAATGATAGAGATATGGACGAGCATCGCAGAAACATAGACATCCAAAAAAAACTCTGGCTATGAACGAGAGAGATGGAAATAGCGGTCATGTCTAAGCTTTTCGGTTATATAAAACTTTTGACAAAAAACTTTTTGAAAGTCACAATTTGACTGTCACAATTTGTAAAATAAACAATGATGTGACAGTCTTGACAAGTAAATAAGGTTACAAATTCGATCAAGAATAGAAATACGTCTTTTATTTCTCGGCCAACTTTGATGACTTTTTTTTGGATGTCTCTAGGTATATTTAAGATAATATATAAGAAGGTATACCAATACCAATTCTGCAATGCATGATGGATAATGTGTCAAGAGGTCGCACCGCCACAAGTGTGTCTTGAAAACTAACTTATACATTGCACTCGATTCCCTCTTAAGTCACCCAATCCGTGCATCATCTTCTCACTTAAGTAGCGAAATTTAAGCTCTCTTAAGTCACGTTTAAAAAACAATCATAACCTCAACTTTTTCGTGTTTTTAGTTGCAAAAAGACATTTTTAGAGATGTACCACAGCACTTGTTATAATCAAAAATGAGCCAGCTAAACGAAAAAATCAATGTAAGTATACCCAGTCTGCGTGACAAAGTCCGCTTGAGTGAATATTTTAAAGGTTAAATATTTTAAAAGACATCTTACCTATTTTAAAGGTTAGGTGTCTATATTGTGTATTACACAATATTTTTTTCAATAAAATACGATGCTAGTTTGGAATTCTAAGTTGCTATCGAATTTTCCCTCGGGTATCTTCGGAAAATTACGATAGAACTATAATTTTCAAGAAAGGAAATGTGGATTTTATAACTAATAACAACAATTTTCGTTTCTGTGACTATTTCTATACTGAATGTGTAGAGGGAAACTTAAAACGTAAATCTAATAAGCGTCTCCTAACCATAATGTGTTATAGAAACCACAAAAATAATGAATTGTAAAGGGTTTGTGTTAATTTTCGTAAATTTTCTGGAACATAACTTTATTGTAAGTTCTGTGCCCATCCATAAGGTAGGTATGTAGATATAATAATAGAGATGCTTGTGTTAGCACTTCATATACATTTAATAATATGTAATTTGCTATTTTTTAATACTGTATGTTTATATTTTCTTAGATTTCGAGATGGCATTCAAAGTAGATGCCCATTAGCAAATTCTCTTCGAAGTGATGAAACAAAGTCCTGTAATCACCACTGGAAAATTTGTTGGCCCACAGGGGTGAGGTACATTGTGGGAAACTGTGGACTGAAACAACACAAAAACTCAATGCTCTTGGGTTTGGAGCCAAGACCACTGAAAATTTGAAAATTGAAAAATGGTAAAAAGTAAACAAAAGCAACATTTAACTGTTTAACCTTTTTATATATTAATTGTCAGACGTGGGCTGATTTTAAAGCCATATTGAAAAGAAGACTGTGCATATCCGAAGAAACTTGCCTCAAACTGGTGGAAAGCCATCAAGGAGAATTATCCGAGTTACTCCGGGTTGAAGTTTTAAGATAAAATTTTGTAAGAACACGTGAGCCTGAATTAGGCATCCGTACTCTTACAGAGCAAGAAAATATCGATAAACAATAAACATTTTCCCCTTTGAAACCCCCTGTCTCCTTTGATATACCCCCGCAACGACATTATTTCTTACTTGGCGACAATATATCTATTAATTGCCTCTGCTCTCTTACTTAAGCGATATAACTACGAAACGTCTATTATGCACATTAAACAGTCACAGCTTAATTGTTGTGGAGCAAGTGTCAATCCGCGAATAGTGAATACGGCGATTTTGTTGAATAATTCCCAGCATTTGAAAATATTTTAAGGTTAAACATTAACAAATGCAGAGGAATTAAAATACAAAATCGCTTTAAAAAATTAAAATGTCTACCCTTGAAGCAGCCATAAATTATTGCAGTTAGATGATTATCTAACCTTCTTTATCGAATTAGATTAGAAAGAAATAGATATATAGTTTTGCTAAAACGATAGCTAGCTTGGTATCGAGATTTTGGTATTGAATGTATGTCAAAAATACGATACGATACCAAGTTAGAATTCCAAATGTAGGTATCGTATCGAGTCAAACGATATGATAGCAAGTTAGAATCCCTGCCATGCATTGCAGGATTGTATACCTTCTTATATATTATCTTAGGTATATTTTTCATAACTATCGCCATCTCGTATTACAAAGAGAACCATCTGCTACGTGACTAACTTATGTCTCTTCGAAGCGCCACCTTGCGTTGACGACGCTTATGACTAACGCCTTTGGACGACGACCGTCAGTTGCATTTTTTACTATGGAGATGGTAAAAATGTATATTATATAATAAATGATATCTACTAGCTAACTAACTAACTAACTAACTAACTAACTTTAAAGAAATCGTCACATTCAGGGTAGGCATTCAGATTTTATAATAGTTTGATACCAGATCCGAAGATAGCGCTGGGAGAGGTGTAGCTTCATAAAATATATTTGTCAGCCGGCACTTGATTTTATTACATTTTCGTTTCTATTTTAGGGGTATTTTGGATACTTTCAACGAAGTGTTTTCTAAGAGAAATGTACGATGGGACATGAATTACTTATACCCTGGATTAGAAATGCGCGTTGTTCCATCTATCGCTCCCGGAGGTACATTAGAATTCGCCCTCGATACACACCGCGAAGCAGTTAACGCTCACTCTCTGAAGGAATTTAGTACAGGTATGAAAGTGACCTCCTGCTTTTATTTTATCTTAGGTGTACTAGATGGCACCAGCATAGTGCTCGTATTAGATTATGCACTAATAAATACATACATATATACCCACTACAAAAGGTTTTAATAAAAAAAAACTATCACAAAAAAATATTTGAATACTTGAATTAATGAACATAATTTTGTACCTACATGAAGAATATCATTTTAAACAATTCCCATCTATATTACACAATAGGGGACCAAAATCAATATAGTTGGGTCAGCCAAAAGATATAGTATTAAAAATTCGATGTTTAATGTTAAAATCTACCTTTTTGCATTGTATCTTTAGGAATTTGGAACAAATCTTTTAGCTGTTACTGTGGGGTTTATTTTTAAAATTTATAATTAAATTCTTTAAAAAATAAAAAAAATGAAATGAAGACCAAAATATTTCTCATTTAAATACATTTAAACAATTTAGGATTTTTTTCAATTTTTAGGGATATAAATTCGTAACGCTTTAATACGATAATTTCCAAGGGCACATATATATATTTCTATGTATCATCTTGTATTTATCATCTTTTACGTATCGATATGTAAATTACATATAGTTTTTGTCGATATTTTAGGGAGAATATTGGCCCGTCAGTTTCTTGTACCATTTTTGCTTGGTTTCAAATTTAATGTAGTCAGCATTATTCCAATATTATTTGGCCTGTTGGCTCTGTTAGCAAAAAAGGCGGTAATAATAAGCAAAATCGCTCTTATTGTTGCGAGCGCTTTTGGACTTGGAACTCTTCTCCTTGGAAATATTAATAATGTACAACAGCAATATCAAAGTCATCCCTTTAATCCAGGATTTGGTGGCCACGGCTATAAGTAAGTATATATTGCATTTCGTTGACATACATAAATACACGCCCATAATTTCACATTATAAGTTTATATGTTACCAGTTTTGTTAACGCTCTTTTAATAAAACTTCCTGCTGTAGATTTAAAGAATTTGACCTATGACAAAAGGAAACTGATTTGTGTATGCATATGCAAAATTTAAAGTGATTCACCAAAAATTTGTGTTAAATTAAAATATGCACTGACGTTACAGTCATACCTATTTAGGGATTCTTTTTTTTAGAACTGAGTATCATTAGAAATTATTAGTATTTGTGAGTAGCCATTCCGCATGGCTTCTGAAATCCATAATCTCTCCCAATGTCCCCCCTCTCTCAATGTCCCCCAAAACCATTCCATAATTTAATATGCGAAGTTTAATAATTTTCAACCTGACTGGCAAAATCGGATAGTGTTAATACATTGTTTTGTAGCTATTTTTAAAGATATTTGTAGTTATAGTACCTAAGTATGTATTTCTCCTCAATCACCAAAAATATTTTTGAATTTGGTTAATATTAATTCGTGTTTGGAGAGGACTGGATTTGCAAATTTTGTTTATAATTTACAAAATTTCAGGAAATCGACCTGTCCGAGCGATTTTTCCAAAAATTGCCTTTTTCCGAAATGCGCATGACTTTTGAGACACACTGTATATGGAGAGTATCAAGGAAATGCACAGCGCGTTTAAAGATTATACAAAGTGAGACTCTCTCTTTCAAAGAGATGTCTGTGGACATTCATTATTATAGACGCGTTATTATTTTTTTAAGAGGTTTTGAAATACAAAAAAAAAGACATGTGCAAAATGCATACTTTTCAAAGTGCAATTAAAATAAACATTTAAGTAACACATGGTTGCTATACGTTTTTACTAATATATATTCACACTCTAAACAGGACAATAAAACGAGTTTAATTTTGTTCTTTAATTTAATAACTGTTGCATATTCGAACAATTTTTTTTTTTTAATTTACTGTTCAAATGAGTAAATAAATCACACCACAGATATTGAGGGACCGTGCACATAAAAAGACGTATGACACACAACCAAACCCTGAGAAAGGTGACAACTACCACAGGCGAGATTCGGTAGTAATCCCAGATTAACCCATAAAAATGTTATGGCACAAAAATTAATATGGGTTGCTTGTTTCAACCCCATGTGGGATTGAAAACAGAAAAATTACCCGAAGATGTCTTTTTCGCTGGTACAAGACACACGAAAAGTCAATTCCTTACGTTATTCCGATATTTATATAAACAATTAAAAATGTATTTGTAGAACACATTCTTTAAATATTTTATAATAATAAGCGAACCCAAACAAATTAAAATATAAGTCCCACGGGGGGCAGTGCTAGAACCTATTATACTCAATGTATGTACATATTAATTCAATAACTAATTTAGATATTAATGCAAAAATTATTTCATATACAGATGACACGATACTGATATTTCAGGATAAGAATTGGGTAGACGTTAAAGAGAAGGCGACTAAAGGTTTAAAAATTATAAACATGTATTAGACTTATTTAGATCACACAGGCACACAAAATAAAAAAAGTTGTCTGTCCGAGAGGTTCCACATGTATATTCCCATGTATGTTTGGCCTCTGAACACGATTCCGCCGTCAGATTTGCTCCATATCGTCCCAGATTTTTCCTAACCTCAAACAAATCATAAAAAACCCGGAAAATCGACAAATTTAAACAATGTGATATAAACGATGTAAAAATCTGTTGGTCGGTGAAAATCATGCCCAAAATTATGTATTCCCATGTATTTTTGACCGCTGAATACGATGCCGCACAGTGGGAGAAAACGGCAAAATTTTTCTCAAAATAAGATAACTCCATACAGAAAACTCCAATCATTGTGATTTTTTTTATTTTACAGGTTTTGGGCAGTAGATTAAAGGAAAATTGGTCCAACACGCGTTTGAGGTTTAAAGGGGGGGGGGGGGGGAGACACCCCATAAGGGACCCCATATCCCATTAACTTTATAATTAAAGCTATTAAGCTCCAATAACCGCATACCTCCAACTTTTAAACCCCTCTGACCTTATAACAGAAGCTGTCAAAACCCCGTGACCCCATAACTTGAAATTTTAAACCCCCCATAACCCCATAACCCCATAACCTCAACTTTTAGACCCCCCATCTACGCAAAAATCATTTTTTCGAGCCCGACAACTCTAAAACTAAAGCATTTATGCCCCAATATCTATATAATCTAAGTTTTTAATCCCCATGACCCCATAACTTGAACTTTCACATCCCCAGAACCCCATAACCCCATAACCAATTTAGGGTTGTCGGGCTCGAACAATTGAGTTTTGCGTACATGGGAGTCTAGAAGTTGAGGTTATAGGGTTATGGGGTTCGAGAGTTTGAGTTATGGGGCCATGTGGATTGAAAGCTTAGGTTATAGAGATAATGGGCATAAGAGCTTCAGTTTTAGAGTTATCGGGCCCGAAAAATTGATTTTTGCGTAGATGGGGGTCAAAAGTTGAGGTTGTGGGGTTATGGGGGTTTAAAATTTCAAGTTATGGGGTCACGGGGTTTTGACAGCTTAAGTTATAAGGTCAGGGGGGGTTTAAAAGTTGGAGGTATGTGGTTATTGGAGCTTAAAAGCTTCAATTGTAAAGTTACTGGGATATGGAGTCCCTTATGGGGTGTCTCCCCCCTCCCTCTTTAAACATCAAACGTGCGTCGGAACAATTTTTGATGATTTTCATCAATCAACAGATATTACATAGTTGAAATAAGCTGTTTTCTCGATTTTTGTGCGATTTTGATGCTTTTTTTGAGGTTACGCAAGATATGTGACCATATGGAGCAAATGTGGCTGTAGGATCGTGTTCAGCCTCCAAAAATACATGGGAATACATAATTCTGGGCATGATTTTCACCGACCAACAGATTTTTACATCGTTTATGCTCATTTGTCGATTTACCGAGGTTTTAATGCTTTTTTTGAGGTTAGGAAAAATCTGGGACGAAATGGAGCAAATCTGACGGCGGGATGGCGTTCATCAGCGAAAAATACATGAGAATATATAATAATGTCAAAAAACAGTTATATTGCTATTTCAATCACATCCACAAACAGACCAAATTATACGTCAATAAAAGCTGATAATCTGCTAGAATAAATCAAAGAAACCGCAAATATAAAATATTTAGGTGTAATCATTAACAAAAATCTGAAATGGTAGACCATGTAACGTACATAAGTAAAAAAGGTTGAGGTTATTAAATTCTATATTTTGAAAGACATTAAATAGAAAGTTGTTATTAATGATATACAAAGCATTGGTTGAATTTATATTAAGATATGGAGTTTGGGGTTTGCATGGGAAGTATTGGTTTGGGGAGGCATGCATCAGAATATATTAAGCCCATTGAAAGTTGTACAAAATAGTACATATTGTGAAAATAATATATAAGAAAAACCGGCTCTATTCAACAGAACAATTATATACAGAAATGTGTATTATTAGAGAATTCTGCATCATATGTATCCCACATTTATAAGACTAGATCTAATATTAATCAAGACCCATAAAAATGTAAATCAACGTTTTAGGAATCTATTTTCTATTTGTAATTGTATAACATGCTAGTAACTTTATAACCTACAGGTATAAGTAACGATATACTGAAAGTAAACATAATTTTAATAAAAAGTATATAGAATTTGTTAAAAGTATTTTTCTATTGTTTACAAGATATTTCTGATATATGTGAATACTGAAATAGTACCGATACATACACATGAAAATAAAATAAATAGCAAAATATACCGTTTATATAGAGCCGTCCAAAAAAAAACCTCATCAAAGTTGGCCGAAAAAAAAAAAGAGGTACTTCTATTCTTAATCGAATTTATAACCTTATTTACTCTTGTCAAGACTGTCACATCATATGACAGCCATTGTCTATTTTTCAAATTGTGACAGTCACTTTTCAAAAGTTTGACATAACCGAAAAGCTTAGACATGACCGCTATTTCCATCTCACTCGTTCATAGCCAGAGTTGATGACTTTTTTTTGGATGTCTCTATATCTAAAACGTTTGCACACACGGATGAATTGATATAGGTGCAAGGAAAGTACAAAAAAGAAACATAATATATTTTTATATAATTTATTATTAAAATATTATTATATATTTTATGTTTTATTGGGATATTCAAAGATTAGTCTTTAAAGGTTGCGGTTATTTAAGAAATTTTAGTTTCTAAAAACACTTAAGAAATATATATATCCATTCCAGATTTTATTCAGGTATTATAAGTATTTATGTAATTATAATTTGAATTTGTAACAATTTGTAATTTATAATAATAATTATGGGACACCCTGTATGTAATTTGTTGATCAATCCTCAGTGAACCTCAGTTTGTCTCATTCATGCATGTTTTCGCAGACGCGAGTATGCTGTACTTCTATGTTCTAGCGTAAAATTTTTAATAAGTGACAATTATGATAAAAGCATATTGTTAAAGAACCGTTACATAAGATTCTTAATTGTAATGATTATGTACTATCAATTCCGTATCTTTATAACCGTTTAAACGGTCAAAGAAAATAATTACAAATGGAAATAATTATTACCTCCTCTTTACGGACTGTACTCTTATTGGTTCTAAATAAGTTTGGTCTACTGTAGGTATTTGTAGGATTCTATATTAAAGTGGATTCTATCCCATATCACCTGTGCTCAGTATTTAGTAAAAAAAATGGTCTGACAGAATTATAAATAATATATGGAGCCGAAAATTTGTTTCGGGGGGCTTTAGGGATTCTCTAAAATAATGGCGATATTTTGATGTTTCAGGATAAACGGGAAGTGAATATTGAATATACTTATTTTTTTATTTTAAATATCACGCTATATTTTTTATACCATATTTTGTTTCTACTCATTAATTTATAATCGCTTTAATAACCATTGTGTATCTCAAAAATTAAAAGTTTTCGAGATATTTCAATTCAAAGACACAAAAAATGTAAGTGCAAAACCCTAGAAAAAAATTAATAATTTTCACTTTGATAAAACTCTAATATTACTGGCTTTAGACTAACGTGAATAAATCTAATATGACGAAAAATATAGCAGGTCATTTAAAATAACAAAATTGTCATCTAATTACTTCCGGTATATGTTCCAGAAAGTCGCCATTATTTTAGATGTGCATAGCATTCCTGAAAACCCTCAGATACAAATTTTCAGGAACATATTATTTGTATTTCTCCCAAAACGTTTAATAGACCACTCACCGGTAAGCACCCTGTATGTAATTGATAATAATGCTATAAATGGCATTCAATTAAAATCATGTCATTCTATAAATTATATTCATAAAGTATTCTATTCTAATCTATTCATCTATTCAGAATCTCAAATTGACGTACTACATGACTGAATATTGAATTTTGTGCTTCTTTATTATTATAACTGTTTACATATTGTTACGGATTATAAAACATTATAAACCATTACACGATTTTCAGATATCAAGGTGATGAATATCAAGAAGTTTACTACAGAACTCCAGTACCTACACAAACTGATCAGCTAAGGCTTTATGATAATATTCCAGTTACATATAACAGGAGAGAAGAACTAACCAAAGGACGCAACTTTGCGTGGAGTGAAGATGAAAAAGTAAAAAACAAAATTGTCCATGAAAATAGATAACTGGAGACTTAAGAATATGAATATGTATAATAATATTTATGGTTTATGTATAATAATATCTGAAAATAATTCTGTTGTATATATGAATTTTATAGTCTCTATTGTAACTATACGTACAGTCCAGTCGCGATAATACGAGCCTCTCTCTGCTCGAAAAAGCTGGCTCTACTCTCCACTTTAGAGCAAAAAACCTTGGATTGCTTTTTAAGGCCTAAATAACATTAATGTCCTGTTGCAATACGTCCCAGATATGTTTATTTTGTTAATTATTAATACATTATTTAATTTTTAAACATACAACTGTTTTATTTTACGATTTTCCATGTCGTCCGAGTGTTCCTAATGCGAGATATCAATTACAGAACTATCGAGACTACTGTAAATGGCTTTCTGTCTAATGGTTTAAACGCATTAATACTGCCTTATTATTGTAATTAATTCGTAATTTAAGCTTAAGGGAAAAAATAAATTCTGACTGTCGGTCTGCGTGTCTGTCTGTCAGTCGGTCTGTTAACTTTTTTTGTGTACACGATAACTCGAGAACACGTTCAAATATCAACATCATTTGGAACACTTATGTACGAAAATGGAAATTATTATATTTTGAGCATAATCGGTTTTGAGGGATTAGAAGTTCAATAGGGTGATACATTTTTTTCGCCAAAAAAAATCGCCATTATTAAATCTTTAAAATTTAGGGCAGAAAAATTGGGTAATCAAATTTATAAAACAAAAAATCTCAATTACATTAAAGATATAGCATAAAATAACAAACATCCAAAGAACATTGTTAACAATATTTAAAAAAAAAAAAAAAAAAAAACGACGTTTTCCACGAAACACCGAACTACTACACTTTTCTCGACGCGCGTTTCGCCAACCAATTGGCATCTTCAGGAGAAGATTAAAACTAAATTCTAGCCTACCCACTTACACTATTTATACCAAATTTGTTACCACGGTTCACTGAACCGTAACTGTCTTTTGTTTATCAGAGCAAACAGTGGACTGGTGGGTATCGGACCATTGTCCTTATTCATACTATTGTTAACTTAATGATTTCTAAACTTTCAAAAGCATCCAACTGTCTACTGTTTGTTACATTTCTAATTAATTTTAAATTATTTATATCTATCCTATGGTTGTTGCCGGAAAGCATGTTGGGCAACACAAGATTTTTTCAGTTCTGCCATATTTCAAATGAGCAATGTGTTCTTTAAATCTAGTCAATATAGATCTTTTTGTTTGCCCAATATACTTTTGATCACAATCTTTACAACTTATTTCGTATATTCCTGACTTTTCGTTATTGTTGATTTTGTCTTTGGGGTTACCCAAAAGCGTCTGTAGTTTATTTTTAGAATTATAAACCAAATTGATATTGATATTTTTAAAAATCTTATCTAGTCCGCGGGTGAATTTAGGTTCATATGGTAACGAAGCAAATTTCGAATTGTCAGTATCTCTACGAAAAGTCGTGGAATTGTACAGGGTTCTCTTAAGTTTATGCTTCCTTATTAACTTATCTATTAAATGGACTGCGTAACCGTTACTCTTAGCTATATTCTTAATTAATTGTTTCTCATGTTCAAATCTCTCTTTACTGAGGGGGAAATTTAACAAACGGTGAATTAGAAAATTAAAACTTGCCATTTTTATGTTGAAAGGGTGGTGTGAATCGTTGGGAATATATCTAAGAGTCGCGGTTTCTTTCCTATATACATCAAACTCTAACTTATTTTCACTATTTCAAATAACTAATACATCTAAAAATGGCAGCTGTTCATTGTGGTCCACTTCATATGTAAATTTTATGGTAGGGAAACGGTTATTTAATTTGGCAACAAAATTATCTAAACTAATTGCTTTTTGTATCAAATACCGCGAAGATGTCGTCTACATACCTGAACCAAACTCGCAAACTTTGGACTATCTCCAGGGAATTACTCGAATTAAATGGTTTAGACAATAGAATTATTAAGGAATACATTCGGCTTACCAGTATTTGTATGAATCAACATTGTTTTCAGTATAATGGTGAATATTTTCAACAACATGAGCGAACGGCAATGGGTAACTCCTTGTCACCTTTCATTGCAAATCTTTTTATGAGTAAATTTGAGACAGAAGTAAAAGATAAATTCGAGTATTTCCCTAGAGTTTGGTTCAGGTATGTGGACGACATCTTCGCGGTATTTGATACAAAAGCAATTAGTTTAGATAATTTTGTTGCCAAATTAAATAACCGTTTCCCTACCATAAAATTTACATATGAAGTGGAACACAATGAACAGCTGCCATTTTTAGATGTATTAGTTATTAGAAATAGTGAAAATAAGTTAGAGTTTGATGTATATAGGAAAGAAACCGCGACTCTTAGATATATTCCCAACGATTCACACCACCCTTTTCAACATAAAATGGCAAGTTTTAATTTTCTAATTCACCGTTTGTTAAATTTCCCCTCAGTAAAGAGAGGTTTGAACATGAGAAACAATTAATTAAGAATATAGCTAAGAGTAACGGTTACGCAGTCCATTTTAATAGATAAGTTAATAAGGAAGCATAAATTTAAGAGAACCCTGTACAATTCCACGACTTTTCGTAGAGATACTGACAATTCGAAATTTGCTTCGTTACCATATGAACCTAAATTCACCCGCGGACTAGATAAGATTTTTTAAAAATATCAATATCAATTTGGTTTATGATTCTAAAAATAAACTACAGCCGATTTTGGGTAACCCCAAAGACAAAATCGACAATAACGAAAAGTCAGGAATATACGAAATAATTTGTAAAGATTGTGATCAAAAGTATATTGGGCAAACAAAAAGATCTATATTGACTAGATTTAAAGAACACATGGCTCATTTGAAATATGGGAGAACAGAAAAAATCTTGTGTTGCCCAACACGCTTTTAGGATAGACATAAATAATTTAAAATTAATTAGAAATGTAACAAACAGTAGACAGTTGGATGCTTTGAAAGTTTAGAAATCATTAAGTGTAACAATAGTATGAATAAGGACAATGGTCCGATACCCACCAGTCCACTGTTTGGTCTGATAAACAAAGACAGTTACGGTTCAGTGAACCGTGGCAACAAATTTGGTATAAATAGTGCAAGTGTGTAGGCTAGAATTTAGTTTTAATCTTCTCCTGAAGATGCCAGAAACGCGCGTCGAGAAAAGTGTAGTAGTTCGGTGTTTCGTGGAAAACGTCTGTTTTTTTTTGTTTTTACTCCGAAGGTTCCAGTACCCACTCCAGGAACAATATTTTAAATCATTATCCTGAGATTCCTAGACCCAATAGAAATAGATTAGAACTAGTGATGTAAAAATACGTATTAAAAAAAATTGTTTTAAACCGATGTATAATACGATACTTTTACGGTTTTAAACAGTTTTTTACGAATTGTGTATAATACGGTAGTTTATGGTATTAAACGGTTTTTACTCTTTCATTTTAGGAAAAAAAATGCAAGTAAATAAATATAAGTAAAACTGTAAAACTAATTATGTATTCTATTTATAAATAGTACAGTAAAAACTAAAAATATATTTTTTTAATAATTAAATCTCAGAAAGCTTCCACTTCTTTTTTTCTTCATCTTCATCATTATCCATTTCCATTTCATTTGCCTTATCTTCACTTTCAGTATCATCATATTGTATATCTATCTCACTCTCACTAGTCTCAGTATCAGTCATTTCTTCGTTATCTTCAATATCTACTTCTGTATATTTAGTAAAGACGTGGCGACTTACATTGCCCTTGTCCTTAACATTACCGTCCTTAACCTTGTTACTGTCATTATTTTCCTCTTCCCTCCTATCATTTACATTTCTCATTTTTGTTTCTAATTGAAGTTTTAAATTATGTTTAATAAAAACGAGTTTTGATGCTGTCATATTTGTTAGTCTATTTCTCTTAGCAGTATGGACTAGTCCGTATATAGAAAAAGATCTTTCAGTAGAAGCAGACGTAGGAGGACACTGAAGTATCGCAACTGCAACTTTCGCTAGGCCAGAAGAGCCACAAATACCTTTCCACCAAGTTATTTCATTTATTTTAGTTCCATCAGTTCGCGGTTTTAAACTATCCCATACAAAAGGTTTTGACCATAAACCTTCGTTGCTTCTATAAAGAGCTACATCTGAAATAACATCACAAAGTTGTAAGTTCTTTGAAAGATTGGCAATAAACTCCACTGCGTCTATACTTTCCACTTCACTGAGTAATTTTCCTTTAGCTCGAGGATCGAGCAAATGAGCTGTACGATGAATATCAGTTAGTGCCATAGCTTTTCGAGTTTTCAGACAATTGCTTCCGATTCTAATATCGTAATCCACTTAGTTATTGGTTTAAGCAAATTGTGAACTAAATTTATTCTGCACCGAAATATTTCGTTATCTAGTAGTTTCGAAATTATCTGTTTGTCTAAAATTCAAACCTTTGTTTGAAATTGCAATTCTTTGCAAGGTATGTTTATTGTCTAACAAACTCTTTAAGCAATGTACAATAGATCCCCAGCGGGTGCTCACAGGTAGTTTTAGTGCCATTTTTGTTGACGCACTTGATGCTGTGGTAGAAGTAGAATCAGGCAAAATGTAGTCTTGAATGTTTTCTTTTTTGAAAAGTATTGAACAACGAATTCAAAATATGTGAGTTTCTTATACCTTTTTACTATACATTTTGCAGTAACTTTTATCTCATTAAATGTTTTTAATTTCATAATATCATGAATAAGAAGATTAAGAATATGGGCTGCACACCCGTAAAATTATATTGGCTTATTTGGATATGCTTCTTTAACTATTTCCCAAGCTCGCTTCATGTTGGAAGCATTATCAGTTAAATCTGAAATTATATTATCTACTCCAACTTCTTCAAATGTATCTTTAATAATAGTAGCCATATATTCCCCAGTGTGTCTATTTGTACCTGTATCAATGTATGTATTAAAAATTACTGGTTCTGGTGTTGGCAACACTACATTAACTATCGGTTCACGTCTGAAATAAAATACAAACAATCAGACATTAACAGTACACTGTAATAATATTAATACCATTAATACTATTTTATTTAAATAATCATAATATCCAAATAATAACCGTTTCATCATCACCATATCACCAAGTACCAAGTTGAATATAATAATATATGAAAAAACTCTTACCTTATGCTGGTCCATCCATCTAACTGTAAAGATAAAAAGTGAGCTGCAGCAATTTTTTCCTGTACCATTAAATGTATCCGTTCATATTGTGCTTGAAGAAGCGGCGTAGACAACTGATACCGCGTTGGCAGTTTGAAGCTCGTACATAAACACAAACACAAACACAAACACAAACACAAACACAAACACAAACACAAACACAAACACACGCACACGCACACGCACACGCGCGCACACACACACACACACACACGGGGTCCTTTTTGTAATTTCATCCCAATGATACATATGCCCATAGTCATTTACTTTATGTAACCACTCTTCAATATTTGGTGATTGATCTGATGGATTAAATTAAAGAATTAATCGCCTAGCTTCATCTAACATACCTCTTAGATCTGCTTCACTCTGAGGGGTAACAGGGGTATTGCGCTCACCTGCCAGAAACAACTCATTTTGTTCCAATGTATCAGTGACAGTTAGAGCATCGGTACGTCCCAAAACATCTTTCTCAGCACGCTTCTGCAGTCGACGCACAACCTCAAAACGGATCACACCGAACTAAAATAGGGGTAGTATCCCACTTCTGACTGTAAACAACCCTTGTGGGGTTATATAAAAATTGAAGTAAAAGTTTAGACTTTAACAAATTGGTTTCAAAAAAAACTTGTGTATTCTACAACAGTTGAAAAAGGAATGAATATTCATATCGCCAACTCTGCATTAAGAGAACTAGAACATCTAATGTTTACACAAAAGGCACGGTTGACGATGTTTTTGATTCAATTCAGCATCGCTATAGTTTTTTACTGCGGCCATGGGCGTAGAAAATTGCCAACACTGTGGAAGGAACACCTAGTGACACCCCCTGGCAGCGGCAGATCGAATTTCATCAAGGCAACAGAGAATTTTAACCTTAGTGTAAGTCGAACAAACATTAATGAATCATAAATTACAATTAAGCGCCTAAACAAATTGTTTACATTTTAAAAAATATTCGTGACTGGTTCACACTAAAAGAAACAGAATTCAGTCAATAATATAAACAAATCTTGGCATTGAAACTTGAAAATCACATATGTAAATCATTATGTCGACAGAAGAAATTGTACCCTATAAATTATCTGAAATATTTTCATCAATTCGAGAATATGATTGTGATCAAATCCTTTTAAACACATTTATAAATGTTTGTAATTGTGCATATCACACGTGTATAGAAGAACAGCGTATATTACTAACAGATAAAAAAATAAATTACGAGGAAAAGCGGCACAACATGGGCTGAAATAAGACATAATGGTACATTTTGGTGATTCTTGAGATTTAAATTCATTATTACAAGATTTACAGAGAATTCATCAATTACCAAATGAATCTCCATTAACATTTGTCTCACAGTGCAAAAATGTACGTGTGTATTGGACAACAAAATATGAGCGTAGAACAAAAAGCGGCACAAGAACAACTAATTGAAACAATGGTATTAAACACATTAATTATTAACGGGATTTGAATCAAAATTAAGGCAAATAATAAGGACAGGAAATCCTCCTGATATTTTAACTGCTACAATTAAATTTGGAAAGAACTTCAACTGTCATATTTTGAAAAACAAAAGTTTCAAAAAACCAAAAATCAAAGCTAAATTCAAAATATACAAGAACAAATTCACAAAAAATTTTTGCGTATTGTAAAAAAGGTCGAACATTTTATTAATGAATGTAGAATAAAACAAAATCAAAATGGAATGCAAAATTAAAATTACACATAAAAATTTCCAAATCAATGTCAAAATCAACAAAGACCATATCAAAATTGAATTAAAACTCACCTGAGACCTCAAAACGTGCAAAATCAAAATCAAAGATCACAAAATTTTCAAAAACAAAATTTCAATGTGAATTCGGAAGATTTTCCAGAAAATGAAAATGATGAATGAAGATTTTCAACAGAATCAACCCCCTGGATTTCAAACAGACATTTTGTCAACTCAAATGAATGCTTTACAAATACGAGATCAGACAAACTTCATGTAAAAACAAAATTAATGACTAAGTTCTCACAACTTATATTACATAAAACATATAAAAAATAATTATAAAATATTAATTGATACTGGTGCAGGAATTTCAGTTTTTAAA
This sequence comes from Aromia moschata, assembly GCA_029963805.1. Lineage (NCBI taxonomy): Eukaryota > Metazoa > Arthropoda > Insecta > Coleoptera > Cerambycidae > Aromia > Aromia moschata. Next base: position 596,361 of record JAPWTK010000070.1, read on the forward strand.
CCGGATACGACAAGTATCAAGTAAACTATTCTCAAAGAAGTGTTGAAAATTTAGCAGTACAAGTATTTAAATTAAAATGTAATTTACATAATGTTGATGCTTTACTTTTTGGACAAGAAAAAGAAAAAGTTTATTTACCGAATGCATCAGTAAAAAGACTTTGTTACAACAGTTTTAAATGCAAATGATAGGTATACCAAAAACAATTGATATTTCGGATCTAAAATTTGAATATTTACACACAGAGACAAACAGAAGTACTATCTCAAATTGTAATATAGAAACTAAAAGTAATTTTTAACGGAAATTTCAATTACAAAATCAATTACGATTAGATCATTTAAATGAAGAAAAATAATTAATAACTGATTTATGTCTACACTATTCCGATATATTTTATCTCGAAGGTGACAAACTCACATTTATGAATGAAATTAAACATAAATAAATACGGATGATGCAAAACCAATCCATTCGAAATCTTATAGATATACTTACGTACACAAAGAGGAAGTAAAAAATCAAATTTCAAAAATGTTAGATCGGGGCATAATTAAAAATTCAATATCTCCACGGTCTAGTAGTGTATGGATAGTACCAAAAAAACTAGATGCGTCAGGAAAACAAAAATGGAAAGTAGTAATTGAATACAGGAATTTAAATAACATCACTGTTGATAAATATTCACTACCAAGCATATCTGATTTATTAGATAAACTAGGAAATTGTGAATATTTTACTACATTAGATTTAGCTTCGGGCTTTCATCAAATAGGAGTTGATCCAAATGATGTACAAAAAACTGCATTCTCAGTAGAAAACGGGCACTACGAATTTTTACGTATGCCGTTTGGATTAAAAAAATTCCCCCTCTACATTTCTACGAGTAATGGATCATATTTTTGTCGGTTTAGCAACCATACATGAACACATTTCGTGACTAAAACGAAAAGACTAAAAGTATTTGAACGACTCTTAAATCTCAAAAAATGATGATCTCAAAACGAAACGAAAAATCTCAAATAATTTAAAAATGAAACCTGATAAATGTGAATTTTTTAAGAATATAAGTTATTTATCTAGGACATGTTATAATAAAAGATGGTGTTAAACCAAACCCAGACAAAATAGCCTGCATAAAAAAAATCCCCCAACAAACAAATCCAAAATAGATAAAACAATTTCTAAGTTTAGCAGATTATTATCGACATTTATTTCAAATTTTGCAAAAATTTCAAAACCATTGACTACACTATTACAAAAAGATGTAAAATTTATTTTTGATCAAGAATGTCAAAAATCATTTGAACAATTGAAAAGTGCTTTAACGAATACTACAATTCTAATATATCCAAATTTTAATGAAAAATTTATATTGACCACAGATATTAGTGCATTTGCTATAGGTTCAATATTATTGCAAGGCCCCATAGGAAAAGAGCTACCTATTGCATATGCTTCCAGAACGTTATGTCCCGCAGAAACAACATATTCTGTAATTGAAAGAGAACTATTATCCATAGTATGGGCAGTAAAACATTTTAGACCATATTTATACGGTAGAAAATTTAAATTAGTTACAGATCATAGACCCTTGACATGGCTATTTTCAATTAAAGACCCAGGCAGTAGATTAGCGAGATGAAACTAAACATGAACAAAACGAAAAAATTACTGCAGAAGAAATTCTGAGAGAGTTTCAACAATTTGAACATCTACGAAACACAATCATTAATCGACTATTATAAAATAACAATTTCGAATTCTAAATTATTAAATAAAGAACATAAAAATATTATTACATTTTTCCAACAAAATAATTTGCAAGATTTGCATTACAAAATTATTGCTAATTTATATAGAAGAAACTAAATTTTTTAATAATAAAATCAACATCTACTCAAGTAAAAGTGTAAAGAAACGAAAATACTACATAATTCCCCTTCCATCAAATCACGATGATGCAATTTTACAACTCTTTATAAAAATATGCAAACGTCCAAACAATTTAAACCCTTCTATAACCTATCATGTAGAAACAAATCCGAATTTATCAATTTTAGAAATTCTCTTAGTGGAAAAATAATTAAAATAATTATTATTTGTCAAAATATTGTCAGAACTCCAGATAAACATAAAATTCCAATTATTTATCTTAGATCAATATCATTATGGAAAAACTCAACTTCACAGAGGCATAAATGAAACTATAAGACAAATACAAGAAAAACACAATTGACCCGAAATAACAAAAGACGTTGAAAACTTTATTAAGCACTGTGAAATTTGCCAAAAAAATAAAACGTGTATTAGAAACCTCGAAACTCCTCTTGCCATTACTGAAACGCCAAAGACACCATTTGAACGTATAAATGTTGATATAGAGATTCCAAATAAAAATTATATTTTAACAATTCGAGATGAACTTTAACAAAATTTACTCAAGCTTACCCTAATAATGACAAATGTGCAAAATCTGTCGTTAATACATTACTATTATATTTTCAACAATATGGCACTCCATTACGAATCCATTTTGATTCAGGTCAAGAACTTGAAGGTGAAGGTGAAGGTTCAGGTGAAGGTTCAGGTGAAGAATGTATTCAAAGATTTGTGTAAACTTTATAATATAAAATTAACATATTCAAGTGTGAGTCATCCACAATCAAATAGATCAATAGAGCGATTTCATGCAACACTTTTTGAAATGATTTGAGCTAATAAAACTGAAAATATTCAAGAACATCCTTTAACAAATTTGCCTTACGCAACAATCTGCTACAATAATTCAGTTAATAAAACACATGGCTTTGCACCTTATGAATTAATCTTTGGGCACACTTCAGGTAGACCCGCTGAAACACTATATGATCAAAAACAATTACTTACCAAGTTCATGAGAGATTTAAGTAACAGGATATCATATTACTATAAGATAGCTCGTGCTAGAACGAATTTACAAAAGAAAAATCCAAAATAAGATTTGATAAACATGTTTCAGAAAAAACTCCAGAATTTAAAGCAGGAGATAAAGTATATGTAAAGGAATCACAAATAAAAGGAAAATTAGAAAACAAATTTAATGGTCCTCATGAAATCAAAGAAATTTAAAAAAACTCAGCAATTCTTTATAATCCTGAAACAAAGAAAAATACGAAAAAAAATGTTGAACTAAAACCTTATTTTGAACAATCAGTTATTTTCAGGAATTTCGCGATTTCAACTATATTATTGTTGGCACTGACGAAAAACGATGCTTTACGAACAAGGTATTCTTTAACCCCAATTAATAATACTACTATAGGTTTATATTACCATGAACAGGCACGTCTGAAAATTTCAAATTATAAATGAAGATATGAAAACGTTCAAAGAAAATGTTGAATATAATGACAGAATTTTGAAAAATCTAATTGATGTTTTAACTCTTAATCAAAACTCGATAACGAAAATATGTTATTCTGAAGTTCCAACCCTTATAAATCTATTAAATCAATAATCGAATTCTTTCAGTTTAAAATTCGATGAAATCTTCACTGATACAAAAAGATACAAAAGGGGTATTTTAAATGGCATATGTATCATATGGAAAGCAATAACTGGAAATTTAGATGCTTCAGATAGATAATTTTACTCATGATGGTATTAAGTTATTATCTGATGATCATCAATTTAATAATTTAATGAAAAATCAAATATCAGTAACCGCTTCTGTAATTAAAAATTTTAATGAAACCATTAGAAAATTACACGTCGATGAAGAAACATTCAATAAAAATATTTCTGAAATTCAACAATCAATTCATAAGATAACAAATAGTCTAACAATAGTTAACTCAAAACTAAAAGTCCTCGAAATTTGTGAACACTTAATGGAAAGTTATATGTACTTAGAAAGTGAATAAAATAATATTTTAGGTTCAATTACCTTTGCACATTTAAAGATAGTTCACAGTTCCATAATAAATCCAAAGGATTTGATTAGTTTATTACAACAAATTTCTCAAAATTTAGAAAAGGATAATCCGCCTTTAACAATATCTACACCTAGCATTGCAAAATATCTTGATATCATTGAGCTAGAAGCTTTTCAAACTGTATCAAAAATTGTTTTTGTATTAAAAATCCCCTAGTAGAACCAAAAATGTATATACTTTATAAATTATATCCAATTCCAGTATTAGATAAAAGAACTGGATTACATCATATTTTAACTATATCTCAAAAATATATCGCAAAAGATGATGACACATTAATGTTTATTCCATTGCAAAATTTAAATAACTGCAAAACTGTATTATTTAACGTAAAAATCTGTTCAAGTGTTTTGCCATATCCAATAGACAGTGACTCTATTTGTGAAGCACAGTTATTGAGAAATCCTCTGTCATTTCCTAAAACAAGTCAATCAACTTTACTATCAGCAAAAGGTCATAATATTGAAGAAATTGAAAATACAATGTGGATTATTTTAGTTTCTGAATCAGTACCAGTCACTATAAAATGTCAAAATTAAGGACCTTATTCCAAATTAATTAATAAAACATCAATTTTTCAATTATCACTAACTTGTAACGCATTTATAGGTAATACGAAAGTACAACCAAAATCTGATCAAGCATCGACATTTAAAACTCAATTTCATACCGTTGAGATTCCTTATGATTGTTGTAAGAATTTGCAATATAACGCAAAAGAATTAAAATTGCAGCCATTAAATTAAGCAATTTCAATATTGAAAACTTAGATTTTACGTCTCAATTCTGTTCTGTAATTCTGTTTTGCAACTCAATTCTGTTTAAACAATTCTGTTTAGTTCAATTCTGTTAAAACACAATGGTGTTTTAGTTCAGTTCTGTTAAATCCTGTTCTGTAAATAAAAGTCGATTTTTTTTTAAAGTGAAATTATTTCCTAAGCATCTAACATGCATGTTTCTCTTTTAACCTTAATTTTATAGAAAACTATTTTAAACATTTTTTTATCATTTTGTCAACCTTACTATGGCAGCCAACCGTGTTTTTAAATAGTATGCTTGTATTTGCAGTCATTACGTCATTTTGCGTATGAATGTCTTCTTTAAAGGATTTATTTGTATATTTTTCGCAAATTAAGGATAGTTTTGTAATAAATATATTTCGTCATTAGCAAAGAAAATATAGTACTTATTTTTAGTGCTAACAATTCCAGTCCAGTTACTTCGGCAACATAGGTTACAATAATTAAAGATCACTGGGTGGTTGTCTTCACGTTTATTTTAGTAGTATTGGTTTCAGGAAACATGCTTTTAATTAAAACAGTTATATGGTCTACTGAATTAATGACTGCATTGTGTTTGTCTATAAAATTACAGTTGTAGGTTGGCAAAAGAACTTTTAACTTCTTTTCCTGTATTATAAAAAAGTTCTATATATTCACTTTAGATATTAAACGTTATCCATGTTTTGTAAAACAATTATTACATTTGTCTACAAAATACTTTAAAACTACCTTTTAATCCGATTAGTGCTCTAAATGTGCCACGTTTACTTCTTCACATCATCCCAATCTGTAACAAAATTCCTTATTAACAATATTAAATATATGGTGGTATAAATTGGTCATCCACTTACAAAATACTGTTGTCATTAGAACACTGTCAATATCTGTCAATAAAATGAGGAATTTCTATAAAAAAAGAGTTGATGACGTCGTAACTCTTTTAGGAGTGAGGGAAAATCTATTTTTTCCCAGGAGACAGTACTAAAAAAAAAAAAAAAAATTGCTCTATCCAAACGATTTGTTGAACTATTCATATTTTTTGAATTATGAATTTTATTCCATAAATGCGGTCCACATTATATAAACTGAATATATCAACCCAAGTACATGACTTAAAAAAAACAAATCGTATGGATACCATTATGTGAGTGAATTTGTAAATGTCAATAATTAAATTAATTGTTATTTGTAGCCTCTATAAATATCTACAGTACAATTAAGACCTAGGTATTTACTATTTAACATGTTTACTCACAACTTTGGTAGGCACACACTCACCATTTTTAATTTGAAACCAAAGTAACATGAATTACTATTCATCCTCAGGTGAACTATAATGCTCCTTTTTAATTAATTTTTGTAACGTGATAGCTAATTAAACGTTGGCTATTGAGCTAAAAACTGCTTGAATAGCTTTGAAGTTTTTAAATCTAAAAAAATATCACACTCGAACACTTTTTACCACTTTTTTCATCGTATTCGGACACTTTATTGCAGTCAAGGATGATTAAAAATTAGTTTTAATCATCTTCTGATGATGCCAGCCTGACACCACAGGGTTTGGTCTGTTTATTACTGGTCGTCTATTTAAATTTTTTGTTATTAATTTTTAACTGCAATAAATTTGTTATTTACGAAAAAAATGTATATAAAATAATATATTTTACAAAAACGTAGAAAACGCTGTTTTCATGCAACTATGGTTTCCATTATTATTAAAAAATACAGTAATTATTTGGTCTATAATTAAAAAAACTATTAATCATAGGAAAAAATATATGGGATACCATTGTACCGATATCAAAATTATTCAAATTATGGCTGTAACTCAATTAGAATCACAAATCTATTTGACACTGAATTTTGCTCTCTAGCGGCCACTCTAGCGGTCGAAAAAAAGGCCCATTTTGATAATTTATTGTGGGATAATGAGAAGAGGAATATGATTTCTTTTTGAAGGATTAACTAACTAATCTATTGAACTAAATCTAATTAATTAATCTATTGAACAAAAAAAATTATGTTGCTATTTACATAGAAAATGGCGGCGATACAACGTATCTTTAAAAACACCTTTATCAAAAATCCCTTCACGGACGGACACATTTCTCGAAAAGTTTTAGACCTGGAACAAAAAACCAAAAATTTTCAAAATTTGCATATTACTGGCTAGAAAATTACGTAAGGGTTTTTTTTTTATTGATTTTTGTAGGAACTAGGAACTGTGCACTAACGAAAAAAAAAAAACGATTTTGGCCCTGAAAATTCATCAGTAAATTGTGTATGTATAAAAAAAAAACATTACATCAAAAAAAGGCTACGTACTTTTACGGAGAATATAATTGATAAGCTACTGTTAAAATTTCAAATCGATGGATGGAACGGCCTTTGAGCAATGTGTCTGCCCAGTTCGAAAAAAGGCATTTTGAGATAATAATGTTTAAAGTTTAAAATATTTTACACATACATATGTATTACGGTGGTTGCGCACCCTGGTGGACTTATGAATAACCCGAAAGACCCTTTACTCTATTGGTAATAGGGCTTCTTATTATTTTGAAAGGTTAAAGCAGTATAAAAGCAACAAATCCGAACAGAGTTTAATTTATTTTTTTCGTTATAAGACCATCTGCATATCATTTTTATGATCCTACAAGAAGTACATTTTAAGAGAAATAAAAAACTAATTTTCAAAAATTCTAGACAATGTGTAGAATTCTATTCTGTACAATGTGTTCGGCACTTTTGCGGCATAAGTCAGCTGTCTTTTAAGATAGAAAATTGCGGTTTGCACATTCGGTTCCTGCTTTGTGAAATGAAAGATGCAGTAAATAGAATTTTCACAGGCCTTTTATTTTTTTAGACAGCGTGAAACTGAAAGAACAATGTTAAAAAACTTGTTGTTTTTTTTGGCCTCTCAAGACAAAAGCATGAAACTGGTATTTTTATACTAATTTTTGGGTGCTGAATACGAATAATTTATTCAAGCTCTTTTTACTAGTACACAAATAATAAATTGCACAAACAAACCATTTATCCCTTTTTCACCCCCATGCAGGGGTTGGTTAGAGGGTGTTCCCGTAATTTTTGGGCAAAATGAATAAATGATTCGTATTCAGCACCCAAAAATTGTTATAAAAAATACTAGTTTCATGTTTTTGTCTTGAGGGGCCAAAAAAGCCATTTTTGTAACATTGTTCTTTGCACTTTTCGGACACCCCCTCTAACTCACACCTCTTTTATCTGATTGGAAATGTAAAAACGGACATCCAATCAATTTTTTATGTAAAATCCAATGGTCAGAGTCAGTTCTTGTACCCCATCCTTGGTTTTCTCAGAATAAAGGAAACATATATATACTTTATGGTGGTCCTTATCTTGTAAAAGTCCCGATTTTTTTAGTGCTCCCACTAAATCGGAAGTAGAGGCCTAGAAAATAATTATGAAACAATAAAAAGTCGAAAAAAAAAATAATAACCCGTGCACCACGCAGGTTGAATTTTAAATGGGATTTAACATGGGTTTTCCGTTATTTTAGGTTAAACCAAGCGTTGAGCACTTGATTTCCATCAGTTCAAGGTGAAACTTGGTATCCGCAGGTTTTCGATATCGCTGAATCCAAATAGCATGTCAAAAACCGGTTTTGACTAATGACAGCTGTCAAAAAAGCGGTCAATAAAAATACATATTTTAATTATTTAAAATGTTAAGGATTTTTTTATATTTTAACACATATCAAGTAAGTTTCGTCTTAAAAAAATTGGTAACGTGTTTTTTCGCTAAATGGCAACTGTCAATTAAGCTGTCAATGAACTTTTTTAATCGAATTTTTATTGTTTTTTTTTCTATTTCTCAATTCGGAAAATAGTCTTCATTACGTGTTTCAATACAGCTAAATCCGAATATGATGTCAAAAACGAGTTTGGACTCTTGACAGCTTTCAAAAAAAGCTGTCAATAGAAATTAATTTCTTGACAAATAAAACTTCTGGGGTTTTTTATATTTAAATACAAATATAGTATAGTTTCGTCGTAAAAAAAGTTATATGCTATTTTTGCTGAATGACAACAATGTAAATTTTTTTTATACTTTAATACTGTCAATTACATCTCAAGTAAATTTCAATTAAACTTTAATTTTTTTTCGATTTCTGTAAGGAGATATATTATTAATTTCGAAATAAGGTATCGACAGGTGTCAATATCATTGACACCTATCGTTTATGTCAAAACACCGACATTTATTTCGAAATTAATAATATCTCTCCTTACAGAAATCGAAAAAACATTTAAAGTTTAATTGAAATTTACTTGAGATGTAATTGACAGTATTAAAGTATTAAACAAAATTTGACTGTCGTCATTCAGCAAAAATGACATAATTTTTTTACGACGAAACTATACTATATTTGTATTTAAGTATAAAAAACCCCAAAAGTTTTATTTGTCAAAAAATTAATTTCTATTGACAGCTTTTTGACAGCTGTCAAGAGTCATCATATTCGGATTTAGCTGTATTGAAACACTTAATTAAGACTATTTTCCGAATTGAGATATTGAAAAAAGACTAAAATTTCGATTAAAAATATCATGGACAGCTTAATTGACAGTTGTCATTTAGCGAAAAACACGTTACCATTTTTTTTACGACGAAATTTTACTTGATTTGTGTTAAAATATAAAAAAATCCTTAAAATTTAAATAAACAAAAAATGAATTTTTATTGACCGCTTTTTTGACAGCTGTCATTAGTCAAAACCGGATTTTGATATGATATTTGGATTCAGCGATATCGAAAACCTGGGGATACCAAGTTTCACTTTGAACCGATGTAAATCAAGTGCTTAACGCTTGGTTTAACCTACAAAACCGGAAAACCCATATTAAATCCCATCTAAAATTCAACCTGCGTGAGGCACGGGTTATTATTTTTTTTCGACTTTTTATTGTTTCATAATTATTTTCTAGGCCTCTACTTCCGATTTAGTGGGAGCACTCAAAAAAAATCGGGACTTTTCCAAAATAAGGACCACCCTAATATACATAAGAATATATATATATATTTTAATGGAACACGCTGTATTTTTTTATTTGGTTGAAATAACTATTTTTTAAGCATTTCAAAAATATATCACTATTGGTAAGTTTTCTTAACAAAAAATCTCACAAACTGCTAATTTAAATGAAAAATACAATTTTTGTAAGTAGATCATGGCGTTGCTAGAGAAAACAAAAGGTTTTGTTTGGAATTGTCAAATTTTAATTAGATGTCTGTAGTGTTTAAAAAGTATTATTATACAATACACGTGTATTACTTTGCGTGTTAACAATGGATACCTACATAAATTGATAGATTACTCCCTGTTGAAATACAATTTGCAAGCTTCACGTGAGTTCTCGCTGCTTTGTATGAAGCAAACTAACATCACATTTTTCATAATTTTCATAATGGCTGAAGGCATAGACCTTCAACCAAGAGGCCTCGATTTGCAAATCGTTATCTTCAAATTTTACAAGATGTTGTGCCTGAGTTGATAGATAACGTCTCTTTAACTCGATTAAATAATATATATTTTCAGCAGAATGGGGCACCTGCTCACATTAGTCAATTAACACGACCTTTTCTAAAAAATAACTTCCTTCAGAGGTGGATAACAAGTAATGGACCCATAAAAATCCTCCTCGGTCACATGACCTCTCTGTTTTAGATTTCTTTTTTATCATTCCATCGATGAACTTCTAGAGGCTACACATATGGCATTTCAGTATTTACGGAACCGTCTACTAATAATTTTAAATGCTTTACGAAGGATAAGAAAAGTTTGCGAGTATGCAATTAGAGAAAATAGAAAATAATTTTCAACAGAATTTATGATAATATATACATAATGATAAATTTATGATACGATAAAAAGTGTCGAACTATTAATTTCATAGGACATATTTTAACATTTTTTACTTTTGATTTTAATGGTTTGTTAAAAAAACGGCAGTCATGTAAAGGCCGGTCACACATCTGCCGATTTGCCAACTACATAGTCTAAGGGCGTTAAGGGGTGTAACGCCACTTCAGAATTTTGAAAAAAATCGATTTTTTTTTTGCTTAAACAATACCTTAGGGTCTCAAAAATGATATTGGTCTTATATTGAAAAAAAAAAAAATTAATAGCTTACTTCTTGATTTTGCCGCAGCGTCTTGGAGCATGCGTTGAGCACGATGGGACGTCCAGGAGGCAGGCGGCGCACAGTGGGCGAAAACGGCAAAATTTTTCTGAAAATAAGATAACCCCACAGAAAACTCCGATCATTTTGATTTTTTTATTCTACAGGTTTTGGACAGTAGATTAAAGGAAAATTGGTCCGACACACGTTTAAGGTTTAAAGAGGGGGGAGAGACACCCCATAAGGGACCCTAGATCCCAGTAACTTTACAAATAAAGCTTTTAAGCTCCAATAACCGCATACCTCCAACTTTTAAACCCTCCTGACCTTAACATAAGCTTTCAAAACCCCGTCACCCCATAACTTGAAATTTTATATCCCCATAACCCCATGACCTCTACTTTTAGACCCCCATCTACACAAAAATCAATTTCTCTAAAACTGAAGCTCTTATGCCTAATATCTCTATAACCTAAGCTTTCAATCCCCATGACCACATAACTTAAGCTGTTAAACCCCTATAACCCCATAACCTCAGTTTGCAAACTTTAGAACCCTACAACCAATGGCGTTATACTCCTACAAAGAAAACCTACTAGATCAAATCTAAAGGTTCAAAACTGAGGTTATGGGGTTATAAGGGTTTAACAGCTTAAGTTATGGGGTCATGGGGATTAAAAACTCAGGTTATATAGATATTGGGGCATAAGAGCTTCAGATTTAGGGTTGTCGGGCTCGAAAAATTGAGTTTTGCGTACATGGGGGTCTAAATGGTTATGGGGTTATGGGGGTTATGGGGGTTCGACAGTTTGAGTTCTGGGGTCATGTGGATTGAAAGTTTAGGTTATAGAGATATTAGGTCTATAGAGATGGGGGTCTAAAAGTTGAGGTTATGGGGTTATGGGGGTATACAATTTCAAGTTATGGGGTCACGGGGTTTTGAAAGCTTATGTTATAAGGTCAGGGGGGGGGGGTTAAAAGTTGGAGGTATGCGGTTATTGGAGCTTAAAATCTTTAATTGTAAAGTAACTGGGATATGGGGTCCCTTATGGGGTGTCTCCCCCCCTCTTTAAATCTCAACCGCGTGTCCGACCAATTTTTCTTTAATCTACTGTCCAAAACCTGTAAAATAAAAAAAATCACAATGATCGGAGTTTTCTGTGGGGAGTTATCTTATTTTGAGAAAAATTTTGTCGTTTTCGCCCACTGTGCGGCGGGGACGGCGATTCAAAATCTTTTAAAGGTATCATAGATGCACAGCCTTTTAAACATTGTACTGTGAGTAAGAAGGAATGTATCGATCATGTCCAGAAGAGAATAGGTAAAATGAGAATTTGAAGGATTTACGTGTTCGTAAAACTTTAAAAACGTTTTTCTCGAAATCACTTTTTTCCAACTGGGAGAAAAAATTACTTGAAGGGGTAATTATATTGTAAACGGCGCTATTTCATGACTTTTGAATTATTAATAAAAAAAAAAAACGGCTTGACAGATTTACATGAATTTTACACATGTTAATTAATGTTAAAATTATATGAAAACAAATTCTTTTTTTTGGCGCCCATGTTTTTTTTTCTGCAGCTAATCCAAAATGATATCTTTTTTAAATGACCCTTGGGTGGTTGACAGCATTCCAGCAAAACGGAGAGTAATAGGACAAAAAAAAAAGATTATTTAAATATACATTACTGGCTATGGCACGACGTAGAAGATTTTGAAAATTTTGATCAGAAAAAAATGTCGGCTATTTAAAAAAAAAATTCGCGTAAATTTTCGCACTAACTGTTTATAAAAAAAAATATGGCATGTATCAAAAAACGGCTACGTCATACCATAGCGACGCATTTTCTCTACAAAATCCATTTTGAATCAGGTCGATTGGATAAAACTGTTTGAGTTATGCTGTCAACGAGGTCAAAAAACATGGTTTCGAGAAAAACGCAAAACTTTCGTCAACAAAACAAGAGCACGTTGTGTTCACTAAATTTAGGGTTATGTTTACTGTATATATATACGTACATAAATATATAGGGAACATTTTCTTTGATTTCGGGTTTGCAGTCAAAGTCAAACACAAGTAAAACTCTTTTTTCTGTTCAAGCTTTCGAGTCTTTATTGGCTCTTCTTCAGGAACTTTAATGTGAGGTTGATTTTTTTGAAAAACTAAACATCTTGTGCACAAGACTAAAATTTTTGATTGTGTTATAGATATTTTGTGACCTAGTCTGCCTGTATAAAACCTAATTGTATTAATAAACACATCTAAAATACGTCTAACACATTTCTGTGTTAGACGTATTTTATATTGAATATTTTAAATTAAGTTTAGTAAAGTAACATGTAGTAACAATTTAAAGTGTATATTAATAAAATTAGGTTTTATACAAGAAGACTAGGTCACAAAATAACTATAACACAATAAAAAAATTTAGTCTTGTGCACAAGATGTTTAGTTTTTCAAAAAACATCAACCTCACATTACAGTTCCTGAACAAGACTCGAAAGCTTGAACAGTAAAAAATAGTTTTACTTGTGTTTGAGTCAGTCGTCTAATACTTCACTATATACATATATAGAATATGTACATATGTGGGTGTATAGACTTCTACGTTAATGCTATCTCGTAGGATTTTTTTTTGGCGCTCTTTTTAAATACTTAGAATTCGAATTTTCACTTGAAACTTGAGATACATGTTCTTTGAGGTTTATTGATTAAGTGAAAAAACCAAATTTTTTGAAAATTTTACAGTGTAATACCCCTTAATACTATTGCATGGATCTATTTGAAATTTGACACTAGTTTCTCAATTACGTTCTCTATAGAAGTACGTAGCCGTTTTTCAATTTGATGTAAACTTTTTTTTATAAACAATTTAAGACGTATTTTTTTGCCGAAAATTTTTGCCGAGTTTTTTTTCAAGGTGCATCATTTTTACAAAAAAGTGATTTAAAAAAAAATCTCTTCGTACTTTTGTAGGCTATGTAGATTAAGAAAATTTTTGTTTTTTTGTTCCAGGTCTCATAGGTCGCGAGAAATCCTTTCTCCCGCCAAGGCTTTTCAAAAAACACGATTTCGAAAATTGGCTCTGTCGCCGCCATTTTGTAACAAAATGATAATAATTTTTTTTACACTTCAACGGATGCTAAACGAACTGTCTTAAAAGAAATTCCATCCCGCTTCCTATTGACCACCATTTTTGCAGAGCTTTGGTTAGTACAGCTTAGTGATGAGCAAAACTACTGTTTCTCAATAATATTGCTATCAGCGATTGCAACTTTTTTACCAGCTGTAAATAAAAGAAATACGAGTTAATATGGCAAAAACAAACAGTAAATATGCAAACATACAATACAAAAAATATAATATTTAAGTATAATAATTGGCATTACGTTTCTCGTTTCGAATAATCGCATTTGCATCATTCGCAGTTATTTGTGATTTTTTGTAACTTTCTGAGAGCGATTTGGTAATACCAGCAATAGCATTAAATCACAGGTCGTGATTTTCAGCTCATCGCTCGGTCGCTGAGTGTTTATTATAAGTTCGTTTGTACAACTTTAATAACGTCCTCCTAGGGGTTATTTTGTTTGCTCATTTTGAAAACCTAGAAATTGTATCGTCAAAATTCGTTTTCATAAAATAAAAAGTCCGTACTTCGCTGTGGTAAAAATTCCCAGAGCCAGCGACATTTTTCTTGGTAAAGAATAAAAAGTTTTAAGTTTTATACTTCGTTGTAAAAACATGTATCTTTATCGATTGTACACGTTGTGAAATATTAAAGTGGAAACATTTATTTCGGAACTGATGCACCGTAAGGTTATTTAAATAAACTGTTCGTTTTTAAAAAACTTGTGTGGACATTTATTTCAATCTCCAAGAAATTAAACGAATAAAAGAACCTTAAACAACAAACATTTTTATTAATTACTTAACACAAAACAATATCCCTTAAGACTAGACAAAATAGATGAAACTTGACCAAAAAGAAGATAGCAATAAACTTTTACTATTGTATATAAGTATCTTAAATTTTAAAGATAATTAAACTCTGTATTGACAGTTTATCAAATAATAAAGATTATGTATCACCTTATTTTGCACTGCTTATTCGGAATTACTTAAACAAAATATTTAAAATTAGGAAGTCGTCGAATGGCGAGTTAGATCTCCAAACCTTACTGCTCTCGACTACTTTTTATTATATTTGTTTTTATTATATTAGTTTTTTATTTAACAAACAAAATTAAGAAGTGAGGTTTACATTCAAAGCTCGAAATTTCTTTTGTTTCTTCACATAAACGAATCCGATTTTGCCGATTGTTACAGATTGACTAGTATTTCTGAAGTAACTTCCCGAAAGACTACTGTAATATGTTGACGCATATTTTCCCTAGTCGTTAGTGGAGTATTGTACACTTTATTTTTTATAAATATCCACAAAAATAAATCACAATTTGTTAGATTTTACGTTTGTTAGGTTCTAGGGACCTTGGACACATTTCGAAATCAGAATGTAATATAAAATGGTTTATTTTATTGTGATCTTTATTATTTATTTTATTTTATTCTTTTTTATAGGTAATTGTATTAGTTTATTATTTTCATCTGTTTCGTTTTCATTATGTTTTGTGTTCATTGTCAGTAAATCCTGTAAATATAATACTGTCAAAGCATACTTGCTTCTTTTAAATCTCATTTGTCACAAACTTTAAAAAACAACCTTTTTTCTCTCTAAAACTAATAGAGATAGATAGGGACAACCTTATATCAATTTAAAGGTAATTAGATTTCGCATAATTATAGACATAAGTTAATGTGGGTTATTCCATTTGAAAAAAAAAAAACGTTTCTCTTTAAAGATTGTCAGGTATTGTTTCCAGTATTTGCGACACTCAATAACGTGCAATAATTTGCAACAATGAAAATGATAATTCGTGGCGAATTGAATTGTCCACACCGTACGTCTGTAACTTTTTTCGTTGTCGCAATTTAAAAATGTTTACACCGCTCTCATCGTGATATTTTTCAAAAGCAGTTAAATACCTCCAAAACGATGGGTTTTAGGTACCATGTATGGTACCTAAATGGTTAATACAGCAACCATGGTTAATACAGTTTTCCTAAAATTCTCTGGGGTATCCAAAATTGTACAAATACATATATAGGGTAGCGGTGACATATATATGATTAGAAATATTTTACAAATATGTACTACATCATTTTAGAATAACGGTATAGAAAAACCGTTACCTCTTAGTTTACCTTTTATTTACTTAGGAACACCCTATATATTGAGTTTATTCCAAACTGTACAACCTCACTGTATGTCATGTACCTACATATACGTATGTATAAAACATATCTAGATATTTATACAATCAAGTACAATGTACGTCTATTTGTCAGATAGCATTATTGTGTTGTAGATTCATTAGTGTTAGTATTCTATGCAGAATCTGAGGAATTTAGGTTAAGTGACTATCAATACATTAGGTCAAAATCAGGTTTCAGTGAGAGAAATTGTTTTTTACCTAGTTAGGATGACCCGCCGTCGCGCGCTAGGCCGATTTTCTTAATTTATTATTATTTGCATAAAATCGCAGTTAGCAAACTGTACGTGTAAATAGGTAAACAAACAGTATTTATTATGAGGACCATAAAGTATCGTTTTTTATTTAAATGCCCTTTCACTTTCCATGTTTTGTGCTCTGGCTTTCGCCGATGTCTAACTTGTGTAGGTGTTGCTCATATGTGTATTCTTTTAATTTAGTGTATCCGTATCCACAATCATCCATATTTGTATGTCAAATATTTAACTACCGTCCTTCGAGGTAACATGGAACAATTTTCAAATTATCTTTGTTGTAACTAAAGCAATTTTGCAATTGTTCAAAAAATACAATATCGAGAATTAAGAAAATTAGATTTTACAGAAAAAAAAAACATTTTTATGTAGAAAAATAAAGTAAAATACATAGGTATTATTGTTCCAAGTTATTCAGTTATGGGGTTGGGATATCCAACTTGGGATATCCATGTAAATCAATTAGAATTTAAAGTTATCTTGGTGTATGCACAGTCTCTATTTAGTTCTCACTGCCATTTTTTTTTTATTTTTGAGACATAAAAAAAGTGAATTTTTTAAATAATCTGAAATTAATTGGTCTCGAAATTATTACATAGGGTGTTATTAAAAATATATAAACAAAAAAAAAACTAATTTTGGAAGTCAAATTTTAGTGTGGAGTTAAAGGATATAAATCTTTTTTTATATCTTTAGTCTTCTTGAATTTGCAGATATAGAGTTTTGTATAGTTGTTTTTGTAAATAACGGAGATATGCTTCCGACTTTTGGTTTCGCCGGAAGTGACTATAATTTAATTATTTTTTGAGACACCCTGTATTATGCATTGTTTAAATTCCTCTCGTCTTCCTTTATTACGCAATTTTTGTTTTGTGTTTCAAGAAATTGTTCTTTAAATAGATAAAAGAAATTATATCTCCGTTATTTATAAAGATAACTATACAAAACTATATATCTTCAGATACAGGAAGACGAAAGGAATAAAAAAAATGAAAAATATAGGTATAAGGTGACTCAAAAAACTGATAAGTAATAGTCACTTCCCGTGAATCCGGAAGTCGGATGTGATAAACACTTTTATAATACCCCTTGTATATTCTAATAACATTCCGCACTAACATCTGACTTTTTTTGGGAATATCTTTTTAACAACACCCTGTATAATAATCTCAAGACCAAATTCAGATTCCTTGAAAAATTCCGCATAACCTCATCATTTGAATTTTTTTCAAGCTCAATAATAACCAAAATATTGCCAGTGAGACACTAAATTGGGACACCCTATACAACACGGAACACGGAACAATTAAAATATTTTTTAGAAATCAAGCATTAATACATCGATTTTCCAGATAAAATCGCATATTAAATAAAGAAATGATCTTTGTGAAGGTACGTTCATTTATTTTACATATCCGTTCATTGGGAAGAAAACTGTTGTAACTCAAAACCTGTCTTTTTACAGGAGAGGCAATTTATTTATTTTTTTAGTAGATAATTGTTTATTATTTAGTTGTATATCGACTCAAAATCATAATTTCTATATATTATCAACACAAAAATATCATTGATCATAGGTGTGTTTTGTTTTTTTAAGATTAATAATCGGTAGATTTTTTTTTGTCAGAAAAAAGAATACGTGATTGTTTTGAACGTCATTATTTACGTCTAACTTCTTACTGAAGGACTAGATAACATTTTTTAGGCTGACTGAATGTTTAGTTTTGGCATTTTAATATAGCAATTTATACAAAAAGGGACAAACTCCACAGGAACGAAAAAAATAAACCAGATATATCCATTTTGAAATAAAATTAAAATATGTTATGGAGGTCATAGATACCCAACTTTGTCTTTGGGCTAGCAAAAAATGAGAAATAACGTTGTAATTGTTTATTACTGTAGTCAATCATAAAAACTAGGTACCTTAAAGACAAACATTTGAAATTTTGAACCTTAACTTTGATGAAATTCGAATATAACTTTTTAAATACAAAATCTCACTGCGTAGCTCGTAATAAATTGAAATGTAACGGTATTCTTGGGAATATTTTGAGAATATTGCACATATCATTATGTACCTTGCTGCCATCTTTTGATCAAAAGTTGAGATTTACATGTGACTTTTTTTTTTTTTTTTAGAAACTAGACATATTTAGTGGTAATATGAATGATACTGGAAACTAACCCATTTCTTCCGAATGAACAATATATAAATGTATAATATTTTAAAATCTACAGTTATATTTAAAATTGTTATAATAAAAAAAAAACTAATAAAAGGTAAAGCTGTTTCTTCTTGAGTTTCTCTCTCTATTAGATTTTGAGCTTTCTCTTTCTCTTGAATTAGATTTTGAGCTTAATCGTTTAAGGAGTTGGAGGGCAAATGGGGGGGGGTAACAAACTTATTCCTTGTCTATGCATAGTTTGCAAACAATGCAAGATATCCACTTGAAATTTAAGACATATGTATAACATAACAAATTCTGCAAATAAAAAGGTTTTTGGCTTACTAGGTTACGGGCGTTGACGGGGTTGAAGGGGGTAAGTGTATAAAATAGGTGAAATAAATGTTAACATAAATTTTAATAAATACACGGTGAAAAGAGCTCCATAAAAGTATCTCCTATAACTCTTCTTCCCCCTCCCCCCACACACCCTATGAGTAACTACGGGAGGGAGGATAGATAAGGAAAACATTAAAAATTTGCATATAAAAACACTTATATGTAGCCAATTCAAATATTAAATGTTCATTTGGCTAATTGTGTTTTCGTTGTACACAGGATGGGAGGAGGCATTTGTTTTGTTATAGCTTAATGTGAATTAATATAGATATTCATGTCACATGTCATTTTATGGGTTTTTGAGGTAGGAGAATTCAAATATACAATTATAGTTCCAAATAAGCACTAAAAACTCATCGGGTATGTTAGATTTAACTTTTTGTTTATGACTTTTTAAAAAAGATTTATTTTTACTTTTACACAACTTATTACTTTTAATATTTAATTATACAATTAGGTTGAGTTAGATACAAGTAACAGCAATTCTTCGCTGGTGTTTAAATGAAAAATATATGTACTAACTTGTACACCTGTATATCTGAACTAACTTTACATATTTGGTTTACTCGTATTTATAACATTCAAATGCATTGTCAGCAAGCCAGCTTGCGAGAAACCATGTCTGGTGAGGCTGACTACAAGGTCTTCGATAAACGTGATACTGCAGATAAGACACGTCTGCATGATAATTCTGCATATAAGAGCTCCCTTTTTAAAGAAAAGTTGTTGCTATGTTAGGCAACAACTTTTGGTTGTAGTTCGAATTGTTGGTCTTCGAGTGGTTCTTGCTGTCTGATACTGGGTCTTCTTTTGGGCAGTAGTTCTGTCCATCTGATCCGCGTTATCGGCATTGGAGGTGGACTCGGTTGATGGTCGTTGGGTGTGCTAACAATTATTTTGTGGGTCCTTCTTCTACACTTGCAGAACACGTATAGCACAATTAGACAAATGACTAAGACAATAGTCAATATTGTAACCCATGGTATTCTCTTGGTGATGAATGGTTCATTGATAAGTTTGTCTAGCTCATCGGAGTATTGATTTAGTTTGTGTTGGGCTATGTTAAGATCTTCAGTGTCGATCTTATTTAATTTAAGCGGTTTCAGGTCCGGTACTTGCAATTTCTCGGGAAGGTGTTTGCAACACTCGAAGGGGATGGTCACAGGGTGATTCTTGTAAGTAATACTAGGGTGGTTATCAACTTGATATTTGGATTGTACCCTAGTGGTTCCAATGAAAGCACTGCATTCAGGTTGTTACTTCAGGAGAGAGTGTCTATTAATTTAGATACAATGTCTTTATTTGCACATTTTGCGGTGACCGGTAGAGGGTCTGATATTGTTATTAACCATAAATTTAGATCTACTTCTTGAACACTATAGTCTTTGGCGAAAAGTAATAACGTTTGGCAGGTCCTGGGGAGTTAACCAACTTGTTTCAGGAGTTGTGCTTCACAAACAAACAGTCACTGTCGATGGGATATGGTAGGATGTCAGAGCAGATTTTCTCTCTGAGGCTGATGGCTTTACATCTTTCAGGGTTCCTGAATGATCCCTTATGACAACGAATCATCGTCTCTTGCGATATACCTTTGATTTATCGACAAAATATGATGAAGTCCAGTTTGATCATCTGGTACTGGGATAGGATATAGTTTATACAAGGTATATGTTTCAGGATAGACGAGAGGGATTTTAAGAACAAAAACCACTTTCGTGTCGCTCTGGTATGCCTCAAGTTCTATAATGTCAATGTATTGTGCTACATTTGCCGAATTGGTAATGGCAAATTATTTCTGTGAAGAGACTGCTATATTTGTTTTAACGAGTCGACTAAATCAGTTGGGGTTATAATTGAACTGTGTAGTATTTTTAATCGTGCAAACGATACGGCGTTCAATATATCGTTAAGTGAATCTTCTATGAATACGAAACTTTGCTAGTAACACTTGCAAGATCATTAGGCAAGTCCATTAGTGCTTTGTGAATTTCAATAATGTCTGAATTGAAAGTTTCCTCGTCAACTTGTAACTTTTGGATCGTATCATTAAAATTTTTGATTACTGATGTAGTGACTGATATCTGGTTTTTGAGTAGATTTTCTATTTGTTGCTCGTCTCTCATGACTTTGTTAACACACTCATCAAAATATTCTCCATCTGATGCGTCGAGATTACCTGTGAATGATTTCCAAATGGTTTCTATGCCCTTGAAAATTCCGCGTATCTGTCTGAACATATAGTTTTTCGTTTCTGATGTTATTTCGTTATACTTAAGATTTATGGAGTCCGATAATTGACTGAGAAAACTGACATGTGTTTGGACTTCCGATTTGAAAGCTATTGTCCTTGGTTCGGGGTTATTGATGAAATCTGTGATTTTGCTTATAATTTTTTTATTTTTATCCATTGTAGTTTTGAGAGGGCCTAATTCTTTGGAAATCAAAAGCGTCCATTTCGAGTTGGATAATTTTATGGTACTATCTTCATGAAAGTAGATTCTAACAGTGTTGTTGATTGGTGTTATGGAATATTGTGACGTCGCTAATGCGATCAGTCGGAGAAATCTGTAAACAAATTTACTCGTGATAGGGTTTTAATCGGTCAAAGTTGATTTTAGTTGGTTGGTTAGTACCTAAGGGGTTGAGCTACCTAGTAGACGCGTCTCCAGGTCGCGGATAGGAGAAATACCAGACTTGTCATAAGTCTGGTTAGTGGTTGCTATAAGGGAAGCCTCCAGGCCAAACTCTGGATGTGCGGAACGAAGGTGCCACCGCGGACCAGCTCACGGCACAAACCGTAAACCGCCTGGGCATGCAACGACTCCCTGATCCTAGGACTAGGGATAGTATGACCAGGGGGGCACGGGGGCTTGGGCTTAATCGCCTGAGCCGAGTGGATAAGGTACCACCATAAAAACCTTCTCAATCCCAAGGTATGGTGCGCGCCGAAGGGATGCATGGCTGACGGGAGGGTCAGTCACTAGCGACAAACCTCGGGGCACCAGGCGCACCCCGTAGTATATAGCCTTACTTCCGCATGCGGGGCTCTGCGGAAGCGGACCGTTATTTCCCTAGCTTCTCGTGGGACTCATATGGACCAAAAAGAAGAAAATAAACCTACTAGGGAAGGGGACTCGGCAACGAGAGACCCACCCAAGAAAAAACTCTCAGGGGCCGCAAAGAGGAAACTCAAGAGGCTGAGAATGCAGGCTGAAGGACCTGGGCAACCAGGGCCCAGCTTGCAGAATCACGGGAGGGCCAGAGGACCTGGGCAACCAGGGTCGAGTACCTCCGTACCCATAAACCAACGGGGGGGGAAACTCCAACAGCCGGCGGCGTCAAACGCAGCCGACCAGAGAGGGGAAACCCCCAGTCAATAACACGGCCGCTCAAAAAAGGGCAGGTGGAATGGCACAACCATCCACCACCTATGCAGCGGCCGTGTCGGATATCCGAATGGCAATAATGCCACAAGGCTATCCAGACCAAGCCCTAAGCGAGGAGCAGGCGGACCTAATCAGGGCCGTCTTCCGCCAAGCTTTGTGGGCAATTAAACGAGGGAGAACCGGGACCCCGGTTCTCCGGAGTCTATTTGAAAGGGGGCTTCCTGCTGGCTTCATGTGCTGACCAGTTCACCAAGGACTGGGTGGCGCGTGTGCTAGCGGAGAAAGAACCCTGGCCAGGGGCGAAACTTATCATCACCGATGAAAAGGACGTCCCTAAACCAGCCAGGACACTAGTGTGGATTCCGGGGCCAGCCATGGAACCGGAATAAATACTAAGTAGCCTTGACATCCAAAATCCAGGGCTCCACACGGAAACCTGGACAGTAGTTGATAGGAAGCTGGACCCTAAGGGACAGCAACTTATCATAGTGATGAGCCAGAAATACTGGAAGGTGCTGGAAGGGCTCCAATGTAGACCCTACTTCGACCTAACCAGGGTCCATTTTAAGGCCCTGGGAAGGAAGACAGTGGGGGCTACGGAGGACCCGATGGAAGTCGACACAGGAGGGCCCCCGCCGCCAGACAGGGAACCATCTACGTCGACGTCGAGGGAAACACCCCAGAACTAAGGTAGGTGCATTCACGGTCCTACAGATCAATCTACATCAATGCAAGGCGGCATCGGCCTCCTTGCAGAATTATATAAAGAAAAACAATATAGATATTGTACTGATACAGGAACCTTGGGTTTTTAGGGGGAGCATTAGAGGACTACAAATCTCAGCAGACTGGGAAGTCAGAAGCCCAGGAGGGGACCATCCCAGGACATGCATCCTGACAAAGAAGAGAAACAACCTACTGCCATTATGGGAACGCTGTACGAGGGACCTGATGGTAGTAAGAGCCAACATAAATATGGAAGGGAGTGACAAGAGCCTAACTATTGGATCCGGATACCTCCCATATGACCAACCAGGACAACCACCCACCCCAGAGGTCAGAGAACTGGTGCACTTCTGCAAGAGGAGCAACACACAATTAGTGCTTTGTTGCGATTCCAACGCACACCACATTGTATGGGGGAGCACTGGAACCAACAATAGAGGTGAGTCACTTTTAGAATTTATTATTACTAACAACCTAGAAGTAGCAAATTGCGGCAAAGAACCCACCTTTGTCACGGACGCGAGGAGGGAAGTTATCGACATAACAATTGGCACACCTCGTGTGTGCAACGAAATAAGAGAGTAGCACGTCTCGCAAGAAGAGTCACTCTCGGACCACAGATATATAACATTTAACATTGCACTTCCACGGGGAGAGGTACTGACGTACAGAAATCCAAGAACCTGCAACTGGGATCTCTTTAGAGAGATACTAGGGCAGGGGTTGGAACAATGTCCGACGAGACCAAAGACACCTATGGAAGTGGAACTGATGAATGAATTCATCAAGAAAACTATCATTCACGCATACGAGGAAAGCTGCCCCCTTAAGCAAAGGAGGGCTCGACAGGAGACCCTTTGGTGGAATCCAGAGCAATCCTCCTTGAGGAGGGAGACTCGTAGACTGTTTAACCAGGCTAAAAGGACTGGACGATGGGAAGAATATAAAATATACCGTCGAGAATATGTATATGCCATCAGAAAGGCAAAAGAAAAATCCTGGAGGAAACACTGCGAGGAAATCGAGAAAACCTCGGAAGGCGCAAGACTCCAGAAGATACTGCAGAAGGACAACCGGGGTAAACTGGGATCACTGCAAAAACCACAGGGTGGGTGTACTGCATCAGGGGAGGATACTCTGGATTTACTTCTGGAAACACACTTCCCAGTCAGCACACCCACGGAAACCAACAACTCAGACCCTGAAATACCGAATACTCGGGGAACACGGGAGAGCTGGAGACTAGCTCAAAAACTAGTTGACCAAACCAAGATTATATGGGCTGTGAAATCATTTGCACCATATAAATCACCGGGCCCAGACGGGATAATGCCAATAATGCTACAACAGGGGTTGGAAGCGCTAGCTTCCCCTCTGTGCGCACTATTTAGGGCTAGCCTGGCCCTAAGCTATGTGCCACAAGACTGGCGAAAGGCTGAGGTAGTATTCATACCTAAACCTGGGCGTAAATACTATGCCCAGGCAAAATCCTTTCGCCCTATCAGCCTAACAGCGTTCTTATTAAAGACGCTAGAAAAATTAGTGGACAGGCATATCAGGGACGTGGCACTAAGGGAAAACCCCCCTGCACCGACACCAATATGCCTTCCAAGCAGGCAAATCCTGTGAACTGAGCATCCATGAACTCACAAGCAGGATTGAACGGGCCCTAGGAAATAAAGAAATTGCACTAGGAACCTTTCTGGATATAGAGGGAGCATTTGATAACACCTCTTTCAACTCGATTAAAAGAGCTGTCGAAAATCGTGGAGTTGGAAATCCCATTGCGGACTGGATCAGCTCCATGATTAGAGACAGGAAAATAACAAGCTCCATTGGCAATGTAACCAGAGCGATAGTGGCTGCCAGAGGCTGTCCGCAGAGGGGTGTATTGTCGCCTCTACTGTGGAGCTTAGTGGTGAATAGTCTCCTCTGGGAACTAGAAAAAGGAGGCACACATGCGCAAGGGTACGCAGATGACATCACTGTTCTAGTCAGTGGGAGGTTTGCAGGGGTTGTATCCGATCTCATGCAACGTGCCCTGAGAAAAATAGAAAGATGGTGCAAGAAAGAGGGGCTAAGCGTCAACCCCTCAAAGACAGCAGTAGTTGCCTTCACAAAAAGAAGAAACCTTCAAGATTTGAAGGGACTTCACCTGTGGGGAACTAAACTCCAACTGAGCAACGAAGTTAAGTACTTAGGACTAACATTAGACACTAAACTAAATTTTGGGGCTCACTTGGAAAAAACTGCCAACAAGGCTACCAGGGCCCTATGGGCCTGCAAACGCATGGTTGGTAAGACATGGGGATTAAAACCAGCAATGGCACTCTGGATATACTCCAAAGTGATAATCCCCATGGTAACATATGGCTCTCTCATCTGGTGGCATAAAGCTAGAAAAAAGGGAGCCATAGCAAAACTAGGCAAGCTGCAAAGACTTGCCTGCTTAGGAATAACCGGGGCCATGCAAACAACGCCCACTGCAGCCATGGAAGCAATGCTATGTCTTCCACCTCTACACATTGTGTTGGAGGAGGAGGCTCTGATGGCAGCTTACAGGCTAGAATTTTCCGGAAATGGAGTAACCACCACAAAACGGGGACTCCATACAGAGATATTCGAAGAATTAAAGCAAAACCGTATATTAAACATGCGGCCGGACAGAATTGGTCGTGACATAATCTTCCACAAACCTTACCGGGTGATCGTACCGAAGGTGGGAGAGGAAGACAGTCACATACCAATCCAGCAGAATGGAACCACCTGGTATACAGATGGGTCCAAAACCGAACAAAGTACTGGAGCGGGGGCAACAAACAGAGACCCAGATTGCGAAATTAGCATAAATCTGGGGAACTATGCAACCGTATTCCAGGCAGAAATAACTGCAATATCCGCTTGCGCGCAGGAGATGACTAGGAGGTCTTACACAAATAAGAGGATCCAGATCATCTCCGACAGCCAAGCAGCACTCAAAGCCCTGGGAGCTGTAGAAATACATTCCCAGGTAGTTAAAGACTGTATGGATTCGCTAACGAAACTAGCGGAACACAACAGTATCACTCTCAAGTGGATGAGAGGGCACCAAGGCCATGTAGGGAACGAAAGAGCGGACTTTCTTGCAAAGAAAGGGGCGGAAGTTCCACTGATAGGGCCGGAGCCCACCTGCGGTCTGGCTTACCGGACAGCCAGGAGGGTCATGAAGGACCTATTAAGAGAAAAACATATATCGCACTGGGCGAAAGTGCCAGGGTTGAGACACTCGCGGATGTTCATTGGTGAACCATCCTGGAACAAGTCAAAAGACTTCATAAAACTGGGTAGAAACCAGCTGAGATGGATAGTAGGACTGTTTACGGGACACTGTCCACTCATGCGACATCTTACGACAATCGGGGTGAAAAATGATCCCGATTGCAGAAGGTGCGGAGAGGAGGAAGAAACCTCCCTCCACATATTATGCGAATGCCCGGCGCTGGCAGCTGCCAGGTATTCGAACTTTGGGGCTATAACAATAGAACCAAAATAAGTGACAGACGCTCCATTAGAAACTGTCCTTAAATTTCTTAAGGAAACAGGACTAATGGAATGACTAGACTATGGGGGCACAATAAGCATTGCTTAAGTACACAGGGCATGTACCTACCCCATACGCAATCAATCAATCATTGGTTAGTTTGAAGATTTTTTGAAATAGCAGAATTCTTTAGTATCTCTAAAATTTCAAAAGGGCCGTTAAATGTATTGTGGGACTTAACTTTGATTTGAGACTCTTTGACATAGATTTTGTCTCCTATTTGATACTCTGGGATTTTGTCTGAAACGGTTTTATCGAATCCAACTCTCGCTTTTTCTTTTTGTGTTTCCGTTTTTGCTCTTGCGATTTTATAATAGTATTCCATGGGGTTATTTAAATCTCGCACGTACTTTGTAATTAAGGTTTTCTGATTGTATAAAATCTCGGGAGGTCTACTAGAGGTATGACCGAAAATGAGCTCGTACGGTGTAAAGCCGTGTGTTTAATTTTTTGTGTTGTAGCACATTACAGCGTGCGGTAGTACATTAAATGGGTGTTCATGGGGGTTTTCGGCTTTGTTTGCTCGAATCATTTCAGAGAGAGTGGCGTGGAATCTTTCAATATATCAGTTTGATTCTGGATGACTTACACTAGAGAAAGTAATTTTTATGTTGTATAGTTCGCAAAGATCTTTAATAAGTGCGTTATGAAATTCACGCCCATAGTCGCAATGCATTCTAAGAGGGGTACCGAAATGTTGAAAAAACAGTAATAGGGTGTTAACTACTGTAGATGCTTTTTTATCTGCTAGCGCATAGGCCTGTGTAAATTTTGTAATTTCGTCTCTGATTGTTAGGGCATAATTTCTAACAGGGTATTCGAAAATATCAATATTAATTCTTTCAAAAGGAGTTCTAGGAGTTTCCGTTATTACTAAAGGTGAACTTTGTTGAAATCATTGAAAGTGATTAATTTTGATCCTAGACAAAGCGTCCGCATTCTTGTTGATTTTGCCAGATTTATGTTCAATTTTATAATTGTATTCTTCGAGTTTTAAGCTCCAGCGTGCTAATCTACTTCCGGGGTCTTTGATAGAAAAGAGCCACGTAAGTGGTCGGTGGTCAGTAATCAGGGTGAAACGTCTTCCGAATAGATAAGGGCGGAAGTGTTTTACAGACCAAACAATCGCTAATAGTTCTCGCTCGATAGTGGACTATTTTGTCTCCGCACTACATAGGGTCCTAGAAGCGTATGCAATGGGAAGGTCTTTGCCTACGGGTCCTTGTGAAATAACAGCGCCGATGACAAATACGCTTGCATCTGTCATGAGTAGGAAAGGTTCCTCGAAATTAGGATATATTAATATTGGGTCAGACATTAATGCTTGTTTTAGATTATTAAATGACGAAATACACTCAGAATCAAAATTGAAAATGATGTCGTTTTGAAGTAAGCGTGTTAAAGGTTTCGATATCTTCGCAAAATTTGTAATGAAACGACGATAATAACTAGTTAAGCCAAGGAATGATTTGATATCTTTTTGGTTTTTGGGTTGTGGAAAATTTTGGATGCACTCAACTTTATTAGGGTTCGGTTTTACACCATCTTGCGTGACTAGATGTCTTAAATAGGCTACTTCCTTGCGAAGGAATTCGCACTTATCGGGCTGGATTTTAAGGTTGGATTTGCGTAGACGTTTAAAAACTTCGGTTATTCTGGAGATGTGTTCCTGGATGGTGGGGGAGTATATGATGATGTCATCCATATACACTAATCATCGCTCATTTTGAATACCAAGAAGGATGTTGTCCATAATACGTTGGAATGTGGACGGGGGAGAAAGCTGTTTTAGAGATATCATTAGGATCGAGTTCGATCTGGTGGAAACCAGAGGCGAGATCGAGTGTCGAAAAGTACTGCCATTTTCCTAATTGGTCTAACAGATCCGAAATGTTTGGAAGGGGATACTTGTCGTCTACCGTTACTTCATTAAGCTTTCGGTAGTCGATGACGACACGCAATGTTTGTTTGCCGGAGGCGTCAAGCTTTTTTAGGTACTACCCAAACGGGGGAAGACCGGGGGAGAATTTGAATGACGAATTATGTTTTGATCTAGCATTTTGGATATCTGTGATTTGACTTCTTCTTTGTGTACCTGCGGATATCGGTACGACTTAGTGAATATTGGTTTCGCGTTGTTAGTATCGATGCAATGTTTAATTTCATTGATGAAGGTGAGCTGATCTCCTTCAAGGTAGAATATATCTGCGTACTCGAGACAAAGGTTTGTTATTAACTCGCGTTTTTCTTTCGTTCAGGTGGTCTGTCCGTAACTCGTTTTTTATAACTTGTATTCTATCAGTGACGGGGGAATTTTGACAATCTTGAGTATTTAAATTGAAAAGGGGTTCTACGTTTGTTAGAGGTTCTAGAGATAGTTCGGAAAAATCTATCGTTTTTGGCATGGCATTAACATTTGCAATTGTTGTAAAGAATTCACCGTTTTCGTTTACATGTACTATGGCGTTGGGAATTTTGACTTTATCTTTTTCTGTTCCTACAAGTACAGCATCGGTGGTTGTTAATTTACACAAAACTTTATGTGGATCACCTGCCGCAAAAGGTACAGATGTAGATTTATTTTATTTATGAATTTTTGATCGGTAATTCCTTGAATCGTGACATTTTCGGGTGATTGATTTGGAATTTTTTTTTACTGTGTTTTCTTTGAATATGGAGATTCCGGCGCGAGTATCTATGAGAAGTTTAAAGGTGTTAGTTATGTCTCGTATATAATAAAGATTTTTTTGAATTGACTGTGAGAAGTGGGTTTAGAGAAAGGTCTGTTCTGGGAAGTTCAAATCGGGGTGAAATTCGTTCAGGTTCAGCGTTTTGAATTGCGACTGAATCTCTGAAAGTTGGTTCGTCGAATGATTCGTGTATCCCGGCGGATTGTCTTGGCTGGACAGCGAAAGAAAATCCTGATAATTGGAATCGACATCAATCGGGTAATTGTAGTTAAATTCGTCGTTTGTGGAATTATATTCGTACGATTCATGATTATTAACAGTATAATAATCATCGCACTGGTCATTATAATAGGTGTTTTCGTTTTCAAAATAATAATTGTCGGAATTTACGTGATGCATCCTAGGTGGATTTGACTGCAAGTTAGGGTTCCTTTGGATAACCGATGGACGAGAATTTGGCAAATTTTGTTGTTGAGGATTTTGTCGCGGTTGATTTTGAGGTGGACCGTTTCTAACAGTGGACAGAATCTAACGGTCTGAGGTTGGTTAAAACGAAATTGCTGGAAATTTTGGTTTTGGTTTTGATTTTGATTTTGATTAGGCGGGGGTCGTTAGTTGGAGTTCACGCCTAATTCGAACATGAGCGTCTAAAATATCTTTCGGGTTAACTGCCCTAATTACCTGTCCTAATCTAGGTTCTAGACCTGTCAGGAGAGTATTTAAAGCCATTGTGTCAATTAGAGAGCACTGAGCTGTTTTTTGTTCAGCCGAAAGCAACATTGATGTTTGAATGGTCGCATGCATTTTTGCGTTTAAGACTTGGAGTCTGTTGAAAAACGTTAAAGGAGATTAGTTAGGAAGTTGACGAAGCCTTTGTAGATCTTTAATAAGAGACGATAAGTCTCTGGAATCGCCAAAATGTAAATTTAATAGCTGTTTTAT
Organism: Aromia moschata; assembly: GCA_029963805.1. Taxonomy (NCBI): domain Eukaryota; kingdom Metazoa; phylum Arthropoda; class Insecta; order Coleoptera; family Cerambycidae; genus Aromia; species Aromia moschata. Next base: position 626,757 of record JAPWTK010000070.1, read on the forward strand.
TTCAAAGTAAGAGTGAGGATTGCGAGAGCTGATAAGTTGGGCAGCTCTTCCTTTAAGCTTATTTTTTATATGGATCACTAATATATGTCTCTGATCCATATTCGCCATATTGTACGCACAATCGCAAGCATTTAGAAATGTTCTTAAAATATTTGGTCGCCCTCGAATTCGGGGATGATAGAGAAAATTTCAGATAATTTGTACGGTTCTGTTTCGGCATCGTCCGCACCAGTCCTGGAGTGGGCGCGGTTTTGTTCAGTAGTCGACATTATCGAATTTGAGGTTACCGACACAATTTTTCAAATAAAAGGTTGTAAACGGTCGAACAGTTGTTGTTTGGTTTGGTTGATTAATCAATTTGTAAATCGATGACACGGGTTGTTTGATTAGCTGTATAATCAGTCAATTTCGATTAACAGTATAATCGATTAAAATCAAAGGCACACTTTTGCACGTAAAGAAAACGATTCAGTGTTACTCACATCAACTTACAGGATCATTGAAGTCTTGTTCTCGGCGACGACTACCAGGGGCTTCACCAGGTGTTCCTTCCGTAGTTCTTTCGCAAAGTGAGGACTTCTCGGGTCTGACGTGGGTCGATTGGTTTTTCTTTTCTTGGGTTCTGCTGTTCCTTCTGTTGAGGGATTGGGATCCGCCGCTATTAGTTAGAATCTTCTTGTTCTAGTAACGCTGACAGATCCTACCGACTGCGCCAATTGTTAGATTTCACTTTTTTGTTTATGACTTTTTAAAAAACATTTATTTTTTACTTTTACACAACTTATTACTTTTAATATTTAATTATACAATTAGGTTGAGTTAAATACCAGTAACAGCAATTCTTAGCCGGCGTTTAAATGAAAAATATATGTACTTGTACACCTGTATATCTGAATTAACTTTACATATTCGGTTTACTCGTATTTATCATTCAAATGCATTGTCAGCAAGTCAGCTTGCGAGAAACCAAGTCTGGTGATGCTAACTACAAGGTCTTCCAGGAAGCTGCTATCGCGAAACGTGATACTGCAGATAAGACACGTCTGCATGCTAATTCTGCATATAACAGGTATATATTTTTTAAATTCACCCTCTACGTCGTACAGCCGGATGCCTATGACCATTATAAATTTTAATTACATAAAATTATATTTTATTTCATAAAAACCATCTTCTTACAGGTACATATTTGTCACGCAAATTTCAAAATATTTGGTTTTAAGAAGATACTTAAGAGATATATATATATGATGAAGGCTCCATTAAAAATGAAACACGGTACATTTTTGGCACATACTTACGAAGGCCAAGCCTGTGCACGAAACGTACTTACAGGACTCGGTTTAGTCATTAGTACATTAGTATGAGTCACTGACACTGTTGTCCCTCATTTTAATAATGCAAATGGGAAAAAGAAAGAACACAAATCGTTATTTCATATACTCACGCGTTAAATATGAAACAAATTTTGTCACTATTAGATTACCCAGTACAAGACCTGTACGCTTAATATACTATAAGTGAACCTGTATAGTAAAGTTTATTTTAAAAATTAAATTAAGTAGATGTTCAAATTGTTTCGAACGAATTCTATTTTTTTGTTAAAGAGACCATGAAATATCACATTAACCTCTAAACCAAAAAATGTTATTATAAAGGCATAACAATTACATAAATGTTGATTATAGCCATATGTTAAGAAAATTCGTGAGCAGTTCTTTTACAGTACAGGTAGTTAAGTTGACACGCTCTGATGTTTCTTCAACGTATAAAACAAGTTCACACATTGGGTGCATCTTAGTAAAATTGTAACCATCCTATATTATTGTGTATTTTAAATTAGTATGTATTTTAAGTTTAAAAGTTTAGTGTTATTTTCAATTTTAATCTACAGCCATGGGATATCATCTCAAAATGTTTCCGACATTTTTAAAACAGTCTTAGCCGTTCGGGATTGTCTTAGTACCAGCTATTCCGTGCTGTGTTTGAAAGAAAAGGCGTTGGTGGTTTTAAATCAAACAATTATGAATGACAAACCCATTCATTTTGGAATCATTGAAATAAAAAGAAACCCGGAATATTTTATTAATACCACCGACGATCAAACTTTACCCCGGGAAGTGAAAGAAAGAAGTTCTAGATTAACGGATATTATTTTGGAGAAAATTGAAGAATTTTTAAGGTCCAGAGTAGTAAAAGTGAATCTTGTAAATGCTTTTGAGGGTAAGACATTTTCTTAAAAATATATGCATGGATATTAACTTCAAAGCGGTAAGACTGACCTTGGTATTATGTATAGAGTGAGAACAACTAACAGTGAGTAAATTCAATGCCTTAGGAACAACTAGTTTTTCGTAAAAAAATGTTTGGACATAAAAATGTTAACTGTTTTTGTTTAAATATTGAGTTCATTAAACTTTAACTAACGCCATTATTGGAAGAGCTATGACATCGAATTTTATTCACGTGAACAACTTTATTTTTGTGGCACACATATGTTAAAAAACCCTTCATTATTCTAGCGAAATTGAGTTATATTAACAGTGGGATTTTAGAATACCCCATTTAAAATGTTCAATAATGTGCTGGCTATACTATATGAAAAATGGATTTCAAGTAATTTTTTTTATTAACTTTGAGGTTCAAAAATAACCTCCAGTCACCTGTTGCCAATAAGTAAGGCTATCTTTGAATTTTCAGATAACATTTTGTATGGCCTCAAGGCTTATTTTGAATTTTTTTTATTCATCTCAATCATATATTTCAAATATTCGATATTGTCTGGGCGATTAATACACTTTTAATTTTAAGTAGCTAAATAAAACGTAATCATGGAGACGTAAATCGGGAAACCGAGCAGGCCATTCAATAGTTCCACATTTTTCAATCCATCTTGTAAGGAAAACTTCATTTAAATAATTTCTAACAATCCATACAAAACGCGGTGGAGCTCCATCTTGTTATTACCAAATAAACTCGTCTATTTCATTTCAATAATTAACTTATATTAAGTGATAAATCAGGAGAACGCCTTCAATGTGGATACTAAAAAGTTCGGTCAAAAAATCTAAACATTAGCGTTAACTGATCCAAAAAATAAGGGTCAAATTTGAGTATTAATAAATTATGCCAACATTTTTACTTTTTAAGGAAATTGAGTGTGAGCTTTCATAATCTTATTAGAGTTTTCTTTGCCCCAGTATTGAGAGTTCGGATTGTTAATCGTTCCGTTAAAAAAATAGCGGATTCATTTAAAAAAATAATTACTTGCTAGCATTCTGTTCATCATTATCTTACATAATTCTTGTATTCGATCAGGATCATCCTTGTTTAACTGTCGAGCCAACTGTATGTGGGGTTTACTCTATCTCTAGCAGTACTCGTTTTTAAAAATTTTGACATGTCACGTCTCACGATTTTTTTTTCCATTTTACTAATTGTAAATTGAGGTACCTGTTGATTGAAATATTTACTATTTCGCAAACCACCTTTTGAGTTCTTGTTTTATTCTAATAATTTGGATAAATTATTAATATATTAATATATTAATTCTAATATTTTGGATAAATGAGCCATAATAGAATTAAATAACGAATAAAAATGAAAATGTATTAACTACAGTGTTTGTGTAAGTTTGAATTACGTGGGACTGATTGTAAACAATTCTATTCCACTTAATTGACAGTTTTTGAAGGGACTGTTAATTGTTTTCTTTATTTAGGTGTTTTGACTAATTTCTAAGTGTATACTTTAAAAGGACTTTTTCATATCATCTATTATCTACATCAGTGGCGGTGCGTGATCCTAAGATTGGGGGTGCACCATACATAAAAATAACGATAATCTAGTCTAGTTCACTTTTTAAACACTCCGCCAATGACTCTGCATCATGTCCTACTGGTTTTAAGAAACTCCAGAATCTTTCTACAGGCTTTCCACCCACCATGTAACGATATATTAAAGCCAACTGAAAAATTGTAGAAACGTCTGTAGTTTCGTCTGCTATTATAGCAACAAAAGTTGATTTTTTTAATTTCAATGGTTATTTCATCGTGACAAACTTCAAGCATGCACTGAAGTAGCTCGTTTTGTATAGTATTAGAAGTTCATTTAAAAGCCGCCGCGTTTTTGTAAATGATACTTCATAGCCTCGTCTAATTCGACACTGAAATCAATCAACCCACGAAAAATGCCTGTATTGGATGATGTTTCCGATTCATCGTGTCCTCTTAGGGCCAGTTCAAATTTTCCACAAAAACGAATACAGTTAATAATGTTTAAAACATACCTGTTTTTTGAAACCGCTTCATTGTGTGCTGCCACTGCTCGTCGATGAGCAGAATCGAGCATTGTCGCAATATTTGCAGTGCCTAGCATGGCTAAATTCAAAACATTATTCATGTGTCCAGCAGAATTTGCATGTTTTTTTTTATTTTCTCGTTCATGTGATTTAAATCCGTTACTCCAGTTTTGGTCCAAGGTGTTTCTCCGCCAAACAAAACACAAGGAAAACAAAACACTGCGTTCAATACATCGCATCCACTTAACCACAAATGTTTTTTAAATAAGTCATTATTAAATGTTCTTACAAATTGTTTATTTTTTCCTTTCACGGCTAATTTTAAATTAATTTGTGGAGTGGGCCTACCTAGAGTTTTAATTTGCACTTTTTCCTCCAAACTCAAGCTAGAGAATGGAGTTTTTAATAAGTTTTGAATAGAATTCATTATTTCAAACTACATTCTAACCTAAAACCCGAGTTTATATTTATAAAACGTGAGCGATAAAACAGCTGTGTACGAAAACAATTCACAAACTAATCGATAACTCTCGTGCGCTCTTAAACTCCGCACATCATATCTATAGGATTCGTCCACTCCTTTTCGTAATTGTGGAGGGGCAAGCAGTAACAATAAGCGTTCGCTTTTTTCGTATTGCACGGAAGCGCGATGGTCGTCCCGCTTTTTCGTATTGCGCGTGTCGATTCCCGTGCCGCGATCGGAAACCAGTGGCCTTGGAGATAGAGACCTAGCGTCTAGTGGATTCGTAACGCTGCTGCCAAATAATATTGAGATGGTATTAACGCTAGGGATGCGGCAAGGCGATAAATTAAGAATGCATCCATTAATTACTAAATAAAATTATTAATGCTAAATTGTCGGTAGTGCGCGCGCACCAGCGCACCTTATAGCCCACCGCCACTCATCTACATGATATCAGTTTCAACTCTTTTCGCAGAGAATAATTTAACAAGAAATACCTCAACTGAGTTTACAAGACTTTAATAACATAAAATTAATGCGCAAAAGTTAAAAAAACCTTATACTGCTGAAAAGATAGTCAAAATCCTTTCGAACGAGATGCCGAATGACCCCTTTCCTAATTTAAAATTTTTAGGATGGGGGTTGTAATAATTCAGAGGTGAAAGTGAGAGGAAATATTTTAAAGTTAGAAAAAAGGTAATTTCAAAGTAAAATTCGACCTCTTTCAGGATATTTTCGAAAAGTTCATAATCGCGCTTTTGAGTGCACGGAATAAATACATTTATTTTGTACATTACGCGAGGGACGAGTCAGCCAGTTAAATTTTATTTTCTTTGTAGTAGCATACACAATATGATATTATTCCGCGGTAAACAAAAATCTTGAAAAGAGTGTTTTTATTAAGGTATATTAAACAATGGTAAAAAAACAAAAATTATGCAATTAAGTATGAAGATGCATAAAACGACCATGATTTTTCTCTGGCTGCGCCACTGCTCAAAATGTTCGTATACTCAAAAGCTTTCGAATAAACGATGGCCATTTTTGGGAAAATTTCGAAATTCAAAAGGGCGGCCATAAAATGGCGACTATAATTAGAAATTAAAAAAAAATGGTTCAGGACTTACCTTAAAATCATCTACTTATACATGGAAAATATCCCGATCTAATAATAAACTTTATGATTTTGGACATGCTGAATCCGAATTTCATATTCTTAAAGTCCAAAAGTGGTAGGAGTATTAGTATCAGCCATTTTTGACCATTTTTTTTTGGTTTATAGACCATGTGTCTCTGGAAAAAAAGGATTTTTTGCCGCTACTAGCTACTAGGGTACTACTATAGAAGTAACTACTAGCTACTAGGGGGAAATTCAAAAATGTAATAATATATAGGGTGTTCCATTGAAAAAAAAATTAATTTATTTTATTGAATGCACCCTGTATATATAGTTGTGGTATACATAGAATTAAAAAAAAATGAAACGAATCAAAACTTTCATTTGAAACCTTTTTTCATATGTGTCATATTAAAAGAGATAATGCCCTAGTCAAAATAAATTGCTCGTCAAAATTAGCGTAACACTTTTTATAATATCATCGCCGTTTGCGTTATATTCGAGGTAGAGACTTGCAATTTTTAATTTTCGGTAGCCTATAGGGTTGGCTCTAATGCCCCGAAGGCGCTACGTTGTGACTTCGCCAACGGAAGTCACAACGGAACGGTTCGCCATCCACACCCCAAAAAGCAGCCCTATGTCGAGATTTGAATTCGCATGATTTTGACGCCAATTTCAGAGAAATACAGGATGGACTAAGAAGGACGCTGTTCTGTGTATTTGGTCGGTGTCCCATTTCTTCAACCCATTTCCAGACCCCCTAAGCCACACCATTGGTTTTGCGTGATTTGACCTCTGTTGGGCGAATCCATTGATCTTAATGCTGTCTAATAAATTGGTGTGGGGTGCCCAAACCCACCTTCACCCTTTTACAACCCAAGCACCCCTCCAAACCACACTTACTCCAACCCCCACTCACTCCCTCTGGTTCCGCCCCAGTAAAAGGCTGCGTGGAATGTCTACTTATCTCGAATTCATGTGATTGAGCGCTAATTGGCCGATTAAGCGCCAAATGTGATATTCCATCTCCAACCCACCCCCCTGAAAATTTGCCGCGCTGAGGGGTTTTAAGCAGGTCTTGACGCGTGAGGTGACTGAACACCTTCCTTGACGCTTGAACCTTTTTCGGACCACCTCAAATCGTTTGTCTTCTTCAAATCCTCTTTTGCGTCTCATCGTCCTCTTTCTTTGACTCCCTCAAAAACATTCTTCAGTGGGTGAAAATTCCTGAAAGAAGGCTCGTTGGGTAGGCGGAACCTTCCTTTGCACTTGTTTGAATCAACTATCGCGAAATTCGACTGGTTTAGCGCCTGCGAGATAGGCCATCCAAATATGCTCTCGCTCATAAAATTAGTGGAAAAAGGTATTGTTTGGGTGTTGTGCCTCGTAAATGCTTGCCCTGTCGAAGATTCATGAGCCCAAATCACAGTGAACACTTGTCGCGCGTGCCAAGCATCTCTCGCGAATTTGGCATTGTCGATTCCCATAAGTACCAAGGAAGGACCTTATCTTCCGTCAAAAAACAAGCCTTAGAATCCTCGACGTCAGAGCTCGTAGGGGAGCTACCTGCGGCAGTGACCATCATATTCTTAATGCAAAAATATGCTTTCCCCAAAATAAGTTACTCACAAATACTCAAACACGTGACGAGTTTGAAGAACTAGAATCGATCAAATACAATCTAGAGAGCTTAGACCAAGAAAGTACCAAAAACCTGTATAGAAGAAGACTGGACGAGAAACTACAATTCAGAGACTATGCGAACACATCAGAACACTACAACCATATAAAAAACTGCCTACACGAATCAGCAAAAGAATCATTAGGATTCGTAGAAGAGAAAAGCCGCCTGAAACCTTACTGGTGGGACGCAGACATAGAAGAAAAAAATAAAAGAAAAGAACGAAGCGTATAAAGGATACCTCAGCATACGAACAGAAAGTAAGAAAGAAACATATAAACAACTACAAGCTAAAGTACGTAAAATGATTACACGAAAGAAAAATGAATCCTGGGAGAGACGATGCAATAGATTAAACGCGCACATAGGAGGAGCTAAAAGCACAGAAAGCTGGAGACTCCTAAAATCGCTTCGGCAAAATACAAAAAAAGAAATTATACCGCCAATTACATTAAAAAAATAGGATGAATACTTCAGCCCCTTGCTCACGGAAGACCGAGAAACGTAAATAAATCCACCTGAGGTAAACGCTGCCATAAGAGTGACCGCATCACCAATTCGACTAACAGTTAGAGAAGTAAAAGAAGTATGCACCAAACTAAAAAAAAACAGAAAAGCCCCTGGCCCTGGAGGTATCCCCGCAGAATTAATAAAATATGGCACACCAAAGTTGTATGAACATCTTACCAATTTATTCCAAAAATGCCTAAACAATGGGGAAATACCAAATGAATGGAAATTATCCTTTTTGGCACCTATTCATAAAAAGGGCTCCAAAGAAAGCTGCGATAACTACCGAGGCATCGCAGTCATGAGCACAATAAGCAGAATCCACGGAAAAATAATAAAAACAAGAATAGAGCGAGAATATAAAGATAGTGAGGCAGAAGAGCAAGCCGGATTCAGAGCAGGGAGATCAACCGTAGACCACCTTTTTTGTCTAACTCAACTCATAGAAAAGATGACAGCGGTGAACAAGGAGTTGCATATTCTCTATGTAGATTTAAAAAAAGGCGTACGATAGCGTCCCACTATCAAAACTCTGGGAAGCATTAATGACAACCAACATAAACGCAAATTTGATCAAAGCGGTGCAAGGACTATATCATGATTATCACATACAAATAAAAATCGGCAATAAAATATCAAAAGGGTTCCCCCCCAAATAAAGGATTAAAGCAGGGCTGCTGTCTTTCGCCAACGCTTTTCAAGATTTTCCTTGAAAAAGTTCTTCTCAAATGGAAGCAAAAATGTAAAAATATGGGAATCCCACTTAACGATACTGTCCTCTATACTCTTAGCTTTGCAGACGATCAAATATTAGTGGCCCAAGATATGGAAGACCTAGAATATATGACTAGAAAACTTTTTGAAGAATACGAAAAATGGGGTCTAGTAATCAATGTAGCAAAGACAGAATATATATGCATAGGCTAATAGCAGGATCTGGTGACGGAAGACGGACATAATCTAAAATCGTGCAGTAGCTATAAATACTTAGGTCTAAATATTACCAACAACGGAACTCTAGACGACGCCATTAAAGAAAAAAATATCCAGGGCAGAAAAGCTATTAGATCCCTAAATAATATTCTATGGGATCAGAAAATCAGCAAAGAGAACAAGCACCGGATATATAACACAATAGTTAAAAGCATTGTTACCTATGGTAGTGAAGTATGGCAGTTAAGAGAAAAATCCATTAAATCCCTAGAGGCCACAGAAATGGATTACTGGAGACGGGCAGCCGGAAGATCTAGGCTAGAAAGAATAAAGAATGAAAGAATCCGTGAAGTTATGGGTATAAAACAAACCATAGTCGAAGAAATAAGAGTGAAACAACTAAAATGGTATGGAGACGTCCAGAGAATGACACAGGAGAGACTCCCAAAACAAATACTGGAATGGACGCCCGAAGGAAGAAGGAAAAGAGGTAGACCAAGGAAGAGTTGGCTAGAAGGCATTAATAAAGAGATGCAAGAAAGAGGGCTAGAAGAAGACCAGTGGAATGACTGTACCGAATGGAGACTGGGTATCGGAAGACGTCGGAGAACGTTATAAAACCGATCTATATACGAGTATATATATACAAAGGAAGGTTCCCAACGAGTCCTCTTTCAGGAATTTTCATGCACTCAAAACTTTTTTGGAGGTGGTCAAAAAAAGAGTGTGATGGGGCGTATAAGAGGATTTGAAGGAGCCGGACGACTCGGGGTGTTCCAAAAAGAGTTTTGCATCCTCGGGAAAGCTTTCTGAGTCACCCCACGCATCAAGACCTGCTTACAACCCCTTAGGACGGCAAATTTTCAGGGGGTGGGTTGGAGTTAGAATATTACTTTTGGCGCTCAATCGGCCGTCCGCAGTGTGTTCCGCAACTTCGAGAGCCTTCAAGAAATGCCATGACAAGAATTCGAGACAAAACGACATCCTACGCAGCCTTCCAGAGGGGCGGAACCAGAAGTGGTGAGTGGGGGTTGGTAGCGTTGTGGCCTGGAAGGGTGCTTGAGTTATCAAAAGGTAAAAGTGAGTTTTGGTACCCCACACCAATTTATTAGGCAGCATTAAGATCAATGGTTTCGCCCATGCAAAACCCTGCGTAAAAACAAAGGGGTGGCTTAGGGGGGCCTGGAAATAGGTTGAAGAGATGAGATATCCACTAAATACACATAACTTGTTGAGGAGATTTTAATGTGTGCCGAAATGGATTTTTTACCCTATAGCGTCCTTCTTAGTCGATCCTATAGGTCTCTGAAATTGGCGTCAAAGTCTTGCGATTTCGACATGGGGTTGCTTTTTGGGGTGTGAACAGCGAACCGTTTAAGTCACAGCGTAGCGACATCGAAGAATAAAAACCAACCCTATAGGCTACCGAAAATTAAAAATCGCTAGTCTCTAACTCGAATAGAACGCAAATGGCGAAAATCCAAAAAGTGTTACGCTTATTTTGACCAGTAGTTTGTAATGAAAAACGTTCAGTTTCTCAGGATGACGAGAATGTATTTTGCTTCATGGAATCCCCTCGGGTTTTCATCTGACCAGTAGCGATAGTTATACCTGTTCACTTTTTCATTACGAATGTGCCTTCGTCTAAGAAATAAATGTTAGCAATTAGGATTTCGAATGAACATTTCGCTCATGGTTTGACAAAAATGTAAGCGCCGGTCAAAGTGATTTTCATTAAGTTCACGTACGTACAAGGTGAATTTTATACAGATGGAATTTGTGTCTTTTCAAGAATTACACAAGTACACTGCTGCGATTAACTATCTGGTACTGGCATAGCTTAAATAAATATGATCAGAAACTGCTACATCCTATTAAATCGTGGTATAGTTACATTACAAGATTTCAATGATTTCCACCCTTTCTTCGATCGAATAAACCAATTCAAAACAAGCAAATTGATAAAAAAAAATAATGAGAAATAGAAAAAATAAGTTAATACAAAACATCACGAAACTAAACTCTACAATAAATTATACAAAAAATAATAATTGCCCGGGCATAATACTAGTCAAATGAGCCAATATTAGGCCCAACGAGGCCAGTTCAGTCAGTGTAGGTCTCTAACTGCAATTTACATTCTTTTAAATTTCATCCCTAAATACAACTCCCTTCTAGTGACAGCTGCAACCCCCACAATTAAAAATTTTATGTAGGAGCTCTGGTAGTAGCTTATTTGTTAGCGAAATTCGTCAATATGAATAAAATAAATCGATTTTTGTATTCTTAATTTTTGCAACAAAGTTTAAAGCCATAGCATTTTTGAATAGAGAATGAAAATACCTTTCAAATGTCTGTTGTCATATATATGTGTATCCTCCCTCTACGCAACTATGGGTGTCACATTGTATTTCTCCTCAAATTTGATATACATACCAAAACCAATTATTTTTGTTGCAGGTCGTAAAGGAGGTGGTGGTGGTGGCGGAGGTATTGGAGGAGGAGGAGGTAAAGGTGGAAAAGGAGGGGGAATGGCTATGATAGCCTTAGCCGGGATGGGTGCAATGATGGCGAACATGATAATGGGTAAAATGGCAGTAATGGCTGGTTCAGCTCTTATGATAGCTAAAATATCATTGATTTTGTCAATAATTATGATCGTCAAAAAAATGCAAAGCGGCGCTAATAATGGAGAAGAGAAGCATATTGTTTACGCTACATCTGGCGATTCCGGTCATAGTCATGGTGGAGGAGGAGGAGGATGGCACAGAAGTTTAGAGGAAGTTAACGACCCTTATCGAGGACAATGGGGATCGACATCATCTACAGAAAATGGTTCAGGTTTATAAAGTATGAAACCGCAATAAACTTGTCTTCACTCCTTAGTTTTCTTTAAATGATATTGAATAAGTCTGGCAGAAATGTTTATATTTACATTCATATATTTTTTATATGAATTCATCTAAAAATTCTTATTATCCATTATATCACGTCATTCATATAATCCATTAAAATCTATTAAATATTCAAACACATCAGTATATTAAGCAAATAATTAAGCGTGAGTCATCATAAATCGCACCCTCAAAGCAGGTCAACGTATTAGAAGTCATGTGCTCATCACGCACGGAAAGCATATTCTTCCACAGTAGTTGAGATTTTATGTGGTAGGGACAGTAATCAGTTTTATTTGGGAATAGTAAGTCGCGTAAATCTAGTTACGTCAATCAGAAGAGTTCACTAGTACCTAATAAGCATTAATAAAATGCTTCATTTAGATAAACCGTTTCAAATAAACCAAATCAAATTATTTTCATACTTCTGTAATTTTGACTGTTGGAATACGAGTATATGCAGTATACTTATTCGATTATATACTCTAAATTTGATTATTAGCAGACACAGTTTCATCATTCTCATTTTTAAACAAAACGTTTTTTCTGAACATGTAAAAGAAAATAAAAGATTGGTCAAACAATGGTCAAACAAATTTTGTGAAAAAAAATGTTCCTTTGTTTTGTATAACATTATACTAGGATATACAGACTAAATTATAAATGCATTTAAAGAAAACAATTCAGTAAAGACTGACTGAAAAGTCTTGCACTACCTACATATTATGTATGTATGTACATATGTTTAAAGCTTGTTCTTGTACGGTACGGTACTTTTACAAACTAAAATTAACATACTCCTCAAAGCCATAAACATAAGTAATTAAAACTAAAACTTAAAAGTAAACTTTAAAATCGTGATATTCCAAAACACAAACCCATTTTATGATTTGTAGGTTTCAGTTTTATATTATTTATAAATTCATATAATTTTTCTTTTTAAAGTTTTCTTTTCTTTTTATTTATAAAGTCATATTATTTTTTAAATATAAATGAATAATGATAGCTAGAGTTTGGAAATCCAGGCTTACCTCATGTAAAATTGCATTTATCTATCCAGCATTCCCGCATGAAATCGGCGTACTACCCCGCAGACGTGAGTCCCGGGACATCGTAAAGGATCGGTCAGTGGCGTGGGTATGTAGGGATAAGAAATACACGCGTATATAATTTACAAGACGCTTAAAAACTCGGTTCATACTTTCACTATCATCGAGATATCATTTCACTATCATAGAGTCGAGGTCTGCGTTGTAGCACAAATTTCCGATCTTTAATGATAGCATATATATGTATGCTGAAGTACTACATTAATGAACGACAGTACATGAGTATGTGAGAACGACAGTATGTGAGTAAATTTTGACGTTGCCATTAGTTTTTGCTGAAATATTGATTGCAAATAACTGGCACATGAGCATCTCTTTATTTTTGGTAACTATCAAATAATATGATTTTCTTTCCAAAAATAACGAAATATTATATATTTTTTTAAAAATTTTGTATAGTATCAAAGCAAAAGTTATTTCCTTTTTTAATTTTTACCCATATACTAAATGTCAGCTCTAGCACAGTTTTTTTTAAACCTACTTGTTTTTGATTTTGTATTATTGCATAGTTATATTATCACACTTTTATTAAATTTTCAAAGTAACGCCCGAAATTGTCTTATTCTCCACTGCTGAGACTGAAGAGACCACTGCTGAAAATCTCTTATTCGCCCATGTATGTTTTTGGGTTTGCCGAATAAACTTATTTTTCATTTTACATATTTTTCAACAACCTAACATATGTACATTGTTTTTCACTGAAAACAGATTTGTTTTGTTTTCCTGAATCAAAGCAGAATAATTCAATATTATCAATTATTTCATACGAAAATAATTATGAGCCGTCAAAAACCGACTTCGACGTATTGTGTTTTAACTTTGCAAGTGCTTTAACTAGAACAGAATCTAAAACATGCTTTGCTCATACTGATCTGACAATTATCTAGTGTTACTGAATGTGAGTAGGTATAACTGACTTTCAGTATTCCTTTGGAGATATTTAACAGATAGGTCAGGGTTTATTGAAACAGTTACAGGTATGTATAATATCAGAAAATTCTAGCCCCAACGTTCTAGATAAGTAATATGAATTAAAAACTTTTTATATTGTATATCATATTTTTCTACTAAACTTGGTAACAGTAACAAATGCATCAGTCATCACTTAAAATGTCATGATTTTTGTTCTATTGATTCACATTTTCAGTTTGAATTAGTCAACGTTTTCTTTAAACTTTATAAACTCATTGAAGTTATAGTTAAAAAGCATCTACCGTACCGTACATATAGATTTTATACTGCAAAATTTAACATTCCCTATAAAACTTTATGCTGATTATAACATGGTAGCAATTTATAAAGATTCAGTAATTATTTATGAATGCGCAGGTTTGAGGTTTGTTAAATTTATAAGGTATAAATAACGAATAAATCAAAATAAGTACTTACAATACCTAATATATAACCTACATGTATATTTTATTTTAGATGACAACGGATTTTTGTTCTTTCAGAAAACAAACAAATCTTGATAATTGCTTAACACTCTGAAGTACTGCAGAAAGAGGGGATAAATATTATTTATAATATATTACAACAAATGGTGGCCACATAATTTTTAATATATAGGATTAAGTAATGTCGAAAGTGTTTCAGGTATATTCGTTTATGTAAACTGAACTCAATAAATATGCATGATAAATGTTAGCCGTAATAATACCATGTTTTAGCTCACTATAAACCAATATACTGTTTTTAGTCTTTAATACAAACGATACAATCATTAATGTAAACAGTTGTGTATGATATACATATCTATATAATAAAAAAATGTACTAATGTACTACCATAGCTGATCCAAACTGATATATGAAGCGATAGTCTAACGTCAATTTGATGATATTTTTACTTGCAGGTGCATACCATTTAATTCACAAACGGACAGTCTCATAAATAACAAACAAATTAAACCACTTTATAATTCTGCTCACACTTGTAAACAATTTCAAACAACAGTTAGTATTTATCAAACTGACTTTTTATCAAAAGGGTATGATATTATGATTAAACTTAAAACTTTATTGATGATTTAACTTAAAAAATAAAACTGATGAAAATAGTCAACCAAAAGGCCATTACAACCAAGATTTTTAAGGCTTATTGTCAGTGAAACGTCAGCGGCAAAATAATATAATATAATAATGCAAGTTTTAAAAATAATTCGTGTTTAAAACCACTGTTGGTGTTTAAAGATAACTGACTTAAGGTGGTAATAAAAAACGTACCTTAAAATTACTTCTTTTGATACTAAGTCTGATTGCTATATAAACGTACGCACATACAACAATAACAGCGTTGATGGTTTGCATAATTTTAAAAAATTCTGGATTTTTAATTTTTTTCTTTTTATTTTATTTTTACTTTTATTTATGCAACTTATTTCTATATCATAGTTTTAGATAAAAAATATATGACGTATGTACATAAAAGTGATTTTATTTTGTACGAAGGGATGGACCATAAGTAACGCTTGGTACTCAGATTTCCCTTCCTACAAAACAATATGGCACTTTTAACATTAATATCGCCATCATTCTATTTCTACATTTGAAGAAATAAGAATTAATTTTTTACTAATTCATCACTTATTGCGATTCATTTGCTTTACCTACGTAGTATAGTTTATTACTTCATTAATAGATATCGGAATTCATATTATTAATCCTCAAAAACGTCAACCGAATGTGTTTGAAATAATTAAGTTTAAGTCACAAAATTGCATCGTTTCATGTAGATATGAATACTTCGTCTTCATTTCACAGTCTCAATTTAATAAGAATTATATAGCCAACTATAGAACGTATGTATTTTATTAACAGTAAAATACATAAGTGTTTTGAAAAAAATGTTCTAAAATGTTTAGAACAATTGTGCAATATAATCACAATTATTTAACAAAAGATGTAATACTCAACTAGATACAAACAAGTTGCTACAGTAGAGCTAAGCCATTATGACTCTGCTCGCATCTCTGTGTAAAAATATTCATAAGGATATGTATAATTCAATGAAACATTATAATAATACTTCAAATTTTAATGAAATTAAGCTGCCGTTTGTGAAAAAGAAATACTTAGTGACGATTTACTGAAATAAAAATTGTAATGATCCAGTAAAAAGTAACAACTAGTAAAAATACTAGAAAATTAAAAGGATTTTATTAATTTTCTAGTAATTTGTACTCCAATTTTGAATTATCATGAATGAATGAATACGAAAAGTGGGCGGGAAGACCCATGCACTTAGGCCGCCTGACGGGCCCATTGTGCACCCACAAATGAATTATCATAGTTAGTAGTAATTTATTTATATTTATAATATACTGTTCTAATTTATTTATTTAGCTTTAATATCGACCGGGAATGCAACTAATATGTATTTTAGTAATTTGTATGTGTTAAAATGTTTCAATAAATACTTTATAAACTATTACTTTACAGTACAGACATACATTTTTGAAGCGTCTTATATTATAATACTAAACCTGGTTTTGTGATACCTGATCTTAAAAATTACAAATACCTATTAACGACATCGAGACCTCATATTATATTCGTTTATTTTATTACAGTATACTTACTGCATTGAATAACAGTTTTTAAAAAAGCTGTCGATGGCATCACTACTTCCATATCCAATTTTTCCATATTTAAATAGACTAAACCTCTAAAAACATCAGTTTATATTCTTAAATGTGTAATATTATGTATTTGGATCTGACCTTTAACCTCTAAAACATCTATAAGTAAAAATGAAAGTAGAGAATTAATTTTGTGATATTTGAACTATACCTCAAAAACCTATAAAACAACGTCACATGAATATCTTAATTATTCTTATTAAGCTGCAACGAAACAACCGCCCTCTTCCCTCTTGTGTACAGCAAAAGCACCATCAACCAAATGACCACAAATTTAATATTCCGTTTGATTACATATAACTTTTCACTTTGTAATATTTTCCTTATGCTTTATTCTAGCACCCCCTTCCCGTATATGGATAGGGAAGAGGAGATTTTTATAGAGTCTTTTTCATTGTGCAGTTGTTAAAATGTATGTTAAAAATATTTATTTTACCTATTTTAAATACTTACCCCTTTCAACCTCTCTCAACGTATTGAGCTAAAAACCTTTACATGTATTTGCAGATTCTATTATGTTGTACATGTGTCTCAGGTTTGAAATACATCCTTTGCGAATTATCTATAGACAAGAAAATAGTGTATTCCCTCGATTACGTGTGTTGTGGAAGTAAAATGACAGTAGAGGATTGTTAATATGATAGTTAGGGTCAGAAAATGTGTGCGGCAATGCAGGGCTCGGCACTGTACAACTCTATGATAATTAAAGTAGAAACCGTATTTTTTAATCGCCTTGTACATTATATACGCGTGTATTTCTTTCCCGTGCTACATACGACATTGACCCCTTCCCGTAAAGGCTCCAGAGCCCGCGTAGGCGCAGTAGTACGCCATCTCCATTCCACCGCGGGAAAGCGGGATACTCTTATGAAGTTTTACACGCGAGCACGCATCATTCCGAAGCCTAATGATAGTTGAATTCCTCTACCTCAAAAACATAAAACAACACATCACATAGATAACCCTCCACTATGTGGATGTGGAAATAAATTGAGTAGAGTAAACTCCCTTGCCCCTACCCCTACAAATAACACCATCAGCCAAATCAAAATAAATATATACCTAGTTTAGCCTTGACCTACAAATATGTTTGCACATTTTTTTTACCTCCTTTACATTTTGTCCCCCTATCCCCTTGGGGGAGGTGGTTTGCGAAGAATAATATGATATTTTAGAGCTACGTCCACTGTGTTACTATTAACTAAATATTTGATCTATTTTGAATAGTTATCCCCTCAACCCCTTACGCTATTAAACTAAAAACCATTACATTCGTAGAATGTGTTATATTGTACATGTGTATCATATTATGGTAGTACATATATTATCCAATATAATTTGCGAATTACCTGTAGACAAAGAAAAAGTGTATGAACCCCATTTATTACCCAACCCCTTAACCAATTAAGCTAAAAATCCCGATCTAATCAATTCCAGATCTCGTCATGATATGTCATGATAAGTGTTTCAAATTCCAAGTTGATATCTCAAACCGTTCGCGTTCTCGAGATATTGTCTACACAAAAAAAGGTTAACAGGGAGACAGACAGACGGACGGACGGACGGACGGACGGACGGACGGACGGACGGACGGACGGACGGACGGACGGACGGACGGATGGACGGACAGACAGACCAACTTTTTTTTTCGCTTAAGACAGATCAGACAGACGACATTTTTTTTCGAATAAACTTAAATTCTCGACGTTTCAGAATATTTTAGGCCTGTTTAGCCAATGACTTTTTTTAAATATTTTGCATCGGTACTATACCTGGGTTCTGAAATAAATGAGAGTGGCTCATTTCTAGAGTTTGGAGCATTGCGGAGAGTGAAGTGAGCAGGAAATGTATTTCCATAGACGTGCTATTTTAGAGGGCAGCGAATTACAAAATATTACCTGTTTACTGTTATTAATTACTGTTCACATGTACGTGTTTATTAAAGACAAGCAAATTAAAAATTTGCATTTGTCTCGTGTTGAGATGCCTTTTTAAAATAAAATGTATTCAAATTTCTTCATTTCAATATGACGTGATATGTAAATATAGCTATATATTGAATGAAAATAGATAAGATAGATAAGTAAAATTTATGTATGTTTACCTGAGCATGAGACATCATCTGAAATGCGAAAATCATAAGTTGCACTATCATCGTTATTACTGGAGTGGGTACTGGAACCTTCGGCGTAGAAACAAAAAACTGGACGTTTTCCACGAAACACCGAACTACTACACTATTCTCGACGCGTGTTTCGCCAACCAAGTTGGTATCTTCAGGAGAAGATTAAAACTTTTTAGTTTTAAGTTCAGTTTTAATCTTCTCCTGAAGATGCCAACTTGGTTGGCGAAACGCGCGTCGAGAAAAGTGTAGTAGTTCGGTGTTTCGTGGAAAACGTCCAGTTTATCGTTATTACTACTAATGCTATATATAGTATACCCCGTAGGTACTCATTTTTTGTAGAATTCTATATTTTCTCTCAGAACAGAAACCTTTATATGGGCTACATTTCTGATTGCATGCCTAGTGTTAGAGTAATCTAAGTAAAACTTGAAATACCACCCCATTTCGGGTCACTTCATCTAGTTACCAAAGCTCACCTCGGCGAAGGAAAACCCGGGATAGTCATATTGGACGATAACGAAGACAATAAAATCTTTATCATAATGTTTTCCGAATTATGTGGTTTATTTTTCCTCATGTACCTGTCTAATAATATTCTATTAAAAATACAAAAACATAATTCTAGAAACAATTGAATGACTATTTACGAACTATGCACAATATCACTCAAGGAATCATCTTGTAATCATCAAATTTTGTAATGCACATTATACATTTTGTAATGAAATGGCATTTACAAATTTTGCGGATATCTTCATTTTTAGTACACGTTTTCACATATATTTAATGTTTTTCATGTTTTGCTTTAATTATGCTGTACCTCCCAAAAAGAGGGTGCGAAAGAGTGGCAATTTGTTGTAACAGAACTAGTTACTACATACGTTTTAAACCATATGTTAACTAATGGACTTATTTTCTAATCTTATCCCATCCAACCTCCCCAGCAACCTTTTATACGCAAGAGAGGACGCAAAATATATATGGCCTACAAAAATTTAACATGCGCGCGTTTAAGACGATACGTGCCCCCAATGCCTCCCCTAGTTACTCTTCTGTACCAACTTTGGAAGTTATGGACAGAAGAAACGTAAAGACTTTTCGTTTAATACTGGTAGGGTGGAGCCTGATGAGCTGAAGGGGGTAACTACCTATGCAAAAGAAGTCAAATATAATTTTTAATACAAATTTGCCTATGTATACAACAGAGACTTCTAAAAAGACCTCCAGCTCACCCTTAGAGGAAAGGGGAGGATAACTAACATAAAATAATATAATAAAAACTTGTATAATTTTCTAAAATGCTTATGTATTGTGTTATGACTTGGACAAATCATAAATTTACTTATTTAGTTTCATTTGGTTGAAGATTTAATTTGTTGTAGGTCCCATTTGTGAGGGGGGGGGGTTGATAAAGTGCATATACATGCGACGCCGACATATTTTCATAGGCTTTTAAGGCTGATATAATGTATCTACCCTCTCTATTTTACTTTTACGTCCATGTTGTGGATCCATTGGATCATTGAGGTCAATGGTGTTATTGCAGTCATTGGAGTACAATGTAATCATTGGAGACGTGGGATCATTGGGGTCATTAAATAGGCAAAGTCAACATTAACACTTTTTAGATTAGCGCCCTTTGCGTTCTATTCGAGTTAGAGACTTGCGATTTTTAATTTTCGGTAGCCTATAGAGTTGGTTTGAATGCCCAGAAGTCGCTACGCTATGACTTAAACGGTTCGCCGTCCACACCCCAGAAACCCACCTCATGTTGAAATTTGAATTCGCAAGATTTCAGAGACATACATGATAGACTAAGAAGGATGCTGTCGAATAAAAACTCCATCACGGTACACATTAAGACCTCCTCAATAAGTTCTATGTGTTTGGTCGTTGTCCTATATCTTCAACCCATTCCCAGAACCCGTAAGCCACCCCTTTGCATTTAAGTTCTCTGTCTCATCAGCATGATATATAGATGACGAACAGTAATGAACGAGAGCCTCGGCTTCTTTTCTCGCCAGGAGAAATACAGTGGTGATATCCATATTGACATCCTTAGTGACATGGATGTCACTACTGTGTTTCTCCTGGCAAGAAACGAAGTCGAGGCTCTCGTTCATTATTGTTCGTCGTAAGATATATCATAAACTCAATAAAGTCGAAATCGAATCCACGATTTATGCTGAATATTTACATTCGCTTTTTCCAAATTCATTAAATTATAAAGGGTGCTCCATTTAAAACAAGGAAGTTAGTCGATGCACAAAAGTACATAAACACAAAAAAGGTAAGAAAGGATACAAATAACCTTACATATTACATTTTAATATTTTATAACGATTATAATACAAATAGGTATGCACTAAAAATTCATTCTGCATATAATTATGATGAAAGCTAGAATAGCGATGCCCACAAAAATCGACAAATATTTTTGGTTTACTATATTGTATAGTCGCTTACCTATGAAGTGAAGTATCTGTAAATAGAATACACATTTGCCTTACAGAATGACGTATTGCTGACTTGTAAAACCTGTAAAACATAATTCGTTAATGGAGTTGTTGAACTGCCAGCTTTCATTTTATATTATCTTTGATCCTCCTAAAGTTAGTCAAATGTAGATGGAGGTTTTATAGAGGCAAGTTGTAACTATTTAATTTAGCTAATTTACAGAGATTAATGAAACAGGTTCCAGTAATTTTATAATATTGTATAACTGCAGATTAAAACAAAAACTACAATAAAACTTAATTTTAGTTACGTACGTATTTAAATAAACAAATAAATGCGATTATTACACCAGTATTCCACCTGCTGTGTATGCGGAAGTAAAACGCAAAAATTCCACAGTTTTATCGTAGTAAAGCATATGGTTTACTAATACTGTACGTCAATAAGAAAAGAAACTTGATCTTGACCGCTACGGCTCACTAGGTCACTGATTTCTCTGACTTCATAACTTTCACTTCCACACAAGCATGTCACCGTAATGATAATGTTCTATTTACAGATTTATTTACTTTTTATGAGTAGACAAACGAAATTTTTTCATCACATCCTATTGTAAGTCAATGAAATATTAATTACACATATCCGTTTTCTTTCACATTTTAGAATTTCACAATTCATCGATATTGAAGCTAACAAACTTAGTTGATCTCATTATTTTTTGTATTATATAGGAGAATGTATGTATATATGTATGTGGATAACAAAAGTAGATAGGTAGGTATTGCATATCCAAAATATTCTGACGTGTCCAGATTCTAAGTTCGAACAGAAAAAAATGTCTGTCTATATGTCGGTCTGTCCACCTGTGCATTCATCGGCCTCTCTATGTGTATATGTCTGATGACAGTTATTATGTACACGAGAACTCGAAGACGCCTTAAGATTCAGTGGCGGCTGGTAGAATTGAACATTGTCGTATTTTCGTAAGGAGGCATGGGACTCACATCATAGTTCAGAGGATGATTACTAGACGAAACAATTTTTCGAAAATTGTCTGCCTCTCCAGAACATCTTGGAAACGGCTTGCGAAATATTGTTTTTCACAATTACCAAGTAAATACAAAAATTGTATTATTGTACTTTTTTGCAAAATTTTCACTATTTAAAATCTCAAAAACTAAATGTTGGAATGAAAGAAAATAAAAATTCAACTTTTACAGATTTAGAAATTTAAAATCACAGATATAAAACGACTTTGTATTTACTCGGTGATTGTGAAAAAAATATAATTTACAAGCCATTTCATTTTTAAGGTTGTTTGATATTATAGCCTTCTACTTAGGTCTAATATGTAAACATCCCCTCAAATATGGTGTGGGCCTCATGCCTCCTTACCAATTCAAATTCCATCAGCCGCCACTGTTAACATTATTAACTTGAAAGCTGGAGAACTTACATCATATCATCAGGATATGGAACTGATTTATCTTTAAGTTTAATCGGTGAATAGGTAGGGGGGTAAATGCTAGAAGGTATCTAATACAGTTTTCCTTTTCCCATAGACCTCAAATGATTTAAGTTTTAATACATCTCAACATGTATGAATAAACTGTAAGGTCTGCAGTGTAATTTTTTTCCATTAATATTTTCCTTTATCACTAACTGCAATATTCCAAGCGGGATTGTATAAAAAGATAATATTTAAAGCTCAACTAAGGGGTTATTTAAATATTAGGAGTATCATTTAAAATCTATTTTTGTTAACGAATTTTAACCCAAAAGATTAACATGTTAGAATCGACTCAGAGCAGGGAATGCAAATTACCAATACAGTTCCACTATACAACTATAATAAATGTATCTTACAAACATTTGCATATTATGTACTTATATAGCATACCATATACTTATTAAGTATACTATATATGTATGTGTAAATGTGACCCCCACAGAACTCTCAGAATAATTTAATACACTTATTTATGTATCTTTCAGAAGAAAGAACAATTCGTCAGCTGGTTGTGTTCTTATATCTTATACATTCCCTCTGATTTACTTGACAGACAAAAACAGTTTTTAATTGAAAAGAATTGTATGCAAAAAAAATGTATACTAAATTGAATAAGTATTAGCCCATTCTTTACATCTAAATAATGTATGGTAAATGTATGATGTTCAAGAACGATTCAAAGTCCTGTTGCAACATTACATCCTATACACCAACCGGTACCAACAGGATTTTATTTTTTTTTTTTTTTTATTGAAAACTCTAACCAATACATTACATAGCAAAACAGTTTTCTTTCTCACAGACTGTTTAGAGTTAGATCAATTATTGACGAATTAACTATGAGATACTAATTGCATAATTAACTTAAAAGGGAAATGTAAATAATTACTATACATATATTATTATACACATGTATAACATAATATTTATACATACATATAGCGTTAATATGAATTATTAGCACGCTTTCCTTTGTTAAAATTTTACGAAACTGAAAACCAAACAAATTAACATTGCAATTACCTAGCTGACATAAATAATTACGTGACAGAATAATATTTAATTTTGTTTAATAAAAGTGAAAATGTCATAGATATAGTCATTAAATCTTAAGAATAAAATTAATTTATTGTAATTAAGAATAAAATTAATTTATCAAATAAGATGAAAATACGTAGAACACAATTCCTCACATTGCAACCCCTTCCTTCATTAAGTTAAAATGAACAGATCATCTAAGAAGAAGTGAGTAGGTTAAATGGACTGTAACATAATGATGTTCCATTCAAAACAATCCACTACAAATCTGTCAAAATTTCTGCTGCGGTGAATACTCGTCTCAATTAATATCGGGTTTATTTTTAATTAACGTAATAAATAATTCGGGATTTAATAGTTATAAAATTCAGTATACGATGCTACAGAAGTTAATAGTAAATTGAATTATAAAATAAATTACGAAAGAAAATAAAAGAGTGTTTTGGTTACAAAAGATAATAAACTTTCCATTTTGGTTGCAAGAATTTATTTTACCTTTGAACAGTTTGTATCCTTGCACTTTTATTAGTGATTTTTCAGTTGAAATACGTAAATACACATATAATGAGTTGAATTCTTCTAAGAATCTTCTAAGAATGAGATTCTTATACAAAACATAACCTAGGACTGTTTTCGAACATGCATGTCAAATACCTCTATGTAAGGAGTAAGGATTTTAATAAGTAAGGAAGTTATTCAGTAGTAAATTGTTATTTCTCAAGTGTGTTTCCCAACTAAATCTCTTTTGAGGGGCACTAAAAATTCTTGAAGTTAAATTTTATTATAATCTATGGATGTCTTTATTATGTATTTTCAACCAGATACATTCCAAGATAAACAGTTCGTCAATGCGAAACTTTTAACAGATAAATTTAATAAATAACTAATAAAAATTCAATTCTGCCAATCAACCGTTATTAGCCTTATTTTTAGAGTAATATATAAGTTAGTATGAATTCCTTTAAAAAAATTTAAAACAGTTCTCCAAAATAATAAATATATTAACAGAGATTATAAGACGACATATGAAGAAAAGGTTTTATTTCAAAGGGAAAAATTATTATACAGGGTGTTTCGCATAAGAACCGACACAGAGCAGGGGCATGTCGCGGAACCTAAAATATGGTGATTTAACGCAACTTACCTTTATACCAAGTTGCACCCCTGAGAAGTTATAGGCCTTCAAAGTGGGGTTTCAAATTTCGAAAAAAAGCAATATCTCAGTTATACTTGAACATAGAAAAACCAAATTTGGTAGACGTTGTGAGTGTACCAAGAGCATTAATCGACAGTAAGTAGAGTTCAATCGAAGCATTTCAAAGAGTTGATTAGAGATGATGCACCATTGAAATGTGACAGAATTGTTTAACCCGTTGGCGGACTTAAAAAATTTTCATTTTATTTTATGAGGAATTTTATTCTAAAACTTTTCTTACTATGTTATTTTTCAAAAAACTTTGTCGTTTTCAAGAAAAACTCGAATAACTAAAAACACCTATTTCAGCAGTGTTATTTAAAATCATGGAAAATTCAAAAGTTGGCTATGAAATTAGACGTCAAACTTGACAATCAGGAAAAAAGTTACTTAATTTTAGTTAATTGTTTGCTGAGTGTTTTGAAAATGGCCGGAAAGTTTTCATTTAGCGAACAAGTTGTCATGCTATTAGTGTTAGGTTTCTGTGAAGAAAACTGCAGAAGAAGTGTTGAATAATATCGGAGAATTATGGTTAGAGACTTTTTAAACCACCAGTATCCAAATAAATGGATTGGACGAGGAAATAATTGCCCACAAGTTTGGCCTCCACGATCACCAAACTTCAACAAATGTGACTTTTTTCTTTGGGGGACGTTAAAAGAATTTGTGTATTCCTCGCCAGTTGCGTCCCGAGCAGAATTGTAGAATCGCATTACAGATAAATGTAATGTCATTAGAAACAATCAGCGGTTATTGGAAAGAGTAGACTTCAATTTTCGACGAAGAATAAATTTATGCCTGAGAGCAACCGGTGATCATTTTGAACAATTTCTGCAAAGTGCAAATCTGTTATTTCTGTTGTTTAAGTTGTTTGTTTTTCTATTAAATTATTCTTATTCCAACGTGTTGGTTGATTGTCAAGTTTAACGTCTAGTTTGATAGCCAGCTTTTGAATTTTCGATGATTTTAAATAACTGCTGAAATAGGTGTTTTTAGTTATTCGAGTTTTTCTTGAAACGACAAAGTTTTTTGAAAAATAACAAGAGTAAGAAAAGTTTTAGAATAAAATTCACCATGAAATAAAAAATTTAATTCTCAGGGGTGCAACTTAGTATAAAGGTAAGTTGCGTTAAATCACCATATTTTAGGTTCCCCTACATGCCCCTGCTCTGTGTCGGTACTTATGCGAAACACCCTGTATAAGCGAGACTCCTCAAAAACAATTAACCGCATTATTTGATGTGCACGATAGACGTTGCACGTCGCATCTACATTTAGAACAACTTTCTCAAGCACTATTTACTTATGTATAATATATTTTCAGTTAGTTGCGAATATGGAACACAGATTTATGTCTTTATGTCATAAACAGCTACATGGCATATTCTGGGATGGTAGGAGATAGGCCTATATATTCGTTATCTGCGTTTTCTTACTTAATAAATTTATTATTTATAGTTTTACTACTAAGCAAATTTTAGATGTAATGTAGTTTAAATATTCAGTTTAAGTCCATACTAAACGAAATCTTTATTTCTAAAATAATGTTATAATAAAATTAGAGGGCAAAGAGGAAAAAAGAGGCAGGAAGCTGATTGGGAAAGATTTTATAGCAGACATTTATTAAAAAACATATAATTATTCCACATACTATAGATTTTGTGTTATTTAGGTGAATGCTGTGTCACCCCAGTTAGAAGATCTATGGTGGGTTTCATCCTCATAAGAAGTGGAATAAGTATGTTGTTCAGAATGTTTGGGTTGCTTAATAATTTCGAATGTAGTTGTTTCTTGTCCACCGCTCACAAGTTTCTTAAGTCCCAATATTGCACTCAAAAGAAGTGCTATTTTACCCATTACTAACGCAAGACCTGACATGACAGCGATACCCTGATACGCCATAGCAAGAAAACTTCCCTTTATGGCTAGAGCCCAGTACAATGCACTGTTACCCCCACGTCTATGTTTTTTCCTTCCTTCTTCCATAAGTCTTGGCATAGGCATATCCACATGACGAGAGTCGAGAAGTCTGAAAGGACATGATTTTTATGATTTCTAATTGTCATCTCACAAATACATACTTAACTAAAAATGTATTTAGGTAAATAAAAATACACGATACCATTAATGTATATGTGATGACAGGAATCGTGATGGTACTTTAACTTTCGTTTTCCTTATTTACAAACTTATTTGTAGGGAATTCAAAATTGCGCACGCCTAAATAGCTAATTAACGGAAAGCTGATAATAAATAGAGAAACAGATTATTCTTTGAAAGGCTGTATAACGTAATTTGAGATTATTAACCTCATTAAGGAAACTTCGGACTTATATTGTGAATTTAGACCATTTTACTCAAAACTCTCACGAATATGTTCTCTCTGAGAGTAAACTACTAAATGAAACACCCTACTAAATAACATATCATAAATTAACTGGTTGCTAAGGAATAAAAAAAATTTTTAAAAATAAATTTAACACTACATATATTAAAAAAATATGGAAACGTTATTTAAATATTTTCATTTAGATTCGTTACAGTAAATTGATTTAGATTCGTTATGTCATTGAACTACTAGATCAAGCCATATGAACGAACCAATGTCATTAAGCAGAAGCCTATAGGGAAGCCCAGGCTTGTAGATCATTTAGTCGTTCATTTAGTTTTCACGGTGAGCATTTTCTGTTGTTTAGTAAATTTGTTTTTTATAATGCGATAAATTATGGGTAAATGCGTAGTGATGCACTAAAAAAAACAAAACTGAATGTGCATGTGATCTGAAAAACGTATTTTAATAAATACTGTATATTGTCGGATGTTCTGGTTTATGTATTTTCGTAATTCCAGAGAAGCCTTCCAAAGTTTATGCACCGTCCATCGTGTTTTTACTGAATAGCGGCAACACTGTGACAATTGCGGCAATTCTTGTAAGTACATAATTTAAAAACTGACTAATTGACTATTGACTAACCTTCTATTTAGAATAAATGTATATTTTGTGTCATTTGAATAAATGAAATAAAGTCATGGCGTGATTTTTCTGAATGCACCCCTGTTTAAGTAATGGCGGCTTGTGTTTCCTTACACCCGTCCATACTCCTGGGACGTGTGGCCCATAACTGAGCTTTGATTGTTCACATGTGCTTGATCTAGTTGATCTGCGGTTATAACAAAATCAAACACCTTTAACTCTTTTTCTTCCTTTTACTTTTGTATCTCTATTTAACAGAAACAAACAGATCAAATATGTTCACGTACAGATATTATAGGTACAAAAACTCAGCAGATCAATAATGAATGACAACAAAATACATATACCGGGTGCGCCATAGAACTTAGTATAGCCATATATCTCGAAAACTACATTTTTTATAAAAATGTTTCGGATAAAATTTGTTCGATCTTGACAATATTTTCAAGGTCATTTGAAGGTCAAGTGGGGTGTATTTTTTTATCTGAACCATTTTTTTTGTCTCATATGGGAAAAAAACTACTTAACATCACGTGATATTACAGATTTATAAATCGGTTAATATTCCGGAACTTTATTTACAATCCAAAATCCAACTGACAAAATTTTACTCGATTTATCACAATGGTGATATTTGATGTTATAGAATTTTTAAAATACCGGTGATTTTGGGAAATTGTGACGTTTTCTACAGTCGCCAGAAAGTCCTCGATACGATAGGTGTGGATTTAGTCGACGACATTCCCGCGACTGTGAAATATATTCGACCAGTATTTTAAAAATTCTAAAACGTCACAAATATCACGATTTGTGATATATCAGGTGAAATTTTGTCAATTGGATTGGATATGTGTTAGTGATACCGAAACATATTGTAAAATGCACCGTGTTCTAGGTATATGGCTGTCTTAAGTTATATGGTACACTCAGTGAAGAATATAATAATAATAATTATAGTAAATGATTCTTAACAATTAAATAAAAGTATCAGTCTCACTTAACAAAAGTTTCAGTAGGTATTATCTTCATACGTATATTAAAATTAAACAATCAAAGTTTAGTTCCCAAATATGGGATTGTAGGAATTAATCCCCGTTATAACCCAGAAACCCGAATGAATTTATAACATATGTTGATATTTCTAATTGAGATAATACATATACATATGTAGATGCAGTGTAGCCCACTAAGAACCAAAACAGATCTGTAATTTTTTATTTATTATCAGATTTCATTGATTTTGATGTCAAAATGTAGGGCACAAAGTTAAAAAAAAAATTCAAAAAATTTGTTTGAACAGGATGAGACATTTATTTGATATCTTCAATTCAAGGTCTACTGCAATATTTTCGGAGTCGAAAATTGAGGTGTCCCGGTTTTTAATGGGTCACATTTTATGTCCCTATAATAAAAAAAATATATATTGGGCATAAATATCATCATAATAAATATCATCATTTTTACCGTGTGTAATTTTGGTTTTTTACTTGCTATTTTCAGTTATTAGACGTACATACTAGTGCAATCATACTAAGGAAATATAAAATACTTACCTACTTTTTTTAAATATTTCATTATATTTAAAAAAGTATTCTACATGCCCATGGTAGAATTAAAATAGTAAATATGTACTGATATGTGATGGTAACATAGTAAAAAAATAGGTAACATAGTAAAAAAAATTGTTATTACTTTAAAGTTCTCCTTTAAAGAATGTAAATAAAAATAAACAAAGTTTTAATCGCATATCATCCATCCACATTGCTCTGTCATATTAATGAAAATACTAACTAAAATACTACTTTCATGCGAACTTTGATACTGTCTACAATTACCGGGTGCGTCATTTAACTTAATAGCAGCCATATTGGATATTTTGAAAAATATATATTTTTTAACAAAATGTTTCGGATAAACGTTGTATGTTCTTAGTAGCGTAAAAAAATGCTCATATATAACTTTTTGACCTTGACAAAGTTTTCAAGAATATTTGAAGGTCATTATGTGTTTTTTTTTTTGTTTATCACATTTTATCACAAATGGTGATATTTGCGCCATTTTATAATTCCTTAAATTATTATTCGGAGATAGACAGTAGTAGTAGCTGTGGGTACTCACGTCTCACTTTTTCGACGATTTTTTTGACATGACGTTTTCTACAACTGTGAAATATCTCCGACCAGTATTTTAAGGATTCTAAAACGTTACAAATTTTACCATTTGTTATAAAGTGGATCAAATTTTGTCAATGGAAATGTAATAGTCAATGATAAATCAGTTCACCAAATCATCAGGGTCATTCCATATCAAATCGACTAATGGTTGGAATCGACCCCTTTTGATTTGGACGAATTTTTGGTCAGAACTTTTCTTTTATCATATAACGGAGTTCTGCCAAAGGAAAAAAATTTAAAAAATCTTTTTCGGAAGTTATGCAAAATTCAAAATTTCACAATTTTCCTCATTTTTCAAATGTGTTTTTCAAATATCTCGAAAACTATTATAGTTACAAAAATGGTTCAACTTTGTTTTAAAGGGGATACTTGGGGCTACAGAAAAAAAATATTTTCCAAAAATCAAAATCATTTTTTTGCAAGATTTTGAAAATTTTTGCTCAATTTTTTTTTTCTAGAGTACCTCTAACCGGTCTTAAAAGATTCTGATTTTTAAGATGGGGATTTTTTTCTTTCAAGATAAATTTTTTGAAGTTTTTGAAAAAAAAAATTTTTTTTCTTTGGCACACTGAATAAAACAACGATAAATTTGCTTCTAATTTTTAATTTTAAGGCACAAAAATTAAATTAAAGACGAAAAAAAGTAAAAATAAAAACAGTTGATAGAACGTTTTTATTTATTTGGTATTTTTTATTTTAGTTTTAGTATTTAAATTACTAATTACAGATAATTAATATTATCTGTAATGAAAAAATATTTTTTGCGACGCTGATTTTTTTTTATAATATTTATTGCCCTGGGAGTTGAATGTATGTAGCTTAGGTATTAGTTAGTTTTCAAGATGCGGCGCGACCTCTTGACACATTTCTCATAATGCATTGCAGGATTAGAATATCTTACTCTATATTATCTTAACGACTACTATAGAGAATAGAGACCTCTGGAGAGGTTCATAGTAATTATCTAGTAGAAAAAACTTTAGTAATAAACATATAGATGACAGAGTATGTTTCTTCTTAACTGATTGTCAACTTATTACCAAATAAATAAAAACGTTCTATCAATTGTTTTTTTTTTAACTTTTTCACGTCTTTAATTTAATTTTTGTGCCTTAAAATAAAAAATTAGAAGTAAATTTATCGTTGTTTTATTCAGTGAGTGCCAAAGAAAAAAAATTTGTTTTTCAAAACTCAAAAATTTATCTTTTTGAAAGAAAAAAATCCCCATCTTGAAAATTTCAGAATCTTTTAAGATCAGTTAGAGGTACTCTAGAAAAAAAATAGAGCAAAAAATTGTTAGGCTTCCATTTTTAAAATGAGAAAAATGGTGAAATTTTGAATTTTGCATAACTTTCGAAACATTTTTTTTTATTTTTTTTTCCTTTGGCAGAACTCCCTTATATGATAAAGGAAAAGTTCTGACCAAAATTCATCCATATCAAAAGGGATTCCAACCATTGGTCGATTTGACATGGAATGACCCATCAATATCCTATGAAGTTTACATCGAATTAAAAAAATTTTCAGATAAAAATACTCCCTTTACTAAAATACTTTTTATGTAGAGTAAGATTCTCTTTAGAGAAATATTGGCGTATATTAAAAAAAAATCCCTTAAATTGACCTTAACCACGTTGTCAAGCTCACAAATTCATAAAGCAATGTTGTTGCTCCTATAAGGTCAAACAACTTGTATTCGAAACAACTTTTCAGAAATGCACGGTTTTCGATATATGTGGTTGTTTCAAGTTAAATGGCGTACGCGGTATACACGATAGACACGAGTTTGGCAATATTAAAAATGAAAATTTTATTTAGGTCAACTATTATTTTCGTCTCATTTTTTTTCATTCGTATAATCAAACTTCACACTTGTCACCCTTCTACTAAGTACGATCATCTAATGAAAATAATAGGAATATTTTGCATGACAAATACAACTGAATATAAAAGTAATGAATGAATACGAATAAAAGTTACTTCATTCTAATGCTTCATCACAATTACCTAGCTGAAGTATCACGTAACAACTGGGATAACTCTTCAGAATCAAGTTTTTGTAAATTTGTTTCATTCAAATTTAAATCGAGGTACGCACTCTTCGAAGATCTAGCACTTCTAGTTAAATTATCACCATCAAGAACACTTAATCTTTTCGAACGAGATACCTGATCTGCAAACTTAATAAGCTGTATCTTTAAACATTTAAATATTTCACTTGTAGGTGCACATTCGTCAAATACTTGTTTTAATATATCGAAACCATTTAGTTCTTTAGCACTAATTAATGATATAAGCGAATAAATTAATAAATAGTCTCTAGTGTGCATAGCTGTTACCGTAACTAAATGTGTATAAGAACTATGGTTATTATAAACTGAAGCTTCATTTTATTGATTGAGGTGCGTGATATTCAAATGTTTTAGAGCGTACAATTTAGCATTTTCTTAATAGTGCGAAAATGCACGTAATTCATTTAATCTATCTATTAATTGTATAAACGTACATATCTAATATATTTTACTATTAATGGCTAAAAAATATAATGTCGATTGAAGATAAAATAATCGGTGTATATACCTCTGAAATTAAAACAATGCGATATAGCAAGATAATAATTTGTAATAAATCTTTAAGAACGTGGTGACAAACTTTTGACAGAAAAGTTATATACATATACACGTATGTATATGTACACTATGTTTGTAACCCATTAGTGTATAATCACAAATGTGTTGTCAGCCGCTAATAATCTATATGTATATATTTCAAAATATCTTCGGTTTAAAGGTAAAACACCTAACCAATTATTGTAAGAAAACTGCAACAATCTAACAAAAACGAAAAAAGTTGCAATAATGTAGGTCATAGCCTAGTTAAAAACTAATACCACATCCTGGAAGTTTTTCATATTTTGTATTTAGTAAATCGCAGCTTTTTTAAGAATCAGCTTGACGTTAGTTAATAAGTTTTACCTTTAAACCGACGATAGGTAGGTATATCAACATTAGGGTTGTGTTTCGTTGAAGAAATCATCAAATCATATCTTTCATTATCTGGGGAACGCCTTCGTTATATTCAGTAAGAGAATTACCTAAAAATCTATAAGCTTCGTATGAAATAAAAACAACGAAACTACTAAAAAAATATTTTCTATTTGAAATACAAAGTGCATTGAGAACACAATTACTTTCACATCCACGTAACGGAGTGGAAGTACAGTATTGATGAAATTTTTTTTAAAAATTTGTATTGGCTAGATAGGCCCAAAATGTTCTGAAACGTCGAGGTTTTAAGTTTAAGCGAAAAAAATTATATCTGTCTGTCTGTCTATTAACCTTTTTTGTGTGCACAATATCTCGAGAATACTTTAAATCAACTTGAAATTAATAATAACTCTTGACGATATCTGGAGCTAGATTTTGCGCTTAATCGGTTTAGGGGTTGGTGAATAAATGGGGTTAATACACTTTTTTCTTTGTATACCGGTAATTCATAAACGATACAAGACATGCTCCTCAAATTTGATACAAGTGTACAACATAACACAGTCTGACCATTTTTTTAATTTGAAAGCGTGAGAGGTTGAGAGAGTTGAAGGGGATAATTATTCAAAATAGGTTACATAAACTTTTTAACATCATTTTTAGTAATTATGGAGTAGACGGTATGGGGGTAATTAAAACAAGTATAAGGGAATTATTCAGAATTTGTGAAAACGTATATGTCTTGCCAAGCTAAATCATAATGTTTCGATTTGGTTAATGGTGTTATTTGTTGTCGCACGGTAGAAGTGGGGCAAGAGGGTTGTATTTTAATGTGGATTAAAAAGAGATTCAAGTGACATCTCATATTATAGATTTTTGAGGTAGAGGAATTCAAATATGAATTAATAAGCCTCTATTCTCATTTTATTTCCACATCCACATAGTGGAGTGTAAGTAAATATAAACGTAGGAAGTATTCACAAAACCTTTTTTTGAAAAAATGTTATCGCTAAATAGATGTAAATTTCTGAAACGTCCAAATTTTAAGTTTAAGCGAAAAAAAATCTCTCTGTCAACCGTTTTTGTGTACATAATAATTCTAGAACGCATTAAGATATAAACTTTATGTTTGAAACACTTATCTGCCGAAGTCTAGAGCTGATTATATTTTCAGCTTAATCAATTAAGGGATTAGGGGATAAATAGGACTAAAACATTTTTTCCTAATATACAGGTAATTTGATTTGGTACTTCAAATTTGATTTTCTGGTGTATACGACACCAGAAAAAATCTGAAAATATAACATATTTTAGCTTAATAGGACTGGGGACTAGAATAAAATATAAGGAAAACAGTTTTAAAAACTTGGTGTGTAGCCAAGCCAAATATTAACATACATTCATATTTGCTTTTAGCTGTTGATGTTTTTGTTGTACGCAGGATAGGAGGGTGCGGTTATTTTGTTAATAAATTAATAAATATATTCATATGATGTGTCGTTTTATAGGTTTTTGAGATATAATTTTGCGATAGAAAATTCAAATAATACATTTATTACAAGTCATATCGGTCACAAAAGTAATATCGGTCATGACAGTAATAGTGGTCAAAAAGGTCATATAAGTCATAAAGATCATAAAGGTCATATGAGTCATAATTTTCCTAACGGTCATACGAATTATATTGGTGATAACTGTGATACAGGTCATATTGCTCATACATGCCATAAAGACGATAAGGGTCATATCCAAATATCACTCTTTTAATAACATTAATAACCTTAAGCGATTTAGTCAAGTTAAATATGGAAAAATTGGATGTGGAAGCGGTTATTCCATTTACAGCGGTTTTTATTCACTTATTGCGATTTAAACGACCTAGAACTAAGGTATTTTTCACAAAAGATTGGTTTTCTATACTAAAATAAGTGAGAAAATCTGGAGTAAATATACATGAACGTATCTAGGAGGTATGAAAAATATTTGGGAAATATCGGAAGTATCCTGATACTTTACAAACAGTAAGGGAAATATTGTATGTTGGGAGAGCAGTTGTACAAAGTTTTGGTAAGCTATTTACCACATATAATTTGTAACCCAGTCTATATCAGTAAATTGAGTCAACTTTTTAATCACTTCCATTGTCTGAAAAACTATACTGAAGTAAATTACTAGCTGAAAGGCACACATCTAGCCGGATATACATAACTTAACTACTTGATAATAGCACAGTTAATTTTGCTAACCACATTCCAGTTAAGACTATATTTAGAATCATAAAAATCATAAATATTAAATAATAGGCACGCATACCTTTCCATTCGATTCCTGACATGTTCTAATAAAAGAAGTAGTGCCACCAATTCCTTTAATTACTAAATAAGGACAATGCCTACTTTTAATATAAATCACTGGGTCAATCTAGTCTTGTGAACTATGCGTGCGAACTAGTAGAAACAAACATTTAAATTACATTACGTTTTGTTCACTTCGTATACAAACCCGGAAATGTGACCGTTACGTTATTACCACTTTTCTTTTCGTTGACTTTTAGTTTGCAATATTGTTAACGTAGTATTTCTTCTGCCGAAATACAAATCTGTAAATATTTACCATTTTATCTTTTCATATTTTTTACTGAATGTATTTGTGAAAGACATTACAGATTAAAATTGATGTCAATAATAGAAGACGGTGATGTCTTAGAATAAAAATAGTGTTAGTAGGTAATAAAGTTAATAACGCTTTGAATGTTGGTCGTGGGGTAGACATTAGCTTCCCAAATCCAATGTTATTTACACTTCCCTAGTAACAATAAAATATTGTTTTAGGATAACAAATAAAATTCTGCATTTGTTATTAAAAATTAATTATTATTGTTTTTTATAAAAAAAGTAAGTGTATCAAGAATATAAATTATTATACTGTATATAAAAATTGTAAATGTATATAAACTAGACAAAGTTAATGTTTTATTAAAGGGAACAGAATTTATTGTCCCATGTCATATTTATGATAATTTCGATAAAAATAGGATATTTATATAAATTTATGGACAAATTCTGCCAAAAACTTAAATCTTCATCGATTTTAAAAGCATTTTTAAAATACTTGTGGGTATATGTATAATGCAGATTTAAAAAGCAATACGATTATCTCATCATCTCAAATCATCTAGCTTATTAGCAAGATGGTCTTAATAAACCATATTGGAATCCATACTGACAATATGAAACCTTAAGAAAAATCGAAGAAGGTAGTTATAGGAAATATTTATATAGATACGAGTAGAGAAGGTTTAGTTCTTTTAATTTTTTTATATATAATTACTTTAGAATTACAAGTTTTCAGACTGTTTAATAAAATTCTGACCGAGCATCAGACTACATTGGATGCCACACTAAGACATTTGTAAAAGTGACAGTATTTAACTACATTTTGCAAGTAATGCGAAAAATATAGCCCTTCAGGGGTGGCTGAAACCACCCTCGACATGATTTTTTCAAATGCAACCCTATGGCTTGTGACCCCTCATAGTAAAGCTGGTGGAAAGAGGAATCCAACGCACTGATCAAATTTTAATTTTTAGTATGTTTGTAGGGTTGCATACAATTAAAACGTAATTTTATAGTTTAATTTATTTTTAACGCAACAATTTCGTACTCAAAATGTGTGTTGTTTAGTTTTGGAATGTAAACCTTACTTTTCATATGTCCCCACAAAAAATTCCAAGCAATTTTTTGCCACAACTGATATTTGTTATTTTTTGCTAGTGTTTTTACACGGCCGCAAAGAGTAATTTAGTTTGTATGCTGTATTCAGAGTTTGAAACGAAGTGTTATTTCAAATTGGTGAAAATGTCTTATTTAACTGAATCACTAAAAATCGAAATTTTGATGATGATTGGATATGGTGATAGGGCGCGAACTCAATGCGAAGTTGTTCGCTTGTTTCGAGAAACGCATCCTGACTTGTCACCACTAAATCAAGGTACCATTAGTAAAATTGAGGCACAATATCGAGAGATGGGTCATGTCAGGAAAGTATCGAGTAAGAGGCAGGCTGTTGTTGATGACGACACGAAGTTGAATTTGTTGCTTGCTCTAGAAGAAAATCCAATCACTCCAGCCCGTCAACTGGCCCGTGATAGTAATCCTAATCACAAAACATTTTTCAAAATACTTAAATATGAGAAAAAACGCGCATATAAAATGCAACCTGTTCAAGAGCTACTTGAAGATGATCCAGATCGACGAGTGGAATTTTGCGATTTATTGATGACTTGTATTGATCAAAACCAGTTATCTTTAGAGTGGATAGTTTTCTCTGACGAGGCTACTTTTACATTAAATGGGCACGCTAATCGCCAAAATTGTCGTTACTAGGCTGAAGAGAACCCCCATTGGATGAGGGAACTTCATACTCAGCGCCCACAGAAAACAAATGTGTGGGCCGGAATAATACAAGATAGAATTGTAGGACCATTTTTCTTTGATGACACTCTTAATGGAGCAAGATACTTGCGTTTACTCCAGCACGAACTAATGCCAGTGCTATGTCATTTATTTCCAAACCCCTTAAACCCTAACTTGATCGACGAGAGGTTATGGTTTCAGCAAGATGGGGCCCCACCACACTATGCTGCCATTGTTCGTCAGTATCTGGACAGAATTTTTCCCGGTAGGTGGATTGGGAGGCGAGGTAATATTGAGTGGCCAGCAAGATCTCCACATCTTACACCACTGGATTTATTTTTGTGGGGACATCTTAAAAGTAGGGTTTAAATTCAGAAACCTACAAACATAGCAGATCTGCAGGAAAGGATAAGAGAGGAAATCGGAAAAATAACACCGCAAATGTTGCATAATGTAAGGGACGAAACCTACCACAGACTGGGATGCTGCCAACAAGTGAATGGTGCACATTTTGAAAAATTGTTACGTTGACAAAAAAATTTAATTTTTAAATTGTTTTAATTGTATGCAACCCTACAAACATACTAAAAATTAAAATTTGATCAGTGCGTTGGATTCCTCTTTCCACCAGCTTTACAATGAGGGGTCACAAGCCATAGGGTTGCATTTGAAAAAAATCATGTCGGGGGTGGTTTCAGCCACCCCTGAAGGGCTATATTTTTCATATTACTTGCAAAATGTAGGTATACATTTAAAAGTTGACGTGTCTCGGGAATTTTTTGAAAAATCATTCACCACCCCGCTAGCGAATATATTCCAGTTAAAGTTTCCACCGTGTAGATATGAAAAGAATTATAGCAAATATCATTTTACGATGATCATGTCAGAACGTCAATTAAATAAGTATTGAAATAAGGGATATTACGTGTTTCTAATAGTAATAGATAAATTGTATTTAACTTTCACAAAATGATTGAATAAGCTTCGGTATCATATCGACATCTGAAACTGTATATATTGATTTTAAGCTTCATCGAAATCGAAATCAGCGAAAGGATTTGGTAATAACTATTTACCTTGAAATAATTCAGAAATGCTCTTATCCCGTTATCTTAAAACAAAGTACTACACATAGTAATGTTTATTTACACATTATAGTTATTTACTTGAACATTCATAAATCACTATTTAAATACAGCTATAAATATTTTAAATCAAGAATTTGATTAAATAATTAACGAATAAAAAACTGGCGCGTACGAGTCTAAATCCATAAACCAATTTATATCTAGGAAATAAGCACAATGTCGCGATCCATGTACCACATATTCCAAGAGAAATTATCATAAAGTAGAAACTGCCTACGTAAAATTTAATTTATGTTACATATTTTATTTAAAATATATGTATATCACTTGCGTTTTTCTTTCTTTTTGCTAAACACACACACTTAGGCACACATTTTACTTTGTGAACAAATACGGTTCATCATTTTTAAAGCGAAAAGTTTCACTGAATTTCGCGTGTTTATTTCAATAGTTTCGGTAAATACTTGCGCACGTGGGAAATAAAACAAGGATGCGCCTTACTCTCGCGACAATCCAATGGAGGTGCAAGATCAAATTTGTAGGTCAGCGTACTCAACCAATCATCAGCACGGGGTAGTCGGCAAATATGTCAGTAAATCTCGTTGTGGGCGATGTTCGTATCTCACTGTATGAGAATTTCTTAGGAGGTCACCGAAGGAAGGAAAGGTCAGCCAGTGCCAAAGCCGTAGTATAAAACAACGAAGTAAGATTCGGGGGGGGCATCAGTTTCACTCAATCCTTAGCAATACTGTGTAGTGCCATTAGTGAATAATGAAAAAAATTGTGCTAGTGATACTAGTGTGTGCTGCTAGTGTTTTTTCACAAGACAGTTTCGAAAATGTTGGTGTACGTGTTGCCCTTAAAATTTACGATGACTGTTCAAAAGCCGATGGATTCTCTTATTGTTTAAAGAAAAAGGTTATTACATTTTTGGATAGACTAAGTCGGATGGACAAACTCTCTATATCAGACGGGATATTAATTAAACGAGCAAGTGATGTTCAAGATGATGATAAACCTACCATTACCGAAGAACAATTGGAAAAAATGTTACCCCATTCTGCTGACAAAAAATACGACGCCATCAATTCCATGCTTCTCGATAAAACTACTAAATTCATTGGCTCCAGAACCTTAGAAATTGTTGTGCCCAAGCTCTCTGCCGAAGATGTTGGTTTAGAAGAAGGTAAAAGTGCTTTGCTGCCCAGGTTTTTCAGAAATGATCATTAAAATATAATTTTTTTCAGGTCGAAAAGGGGGTGGAGGTGGAGGCGGTGGAAAAGGTGGAATGAAGGGCATGATGGGTGGTATGATGATGGGCATGGCAGCAAAAATGGCAGCAATGATTCCTGTTGCTATAGCAGGCCTATTCTTATTAGCTGGAAAGGCACTTATTACTGCGAAAATAGCCCTTCTCTTGTCAGGAATTATCGCCATTAAAAAATTGTTCGCTTCCAAACAAGGGGGTGGTGGAGGCGGACATGGCCACGGTTGGCAAGCGAGCGGAGGTGGTGGTGGTGGCGGCGGCGGCGGCGGCTGGCAATCTAGTGGAGGAGGCTGGGATAAAAGATCGATTAGCAATCCACAAACCATAGCATATAAAGCTTACAGCCCGAAATAACGAACCGAATTTTATTTTAGTTTATGACTTCCTCATTGTCATGGTAGAAATATTTGACCAATTTTATGGTCATCCTCCATTTTCTCTGTAATACCAGGTACTGATCTATCTTTCATCTATACCGTAAAGTATGTAAATAGTTATGACCATTTTGTTGAATTTTGATTTAGTTATTTATTTAAATTATTTTTATTTATAGTCAATAGAATAAACATTTGAAAAAATGCATACCATACAGTATTTTAATATTTTTTCATTCAACAAAATTCCTTTTAAATATCGTGGCACTTATGAAATTTTAACTATGAAAAAGAAATAGGTTTCATCAACAAATAATGTTTACCTCGTTTGCGATTAAAAATTACGTTAGTCTTTTAATTAAATTTAAACATTGCATCGATTAAGTACATGTAAAGTTTATTTTCTCTGTAAATTGTACCAATTGTTAATAAATAATGTGTTCATTAATACTAGTATTTACTTATAATTAATAATGATACTACTTCATTTATTGAATGTATTTTGATGCCTTAGAGTTCGAATAAAATATCTGTCTCGTGTATCTTATATCTAAAGATTATTTCATATATTTTTTTATCAATCGTCATCAAAACTTTTAAGAATAAGATATGCCTTTGATATATGGCAAGATTTAAATCAATATCTCCATCTTGTCATGATAATGACCATTTAAAAAAAAATAAAATAAATACAGCCCTAAATTATTTCGGCCCAAATTATTGAGCACCAATTTTAGAGTATTATTTGTAATATTTTCTTGCTATAATGAAAAAATGGGAATTTATTATTGTCATTTTAGTATTATATTCTCAAGCCAATATTTAAATTATGGAATATTTATTAAAACTCTTTGCTTTGTTTATTTCCTTTAAGGAATTTATAGAATCATGTATGTGATCCTACAACTAGATAATGTTATATATTTAATAGTATTATTATTAGAAAAAAATATATATAATAAAGAATATTTCTAAGACAAACTAAATGTGAATGTTTGTCCTTTGTAAAATAGGTGCACCGGGTTGTTCTTGAAAATAACTCACCCCCATTACTTTTTTATTTTTAAAAATATAATGAGATAGAAATATATATGTGACAAAAACCTACATATACATTTTATTTTAATGTACCGACTACCGACCTTTGAAAACAAAGACATTATGATGCTTAAACAATATAAATAAATACGTGGTTTAATACACAATCAAAATTACATTTCTATTTTCCCGTTTACAGTTCTAGTTTCCAGTTTGGTAAAATAATATCGGCTGAAATGTTACCGACCTGGAAACATTTTTATATATTTCGGTATTAACTCGAGGCGCTTCGGAAAAATTGTACCAGAACTTGGCATGTAAATTTTGCTCAAACGTGTCATAACTTTTTGCACTATTTAATTTCTTGCTTTAAAAAAAAAACGATGACAATAACGCATTTTTGGTTCTGTACTAAAATACATTTATTTAGATATTTATTTATACTTTCCAAGTATCAGCCGTGTATTTATTTTCAGAGATATCTAATGTCGGTGCATTAACAGTAAACCCCATTTTGAGTTAACTTTTCCAGGTATTTGATGTTTTATTGTGTTTTTCTTAGGAATTCTAAAGACGGCACATTAATGAGCTTATGAGTATTTATGTTCCTATTAAAAAAAAATTTAGAAAACATAACAATATTCAACTCAGTTCAAATACAAATAAAATTTTCTTTTCGCAATATTTCAACGCTTAAATAATGAAAACTGTCAATAAAAACAAGATAAATCAATGTTTCTACGACTATTAGATTCAAATTTAAATGTTTTAATAAACTCTTAGCACCCTAGATCAGTAGATGTAAATTAAAAAACAAATGACACTACTTCAAAAACTGACAAATTGTAGATATATAATTGTATTCAGAATCAATTTTTAAATCCACAATAGAAAATAAATAGGGCATGTCCTAAAAAAATTCCGAAGTTAGGCCAGTTAAACCAGAAGTAACTAAACGTTGACGACTATGACAATACAATCATCCCACTTTCGAGAATCACCCGGTATATAGGTTAGCATTTATTTAGATTACCTGCACATACAATAGTTTAACTGATATAATAATACGTGACTTCTGAATAACACTTCTGGATTTACCGAAAGAACAAAAAAAACTTTCAATGTTCAAATTAAATACCCTGTATATTGTTACATAATTGTATTCTACATAGAATTAGCTATTTGCCGCATGAATAGCATATACATTTTTGACATTTTCATAAAACAGCGTTACAAAAATGATTAAAGTATGCCTCTGGCAACGAAAATATGGCTCATCTTTATACATATACGGTATTTATATACAGTGAGGTCCATAAGTAACGGATAAATTCATTATATACGTAATTTACAATTTATGAGTAAAATCCCGAAACACGTCAATTTTTAATTCTAGAATGACATTTTTTGAGCCTAATTTTATACCTCCCCCTCCAACCCCCTTGGAGTGACAACTACCCCTTTAAAATTTTTAAATGGAACGAGGGTGCGTGTGATAGCTCATTTGAAAGGGTTTTTAATTCTCCATCTAGCAACATAACATTTTTATGTTACTAAGTAAAGAAAAGAACATGAAACATAACAGAAGAACAGTTTATATCAAATATTCAAACTGGGCGCCTGTTGCTTCTTGACAGTAATGGAGGCGTTGCTTAAATTCTTCTAAAACATTTTGTATTGTTTCGGGGATGATTTGATTAATTTATTGCCTTATTCTGCCTTTCAATCTTCTACGTTATTTGGTATGTTGAAGTAGACTTTCGATTTTAAGTAACCCCATAAAAAATAGTCAAGCGGGGTCAAATCGGGAGAACGAGCAGGCCACTCAATTTCACCGCGTCTACCGATCCATCTATTGGGAAAAACTTGATTCAGATCGGCTCTTACTTCTAATGAAACTCCGTCCTGCTGAAACCAAATATTTATATCAATTTCATTGGGGTTGCCATCATCTGGGAAAACCATTCTTAACTCTGGAACTAAGAAATTTTGCAAGAAATCCAAGTAACGCGCGCCAGTTAATGTACCATCAAAGAAATATGGTCCGATAATTTGAGAATTTATAATTCCAGCCCAAACGTTCACCTTCTCAGGATATTGAGTATTGACCTCCATCATCCAATGTGGATTTTTTTCTACTCCAGTATCTACAGTTCTGTTTGTTGACTGTTCCATTTAAGACTAATGTTGTTTCATCAGAAAAAATAATGTTTTTTTTTATAAATAAAGGATTATCTTGGCATCTTATCTATTTGCCATGATTTCGCAAAATTCCAATTGGCGATCAGGGTCATCGTCGTTAAGTTCTTGAACCAAATGAATTTTATATGGGCGGTATTTTTCGTTTTTAATAAGACGCAATATGGACGTTTTCCTAACATCATTATCGGCGGCAACTTGTGTTGTAGGTTTATGTGGATTATCTTGAATATCTAACAATATATCCAATTTCGATTCATCGTCTAAAATTTCGTTTCATACGAGATTTAGGAATATCTGTGACATTTCCAAATTCACGAAATTTGTTTTCTATTCTACTAACCGTAGACTGGGAAATGCGGCGGTCAGGATACTTAGTATTGAATATTTCGCATACCTGCTTCTGCGTTCTTGTTTTATCACCACATCCTAATAATATCAAAATTTCAATTCTTTGGATATCCGAAAGATTCATTGTTAAAATAATGATCAACTTGACGATCAGCGATAAATAACATAATAGAATAATAAGTTTTCATAGATGTAGCAAATAAAGATATTTAAATGTATAATTTTTTCTGATATGTAAAAATAAACCCCTTTTGCTTCTTTCTTTTGTTGGGTATTTTGAGCAGCATATCAGGGAAACCGATACATTTAAGTTGAATGTTGACACAGAATTAAATAAAAACGTCAGATTTGACAGATATTTGGTACATAGGCACTTGATTGTATACATTTCATAATAATAATAATTTTGAAATTATCAAATTTAATTTTTTTTGATGAAAAATATACAAAATTCAAAAAACCTTATATTACTGAATAGATAATTAAGAACCCTTTCAAATGAGCTATCACACGCACCCTCGTTCCATTTAAAAATTTAAAGGAGTAGCTGTCAGTTCAAGGGGGTTGGAGGGAGAAGTATAAAATTATGCTCAAAAAAAATGTCATTCTAGAATTAAAAATTGACGTGTTTCAGGATTTTACTCATAAATTGTAAATTACGTAGATAATGAATTTATCCGTTACCTATGGACCTCACTGTATAATAATTGAGGTTGTTCGTACACTTTTTTGCCACCTTTTTAAAATAATGTCGAATCTATAGGGTCTTCTTGTACATCTGGGCTTCAACTTCCTTATTCTAAATGGAACACCCCATAT
This sequence comes from Aromia moschata, assembly GCA_029963805.1. Classification (NCBI taxonomy): domain Eukaryota; kingdom Metazoa; phylum Arthropoda; class Insecta; order Coleoptera; family Cerambycidae; genus Aromia; species Aromia moschata. The sequence goes on from JAPWTK010000070.1 coordinate 671,415, forward strand.
ATTATTACAAATTTGGAAAGAGCACACAGTTTGTAGTCAAAAACATAAGATATACTTAAACCCAACCATTTGCGATTGCATTTGCAATTATTTGGTGTGTTTTTTTAAATGATAGATAATAGGGTCTGGAAAAACCGTCATAACTTTTTTTTAATTTTGACACGGTGTAAGAACATAAGGTTCCATACTCTGCAATACAAATAAATTCGAAAATGCTATACCAAGTGTTCAATTATTTATTGTGTCACATTTTTCCTATTTCAAATCGTGATAATATGTTTAGTTCAAATGGAACATTCAGTATTTTTTCAGCTTAAGTTATCTATCTTTCAATTTTCTTTTGCTCATATGCACATAATGGTCATATCTCTCTTTTGCTCATATGCTCATATGCTCATATGCACACAAGGGTTAAAGTTACTAATTTTCTTTGATTATATTATCAAACATTTGTCTTAAAAGTTGCCATTAAAGCAAAGTAGCTGTAACGTTCGTAAGGTGTGAAAATTTTAAACTCGCACTTTAAACTAACACTATTTATTTAACTAAGAATACAAACACGGACTAAACACTTACTACTAATACTAATTTATTTTATACAATTTATATTCGATTATTTATCTCAAGAATACCGCGGCGTATGTTCAAATATAGACTATCTTTCCCGCCGTTATTGCGGCTACTTATACTTGTCGCCGAAAACCCTAGGTGACGCGTAGATAGTAGAGAGCTCGTGCGCCTATTAGTGCCTTCAAAAATGATTTGGTAGGGCTTTAAACACTAAAAGCTGACACCTAGCTAAATCGATAGCTTATGTATAAACAAACTTCCAAAAAAAGTTGTCCAAAAATTGTCCTGTGCAAAAAGGCGTTATTCAAAATTTTTGAGTTATGTAGTGCGTCATATAGCCGAAGGTCTTATATTTCGTTGGTAAAAATGGTGTAATGTTCTCTGTAGCCGTTTGGTTGTAAGAAAATAAATTATTTTAAAAAAACCATTGCGCCTTATGGAAAACGCAAACTTTAAGAGCCTGTATCTCCGTTCGATGTGCACTTAAAATTAATTATTTTGCCGTGTTTTTACATTTATCACTCTATTACGAGGAAACTAGCTGTCTAATCAAAAAAAATGTATTCTCTATAAATTGAGCCCCAGGGCTTTCTGACTACAACGGTACTTTCAAAAAATATTTTTCGTGTAGAAATAAGCGAGTTATGATTTAAAAACCAACTCAGTAACAATATCTTCGGTCGCTTCGACTGCAAGCCTCGATCGCCCTCCCATACCGCACTATACCCCGCGGTCGAACATTGCCCAAGATCGTGATCTGTCTTAACATTAGTTTTACAAATGATGAACTAAACACTGCTTGGGGTAACACGTCTATTCAAAATAAATAAACTCAACAAACTGTTAAATAAACTTCACAAAAACATTGTTCTGAGTCTTCACCGATTTCTTCCTCAGTAGGTACATTTTCTTCAATTTCTTGGATTATATTTATGGTTAAGGAAACATTGAAACACGATCTCTGACCCATGCAACGACAAGATCCTATGCAAGGCATTTTATTTTTTTTACAGCTGCACCACTTATATTTACAATCTGAAAATAAGAATGAAAGTTTTATGATTGAAAGAAATATAACTTTTAATTATAGGTACCTTTCTTACATCGGCAGCTGCTTAAGATAGCCAGATCTTGTGGAAAAGGTGGAAGAGTTTGAAATAATGGTAGCAGTTGACCATTGATAAGTTGCCAACCATATTCGAGCACATTAAGTGGTTTAATAATAGGATTCAGAGCATTGAGCCAAATAGTGGTTTGGTAATGAGCTCGTAAGCAATGCTGTTTTAAACAATTCTCTGTAGGTGGTAATTTATCCAGTTTTTGAGGCTGCTTGTACACCACGTAAATTATTCAGTGAGGATATCTCTTCGTTGTTTGTATATAATCTTAAAACAAAAGTGTGAACACTTTTGAAAAAAGTATCGTCAAAATTAGCTGTTCCAATATAATCAAGTAATTTGTAATATATAAGATAGATTTTCCAACAATGTTTTTTGCCCATACCAGAAAATTGACTTGTAGTGGCACACCCTGTAATTGCGTGAAACGCTGGTAAGTTTTTTAATAACGCTGAATCTATTACTAAATTATGTACTGGAATAAATCGTGCATGCCCTTTATTTCCCGCCATCACCCAGATTTCCTGTGTTAGCTCCCTAAAGTGGGAAAGAAGTACCAAAACATCTGTATCTTTAGAATCAATAATACATTTATTATACCCAGCTTTTTTTGCCGACAAAATATGAAGCAAAATTCTGGTATCAGCTTCTTCGTGATTTGATACTAACAAATCGTCCACTAACTTAAAATTGCTTCTGTATTCCATAACTTCAAAAAATTCTCCACTTGTCACAAATTGAACCGGTTGCCTCTTAGATAATTCACATAGTTGTAATGATAAAACATTTGTTAATTGTCGTTTGTTATTAATTGAATTAATGAATAAATTCCACTGTTGAGGTAGAAGTACATCACCAGAATTAATTACTTTATCAATAGATGCTGTAGAGCCTCTTTTTATTCTGGTCATGTTTTTAATGGAGTGCTCTTGGTAGTTATCTAGAACTACATCAATCCTATCGGCGTTGTATTCATTTTTGAAAACAATGGATGATAATATGTTTATATATTCCCCAAACGTTTTAGCATTAGGTGGTTTACCCAGAGCTTGTACAATAAACATTCCATCGAAAATATGACAAATTTTTGTATTGTTAGTATTTGGCACCGAGCTTTTTGTGGTGCCATAATTTTCTATTATTTCCAATAATTTGCTCTAGACAAGCACCCACTAGTCAGAAAAACAATTCACCATAGATCAGGATCTTGGGAAACGTTCGACCGCGGTGAATAGTGCGGTACGGGAGGGTGATCGAGGCTTGCAGTCGAAGCGACCGAAGATATTGTTACTGAGTTGGTTTTTAAATCATAACTCGCTTATTTCTACACCAAAAATATTTTTGGAATGTACCGTTGTAATCAGAAAGCCCTGGGGCTCAATTTATAGAGAATACATTTTTTTGATTAGACACCTAGTTTCCTCGTAATAGAGTGATAAATGTAAAAATACGGCAAAATAATTAATTTTAAGTGAACATCGAACGGAGATACAGGCTCTTAAAATTTGCGTTTTCCATAAGGCGCAATGTTTTTTTTTTAAATAATTTATTTTTTTACAACCAAACGGCTACAGAGAACATTACAAAAATTTTACCACCGAAAGATCTCATCTTCCTCTGTCTGACGCACTAAATAACTCAAAAATTTTGAATAACGCCCTTTTGCACAGGACAATTTTTGGACAACTTTTTTTGGAAGTTTGTTTATATATAAGCTATCGATTTACCTAGGTGTCAGCTTTTAGTCTTTAAAGCCCTACAGTATGAACATTTCAGGCCTCTGCGCTCTCTACTAAAGAGCACGCTAGTCTCGTCTAGATCGACGTTCGCGGTACGTCTCGAAAGGGGTCGAATGCGGTAACGTGTCGGTGAGCTCCGCCGCACGCCCGACCGGCCGGCAATTCATCCTAGTGGCGTTTTCGCCACAGTCATGAATGAAAACAGCAAACTTTAAAATTCAATTATCAACTCCTCACTGCTTTTTTAACACAATTAAGAACAGTTTTGAGAAAATTTCAAATAGTTGTTACTATACAGGGTGTTCCGTATCGTTATGTTCAATTTTTTTAGTATATATTAGACTTGAATATTTAAACATCGTGATAAACAATCAATACCTACCCATTGTTGATGAAGCTAAAAACTTGGGCTTAATAATTGATTATAAACTAAGATTTAATACTCACGTATCAACATTACTAAAAAAAGCGTATGTCGCACTGAAATTGCTCTATCGTGACGTAAATATTTTAAATTTTAAAATGAGGAAAAAAATGTGTGAGAGTTTAGTACTGCCTATTTTAAATTATTGTAATGTAGTTTATTTTTCAGGTTTAGATAGGTTAACAAAATACAGACTACAAAAAAATGCACATTCGTATTTAAGTTGAAAAAATATTCTCATATCACAAATAAAATAAATGAATTAAAATGGTTAAAGTTGGAAACCATGTATAAATATAATTATTTAATTACTTATGTACACAACATTCTCTTGACCACCTCGCCATCATACCTCTATGAAAAAATTAGTTTTAGAAGGCACGTCCTTACTGCCAACTTAAGACACGTAGATAAACTCACTATTCCCAGATATTCCACAACATTATTTCGTCGTTCATTTATCTATAACGCTGTCATGAATTACAATAATATCGATGACCATCTGAAGCAACATCCTGCAAATAAAGTCCGTAAATCTGTGAAGGAGTATTTGTTATCAATTCAGATCAATTCATAGGTTTATATCCGTTTATTTTTGTTACTAATAAGAGCATATAACTGGTGTTTGAATAAATTGTTTTATTTAGTATGTGAGAGTTTTGTAATTATTTTGTATTTTGCATTACAGTATATTCATCGTTATTTTAAATAGCACTATGTAATTTTGTTGTTTATATAATTACTTATGTTAAGTAATTTCATTTTCTGGGTAAATGGTTGTTGAGTAGCGAAAGCTAGACTTCGCCTAATTTTAAGGATAATTTTTTGTAGAAAATTGTTCTTTAATAAAGACATTTTATTATTATTATTATAGTATTAAAAACACAAAAGTGATGTATTTTTATATTCTTTCAGAAGTTACAGGCCTATGAAATTATAAACAGCAAAGAACCGGATTAAAATATTAAAATAAATTAAATTAAATTTTTAAAGTGCCCTCCTCTTAGCTGCATACAAGCCTGTGCAAGTCTGCCAAAAGATGAAATGACATTACTTATTTTATGCTTGTTTTCTCGTTATTCTGGAGTGGGTACTGGAAACTTCGGCGTAATAACAAAAAACTGGACGTTTTCCACGAAACAACAAACTATTATACTTTTCTCGACGCGCGTTTCGCCGACTAAGTTGGCATCTTCAGGAGAAGATTAAAAGTATTGTTGGGTAGGTTGCTGAATACATTGCAATAATTCCTCTTTAGTGGTTGAACTGATGCGTATACTAAATCTTTCATGTACACCCAGAAGTATAAACCTAGAGGATTAAGATCTAAGATCAGATGATCTAGGTGGCCACGCGAAACAACCAGGTGGATAATTTAAAATAGGACATTGTAGATTTAAATCTGTTTATTAATTGTTTATAATTTCATAGGCCTGTAACATTGGAACGAATAGAAATCGACCTACCACTTTTGTATTTTTTAGTCTTTGTATACTTTATACTCCACAAGGAACTTCCGGCAAATTAGCCTACCATCGGATCTGCATCACACATGGCTACGATGATAGGCTGTCATAAACGTAGTCTTTCATAGCTAGGTTTTCGCTGCTAAGTTGAAGAATAAGAAATAATAATGGAAAGTATATCGGTATAATGTAGAATTCATTTCAGGCAATTAAGTAAATGCAACATTTTACAGAGGATGTAGGTACATAAAAAATGATATAACAACATTCATATACATCGAATGTCTAACTACTTATTAGAACATATAAGTTAATTTTTCTAAGTAAACATCTAATTATAATTAGAACATATAAGTTAATTTTCGAATCATATTATTTTTTAATATGGTCCAGTAATACGTAAAATGAGTTGAGATCTTTCTAAGGTTCTTTAACACCTTCGCTGCCACCATATAAGAAAAAATGTTATTCACGAGAGGCAATGCATTGAGACGAGAGATATTTTAATTGTTTGTTTATGAGGAGCTTTGTTGTAATTGTATTATTTAAGTAACTGTTTTTTTTTTTTCTAATAAATTGCTCGTCAAAATTAGCGTAACACTCTTTTGATGAGCGCCATTAGAGACCAAACGACTGCCCACGTAGCCTCCAACAGTGGTGGAACCTGAGGGGGAGAGTGGGGGGTAGGTGTAGCGATGGTCTGGAGGGGGTCTGGATGGGGATGTTTGAGTGGTCTGCGGGTGAGAATTGGCTGTGACACCCCAGACTGTAATTTTAGCAGCAATTGGATCGATGAAACCGCCAACCAGTGGTCAGAGCAGTTAAACCCAGCATAACTGCAGAGCGATGAACCATGGGGGCTGGAAATGAGTTGAAAGGGTGGGGCAGCGACCAAATGCTCAGGACTTGTTGGGGAGGTCGTAATGTGAGCCAGAATAGGGTTTTTAATCGATAGTGTCCTTATTAGTCCATCTTGTAGGACTTTAAAGGGCCGTCAAAATCTTGCGAATTCAAATTTCGACATGGGGTTGGTTTTTGGAGTGTGGATGACGAACTGTTTAAGTCACAGTGTGGCGACTTCGGGGCATTAAAAACAACCCTATAGACCACCGGAATTTTCAAACCGCAAGTCTCTAGCTCAAACAGAACGAAAACGGCGCTCATCTAAAGTGTTACGCTAATTTTGACGAACAGTTTATTTTGTAAAATCAAAGGTGATCCTTACGGCACCTTGGTAATAAATTATGTCCCGTGTGCCATGAGGATCAACGGTGATCGTCGTAGCAAATGTTGAAAATAATTTAGTAATTGATGTCTTTATCCTATGTCTTTATTATGGGATTGCCCCTGGAAAATATTGCGTCATGCGTCACGTCACGCACACGCACCACCTTCCCCCCCCCCGGCCTGGACCTGGATTTTAACTCTCGTATAATACCATTTAACTCTCATATAATTCCTCATTCGTTCTCTCATTCCAGCCCTCATACAATTCTCCTCATTTAGGACTTGGTCTCTGGGCGGGAGCTCCGACCTCAAGTTGGCCAATTTTCAAAATTCATTGGTCAAAAGTAATTGTATGTCGTGTGGTTTGCATTCTACGAAAGTTTGAAAATCATGAAATGAAAAATATTTTAAACACCTTATGTAACAGGTGTACGAGTATATAGGTATAAGGGACAATTCACGACAACCAGATCAGAGTTACGACCAAAATTAGAAGCAACCAAAAAAATCGACAAAGGGCTTATTTTAAAGCTTAAAGCGTCTACCTTCAAATGCCGAGTGCGCCTTTGAAAAATCCAATGTGGCGGCCGGAAGCCGGAGACAAATCCAGTGTCCAGCAAAAAAAGTTTGTAAAAATAAAAATTCGCAACCGAGTGGGTCGTTTTTTTTTGCTCAAATTGTAGGGGAGGGATGTCCTGATGGGGGATTTTGGGGTCACTGATTACGAATCTGAAGTTTATTAGTTATTTTTAAATTAAAAAATGTTTTTTAAAAATAACTACACAGCTACTAACTTATTTTAGTGCATAAAAATAATTGATAATTTCTGATGACAGAAATTTCATTTATGTGTATTTTCAAAATTCATTTAAAAAATCAAAGTCTCATCTAAATTCGTCGATTTTCAAACTTACGTAGAATACGAACCACATGAAATAATTACCTCTAACCAATGCATTTTATAGGAAATTTTATCTACTTTAATTTTGGAACGTATACAATTTTCTGTAGCATGATTCTTTTAGGAGATATAAGCAAAAAATTAAAAAAAAGTGCGAAAATTTCGTTGTTTTTCCCCTGCCAAAAGTTTCCCCCCGGGCTTAAGAGGTAGAAAACTCAGTTTCATACTTCTCACCTTATACCAAACAATCCTATAAGAAATTGCCCTAATTAATGCAATCTGAACTTTCTGAGGCTACATATCGACTGGGCTAGCATAAGCGTTTTAAAAATAAACCTAAAATTGATTAATTCCTCTGGAATTTGGTATCCACGGATTTTTGGGGTCGCTGATTACTAATCTATCATCAGATGTATAAAATTCCGAAATGGCAAATCAGTATGGCGCATGGAATAGATACATCAGATATTCGGAAATATTAAACATCAGCTGTATTTCAAATCATCAGCTCAGAGTTAAATGCCTTGAAATGTAAGGACGAGCTGAAAATAGAACAAAATTTCTTGAAAACGTGTAGTATGGTATAATGCCCATATCAGTCGAGTGCATTCTTCTTGATAAAGGTCACCTTCTGTCAATGACAAATTCACTGTGTTCCTTTGACGGGGAATTTTAAGTTGTCAGTTTTCAACCGGTAATAAAGTTTAGTTCTTTCTTGATTCATGACTAATAATAATAACATAAAATCATGACAATTTTGTTAAAATCAATTTTTATAAAATTTATCTTAAAAAATTAATTTCGACAAAGGAAGTTTAGTATTTTGCTGCCCAAAAACAAATTCCGGCTTACCGCATGTAAAACTGCAGTTACCTATCCAGTGCTCCCGCATGAGATCGACGTGCTACCGCGCAGACATGAGTCCCGAGGAATGGGAAAGATCGGTCAATGGCGTAGGTATGCAGGGGTAAGGAATAGACGCGTATATAATTTACAAGGTGCTTAAAAATACGGCTTATACTTTCATTATCATGGAGTTTTATATTGTCGATCCCTGCGTTGTGGCACACATTTCCAGACGTTAGTGATGACAGATTATCGGCTATGCCAAAAACCCCCGAGTAAGAAAGCTCAGGTCAATTGATTAAGTTTACACTGACTGCAACTGCGCATGCGCGGTACGGTGACGCTATTTTGCAGTTTCAGATATCTAGTGACATATTCATAATCAGTGATACCAAAAACAACCTCATACAAAATTGGGCAATAATCTATTGATTTTTTGAGAATCTCGTCCACCATGTTGGATTCGCCATCTTGAATTTTGAAAATTAGACTTCAGATTCGTAATCAGCAATCTCAAAAAACCCCAAATCCAAAATTTTGCATAAATCTATTCATTCTTTACAAATCTTGATTACTGACTGTTTTTTTTATATTAGAAAAAAAATGAGACCCTCTATCTCAGTTCTGACCGTGGATTCGGATTCACCGACTCAAAATACTATTGAGTATGTTGGTCGGAAAAAAAATATGCGTCTTTCATTTATTTTTCAGCAATTTTTATAAAAAAAGTTGTGCAACGTCTTGATAAGGACCGCCATTTTGAGGTTATGTTCGATCATTTCTACAAAACACCAGACGTCATCAAAAAGTACACTTCATGATAAAAATTTTGATACCTGGAAAAAGTATTTTTTTCGCAAATATGAAATGGGCAGATGACCACCCCATCTGCCAATTTCTTATTTGAAAAAATGCCTCATATATATCCCTTTTTTTTTCAAGTTTTCGTTGTTCATTTGTTTTTTTCTAATGATACCAAAATACTATACACAAAAAAACAGTAAAACTTCCGTATTTAAAGTTTGTTGTCTCTTTTTACGATTCACCCTGTAGGTGGGTGTCAAAATATAAAAGGACACGTTGTACGTAGTACCGTAACTTCTACTCTATACATATAATACCACTTTCCACTTTATATTACGCACAGGTCTCATACGTTTCTAATACGTGCACAAGCGTGAAACACTGTGGCATCTAACTGTCTTTGTCTGTCCTTGCTGGTGTCTTTTAACTTATTCTTTTGTACACATGTATCGCCAATATGTAAAGTTGCAATTTCCTAGGGTGTTTATATGTATATCAAAAAGATTACGTATGAGGTGATATTGGTACGAATATAAGCGGTATCAAAATGGATACAATATTTAAGGAAATAGGGAAGACAGCCGTACACCGGAAGGATATTTCGGTAGAATTAATTGAGTTAATTAATTGAACTAGTTGACTTAATCGAATTAATTTGAGAAATTTGATTAATTGTTGATTATTGAGATTAAAAATTAAAAATGTATTTTTTGGCTTCACTTGTATAGGGTGATCGATTTATCATAGGAAGTGAGTTTTTCTCGGAAACAGCTGAGGGATATTAATTTTTGTGAAGTGTAAATCGCTTTTATTCACCACCCAAAATTAAGGCAAAAATAACAAATATATCTTAACGACGCTAAGCGTCGCGATAAAAATGAAAAAGGACTCACAATTAATATTCCTTTGGAATGGTTTTTTTTTTGGCATTGGAATACATCCATCAGCCACAAATTGTTAAAAAGTTGTAAAGATGTTTGTTTAATTATTTTTTAAAATACATTATTATTAGGTATTATTGTCAATTATTTAACACGGGTTTTTGCTTTGTTATACTTTTATTTTAGTTCTTTTAATGTAATTCAGTAATGTTTCTAGTACGTGCTTGTTACCAATACTAAGTAGAACGGTAATATTAGTAGGGAGCTGGATTCCGTAGCCTTTTAGCTTTTCTATAAGTTCAGATATAGCTTGCTGGTGATTACTGCAAGCAAAAAATAGGTGATTAAGGTCAGCTATGGAATTATTATCACAAGTGCATGTCGAGGTTTCACTTAATCCGATTTTATGTAGGTGGTATGGAAACACTCCATGGTTCAGTTTTAGACGAGTAATAATAGTTGACAGGGCTTTAGGGAGATGGAATTTTTGTATGTGTGGGATCTTATTTGGGAGTGTCGGATGTATAAACGCATAATGATTTTTTGTACAATTAACGTACTTTTCCCAATCTTTTTGCCAGCTTGCCCTAACCTCACGCCTGTATACATTGTACATGTCTGTCTGGAGCATGAAATCGTTGCCAATTGGAAGGAGTGTGGCATCTTTTGCCAGTTGATCAACAGTCTCGTTACCGTATATACCTGAATGCGCTTTAACCCACAAAAAAATAATTTTGCTTCCTATGTTATTCAACTTTTTTTTAGAATATCTTTTATTTCAAAGATTAGGTGATTTTTAAAGTTTTTGTTAGCATCAGTAATGGACAATAGAGCGGATTGTGAGTCTGATGCAATTATGGCATTGCTTATATTATTAGCGTGTATATAACGCAGTGCCTGTTCGTTATCTAGAGCTATCGTTATGAATTCTCAGTTTTTCAGAAAAATTATTATCATTATTAAAATATGCACAGCCTGTGCCCTCTTTAGTTTTAGACCCATCCGTATAAATTATAGTTTTAATTTGATGTTCACTCTGTATAGAATTCAAGATACCTTCGTTAATTGCGGTGCTATGTGAATATTTAGGAATTAGTACTGTTGGTTCAACCAATATTGTATCAAAGTGAAATTCAAAAATTGGGAGTTTATTATTGGAATATAAAATGGCACTGCAATTTCTAGTAAGCAAAAAGGCATCCACTAATGGCGGATTATTTTTTTTAAACCAGTATTTTTGCGTTAAGCATTCGGTAGACAGTTGGCAGATTCGTTTTAGTGAGTAGTTATTTTTTAAGGCATTTAACTTTATTATATATTTATTAGCTAAGAATTGTCTTCTTAGGTACAAAGGGGCCTCTTGGGCTTCACATAAAATAGCAGGCGTTGGGGATGAGCCGATAGCACCAATACACACTCGAATCGATTTATATTGTATCCTGTCTACTGACAAAAGGTTAGTGCGAGATGTTGCGCTATATAAGGTACAACCATAATCCAACACAGAACGTATATAGGCTTTATAAAACATCAGCGATGTTTCCGGCTCAGCTCCCCATTTGCTCTTTGAGACAGATTTTAGTATGTTAACACCTTTTTCACACTTATTTTTTATAAAGGCTATATGTTTCGTCCATAGTAGCTTGTGGTCTAGTATGATTCCCAAGTATTTGTAGTGATCAACAAAGGGAATTTTATATCCACACAAATTTAAGGTGTTGTTGATTTTTTGTCTGTGTCTCGTGAAGATCATAACAGCAGATTTTTCGGGGGCTATGCTAAACCCATGTTCTATCATATAGGATTTAAGGATGTACATAATATAACGCAAGGAATTGATACATTCTTGGTATGTGTTGTTTATTGAATAAAAAGCAAAATCGTCCGCATATTGTATGATGTGTATGGAGTCATCAAATATGTCATGTACACTAGCAGTATACGCATTAAATAGTAGAGGACTCAGGACAGACCCCTGTGGAATACCTTGAGTGACAATTCTCGGCCCGTGTAGTTGATTGTTATGATCACGAATGTATATTTTTCTGTGTGTGTATATTTGAACTATATTAGTAGCTACCTTTCTGCTTACACCTTTTTCAGTTATCTTGTTCCGAAGGATAGATAAGTCCACTGCATCATATGCACCTTGTAGGTCTAGGAATAGGCAAGCTAGATATTTATTTTGAGTAAAAGTGCATTGTACATCGGTTACAAGTTGTGTAACTGCATCCATGGTGCCTAGTCCCCGCCTAAATCCGAACTGGGTAGTTGGTAAATGAAAATTGTATTCAAGATGCCATTCAAGTCTGAACTTAACCATCCTTTCAAATGTTTTGGTTAAACAAGACATTAGCGAAATGGGTCTAAAGGATGAAGTAAGGGTACAGTCTTTCTGAGGTTTTAAAAATAAACAAATTATAATATCTTTTAACTGAGATATATATTGTCCATTCACCCACCAATTATTAAAAATATTTAAGAGGTATTTCTTAGCTGAAATAGGGAGGTTTCTTATGATAGAGTAAGTAAAATTGTCCATTCCTGGAGCCGTGTTTTGTGTTGTTTTAATAGCATTATTTAATTCCTGTAAGCTTAACGGATTTTCTAGTAAATTTCCTTCATTATAATTAGATGAATTTTCGTTTGGGATAAAATTATCAGCTGATGGTGGGGCTAGTTTATCAAACATCGAGTCTATGAACTTTGGGGAAAGTATAGTTTTTTTAGTTTGAACATTATTATTTGTTAATTTTTTCATTGTAGACCATATTACAGAGGGGGGCGTGTTTTTGTTTATATTGCTAAGAAATTGTTTCCAGTGCAATCTACTTTTTTGTTTAAATTTTGCTTTTGTTGTGGCTTCAACTTTTTTTATAATGAAGGAAATTGTCCAGGTTTGATATAATTTTATACCTATGTAGCGCATTTTTCCTTTGATTAGCTAACTGCGTGCATTCTTCATCCCACCAGATTTTTGGAATGGTAAAGTATAAAATATATGTTGTTAAGAAAAGAAATTTTTTATTCTTCACGACGCGACGTTTAGACTTATTTTTTTTATTCTTGCCTTAACTTTGAGTGAAGGTAAGTAAAAGTGATATACCGTTCACAAAAAATTATTTTTTTTTCACCCGCTTCTGAGAAAAAATCAACTTCCTATGATAAATCAATCACCCTGTATCTATATATGTATGTACGAGTATTTGCGAATAAGTTTACAGGGAGGGATTTAATCGAAAATGTTCATCATTTAAAAGTTTTAACATAATTATAGGACACCCTGTATACTGGCCGTGTCGACCCATCCTATTATTTCAGAAAGAGATGGTACATACATATACAGGGTGGGGCATTTATGTTGACACATGCGAATAACTTCGAAATGAATCGTTTAACAAAAAAATGTTTCAAACAAAAGTGCCGCCGTTTTGAAGGCGGGATCTAACACTTACAATTTTGTTATATTTGGTAGAGGATTTCAAGGTCATTTGAAGGTCAACTTTGATTTTTTAAATAGGAACCCCTATTTTTGTATAGATTTGTGTTCTACGCTTAAAAATAAGTAATGTTTGTTTGAAGATGTTTTGTGTTTGACTTCAAACAACAATTTGTCTCCCCCTTAACCGTTGCACTTTAACTTTTTGTAACGAACGTTAAAGAGGACACTGGTTGAAATAATGTTAATTGTTACTGAAATAATCCTGTTACGTTAATTGTTAAATCGTGATTTTAAAACGTATAATTTTGTTAAAACGTATTTGACTTTGTGCTAGACGTTTTAGAAATATTAGCCATTGAGGGGAAAATTAATCTCTGTAGGACAAATAATCTAAATAACATGTTGTCATTGGGCCCGCGAACAATTATAGACTGACGGAAATTTCTTTCGACGAGTACCTACTATTTTCTGACGAATCAACTTTTACAAACTATGGAACAGTTAACAGACACAACATGCACTATAGGCCTGTAGACAATCCAAGGTGGTTACGCGAAGTTGAGAGTCAACGACAATGGACTGTAATGTCCGGTGTGGAATCATTGGAGATTCATTAATAGGACCATTGATGGTATTTTAACAGGAGAAAAGTATACTCAGTTTCTTAACCAACAGTTACCACAACTTCTTGAACATTTGCCTCTAGAGGAACGCATGACCATGTGGTACCAGCATGATTGATGTCCAGCACATAATGCAGTAACCTCACGCGAAGTCTTGGACCGAAACTATCCTGGCCGGTGGATTGGACGAGGTGTTCCAGTACCGTGACCTACACGATCACCCGACTTGACCGCCAGATTGACAAAGGAGTTTTGCTTAATAAAAAAATACATTTCTGATATAGCTTCCGCAAACTTATTCGGGGGTTCCTATTTAAAAAATCAAAGTTGACCTTCAAATTACCTTGAAATCCTCTAGGAAATATAACAACATTATAAGTGTTAGATCCCGCCTTCAAAACGGTGGCACTTTTGTTTAAAACATTTTTTTTGTCAAACGATTCATTTCGTTATTCGCATTTGTCAACTTAAATGCCCCACCCTGTATAGGTATAAGTATATTTGGTTGTCTTACAAATTCTGCAGCCAGCGCCAGCGGCGATAAATTATTTTCCACTATTGTTTAACTCCTCATTGACAAAATTTTTCATCCACAACAATTTGCCGGACGTTATAACGAGCCATCAAAAAAAAAAAAATGTCATCAAAGTTGACCGAGCAAAAAAAAACGTATTTTTATTCTTAATCTTAAATTATAACCTAAAACTTCTCTAATCTATGGTTTATAACCTCACTGAATTGTCAAGGCTGTCACTCTTTGTGATGGATACTTTTACCGGGTATATAAAAAACAGAAATAAAAAACTTCATCTCAAAAAGATACTATATTCTCGAAAAAATGAGGCACTACTTAAAGAAAATGACGACCGCCCATATTTATATACTGTTGAGCTCTTATTTTAACTGAATCAATAACGTACTGCAGTATCCACGGTGTTTCATTAATTTCTTCAATTGGCAATACGTTGCTGAAGGTCTTTCGTATGGCAAACCGGAATTTCAAAAAATATAATGTTTTAGATCCTGCCAGAGAAAAAAATCACAAGGGGTCAAATCGTAAGATCTAGGGGGGAATATTGTCTGTGTGTTCAAACTAATTATACGATTTTCGAAAAATTCACCTATCTAATTAACTGTTTCCCTAGTCCTCTAACCGGTACCTCTACGCATTTAGCGTTCCGTTAAAGAAAAAAATAGGTCCAACAATCCTCCTTCTGTTCACAGCTGCCCACATTCCAATTTTTGTGAGTATAGTGGAGTTTCAATATAAAAGTGAAGGTTGTCTGCATCCATAGTCTCATATTTTGAGAGTTAACATAGCCCGGGAGACGGAAACAATAAAAAAGACCTTACCAATAAAAAGAAAATTTCGAACACAGCATGATTATTCTTAAAATCGGTAATAAACCATTGGTAGAAGGTTAAAGCTACAGAGCCTCAGAGGTTTGTCCGCTCTGAGAATTTCTTCTGTCGATTGCAGACGATATGAATGGAGCTACAAATCATCTTTCAAAATTCGTTGACACGTTGTATAGGGCAAATTCACTTGTTGGCTCAGATGGGTAATTGATATTCTTGGTTTGTTCGCTATCACTTACCTAACCTTTTCAACGTTTTCTTCTGTCCTTACTTTGGATCTGCCACTCCCTTATTTCCGATTGATGCTTCAATTTTGCCTGTGCAAATGTAGAAAACGGTTTACTACCGGCTAAAATGGTCGAAATGAATAACTGCGTCTGAAAAAACTTCCCTGATTCCTCATATGCAGCTCTCCTCGAATATATCTAGTTTCCATTGATTTTACTGCCATACGATATAGGCAATAAAACATTGGTGCTTGGTTAGTCTCTGATTTAAGTAATATCTCCGTAATTAGTCGTAGAATATTAAGGGACTTATCTGGGCGTGACGTAAATATATCACAAACAAGTGGCAAGCGCTTAGACGTATTTGTCTGGCCTCACCAACATTTTATAGCCTACAGCGCCTTCCGAAAAAAGATTGGACTTTATATCGTGGGGTTACTGCAAAAATCCATTAAGTCCCAAAAAGTAATCGTCGAGATATCGATTTTTTTTTCAAAGGAAAAATCTGCTTTCTTCATCAAACTATCTAATTTAGGAAAAACTAAAAAAGCTCATTTAAAGGGCAGCACAAACTGTATTGTAATTATTCTTATCATTCCACTAGTTTTTGGCTAATTAGTAGAAATATGGCTAGTTTGGTCAGATATGGACTTAAAGGGTTTTTGCAGTAAGCCCACGATATGGAAGGTGTTGACACTGATTCATTAATATTATTATAGCTATCCATTATTTATAGATATAAGATATATATCCGTAAGTTGTTTAAATGTTTTTTTTTATTTTCTAATATACTGAGTATTCTTTTATTTAACGGCAAAACTATCAACTGCGATAGTAACCCTTGTACTACGTAATAAAACAATTGTATTTATTTTATTAAGTACTCCTTGTATTTATTTTATTGCGTTATTTTAAGTCAGTGTTGAGTTAATAAATATTGGTTGTACATACTCTTTTCAATTTTCTGAAACCCTTATTTCTTAAAATGAAGTGGTGGAGCAACCTAGAAAATTAGTACCTATGAAGTCTAGCTGTGGAATTAAAAAAAAATACGGTAAAAAAAAATGCAAAAAACTGAAGATAATCCTGTGACTAAAACAGGAACGAGAGAGATATCTAGCTACATTTATCGAAAAAAAAAAATTTCTAAGCGAATTTCAGGTAAGGCTTGTTTTTTTCTTTCACAAATTTGAACAAATCTATGGTATATAACCAACAAAAAAGGAAAAAATTCCTTACCTGCAATTATAAATCCAGTAGCCACGTGGATGCCTTCAAATTTTTCCAACGCTCGGAAAACCAAAATGTCCTGACACCACGAGTCCTGTATCGATTGTCTATAGCTTATATCCCTCGTTCAACAGGTTGATAGTTTGGATTTCTTTACGATTCGTACCTAAAAATTCAAAATATATATTCATAGATAATACAAAAATTAAAAGTTGGTGTAATACCGGCCCTATAATAATTCAAGGGCACCTCGTGTTCCGAAGGTAAAATCCCTTAAATTCTTAAAGAAATACAAAAATATGATTATGCACAGCTAGAAGTTATAATTCTTCTATAGGTTTCTCAACAGAAATATAAAAATCCAAAAGGATTACCAAAATAAAGAAAGATTTGAAAATCACTCAGAAAAATATATCGTTAAGTCAAAAACTTAGAGGAAAGTAACCAAATATGGAATGGTGTCTTAAAATGGAATACCACGATTTCTCAGAAAATAAAAGTTCGAAACGCAATACGTGACCATTTTCTGTCTCATTTACTCACTTTACTGTCATACTCACACTACCGCGTCAGTCGGGCAAACGCTGCGCTTGTGGCAGGAGTGTATTGTTTTGTCGCCTCTTGGAAACCTTAAAAGGTATGTAAAAATCAGTATTTTTCGGTGATATGTATGTATACATATTACGCCAGTCAATAGAGCTTGAAAAGGGGTGAGTTTATGACACGATTGATACCTGAAATCCGACTACGGGATACTTTTTAAGTTCAGTCCTTAGATGAAAACGTATATGAATTGGACTAGGAAATAGTTGCACTTTTTTTTTAATAAATTAGTGAAAAAAATGGAGTTTTTTCAGTTTTTTGCTTATAGAAGAAAAACTATTGAAGCAATTGCATCGCATCCAATACGAAAGTTGTAGAGAATTCAAAAACCTTTAAAAAGAAAAAAAATCCAGTCAATCGGTACATTTTTTCGCTGAGAAAACGCAAAAAATTACCTTTTCTTAATAAATTCGTAATTCGAGTATTTTTTGCATTAGAAGAGTCAATCTTGTGGGAAAATGTAGGTAATATCACGAAGAATGAGTGTGCAAAAACTGGATTATGTCCGATGAATAGTTTTTGCACAATAGTCGAATAAAGTTTTGTACATTGTATTTTGAATATTCCATAACACGACGAGCGATAGATTAAATAACATTTTTCTCGACGGATTCGGAAACTACAGAGTGTAAACTACAATTCGTCCATTTACTTTGTTTCATTTAAATGCCAATAAATTGGTGTAAAACGCCTCTGAACACCGCGCAAAATGTTCGGCGGCGCGCTGACAGCCGAACGAGGTATAGGCGGCGGGGGGAGCGAGGGGAAGCGGCGGCAGCGACCAGCAAATTTCGCGCGGTGTTCAGAGGCGTTTTACACCAATTTAATGGCATTTAAATGAAACAAAGTAAATGGATGAATTGTAGTTTACACTCTATAGTTTCCGAATCCGTCGAGAATTTGTTATTTAATCTATCGCTCGACGTGTTATGGAATATTCAAAATACGATGTAAAAAAAATGTATTCGACTATTGTGCAAAAACTATTCATCGGACACAATCCAGTTTTTGCACACTCATTCTTCGTGATATTACCTACATTTTCCCACAAGATTGACTCTTCTAATGGAAAAATACTCGAATTACGAATTTATTAGGAAAAGTTAATTTTTTGCGTTTTTTTTCGAGTTTTCTCGGCGAAAAATGCACCGATTGACTTGATTTTTTTTCATTTTAAAGGTTTTTGAATTCTCTACAACTTTCCTATTGGATGTGATGTGATTGCTTCAATATATTTTCCTTTATAAGCAAAAAAATGAAAAAACTCCATTTTTTTCACTAATTTGTTAATAAAAAAAAGTGCAACTATTTCCTAGTCCAATTCATATACGTTTTCATCTAAGGACTGAACTTAAAAGTATCCCGTAGTCGCATTTCAGGTATCAATCGTATCATGTCAAAAAGCTCTATTATTGACTGGCCTATATGTGTTATATGATAAAGCATATCGGTATTATATTTGTTTTAATACATTGGAACCTCTTGTAATTACAATACAGCAGCTTCTAAAAATATTAATACAAGATTGAACAATGGTATTGAAAATTCCGAAATATGGACAGTCGTTAGTGCTCTAAATATTGAATATTCCATTTTGGGTCCTAATCCGTCAGGTGATTTACCTACCACCAATTTCTTTTAAATGAATAAAATATTATATTTAATTTTCGTAGAATGTCGTCTTCATAATCAAGCTCTATCAAAATGGAAAGATACAAAATGATTTGATAGATAATGTAATGATGAAGAAACAAGAAACAAAGAAAATAAATTAACCAGGACGAAGAATAAGAAGAAAACTAAAGAAATAAAAATAAGACTGGATCTGGAGATGAAGAGTCTGAGGAAGAGGATGCTATGTCAGTTTGATACAGATAGTGAATGTAATTGTGCATTATTGGCCATATAAAATCCCTGACTCTGTTAGAGTACACTATTGTATTGTTCTGCTTCAAAGAGCTATTTTCCGAGGAAACTAGAGGGAGGATCTTGAATTAATTGAAAACGTTGTGTTGAACACTGGGCACATAATTGATTGGGATAGTCGATAATTCGATACATGGATTTGTGATTTTGGCAACTAAATGCGGACTTACTCAGATCTTTGACCATAGATTATTTGAAATCTCATAGAAGTTTCAAGTTTATTTTTGTTAGTAAACAGAATAGGCTACTTCATATTTTTTACATAACTATTTGATATCAGAGGTAGTTTAAGTTTATTTTTGTTATTAAAATTGTGGCCCTAGAATACATAGTCCATACTAAGACTCGCATTTGTTATTTTAGTTTTTATGTTCGATTTTATATTGTTAATTAACCTATAGATTAGACATGCATGAATTGGCTGAAGACGACTTTACCGAAAACTGAATATATGCGAGACTGATGGACCACTATTCAAAAAACTTTTTCATTGATAATAGTTTTTATTTATCCATAACAGGCAAAGTTTATTTTTGATCGGGTACGTTCATCTACCATTACACCCGCTACTGGTCTCAGGAAAATCCCACTCGGATCAAGACTACCACCACCTATTCACATAAAATTGTGTTCTGTGTTAAATTTTGGCACAGGCGCAAAGAAGAATACAAATCATAGAATATATTTATTTCCTCCAATTCTTGCAGTGTATTTGATCTTGCACGATACACATAGTTTTTGACATTTCCACATACGAAAAAGTCATTTGAAGAATATGTTTCAACAGGTTGGACGCATTTTGCTATTGCCTGGACGGATAACTGAGCCTTTCTAGATCTTGTGGATAGGCGTTCCGCAGAAGAGACGTTCAGTCCAATTGGCCAAAAATGGCCATCTTATCAACTTGTTCCTTCTGGGGTTAACATCTTGAAAACAAATACGCGCTAAATACCTATTCAACACCTTTTAACTCCAATCGAATACAACTAGAAAGTTAAGGACAATACAGCTGTCAATGTTCAAAAGCAAGAATTTTTCCCGAGTCGGACAGCTCAACACCGTCAACTGGCACTATTACAAAAATTTTGTTTTTCTAAAAATACAGAACAGTGGAGCTTTCGCGTGACAATTAATAAATTAATGTATAGTTGTCCACACGGTATTGGACCTAGAGCAACTTGCAAAACATGTTTACTAAGCTCGGCCAGGGTCATCCGAAACTTGAAAAAAAATTAGTAGCCCATTTAAAAAAATCGGTGGTTCGTAATTTTCGAAGTGGGACACCCTGTATTCATTAAATTCATTATGTGACAAAATAGTTGACCATTAACGGTTACTGTCTCAGGAATTTTCAATAAAGTATAAATTTAGAAATGAACTGAGGTTGAACTGAGTCCTTTATACGCTTGGGCGTTCACGCACTGTCCAACAGTAATTGCTGATCCTGCCTTGTCCCAAATTACAGTACAGCGCTTCTAAAGATTTTCAAGATATGCACCTTGGTGTAGCCACTCTCAAATATGGTCAGTCGCTAGTGCTGCCCAAGTATTGTGGGAAATAATCCAGATGTGGATCCAGTAATGTCGTGAGGAGATTCCGACTGCTACAATTTCTTTTAATAATAAAGTAGTAATCATTTACAGAATGTCGTCTTCATAATCCTCCAAAATTGGTAAAAGAAAATGATTTGATACATTTTAACAAGAGACCACTTGAAAGGGAAAATGGGTTAATCAGGACATAGAATAAGAAAAAGTAGAAGTAACCAAAAATATTATCTGAATCTGGAGAAGAAGTGTCTGAAGAGGATGCGATCCAGTTAGATACAGATAGTGAACCAAATGATTTGTAAGGGCTAAGAATCTCCTAGACTCTTAGAAACGAATGCTAAGTTCTGCCAAGGGCAATTTGCCGAGGATACTAGAGGAGGAACTTGGATTAAGTGTTTTGTCCACTCTGGGCCATATTGACTTGCGTGGCAAGAGTCGATAGATTTTTGGGGCTAAAGTGGACACTGAAGATATTTCAAATTATTTGAAATTTCATAGACTAATATAAGTTGTATATCTTGTAAGGTAAACATAAACTTGATATTGTCTACCATGTCTTTTGAGTATCAGAGTAGTACAGTGTATGTTTGTTATTAAAATATGTGCATTAGGTATCTATTGCACATACTTGGACATTGGGTATTTTATTGTTATCTTCGATTTCTTTATAGTTAATGAATATAGTTAAACAAGGATGTTCCACATTGCTTACGTAAAAATATATGACTGTTTAGGTGACATACTGAACTTGTACGAATTTATATCAAGTTTTGTTTTATATCCATAAAAAAAAATTTATTTAATGGTGGTAAAGGTATCTTCATCATCATCATCTTCATAGCAGACTCCATCATCTATTCACAAATTGTCCTCTCTCTGTGTCTAAATTTTCGTCTACCAGGCGCACCATAGAATTATAGAAATATTTATTTCTCAATTCTTGCAGTGTATGTGGTTTACACGATATACATGGCTATTTTGACATTTCGCACATACTGAAAAAGTGCAGGTGAAGATGATATTTTTTTGCGCATTATGTATCCTGGAGGATAGTGACTGCGTCTCATATGGTCTTGTCGATAGGCGTTCCAAGCAGCCGAGAACCACGTTCGTACCACTTAATGGACCAAATATGGCCAAAATATCAACTGGTTGCAGACTACTTAACATCGTGAGGAATACAACACGCGCTAAATACCTATCCTTGCAACACCTTATGGCCTCCAAGAATCACAGCTAGAAGATTGAGCACAATAAGTAATGTCAATGATTAACAGCAAGCATTTTTACAGGTGCCAGCTCAACACCGTCATGGTCACTATAACAACAATTTGTTGATCTCAATCGAAGAGTGGCAAGTGGGGTCACCATCTAATGAATAATTCACAAGGCAGTGACCCGGTTTTGGACATGAGTCAACTAAAAGCTGTATAACTAGGGTAAGTGGGGACAGTGTCCAAATTTGCACCCGGAGTTTTTTAGAAATTGGTTCTAAGTGTCGAAATATTCAACCTAAATCTCATTAACTATTTTTGACAAACGGTACTTAAATAATTAAAAATTATAAATCAGAAATGAACTAGGTAGCACATGACAACTGATTGGGATGTTTCACAACAATAGGGGACGAAAAATTGCTATAATACCTTTATCCCAAAATCAATAATAAAGACACTTGCAAGATTTAAACCACTATCTGTGTAGCACGCTCTCCTTGCAAGCGCTAACTGCAATAGACGAAGTTTTGCAGGGAAAAAACAAATGTGACAGGAGAAAAGTATCTTGAGTAGACATCGAGCTCCAATCATCGACATAAGTGGCGATTCATCTACATAATTTTTCTGTTCTCTCCATCATTGGCAAAGAAAATGAAAAGTATCCACATTCTTGACCACAGTAACCCACGGTCTCTACAGCTTTGTCCTGCACGCGTTACAAAACAATTTCGGTACCCAAGGCTTGTCAGTGTTTACTACAGCAAAACCAAAGTACTGCAAATACGCATCTTTGAGTGCATTTGTCATGATTTTTCCAGATTTTCCGAGCATATAACATCCACAAACGTAACAAAAACACTTTGAATCGACTTTGCAACGTTGTCTCTGCATTTTCACACGTTCCAAAGCACAATCACAGCACAAAAACAAGCTCCAAATGATGTTTAATACAACGTCGTCAGCTGACGGCACCTGTCATCGTGTGGGGGGTCGACCGCCCCCGGCGATAAGTCCACCCCCCGCCCTAGGTTAATAATTTTCACTAAACCTGAAGCTCTGTGAGCAAATCGAATTGTAGATGTGCTATAATACTCCTAATAAATATCTTTAATATTAATATTAAATGTCAGCTGACAGCCGTTATAAGAGCGCAGTGCTGCACCATGCGCGAACTCGAAAACTAGAACCACGGGGGTGAAACTAGCATTCACGACCTCGCAACACGCTACAAGTACGATGTTGCCAGATGCACCTTAAATCGTAATAGTTTCAGCAACGAGCTGATGTTAGATATATCCCCTTATATGCATTAAAGAAAGTAAAGCAAGTCAAACTAGACATTTTGGATAATAATAATATCAATAATAATAATTTTCCGAAATTAAATAATTAACTTTGAAGTTAGCATATTTTCTAAAATTCCCCAAATCTGGGGAAAAATTATAAATAATGAAATGGCCGCGTTGTATCGGTGGCAGCAATCCCATAGGTCTGTTTGCCTCGGCGAGCCATACCCAATAGAAACGCGGGATTTTAATTTAAAACTTGATTGTTGTTGTTTTAGGAAGCGTCCCTAATGGAAAATTTTGATTCGCATCAAATTGTTTTGTGCATTATTTCGTTATAAAACTATTATTTCTTTTCTGATTGGCATTTAAGGATATAATATAAATTATTCTACTTATTGGTAAGTAAATATTGTGCTAAATTACTTATCTAACCTATTAAATATAATTAGTATTACAAGAACATAATAAGATGTGCATGAAAAGAATGAAAAGATACGTGTAATTTAATTAATTGTTAGGTTTAGCAAAGTTCCTTCTAGTTTACTCTTAATATGAAATAGTCTTGTAAATGATCATGTGTACATATTAAAAAATAGAAGTTTCTTAGCGTTTGAACCTTAAAATTGTACCTAATGAAATATTATGTTTTTAGAGTGTTGTTCATTGTATAGAGCCATGCAACAACAAGCGTTCTACTTCATCAGTAGGAAGTATGTTCACGATGTCCAGCAGGTATGTCCAAGTTAAATACAACCTAATCTCGATGTGAAATTTTCTTATTTTAATCTCCTTTGACTTTTTTTGTTTTCAAATAATTTCTGTTTACAATGTCAATATGTTTTGATACTGTATTGTTTTAGATGTTTATAATAGTAGAAATAAAGAATTTCAAACAAATTATTTTTATTTATTCCACCTTGAATGATAAAATCATAAAGAGGGGTATGGTTACAAATCAATTTTTTATGCAGCAACAACGAGTTTGCTGTATGAAAAATTAAATTGTAAAATGAAGTTGGCGATGCCAATGCACGGCTACGCATTTCGATTTAGCGTCGCGCATGCGCATTATGAAAAACTGGCCACCGGTACATATGGTGGCCCCGATGAGTGTTTCCCTCCTTATCTATGGAGATTGCCCTTCTTCTATTTATATGTTTTGTGACTAGAACCGATCTTGACAAACGTATTGATGATCTGAGTTCAGGGCATCAAATAACGTTAAGAATCATTCTCATTTGCTCGGGTCCAAAAGTTGGCCCGAATGTGTAAACTTGTGTTATCTATGTTTTATCATATTTTACAATTTGTTATCGAAATTCAACATTTAATACGCCGTTGGATTCGTCTCGAAAAGCTTAATTGTATGCAGTTGTGAAAGTAGCATATGTCCATTTCAGTTGTTCAGGTTATTATCAAAAAACTGTTTTTGCGAACTTTAATCGACAGTGGACGGCGACAGAACATTATTATCATAGCAGTTGCATTTTTTTAACCTCATTCTAGACCAGAAGAATCATGTCTGGGCAATAATTGTTCTTTTAATAAATTTCAATAAATGATCAACAAAATGAAAAATCACTAAAAAGACAAAGAAAAAAACAATCGGCTTCACTATACACTAACATGACCTGCAGATTCCAAATATATAAAAATATACAGGGTGTCCTATTTAAAAGTTGCATGCATTTCCGGTGAAACCGGAAGTTGCTCAAATATGCTGTGTAGACCATTAATTCGCATTTATATCATATATGACATACATCAAATTTCATAAAAATATACTTTAAAATTAAAAAAAATAACAGCCCGAAAGTGATTCCGTTGACATTCCGCTACTTATAATGTTTTGCGAGCTAGTCGACCCATCAACACCAAGCCGCTTGAACTGTGAACCAGAGTTTTTATTCAGTGATAATCTATCACTCTCTGTCTCTCTTTCTCTCTCTCTCTCTCTCTCTCTCTGATTTATCCACACTTAATTTAGAAACTCTAAATTATGTCACATGTATGGATCATGCCGGTTTCTCTAGACAGTTCCTATATGTATGAAGGCTCGAAGAGGTATTTTCAGTCAGTACTAAAAGTATATAAACTGCTCGTCACAATTACCGTAATATTTTTTAGATGAGCGCCATTTTCGTTCTGTTTGGGCTAGAGACCTGCGGTTTGAAAATTCCGGTAGCGTATAGGGTTGTTTTTAATGTCCCAAAGTCGCTAAACTGTTATTTAAACGGTTCGGTTGGTCCATACGGTTCGGTTGGTCCACACCCCAAAAACCAACCCCATGTGGAAATTTCAATTCGCAAGATTTTGATGCCAACTTCAGAGTCATACAAGATGGACTAAGAAGGACGCTGTCGGGTAAAAATCCTATTCTGGCACACATTACGACCTCCCCAATAAGTTCTGAGCATTTGGTCGCTGCCTCAACCTTTCAACCCATTTACAGCCCCCGAGATTCATCTCTCTGCAGTTATGCTGAGTTTAAGATGCTCTGACCACTGGTTGGCGGTTTCATTGATCCAAATGCTGCTAAAATCAATTGGTCTGGAGTATCACAACCAATTTTCACCCGCAGACCATTCAAACATCCCTCCAGACCATCGCACCATCTACCCCCCAACCACCCCCTTTGGTCCCACCACTGTTGGAGGTTACGTAGGCAGTCGTTTGGTCTCTAATTCATGTCCTAGCATCACATGAAGTATCTCGAAGTTGCCTGAACTCACTGAGGACCTTCTATTGAGTACCAAAAGTAAAATTCCACCCCCCAACCTACCCCTTACAAATTTGATACGTTGTGGGGATACAAGCAGGTCTCTCCACGTGGGATGACTTACAAAGAGTTCCTGAGTAAGCCTGAACCCATTCCGGCCCACTCCAAGTAGTTCGTCTCTTTCAAATCCGTCTTTGTGTCCCAGTACCCTCCTTTTTTAACACCCTGCAAAAAAAAATTGAGTAGACGAAAATTCTTAAATGAGAGTTCGTTGGGTAGGTGCAACCTTCCCTTACACTTGTGCGAATCGATAATCGTGAAATCCGTGAGAGAGACGCTCGGTGAGCGCGACAAATGTTCCTTGCAGCTTGGGCAAGCGAACGCCAGACTTTCCCAACGCCTGGAAGGTAGGCCACCCTCACAACACCTATCCAGTGTCACGTAATTTTTTGGAGTTTGACAAGTATGTTTTTAAGTTTTCAGTTCATGACAAGATTTGTTCCGTCTTACATTTGAACTCTGTAACCCAAAGTTTGGTTTTTATGTTACTGTTAAACAATGTTTTCTCCTTCAACAAATTCCTAAAGCACAACTAAAATCTGAAAAAAGTTTTCGCTGGCAAAATTTCTGCAAAACCCACCCTTCCGTCACCCTCTTTGCCGTGACACTGGACAGGTGTCGTTAGGGGTGGCCTACCTTCCAGGCGTTGGAAAAGTCGGGCGTTCGCTTGCCCAAGCTCCAAGGAACACTAGTCGCGCTCACCAAGCGTCTCTCTCACGTATTTCACGATTATTGTTGGTTGCAAGTGAAGGTTGCACCTACCCAACGAACTCTCATTTAAGAATTTTCGTCTACTCAAAATGTTTTTGCAGGGTGTTAAAAAAATAGAAAGAAACGAACTACTCGGAATGGGCCGGAATGGATTCAGGCTTACTCAAGAACTCTTTGTAAGTCATCCTACGTGAAGAGACCTGTTTATATCGCCACAACGTAGCTAATTTGCAAGTGGTAGCTTGGGGGGTGGAATTTTACTTTTGGCGCTCAATCGACGGTCCTCAGTGAGTCCAGTCAACTTCGAGATACTTCATGTGATGCTAGAACATAAATTAGAGACCAAACGACTGCCCACGTAGCGTCCATCAGTGGTGGAACTAGAGGGAGTGGATGGGGGGTAGGTGTTGCGATGGTCTGGGGGGATGTTTGAACCGCCAACGGTTGGCGGTTTCATGAGCATGTTAAACCCAGCGTAACTGCAGAGGGATGAATCACAGGGGCTGAAAATGGGTTGAAAGGATGAAGCAGCGACCAAATGTTCAGGACTTGTTGGGGAAGTCGTAATGTGTGGCAGAATAGGATTTTTAGACCCGACAGCGTCCTTCTTAGTCCATCTTGTATGACTCTGAAGTTGGCGTCAAAATTTTGCGTATTCAAATTTCGCATAGGGTTGGTTTTGGGGTGTGGACAACGACGTTAATTTACAGTGTAGCGTCTTCGGGGAATTAAAACAACTCTATAGGCTACCGAAATTTTTAAACCGCAACTCATTTGTCAAACAGAAAATGGCACTCATCTAAAAAGTGTTACGCTAATTTTGCGGCGTTTATTTATATGAATATGATATATATAGTGTCAGCAGTGGCGGTTGGTGATATTTCAGTTAGCCATTCTTGAAAACAGGACCACTTCACTTTTATGATGACTATACACCTCTTAGAAAGTTATAGTGAAAAAACGAAAAAGTTGCGAAAAAAATTTTCAAAAAATGAGCACTCCCTGGATCTCAGGAAGCTCTGTGGAATGTTTGCAGTAAATTTGTTTTCATAATCTAGAAACAAATATAAGGAGAGGTTTTTCGATTTGTTACAAAAATTTTTCAAAATGTTATGGTCATTTTAATTTTAATTTTATAGGAACATTTTGTTTCCCAAAATTAAAATGGCCATTTTTGAAAAAATAAAAAAATATTTTGTAACAAATCGAAAACCTCTCCTCCATTATGAAAAAAAATCTGCAAATATTCCACAGAGGTTACTGAGATCCCAGGGAGTGCTCCAGGTTTTTTGAAATTTTTTCGCAAACTTTGTTGACGGTTTTTTCACCTATAAATCCTTTCTGTAAGAGGTGTATAGTCATCACCTAAAAAGTGAACTGGGTCCCATGCGTCGTTTTCAAGATATGGCTAACTGAAATATCACCAATCGCCACTGGATGTCAATATATACACGGTGGAGACTTTAACTGGAATATATTCGCTAGCGGGGTGGTGAATGATTTTTCAAAAAATTCCCGAGACACGTCAACTTTTAAATATATTTACCTACATTTTGCAAGTAATATGAAAAATATAGCCCTTCAGGGGTGGCTGAAACCACCCTCGACATGATTTTTTCAAATGCAACCTTATGGCTTGTGACCCCTCATTGTAAAGCTGGTGGAAAGAGGAATCCAACGCACTGATCAAATTTTAATTTTTAGTATGTTTGTAGGGTTGCATACAATTAAAACAATTTAAAAATTAAATTTATTTTCAACGTAACAATTGTTCAAAATGTGCACCATTCACTTGTTGGCAGCATCCCAGTCTGTGGTAGATTTTGTCCCTTACATTATGCATCATTTGCGGTGTTATTTTTCCGATTTTCTCTCTTATCCTTTCCTGTAGATCTGCTATGTTGTTGGGTTTCTGAATGTAAACCCTACTTTTAAGATGTCCCCACAAAAAGAAATCCAGTGGTGTAAGATCTGGAGATCTTGCTGGCCACTCAATATTACCTCGCCTCCCAATCCACCTACCGGGGAAAATTCTGTCCAGATACTGACGAACAATGACAGCATAGTGTGGTGGGGCCCCATCTTGCTGAAACCATAACCTCTCGTCGGTCAAGTTAGGGTTTAAGGGGTTTGGAAATAAATGACATAGCACTGGCATTAGTTCGTGCTGGATTAAACGCAAGTATCTTGCTCCATTAAGAGTGTCATCAAAGAAAAATGGTCCTACAATACAATACAATTATATCTTGTATTATTGCGGCCCACACATTAGTTTTCTGTGGGCGCTGAGTATGAAGTTCCCTCATCCAATGGGGGTTCTCTTCAGCCCAGTAATGACAATTTTGGCGATTTACGTGCCCATTTAATGTAAAAGTAGCCTCGTGAGAGAAAACTATCCACTCTAAAGATAACTGGTTTTGATCAATACAAGTCATCAATAAATCGCAAAATTCCACTCGTCGATCTGGATCATCTTCAAGTAGCTCTTGAACAGCTTGCATTTTATATGGGCGTTTTTTTCATATTGAAGTATTTTTAAAACGGTTTTGTGATTAAGATTACTATCACGGGCCAGTTGACGGGCTGGGGTGATTGGATTTTCTTCTAGAGCAAGCAACAAATTCAACTTCGTGTCGTCATCATCAACAGCCTGCCTCTTACTCGGTACTTTCCTGACATGACCCATATCTCGATATTGTGCCTCAATTTTACTAATGGTACCTTAATTTAGTGGTGGCAAGTCAGGATGCGTTTCTCGAAACAAGCGAACAACGTCGTATTGAGTTCGCGCCCTATCACCATATCCAATCATCATCAAAATTTCGATTTTTAGTGATTCAGTTAAATAAGACATTTTTACCAATTTGAAATAACACTTCGTTTCAAACTCTTACAGCATACAAACTAAATTATTCTTTGCGGCCGTGTAAAAACACTAGCAAAAAATAACAAATATCAGTTGTGGCAAAAAATTGCTTGGAATTTTTTGTGGGGACATATGAAAAGTAAGGTTTACATTCCAAAACTAAAAAACACACATTTTGAGTACGAAATTGTTGTGTTAAAAATAAATTAAACTATAAAATTACGTTTTAATTGTATGCAACCCTCAAACATACTAAAAATTAAAATTTGATCAGTGCGTTGGATTCCTCTTTACAATGAGGGGTCACAAGCCATAGGGTTGCATTTGAAAAAATCATGTCGAGGGTGGTTTCAGCCACCCCTGAAGGGCTATATTTTTCATATTACTTGCAAAATGTAGGTAAATATATTTAAAAGTTGACGTGTCTCGGGAATTTTTTGAAAAATCATTCACCACCCCGCTAGCGAATATATTCCAGTTAATGTCTCCACCGTGTATTTTAAAGGAAATTGGTAATTCTTGCATAGCAGAAGTAGTACATACACAATCCAACATATTTTATACAAATACATACATACATACGTATGTATGTTGGAAACATTGACAGTAAAAGGTATTATATAAATGTTTCGTGTGACTAGCTGCTCCATCTAAGTAAGAGTAGCTGAATTACTATCTAGGCCGGGATATTTACTAATTATTGTTTAATTCGCATTAATCATTTATGAAACGATGACATACAGGTAGTTACATATGTGTATAGTCGTTTAGAAAATATCCGCGCATTTGATGGTGGTGGCGTTATGGTCGTTACAAGTTTATCAGGGCAACTGTTCCTTTATTATTTAATTTTAAACGTATTAGAAGAAGTCTTATCAAAAGTTAATATGAACTTTGGGTACATTTTTTCGTTGAATAACTCAAAGTAAATAAACCACGAAATAACCCATAGTAGCACTAATATGAAGTTTGCTATTTGCAAATAAAAATAAACGCCCTCTGTTAATTATTGATCTATTTTCTTTTAAATTATATTAAACATTATCAAAATTGATGTTACACGATGTCTAAAATTTTCACATTTGAATAACAGTATTCAAGATATAGCATTGTACAATGGGACATTGATTTAATATAAGCAACAAAGTTTTAAATCTATGTGTTTCTATATATGTACAAATATTCTTTTATTGGCTGTAAAAAATGGTTAGTTATAAGTTAGCTAACTTATATAAAATAGGTATTTGTGCAACAAGTGTGTAAAGAGACCTTTTTTGACGAGTGAGAATTTCGAGTGAACCACACGAGTCAAAAATATAAGTGAAAAAAAAACTTATAAAAAATAAGCTTTTATCTAAAAACGCCGTACTAAAAAGTAAAAATCAATTGATAATGATGATCAGTAAATCTTTTTCAAATATGAAATATAAATTTTAAAAGTCTGAGGCTTTATTTTAAACAGGACGTTTCAAAGTAGGATTTATTACTTATGACGATTAAAATATATGCATAATTTATATTTTAAATATAAACACGGGTCTCACATGTTGTGGGCCTCACTCTTCGCATCCTTGACTCAAAGGGCGCAGTTGTGTCGTTCTGGCTCCCATGTCTCAAAAATCGTAAAAAGTGTGTTTTAAACTTTTTTTTAAGATACCTGTATTTTTAAAACACGTTTGAATTTTGGTTTAGGTTATAAATATATGTATATTTCGAAAGCTCTTTAACTAACGATTCAATTCATAGCACTGGTACAGCTCATTTCTTTGTGTTTTGAATTTTTATTTTTAATTGAATACAAATAAGAGGTTTTCTTGTCTTAGGGGATTTGAAACAGACTGTTTCAATTCACCTCGTTTAAGTTTTATATGGCTGATTTGCTTATACGATGAAGTTTATTTGGTTTTTCCTTATTTTGTCTACTTGTGCATGCCTACCAATTATAAAAGAAAGACTTATAGCAGTATGGTAAATCGCGAGCAGTTGATAGCAGTATGGCGAGTATGTGTGCCGCAGAAGAAGTAACATTGCATCAGAAAAGTATCCGTGATGCGGCTTCGAGTTACAACCATATTTCCCTTTACAGGTATACTAAAAAAACGGCTTGTGAAACTAATGAAACTAATGAAACGGCAATTCCTCCGTCTGAAGGATATCCAGAAAAAACTTTACATCTTCAGAGGAGAAGATACTCTGTGACTATATCTTAAACTATGCTGCTGCTAACTTCAGCCTAAGCACTAAGAAAGTCAGAAGTTTTGTTTATAGGTTGTGTGTAGAGTCTAACAAAAAATGTACTTCTCGGGTTGACCAGTAAATTGCAGATGAAGTATGGCTTCGGTCTTTTATGAAATATAATCCTGTTCTTTTTCTGAGAACCAACTACTATCGCTCGAGCTACAAGTGTTTCGCAGAAATATAGAATATACTTTTTTTTTTCAAAACTACACCACTGTATCAATTGGTACTGCTAATAGATCAGGTTTGATGCAAATAAATGACTTTCATACCGGAAAAAGAACATAGTTGAAGAACAAAAATTAAGACTGATTGTAGTGCTTATAAACAACATATAAATGACATTTAATAATTATTATATCTCTAAGATTTAAATCCTAAAAAGTGATTTTTGTTTCTCAGCTTGTTGCTTTAATTAATGTTATATTTGTTAATTAAGATCTCAAATCATACTACTTCATTTCTTAAGAGTTCATTTATTAAGAAGAAATGATTATTTGTTTAAGATTTATAGCAATTATTAAGATTTGCTCTGTTCAGTATAAAATATTGTTAAAAAGTGTTCAGTTCCATCTTTGAATGTTTTATTTCAATGAATACCTTTAACTTATATCTTCGTTTCTACTTTACAACCCTTAATTCTACCCAAAAATCAACTGTTTAGAATCATATCGACCCCTGTTTCAATTCACCTCCGTATTAGGGGAGTTGAAACAAAATGACTTGTTACGTTCATCGACTTTTCGCCACAGAATTTGCACTTACACTTTCTTTGTGTCAGTTATCTCTAAGTGTAAGAAATGACCTATCGATTAACACTAATCTCATACAATTTGTGTTTACAGAATTTTGTGTATGAAGCAATATGTCAAAATTGTTTCAACTCCCCCTCGGTCTCCCCTAGATACGTACAAAAATTACAAGTTAAATGAAAGTTTTTTTTACAAAAAGGGGGACTTGGGAGGGGCACACAAATTGCACATAATGTTCTTTCTGCAATCGAGTTTTTTTACATAAAAAAAAATAATATGTATAACATATGCTAGTTTTCATGTGCTAGTGATTTTAGGTTCGTTTTTATAAATCTAAGAATCTCTAAGAAAATCTAAAAATTGTGGTTGAAAAGAAAGTTTTATGCAATTTCTGCGTCAAATCCCTCTATTGACTATAAAAAAATAATCGGCAATAATAGATTTACTGAAACTATGTCCTGAGATTAACTTTAACTAAAATCAACCTGATAAAATATCCTTAACTCAGTCCAAATTTGTAAAAAATCCAGTCCTGGTTTGATTGAACACTTTTTTATTGATTTATTGTTTTATTTGGCCTTAATTTACTACAGATATATTTTTCTAAATCACTACATGTAAACAAAAGAATAAAGAATAATAAATAATTACAACAGATTACCTACATATTAAGCGTGAGTATTAGGTATTAGTATTTCTAGCACATATCAATTTTAAAGAGTTCTATGTCCACTTCCTGTTTTAAGTCCCATAACTGCTGCAAATAATGCGAAGAAGAATCCAGCCAATCCTGTAGCTCCTATAAGAAGAACGAGTCCTCCTATCATCACAGGGATTAGAGTAAAAAATTTAAGCTTGTAAGCTAGCAGTAATGGCAGGATGAATTTTTTAAATTTTTTCTTCACTTTGTACTTTTTTCTTGCTTGTCGACCAGAAACAACCAATTCTGAAAATAAATTATTTATTATAAACTTGTGTTATATTGACAGTAATGTTTACATAATGTATAATTTCAACGGTGTTTAATAGGACAGTCTTTCACTCCAAGTAAAATAACAACTTTTGAGAACTATTTTTGCTATAAAACTATGTATAATAACAAGTGCCGAAACCGGTGGGAGAAAACACGAAAGAGATGAGAAGAAATGGAAAGCTGTTTTATTTTTGAATTCCTTTAATCAACTACTGGAAATCTTTAATTCCTTTAATCAAGCCATGAAACACTCAATTAATCGCATACATGACGTATGCGATTAACTTGTTTGAGGGTTTATTTCACTTGTATGATGGTATTTAAATGATGATACTTAATAAAAAAAAATATAGAAGAATAATCTTTCTTTAATTTGTATTTATATACTCCTATAGAAGTATAGATCCCTGAAATTGCATTGAATAATTAAAACATATTTTATGAAAATTGAAAATTGTAATGGTTATACAAAAAATGCATAATAATAACACTAATAAAATAGTTACAGTCTAAGAGAGAAAATATTGGTTAGGACTCAGGAAAGAAACCAACAAATCAACTACAGACAATGTTGTTTCGGGGCAATGAATTTTGTTTTTGCACATACAAGTAGTAAGTAGTATGACGCGTATGGTTATGGCCCACCGCCCGGATCTGCCGGCTTTAATTATCACTCATCAGTGCAGTACAATTTGTATAAGAGAAAAATGGAAAATAAATGAAAATGAACTACAAGATATACAGTGCCCCTATTTGCAGCTTCGTGTCAACGTGTCGGTTTAGAAGCTTCCTATACAGGGTGACTATAAAGATAGTGTACATTCAATAACTTTCGAACGGGAAGAGCTAAGTACGCGTTTCGGGATTACAAAGGGAGTGTTTTAATATTATTCACGTTTTTTCCATAAACAAGATTTAAGAAATAAATTGGAACGTTGAATTTTTTGATAGAAATATATTTTTAAATATTTTTATTTATGTCGTTAATATTTACGTTTATTTAAGTCGTTCTGAGTAAGAAGACATCTAAATATGTAATTATTGGTTTTCAATTGATTTTTTTCCAAACCTTCAGTTTTAATTTTTAAATCTAGAATTCTGTGGATTTTGTAAAAAAGCGTCAAAACAAAATACAGGTTCTCTTCTTATCTACTTTTCGGAAATAATTGGCTATGGAAAACATGAAAAACGCTAAAAGACTCCTAACAAGCTATTTGCAACAGTGAAAACCCAAAACACATCTCTCATTTCATTCAAAGGTTGTTGAGAGTGCCCTCTCTGCGTAGAGACCCGGTAGATATCTATAAAAAGTGTAACTGACACAAAACAAGTTGAAATTATCTGAAGAACGAGGGTTCTGCAAGAAGCAGGGCAACCTTTTAAAGCATTTGTTGTAGGTCCTTTAACGTTTTTAACATATTTATGAAAATAATATTTTGTTGGGTGTCACCCGTTTGTATTTATTTTAAGAGAACATAATAGAAGCACTATTATTTGTTAGTAATTAGTAATTAAAATTCTAATTACTAATTAGAATTTGCTACCTGGAAGCTCTATACATACGACCTCACTAAATAATCATTGTAATCATTGCTTTAGTTGAAGCTATTAAAACTTCATAACTAACCAAAAATATTGAAATTAGTCATGAGCGTAATCGGAGGTAAAAATGATGACAGTGGCTATGATTGAGAACGATGCTGTATACCGTAATATGTAATAATCAGTTCACAGTGAAGAGTATTTCCCCACCCATACTTCCGTATGAAAATAAGTTGTTTCTTTGTATTTGTGGTGAATTGTTTATTCTTTTTTTTTTGTTGGAGTGTAAATTTGAAATGACAATTTTGAGTAAGTAATATGCAATAAGCAGTTAAAATAATCCATTATTGATATTTTCATCGTGGAATACTGATGGGAAATATTAAATATAATTTCATAGAATCATCCTTATATGTTTACTAAATACACTTTTAAAACATTTTTTTGTTCACAACGAAAAATATTTTTTTATTAA
Organism: Aromia moschata; assembly: GCA_029963805.1. Classification (NCBI taxonomy): domain Eukaryota; kingdom Metazoa; phylum Arthropoda; class Insecta; order Coleoptera; family Cerambycidae; genus Aromia; species Aromia moschata. The sequence goes on from JAPWTK010000070.1 coordinate 707,193, forward strand.
AATATAGCATTTTTTAGATTTTTTAACAATCAATGAATAATAAAATTCAGAATAATTCTAAATTATTTATATACAGCGGTGTGCAAAATAATAGGTGTAAGTAACATCAATTATTATTTCATGTCTAGCAAATTTGTTAATACATTGCCAACTAGTGACAAGTAGCAGAAGCACTAACTTGTGTTATCTCAAACTCATTTCAACTTACATTATCAACACAAACATGGGAATCGCATGTTTTGTATAACAGGTCACGGATTGTGTTGTGAATTATATGTATATTGTATAGGTAATAGGTGTAAAAAGAAATTAAATAATTAGTACATATACATATATGTGTAATTATATGTATTACATTGATTTAATTGCAGAAAAGTTTGTAACTTAAGTTAAATAATATTTAAAATAATAATAAAAAAACGATATACAACGAGAACATGAGACGGGTAAAGCATTGTTCTGGAGTAGAGAGCCAATTAATCTCAGAGGAGAGGGAAAAATCTTAAAGATGCATTGCGGAAATATTAAGATGCTCACAAAATAAGATCACAAATGCTTTGAAATGGCTCCCACACTCAGAAAACCGGACTAGACCTCGCAATCTCTGAAACGAAATCCATTTGTCATATCAACAGTGATTAAAAACGTAGAGCTAGAGCTAAATGTAGACAGTTCTCTTATAAAACGAAGACTACTAGAATAAAAGATGCCTGCGATATCGCCCAAAAGAGTACCATTATTAAAAACGACACGTTTGCCAACGACTAGAATTTGCCGAAGATCATATTGCATGGTCATCAAAAAAATGAAGGATTATCATCTAGAGCAACGAATCAAAAATTAATTTCTGTGAGCCTGACGGATTCTCTCGATATGTGAGACGTCTCGAAAAGTCTCGAAAAGAATATTCACCTCGATACACTTTACAGACAATCAAACATAGGGGCAGAAACATTATGGTGTGGATATGTTTCTCGTGGAATGGTCCAGGACCTATACACTGGATATGAAAAACTTTAACTCAACATCTTTATGTTGACATTCTGGAGAATGTTATGTTGTCCTCCCTATTGTGAGGAGCACATGCCATTAAAGTATTAAAATGACCAGCTCAGTCGGCAGACCTTAATCTGTGGGGTGAGGTTAAGAGGGTTATAAAACATAAACGCTACAATAATAAATATGAATTATGAGAAGCAGTTCAAGTCGCATGGCTAAATAGCTTAGAGACTCAGTGCCTCGCCGGTGAGCTGCAGTAATTAAAAATAAGGGATTGTCTACTAAATATTAATTAGAACTTACACTCATTTAGTATGTATCATTCTTTTGATTAAAATATTTTCTTTTTATGGATTCCTAAGAAATGCAGCTATTTTTTTTCACAACTATTATTATCTTATATATAAAAATCTCGTGTCACGGTGTTTGTGGTCGCACTCCTCCGAAACGGCTCGACCGATTTTTATGAAATTTTTTATGTATATCTAGTAGATATGATAATAGGTCGTAAATTATATTTCGTACCGCTAGGTGATTAGGGTGTCCCTATCCAGAAAAATTGTTTCTATTTTTTTGACAAAATTTTTTTGTTGTAATTTTTTTTTGCCATCAAAAAATACCTATAAACCCAAATTTTCAATATGGCAGAACAACGTTTGCCAGGTCAGCTAGTCTGATTATAAATGTTTTTGTATACTTGTAACTTTAATATTGTTAAAAAATGAATATAGTTTAGTTTTGTACATCTTAATAAATTAATTATTATTTCAGCTCATAGAGAAATTTTACGTAATATAACAGCTTGATCTAAAATTAGTTAATTTTGTTTTGTAAGTTTATTCACACCTTATTTTGCAGACCTATGTAAATAAAAAAAAATGCAAAACTATAATAGGTACGAGGGACAGAAACAAACGTTGATTTGTGTAACTGTGAACTGTGAAAAGTCAATTAAGTATTAAGTTACATACAGCGCGCAGCATTTGAATTTGTACCATTTGTGACAAATTTGTGATAACGTCACGGGTAGTGCCACGGAGCCATGGCACTACCTTACTTTTCTGTAAAAATATATTTTTTAACTTCATGTTTTATTAAAATATTATTTTTATACTTAACGCACATCTTCCTTCTTTGTCATAAATTTTAATTCTCAATTTTTCATAAAACCCGGCATATATCAAGCCCAGCAAATGATTTAAGACCGGTACTGTACAGTCACGCCTGCCTCCGCCAACTGCACCACTGACTGAGTCAGCATACATAAGTCAACACCTCCAAGCATCGCGCGAATAAACCCGATCGGTCTCGGGCGCTCTCGGTTGCCGTGCCAAATGCTAAATGGTAGACATGAAAAGATAAAGATCTTACCAGGATCGCGTGTGAGCGACAGAGATGAAATGTAGATTTGAAACCTTCCATATGGTAAATAGTAAAATCGAACAAAAATTTGTGGCAGGTACAGCAAGCGCTCAGCGCTAGAGATAAAACAACCGGCTACATACGCGTAACGTTATGTGCGTAACAGCTCTACAAAAATACTGTTCCAAAGTATCGTTACTTTGGTAAGGTTGGAAAGTACTACCAACAAGGCTACTCGGGCCCTATGGGCCTGCAAACGTATGATTAAACATATGGCAAAACGTGAGGATTAAAACCAACAATGGCACTTTGGATATACTCCAAAGTAATAATTCCCATGGTAACCAATGGCTCCCTGATCTGGTGGCACAAAGCTAGAAAAAAAGGAGCTATAGCAAAACTAAGCAAGCTGCAAAGACTTGCCTGCCTATACCTATAACAACGGCCATGCAAACAATGCCCACTGCAGTTATGGAAGCAATGATGTGTCTTCCACCTCAACACATTGTGTTGGAGGCCAAGGTTCTAATAGCAGCGTATAGGCTACATACTTCCAGATATTGAGTAACCACCACAAAAGGGGATTCCATACTGAAATATTAGGCTATTCTATATCGGCCAAGTCATAGTCTTCCACAAACCTTATCGGGTGATTATACTGTATGAGAGAGAGGAAGACAACAGACACATTCCAACTCAGCAGAACGGAACCATCTGGTACACACATGGGTCCAAATTGGAACAAAACACTGGAACGGGCGCAACCAACAGAAACAGCAACCGTATCAAATCAAGATAAACCTGGGGAACTCAGCAACCGTATTTCAGTCAATCAGGCAACTGCAATATCCGCTTGTGCACAGGAATAAGAGAATCTCTTATTCTCTTAAAGAGAAGCTCATATATAAATAAGAGAATCCAGATTAACACTGATAGCAAGCAGCACTTAAATCCCTGTAAGGAGTAGAAATTCTCAGGTAGTAAAAGACTGTATGGATTCGCTAATATAACTAGCAGAACACAAGAGTATCACTCTGAAGTGGGTCAGAGGACACCAAGGTCACGAAGGGAATGAAAGACTTTCTGGCAAAGAAAGGGGCTGAGGTTCCACTGATAGGGCCGAAGCCCACCTGTAGTCTGGCCTACCGGACAGCCCTCCTGTCGTAAAAGACCTATTAAGATAAAAACATATCTCTCACTGGGCGGAAGTCCCCGGGTTGAGACAATCACGTATGTTCATCAAAGATCTTATAAAACTGGGTAGAAATTTTCCCTTCACAATCGGGGTGAAAACTTATCCCGACTATAAGAGGTGTAGAGAGGAGGATGAAACTCCCTTCCAAATTCGGCGTTTGGCATTCGAACTTTGGGGCTAAAACAATAGAACCAAAGGAGGTAACAAACACTCCACTAGAAACTGTTCCTAAATTTCTTAAGGGAACAGGACTAATGGAATGAGTAGCCTGTGGGGGCACAATAAGCACCGGATTAGTTGCACAGAGCTTGTACCTTTATTATTTAACGGTTTATTATTAAATAAACCGTTACTTTGGAACGGTATGCAAACTCCTCGTTACTTATACTTTTAAGGATTCTCCTCATATGCTAATGTCATACATTGTCATATTCTGTACCAATCGTTGGACAGTACAACAGTGTTTATTTTTGAATGGTATAGAATTATAATACAGTTCTCGATAATTCTCCCTGATTACGTTTTTAGATAACTACATACCTATATTTTTTTTAAATGTTTTTCAAAAAACGAATTAAAATGTCTAATATCCCTACTCAGCGCTCAAACTCTTAGAATCCCTTTGTCCGGATGTATTAAGCTTCTTTTTTATAATAGGTACATATGCCACGTTGACAGGAACAATGTTAGAGATGTGTGACTGTATATTTTTCTCGCATAATTCTTAATTAATTAATAAATAATTGGATTATAATTTATTTATGTTAGAGAAGTTTTCTGCTTGCTTATACATATAAGTTTCCCGAAGTATTTCTAACTGAAACATTTTCACAATTTTCGTTTTAAACAAAAATCCGTTCAAAAGGCAATTACAAGTATTACATCAGAGAGACGAATTAAATACTACCTACTTTAATCTGTTCCGTTATCTATTTTGCTGAATGAGGAAGGCACGCTTAAAGAAATATAAAAATAAAAATTATTAAAAATTATTATTAAAATTTAAAAAACATATATTAAAATAAAAAAATAATTGTACGTTTAAAGAAACTCTTAAACTTTTAAGTATTTTGATGAAAATACCGATGTTAACCTCTGAAGCCGAACGCTGTTTTCAATGCTTAAACGGTCCTTAGGAATACAATGAAGAAATACTTAAATGCGTTAGATATGATATCTGTGGAAACACATTTTGTCAATAGAATTGAAATTTTTAATAACAAAGTAATTGAAAACTTCGCAAACGAAAGAGAAAGGATGGCCCTCAACCTTTAAAATTAGCTTTAAAAAAATTCGATTGCGTGTGAAACATTTACAGGCAGTAAATTATCTTCTAAAATAATATACTGATCTAATATTTTGGCACCACCTGCCTGAATTGGCACGAGCCGCCACTGCATGTGTTCGTAATTCGATTTAACCTGGTCTCACACTGGATGCAGAAACATGCGAATTTGCGAATGTCCGTTACTGCGCCAAAACGCACTAACGATAATAATGATCCCAACCCACGAACCCACTAATGTAAATACGAGGTCTCACATACTGGCAGTTTAATTCGTGCGCATACATATTGAGTAGTGAGTCCAGACTTATGGCAGTACACACGGTTTGAGCAGGAATATCACGTTCTGCGTTATGAGGGAATGCGAGGGAATAGAAGTCTTGACAACTGTAAACATAACCTGTCATTCGCTGATCAGTTTTTTTTACAGCTTAAGCTGGAGCTGTAGTCAAATAGGTTGAACTACATTTGAACGTATGTTTGAGTAACCAGTCGTTTTATTCAAGCAACATGGGCTCGAACAATAGGTGCATTGCAGGCGCACTTTAAAAACAAAGCCAATGGGTTATATTTATACGCATAGGCAACATGCCACCCTACCATTTAACTTTGAATAGAAAAAATGCGCGAAAGGGAATTTTGAGCTAAAGCTATAACTCATACAGATAACATAACAGATAACTCATCATAAGCTAAAACTCTACAGAGAAGTATTTTGAGGATAAGAATTATATATAGTAGAGGAAACTCGGTAATAAGTGAACAGACAGTTGCGGTATAATTGAAATTGAAAAATTCTAATCTGTTATGGTTGATATGACTTAAAAACTTAAATTCAATATCGCCAGCAATATACATCAAGCTTTTCTTGATGCTAGCAAATTGTAAATCAGTAAGTAGAAGTGAGCAGACATGTAAACAAAAACGAAATATATTACTGTGTTATCCTGGGTGCATACTGGTTAGTCAATACAAGACAGTTTTATATCAAACATGTAATGGCACCGCAATCGATGTGTGTTGCGTCATAAACATCAACGTAAACAACAAAGACTAAGTTTGTCTAAAGCTGTATTATCTTTTCCAAAGCTGTCTTAGCTGTCCTGTCTTAACTAATCGTTGTGCGCCCAGCCGTATGCATTATGATTACACAGCCCCACAAAATTTTTTTTGAAACTGCTATCGAGACAACGGTATACCTACGTAATTTTCGACGCTGAATCCGAATTCGAAGTCAAAAAAAATCGGACACCCCCAAAATCCATCCCTCCATGAGTGGGTGAAAACTACCCCTGACATAACAGAAAATTAAAAAAACTGCAGTGATTGCAAAAAAGCTTACGATACCCAGTTATTTTAGAAACAGTATGTAACTGCATTAGTCTCGATGCGATGCTCAAAAACTACCCCCATAGAGTGTCGGAAATCACCCCTAAATTTAAATTACAGTTGGTTAGATGACTCCTAAAAAGAATTCTCTGAGAATACTTATTTAGGTAGGTATATGACCTCTAAAAAGAATCGTCTAAAAATTCAAAAAAAAAACATCTATATAATTTTCTGACTATACAGTTTTTTGACCAGCCGGTAGGTGGCGCATTGGCAACCGCATACGAGTGTTGAAGGACTGGGGATTAAGTATAACGTCAAGTTCGGATCTTTATTGGGACGTTTTTTTGTTATTACCTTTTTTTCTTTGTTATATTGTTAAGTTTTTTTTGTTATGATTGGACCTATGCGACTAGCACTGCTAGTCGTGCTAGTGGATCTAATTGAATTAAGACTACAGGTACATTTTTGCTACTCATAATGTGGGTACTCTTCAAGTACGTTTTCGAAGATTCTTCTTAAATAAGAAAATGCAGATGTTTTGAGCTTTTATAAAAGGTACTGCAACTATTTTTGAATTTCTTGTTATGTGAGGAGTAATTTTCACCCTCTCATGGGGATGTCACTGAATGACTTTGATGCAATGCAAGTATTCACCTCCAAACTGCATTGCTGCATATCTATAGCCAATTTTAGCATCGATTAAAATAGAAATCACGATGACACATTTTTTTCCAGATTTTACTTGTAATTTATATTTAGGGGTGGTTTCCGCCCCTCCATGGGGGTCGATTTTGATCATCGCATCGGAACTAATGCAGTTACTCCCTTTTTCAAATCATAAGGTTTTTTTTGCCATCCTGATTTTTTTTAAGTTTCCTGTTGTATAAGGGGGTAGTTTTCACCCACTAATGGGGGTGATTTTCAATGAAAAGTAGTGTTAACTCTGTATTTTTGCGTTATATACTTGAATGTTTATATATATTTAATATTATTGAGATATATGACTATTCATGAAGCATTAAGTCATTTTTACCGTTTTTTTAACGCTAGGGGTTGATTTTGGGGGTGTACGATTTTTTTGACTTCAGATTCAGGGATACAGTTGTCTCGATAACAGTTCCATTTTTTTTCGTGGGGCTGTGTTATCAATAATATTAATGGATTCTTGCTTCTGCGACTCTTCTCTGCGGACTAAGGACGTACTCGTATTCCCATCATAGTTTCAATAACTAAAGTCGAAAATTGGTAGATCCTAACAGGAACGTATTAAGGAAAATTTAGTAGCAGTGACGGCTGATGGAATTCATGGGATCCATATCATATTTCAGGGGCTAATTATTGGATGCAAATAGAAGGCCGGCTGTGTCACCAAAAAAATCTTGGGATATACATAAGTGTGTTTTTTTTTTTACAATTTTCAGCTGAATATGAAAAGTTAAGCCTATTATCAAATATCAGAAACGAAATGATAAGGAATAAATTAAGTTTGATCGTAGCGATCGCTCGATGAGTAAAGGATGAGATGAATAGATGGGTATTACTCCGAGAGCTATTATCTCTCCGAGTTCAAATCCTGGCTGTCATAATTGACACCGTATAGGGACTGAGTGAGCGTCCCTTGAATTTTTCATAGCATATATGCCCCTTGGTCTTACAAGATAGGATAGATATAAGTAGATCAGTTAGGAGTAATTATGGATAGCGATAATATTATTTAATTGCGTTAATATGTGTCCGCTTCTAGTAGAGTTACTGGCTTAAATATTGAATTTAAATAAATATATGAGACATTTTATACAGTTGAGTAAACGGAATTTAATTTCGTTTTTTTAGTTTCTAAAATGTTGAACCCTCTTGAGACACGAATTAATATCAATCTTATTAAAAACATGGGATTACTTTCCATAACTATTAGAACCGTCTTCGTGGGAGGTATCATATTATATAACAAAATTTTAAAAACAACGATCACCACTAAGTATATGTACCACTAAATAAGCAAATTAGTCTGTTTCACGATGTTCTTCCAAAGATATACGTTCCTGAGCATGCATGTGACGACTCTTTATTAAGCTATGGGGATTTTGTTATTACATATATTAATAATTATTCTTTTCACGTAAATCAATATGTTAATAGCAAACTTTAATGTACTTGTGTAACTGGACGCCAGTGAAGAGCGCGCGTTGCATTCAGTATCTTAGCAGGGCCATTTTATACATATTTGGTGAGCAGCGTTCAAATTGTTTGCTTTAATGTTTCGTGTGTTTCGACTTTCCTTTAGGAGGCTTTTTTTGGTTTTGGCGCCGACAGACGTGCAATGCAGTGCAATAAAATTAAGAACTATGTTTAACACTATATTTTGTACTCGTACACTGCCACCAAACACCAAATATAGTTTATTTTATTACTCATTGAATGATGAGCCTTTCAGAAAAAAACGTCAAAAACGAAATAACGGTTATGTCGAAGCTCGATGACAAACTTTGTTCTTGTCAAACTTTTGACATGTTTGTCACATTTGTGTGACAGACACGTCAAAACTGTGACTGAATGCTGCAATAAACCTGTATCTGGTATGTAATAAACCGTTTTTCCAAAGTCCGGTCAAAAAATTCAGATTATCTATATGATTTAAATGCTTTCATAAATTAGTATGCTCATTTTATTGTTTAAAATGAGCATACGTAAATTTACTATTTACGTATATGACATATCGAGTAGAATTTTTTAGTACCACCAGAGCATTATTAAATGCAGTGGTGGTCACCGCAAGAATTTGAGTTGTAATATTAATAATCCTTCAAAGATGCGATACATTTTTTTAATAAATAGCTAAGCTATTTATGTTACTAATGTTACACATTGTCAAATTAATATTAAATAGGAAACTTTGTCGTCAAAATTTCAGTCAATGGCTAAAATATATTTTTTTTAATACATTACTTATTAGAATTATTATAATAACGCGGATTTTAACATGCTATGGTATAATTATAACTTCTCATACCTCTACAGACAATGAAAATGGTGTACCTGTGCTCAGAGGAGTCCTTGCTTGTAGCAACCAAGACGCCGAAGTGGGATATATTGGCCATATGTCCTGCCAATTAGTCACATCGTTGCTTTGATCGCAGCAATTGTTATTACTAGGATAACACTGTATGATATTCGGAACAACGATTATAAATATGACGAAACAAAAGTTCATTTTTAATATATCACAGACAGTAATTAAATATTATTATTTATGCCCAATCATAACAAGGACATTTAACCACTTCCACTACAAACTACCATGTACTAACAATAAACAAAATGTTTGTTGTTGAGGACACTTGTGCTATATCATAGCAGCTTTCGTTACTAAATTACATTACAAAATACAAGATACTCTATCTGCTTTACTTTTTCATTTTCTGAACTTTGTAATACGAATATGCACGACGTTTAACATCAAATACTCGTATTATTATTGTTTCCGCATGAATTCTTGTAATACAGTTGACAGACCGTGTACATATTACGGTATAGCAGTGGCGTATCATCGTCAGGTTTTTTTCTTATAGACCTACGTAGGTATCATATATGAGACGCATGCAGCTATATATTTAAAGGGTTATGAAATTATTAGATCTATAATGAATGTGTGTTTATATTTGAATAGTCTATAGGTATAGGTTCGACACATATACATAATAAATACTTATATTTTACAATTGGAAATAAATGAAAAGAGGGGCCTTTTTCTCACAAATCCTTTATTTATGACTTGCTACCTGTTTCGATCAGTAAATGACCATCTTCAGGCAACAAAAGATACAATAGGATTATTACTTTAATTTTGATTATTGATGTGTCAAAATTCATCTAGTAGATATATCGATTTTTGTATTCTTCTCTTCTATTAATTAACCTTCCAAATCTTGCTTATCTTGATTTATCGCAGATATATTAATCCACTTCTTATTTGGTATTTATTGTATCGTAGTACGATTTTCGACATGTTTGTGAGTCCATTGTCTTAAGTAAATGTTGTGTAAATGTTAAATTGTTTTTAAAAAAAAATAAGAAAATCTAATTAGTGCTACCACAAATACCAAATAAGAAGTGGATTAATCTATCTGCGATAAATCAAGATAAGCAAGCTTTGGAAGGTTAATTAATAGAAGAGAAAATCCAAAAATCGATATATCTACTAGATGAATTTTGACACAACATCAATAATCAAAATTAAAGTAATAATCGTATTGTAACTTTTGTTGCCTGAAGATGGTCATTTAGTGACAGAAACCGGTAGCAAGTCATAAATAAAGGATTTGTGAGAAAAAGGCCCCTCTTTTCATTTCTTTCCAATTGAAAAATGAACTCACATTTTGCCATACTCCAAAGAACTTATGGTTTAGGTTATAAAGCTACCATATAGAAAATTAGCTACTCTAAACTTCAGAGATGAAGTAAATAACTTCCGTGATAGACCTTCAAGAAATTAATTTGGAAAAATAACTGTCCATTTAGTGAAAATATTACATATTGTGATAGAACCACTATAAACCTATATGACGGCTTGTATAGGTTGTACGATAAACGGAGACTTAACTTAATACGGTGTTAACTCAATTCGGCTAAGTTTATATGTAAAGTGCAAATATTGCCTTTAGTCTTCCCACTAACAAGGAAAGTGACGAAACACCCCTCTAATTTTCAGAAAATTTTAGGGAAATTTCACTAAGATTTGTACGGAAAATTAAAAGACACGAATTGTTGTAGCTGCCAATAGTCGGGGTGGAACTGACCCTCAAAAAGTGACCCCCTTTATTTATTTAAATAATTGCGATATTACATATTATAAATGCAATATTGCGAAAAAAACTAAATTTTTTCCACCGCGGCAAAATAACAGCGGCAAAACAACAGAAGAAGTACAATCATAAAGAGTGTCATAACATTTCATAAAAAAAAAATAATTAATGGGCTTAATAATTAAATCATTAAAATGATATAGATTAAAATGATATAGATATTCCAGACTTGTCGGACCCTATATATTCCTAATAAATAACAAATAAGTATTACTTATGTAAACCTGATTGCCGAAATAAACTTTTAACTTTAGTTATTTTAAGCACACCCCTGTTTTCTGTTACACGTCACGATTCAGTCTCTGGAGTAATATCTACCTTGATATGGAAATTGCAGTCATTTTTAGTGTATTATTTAACTAGAACTAACGGAGAAGTAAATCGTGTTTTTACAGTCGTGCTATGCTTTAAATAATACGGTATCAACGTTACTCTTGTTTTTAACTAGCGTCTTGTTTTTTTAGTTCCGTTAAAATTTTTAAATACATATACAGGTATTTACTCAATTCGGTGTAAAATTTGGAGTCCTTATGAGGCTCTATAATTTGACCGATACCACTACTTTCCGCCAAACAGTGATCAGCCTAAACAATAAATTTGATTAAATGTAACTTACATACAGTATTCCTACGAAAAATTATAACTAGCGTTTGATTAAGAAAGGGACGGGAATCAGTCGTTGCGCCTCACCCCTAAAAAGTCGTTAGCGAAACTGAGGAGCGGAAAAAAATGTACATTACCTCCCGTCAGCGGAAGGTAATGTACAGGGTGTCCCAAAGTTGATGTCTCGGGTCTATATCTAGAGAATGAAAAAAGTTATCACAAAACCGTTTACGTGGTTTGATTTGGGGTCCAGTAAGTTGCATTTCACGCTAGAAAATAGTTTTTTTCTAAATCTAGAAAATGGCGAAACTGACTTCATCAGAATTTTTTCCAGACATATACTTTTTTGTGCTCTCTGGAAAGTGCTATTTTTCTGAACATTTTTTTATTAAAAAAGTTTTTTCGTATATTTTATATTTAAAAATATACAGGGTAAAATAGTTTGAAAATACCCTCAATTGCATACGAGTTAGCCATGATGCAATCGAGTGGCCTATGGAAAACAAGGAAAAAAAGCTATTTATATATACGTTTTATCAAAGATTTGGAACATTATATTTTAATAAAAAAATTTTTTTACAACAGTAACAAAAATCTAAATCGGTTTTGTTTTCATTGTTTTACAAAATGAAACGAGAATAACTATACTAACTAATTTTACAAACACAAATACTGTTGAACACAACTAAATGCTTAGTAGATTAAAAAAAAGTTCTCAATATGCATTCCTCCTATTTCTAAGCATTTATCTAGCCTTTTTCTAACTTCTCTCGTTGACGCCTTTATTAGCCTATCTCTTGATAAATTTTCGCAAGCACTACGAATTTTATCTTTTAAATGTTCTAAATTTCTAGTGGGTGTTTTATACACTTCATTTTTTAAGGTTCCCCAGAGAAAAAAATCAAGCGGTGTTAGGTCTGGTGATTTGGGAGGCCATTCTATAGGCCCATTTATTCCAATCCATTTATCCGGATATACATCATTTAAATATTGTTGCACACGTCGAGCTTTATGCGGTGGAGCACCATCGTGCTGAAACCGCGTATATAATCTTAATTGTAACGGTACATTTTCAAGAAGTTGGGGCAGCTCATCACGTAAAAACCGTAAATAACTATTAGTATCCAAAATGTGATCATAAAAGTAGGGGCCAATTAAATGTCGTCCAATTATTCCACACCCACATTTAGTCCGTATTGTCCCTGATTTTGTATAGGATTAACATAGTATGAATTTTCAGTAGCCCAATAATGTTCGTTTCTGCGATTTGGTTTGCCATTACTGATAAAACGACTTTCGTCGCTCCAAAGAATATGTTGAAACAATCTGTTATCTATATCTAAATTAACCATCATTTCAGTTATGTAATTAAGTCTCCTTTCAATATGTCTTTGTGATAAATATTCTAGATTATGTAATTTAAAATCATGATGTCCATTGGACTTTAAATTTCTTTGAATAGAGCTTCGCTTTATATCAAGTTCAACTACTGCCTGTCGTATTGAATTTCTAGGATTATTTTCAAAATACTCTCTATCTGTTTTCCTTTTCGCGATGAAAATGCATTTTCATTACCTCGCAAAATGCTTTCCAACCTAGTAAAAATCTTTGCATTTGGCTCTTCTCGGATTTTTTTTGAGATTCACCATAGATTAAAATCATGTCTACTTTTTATTGTTTGTAAACATTTCGGCGCTATTTAAATTAATTCACACCCGTAAACTATTTGATACAAACAATATATTCACTAAACAAACTTATGTCAACAGCCCTAGTTCATTGTTTTCCATAGGCCACTCGATTACATCATGGCTAATTCGTAGGCATTTGGGGGTATTTTCAAACTGTTTTACCTTGTATATTTTTAAATATAAAAGATACGAAAAAAACTTTTTTAATAAGAACTGTTCAGAAAAAATAGCACTTTCCAGATGGCACAAAAAAAATATATGTTCCTGGGAAAAATTTTCTGATGAGGTCTGTTTCGCCATTTTCTAGATTTAGAAAAAAAAACAGTTTTCTAGCGTAAAATGCACTTTATTGCACGCCAAATCAAACCACGTAAACGGTTTTGTGATAACTTTTTTCATTCTCTAGATATAGTCCAGAGACATCAACTTTGGGACACCCTCTACATTCTCTCCCGTTCCCCCATCATGTTTGTGAGATTAAGTAATTTGAAAAATCCGGGCTGTGTTCCTAAGGACGAAAATATCGAAGGGGTTGATGGTAAAGGGTTAAAAAGATTTTACCTATTTCAAATTAACCCTCATAAGATTTTACCCCCCCCCCCGCAACTTCGTTATAACACCCCTCAGGCTTCAGATAGGAAAGATTGAGTAATTTGAAAAATCCGGGCTGTGTTCGCAAGGACGAAAAAATCAAAGGGGTTGTGGGTAAGGCGTTAAAAACGTTTTACCCATTTAAAATTAACCCCCAGACGAGCTTACCCCCCCCCCCTCCCCCAGCAACTTCGTTATACCACACCCCAGGCTTCATATAGGAGAGATTAGGTAATTTGAAAAAATCCGGGCTGTGTTCCCAAGGACGAAAATATCGAAGGGGCTCATGGTAAGGGGTTAAAAAAGGTTTTCCCCCATTTCAAGTTAACCTCCAAAAGATTTTACCCCCCCCCGCAACTTCGATATACCACCACTCAGACCTCACATAGTAGAGATTGAGTAATTTAAAAAATCCGGGCTGTGTTCCCAAGGACGAAAAAATCAAAGGGGTTGTAGGTAAGGGGTTAAAAAAGGTTTTACCCATTTAAAGTTAACTCCCAGAAGATTTTACCCCCATAGAACTTCGTTATACCACCCCCAGGCTTCATGTAGGAGAGATTAAGTAATTTGAAAAATCCGGGCTTTGTTCCAAAGGACGATGATAAGGGGTTGAAAACATTTTACCCATTTCAAATTAACCCTCAAAAGATTTATTTATTGATAATTATTGATAATATGATATGTTAATTATTGATAATTATTAAATTAACTTTTGTTAGCTATCCACGATGTAAATGGAATTTTTACGCAAAAAAATTGCATAGGTCTTTTCTATGTATATCAACATGATATCAAAATATATCAATATGATTAACAAACTATAATTTTTCACCCCAAAATATCCCACAAAAACCGTCCTCTCAAAATAATTAATGTTATGCTGCTGGCTGACTTTTGAAACTTTTGGACTAATAATTGTTAATCTAAAAGTTATTGGTTGCCAAGGTACAGCGTGTCAAAGTTATAATATAAATATCAATTTTCTTTATTACCTTTTTTGAAAACAAACAATTTTGCACAAAATTTGGAAAATGGGATTTTTTTCGGGATAAAAATGTTAATTTGTTAATTATTTTGAGAGGACGCTTTTCTGGCATTCTGGGGAATTAAATAAGCCAGGAGCTTCCGGTAGAAAGGAGGTAAGTACCAAAAAACTGGAAGAGAGTTATTAAGGAAAATTTTCTCAATTTTAGCATTTTAGGCACTTACCATCACGACATCTATTATTATGTATTTGTACCATTTAAATAGCTAATTGGTATTTAGCCTGTCTCTACATATTTGTCGGTGGTTGTATAGAACCCGTTAGTGGTAATATCACAAAAATTTCTATTTTGGTACTTACCTCCTTTCTACCGGAAGCTCTTACCTCCTTTCTACCGGAAGTGTACCTTCTTTCCTTAAAAATAAGTAACAACTATAGTCCATATCTCACTTACATTGTAGTTAACTAACAAAAAGGGATCACAAAACACGTCCTCTGAAAATAGTTTACCAATTAACATTTTTATCCCGAACAAAATCCGTTTCGAAATTTTGTGCAAAAATATTTGTTTCAAAAAAAGTTAAAGAAAATCGAAATTAAATTTATAACTTTGATACCCTGTACCTCGATTACTATTAATTTTTGGATTAAAAATTATGTCCCAAAAAGTTTCAAAAGTCAGCCAACAGCATAAAATGAATTGCTGTTAATTATTAATTTAGGTACCTACCTAAAAATTTTAGGTGGGTTTTTGTTTTGGTCAGTAGCCTACGATGCAAGAGGAATATGGACATTATTATTTGCTCCTTATTTTTACACAAAATAGTTACCAGAATATGTACATATAATATCGCAAAAGTTCTCTATACCTTCAATGTCAAAATTATTAACAAATAAAATTTTCCTGCCCCAAAAAAAGCTTTTCACAAAACTTGTGAAAAATGTTGGTTTTCAAAAAAAGTCATTTAAGGAAATCGAAATTAAAATTATTACTTTGACACCCTGTTTTTTGGTTACTATCTCTTTACTTTTGGAACTTTTAAATATTGGTCCAACAAATTTTCAAATGTTAGCCAAGAGCAAAATTAATTATTGATACTTATTATTTTAGGGAATTAAAATTTATTTTTTTGTTAGATAGCTATCATGTAAGGTGAATATGTACCTTAATTATTTTTTATTTTTACGTACATTCGAATCATTCAATAAAAACCCGCTCGCAATAGTAATCGATTTTCTCTCGCAATAGAACCAATTTCCGATCTCAACGGTGGTTTGTCAGGTAATTAAGGGAAACGCGCCCTTTGGAAACAATGACATACACGACATATATGATTGATGTGATATGATACACGACATGTGGGAGAGGTAACGTGACTAAAACATGCGCACGTAAAAAACGTACATATATATAAACAAAATCCTGCGATTTTGATATTTTCGTCATTGGGAACACAGCCCAGATTTATCACATTACTTAATCTCTCCATATGAAGCGTGAACGGGAGGTAATATACATTCTCTTCCGCTCCCCAGTTTCGCATACTTTCCTCCCTCATTGCGTAATATACTATTTCCATCCCTTTAACTGAACACCTTCAATTACTTCGACTACATGATCTCAGCCCGATTTTTTCAAACTACTCTTTCCGCTCGGGCTAAATTTTGGGGCGTGGTATCATGACAATGAAGGGGAGTAGTGGAGGGGGTAAATACCTTCGAGGTTTATTTCAAATGGGTAAAACCTTTTCATATTAACTAACCACTTTGTATTTTTCGACCGTTCAAACCCTGTCGGGAATTTCATTAGTCTGGCCTGAATATCAGGGGGTGATTGTATCAAATGTGGGGTAGTAAAATGTATTTTAGCCATGTTTCTTCATGTTGCAACTGGAACAACCCTTAAAACATTGCTAAAAGCTTATTACAGCAAAAAATTGGATTTTTGAAAAAAAACTTATTTATTGAATAAGTTGGTTTGTTGGTTTATTTGGTTGAGGGTAAAACGAAAATTTTTGTGGGTAAAACGTGACCTTTTGAATACGACGTTTTACCCCCTAGTCCGGAAAATTTTCCGGGCTAGTGAAGTTGGCCCGGAAAAATTTTTTTGCGAATAAAAAAAACTATAGGAGGTAAAATGAAATCATTTGGGAGTAAAATGTGGTCTAACGATGGGTAATCGATTAGGTCGTTTTCCCACCCTGCCCGGATTTTTTCAGGGCCAACTTCACGGACCTCAGTCACAGGTGATTTCTGGTAGTTTTCGCGACTGTTCGTTATTTTTAAATAAAAATGGGCCGTGGACGTGCGACTGATCAAAAATTGCGGCAACTCATTGTAAAAAAATACTTCAGTGGCAAAAAATCCGCGAAATTGCGGAGTAATTGTGCTTTTGCAAAGTCTACTGTTGGGGACATATTAAAGCATTACCGCGAGACTGGAAATTTGGATGTAAAAGGTAAAATTCCTGGAAGACCCAGACTAGTTACTGAAAGGAGCCAAAGGTTGTTGGTGAAAATCTGCAACAAAAGTCGACGGAACACCTTAAGGGATATAACAGCGCAATGGAACTCTGGAACAGGAGAAAGGCTATCCCGCGAATGTTGCAATTCCAACAAGACGGCGCAGCTACCCATACCGCAAAAAAGACGAAAAAGTGGTTCGGGGAACAGCATATTAAAGTCCTATCATGGCCATCAAACAGCCCCGACCTAAATGGCATTGAAACACTGTGGCATAAGATAAAAAGAGTTTTGAGAGATGATCCTCAAATAACGGTCTACTTTAAAGGAAAAAATCGGCGAAATTTGGGACACCGTCTCACCAGAACTCTGTCGAGGCATGGTTGAACCAATGCCTATAAGAATTCGGGCCGTAATTAAGGCAAAAGGTGACGTAACGCCTTATTAATACTTTAAAACATTGTTTTTCCCGAACATTTAGTTGCACATTATTTTGTTATATTTTATTTGTTTTGTTAAGTTGTAACATTGTAAATTTGGTTTTTTGAAAACATTAATTAAAACACGCTTTTAAATTCTTTGAGTTCTTATGTACCGTCAGCTGCATTAGTCAATTTTTGCTTCATTATACATAAAAACAGTCTAATACGCGAAAAATGCGTTTGTCCGAACATATAGTTGTTAGGGCTCGTATTTGATTTAAAACAAGTATTATAATTTGCAACGGCAGGTATCCAAGCAAGATTCCGTAACGTAATATTCTGTAATATACAGGATGTTTAAAAAAGACGCGGCAATATTTAAGGGAGTGATTGCCCAGGACATTCTATAAAATAAAGTTCCTATAAACATAGGTCCCCAAAGGCTTCGTTACCGATCTACAGGATGTTGAAGTTTAATTTTAAAAAGAGTAAAAATTAGATTTCTCCAAAACCGCTTGACATATTATAATGAAATTTTAGGCGTGTCCATAGCTATGGGAGACGCATACTTTGCAGTACAAAACGATTTTTTGTTCTTACCAGTGGCGCGCGTATCGGCACGTCACTGGCTATTTTTAAAGGAAAAAATAGGACGCCGCTGGTTTTTCTAAAAATAAAAATTATTTTCCAATTCCTTGTTGAATTATGAAAAAAAAAAAATATTTCTTTAGATTGTATCGTACGACGCACCGTTTTTGAGTAAAAAATAAAAACCATATTAATGCATGTCCATTTGACGACATTTGCATGGACAATCACTCCCTTAAATATTGCCGCGTCTTTTTTAAACACCCTGTATATTATAAGACCGTTATAATTTAAAATAGGGTAAACAATTGGTTCCCGTAAATGTTTTTTTCAACTGCACGTGGACCGCGTAGGCAGGTCAGCGTGATATCTATCCAGATTAGTGAAATTAAGTGAAATCTCCTGATTTCATTTAAAATAAAAAAATGTAGAACCTACCTATTGTTACGAACGCTGGGCCAGTCCGCCCCTGCCTCCCTCGATACCAGCCGACCGCGTCGTCTGATAGACGTATGTGGAAGCGCCTGGAGAGATCGCGGCGGCTCGCGAAGTCGAACTGCCCGGAAGCTTCGAGATATGTCCGCAAGGAGATATAACGCGGGGTTTCGACGCAGGACAGTTCAGTTCCTATTTGAATACCGCCGCGGCTTTCCGTACAACGCTCTAATATAAATTGTATAAAAATAAATTAGTGTAGTTAAAGTGTTAGTCCGTAGTTGTAGTAATTAAATAAATAGTGTTAGTTTAAAAGTGCGAGTTTAATTTTTTCACACCTCACGAACCCGAAATAAATAAAACGTTACACTATTCTTAAAAACAATTTTTCTTTTTCTTTAAATGAAAGAAAAATTTCTCGCTAATTAAAAAAAATTAGAAAAATAACTTAAATTTAATAAAACCGAACATGACAGAAGATTATCTGCCAAAATATACAGTGCGCTGGAATAAGTGCCCCCCCCCTTTATTAACTAACCTATTTGATAAACATTATCGAAATGCTCAGGCAGACAGGTCGATTTTTAAAATATAGTAGCATGTTTGTATGTAGTAGTACCTAGATAGTAGCATGTTTGTATGTGTAGCTGTATAGCATATGTAACTTACAAACTTACAATTAATTGCGCTCTAAAGTTTTACGCAATGATTTTTTCAATTTCATTGAAATTTTTTATGGTGGAAGGGCTTTTGTTTGTAAACGGTTTTATTTAGTTTGACTCCGTATATTCTTTATACGTGACGAAAGGGTTAAATTTGTGTTGATTTTACTTTATGTCCACTAAATGTGTTGTGTTTTATAAAGTTTCTATAATTTTCTTTTTTATTATTATACAATTAATTTTAATAACCGTAACCGTTGAACCCAGAACCATTGCGTCACTACAGAAAACACATTATACCAACATAAAAAAAAACGCAAAAAAAACCAATCCACTCTTTACCATTTTGGGTGGCAAATAAGTGACAGATTGCTGTATAAAGGGCGGCCCATCTTAACCAAATTTTTTGCACGGCTAAAACAGAGATATTTAAGTTAAAGTTCTTTTCGGCCATAAGGGCTAATGCAAATGTTTTTTATATCATTATAAAAAATACTCCTTACCAAGACCTTATAGTACATTGGACCAAAAATTTTTTATTTTTTCTCTATACGGTGGTATAAAGTATAGTGTCCCTTTGCACAATCTAATTTTGCATTACATCCGGATAAGGGCTACCTTACTTCCACTCCTGAAAAACTCAGCTTGTGACAAAAAAGTGAACGGTAAATCGTTTTTTAAATATGTACAATGTATATATAGAGTATTTACTCATTATTAGGGTCCGGAAATGTGTGCTGCAACGCAGGGCTCGACACTATAAAACTCTATGATAATGAAAGTATGAGCCGTATTTTTTAAGCGCCTTGTAAATTATATACGCGTGTATTTCTTGCACATCGTGCTACATACGGCATTGACCCTTCCCGATAATTTTAGGAAACAAAATGTTCCTATAAAATTAAAATTAAAATGGCGATAACTTTTTGAAAAAAAAAATGTAACAAATCGAAAAACATCTCCTTATATTTGTTTCTAGATTATGAAAAAAATATATACTGCAAATATTCCACAGAGCGTTACTGAGCCAGGGTTCTGCAGTTTTTTTTGAATTTTTTTTCTCAAACTTTGCTGACGGTTTTTTCACTATAAATCTGGCAGTATATTAAAGTTCTCACTTTTTTCATTTCCTCGTTTTTCCTAATTTGTGGCAAACAATATATTGTGTCTCTAATTTATCCACATAGGACAATAGTTAATGAAAACTGTGCAATTAAAGTATTTACGAAATACTGTATATGATTAAACAATGTATATCCTGTTAACATTTACATAACTGTTTTGAATTCTTAATGAAAGTCTCATTCTACACATAGTCGACACAACATACGAATTAAGACCTAATATTTAACGAAGCACGATTTAACACAGAATTTCATTTGTCCGTGTTACATACTTGATTACGTTAACCCCTCTCAATAATTTACTGAAAAAAAAATTATAAGTATGGTACCAGTTTTAAGAAAACGATGTTGTGAACATTGCAAATATCTTGTTAGAAAATAGCTAAAATGTTCATCAAAATAGTGTTACTTTTATCGTGCGTTATTTTGAGTTATTGTGAAGATGAATCATCTAATGATTGTACAGATATGAGTTGCTTAGAAAACGTACTTATTAAATATGTTGATAATCTTGAGAATAACAGTGCCCCAACCTCCTTAGTTAACGAATACGTGGTTTTGGAAAGAACTGGTCAAGAAACAAAGAGGCAGAATAAAAATGAAAATATTATTGATCGCTGTTTGAGATATCTGGAAAATCACGAGTTACGGTTAAAAATTCCAAGTTTCGAAGCAAGGAATTTAGAAACAGGTAATTTTTTTAAAATAGTCCCTTATAAACTGTGTTCGATAAATAAACATAGCATATCACCAGGAATTGCATTCTGTGGATTTGCTTAAAAGGGGAGATTTTTGTCACTTTCACGTCTTCTTTCCATTACAAAAAAACCATATACTCGTATATATAAACTCAACTGCATATTTTAACTAGTTAATTAATTAGCTAGTAAGCAACTAAGCATTTTTTCATTGTTCTAACATTTTGGATATTCGTACTGAATCTGAAAATAGAAAAAAATCTTATCTATCTGCATATATAATTTATCGCAAAATTGGAAACTCGCATTAGCCACGCATTCGTTTGAAATGTGTAGCGCAGTCGTTGCAGAAAAAGTAACCTTTGGTTTTACAAACCATTTCTTTTCTTCTGTAAAACATTTGGCCGGATAAGCATAGTTAATGTGTGTAGAAGTTCACATGAGTAGAATTTGCGATAACATTTTTTGGACTTTTATTAGACTTTGCATTAACATCTAATGAAATACTAATTGTAACTGTTATATTTTACAAACACCTAATAATAATAGCAATATTTTAGAAAACAATACATATAAGTATTTGTATATAACTCCAGTAAGAGGGTTTAAAAAATAGTAAATTATTTACTTGATAGATATAAGAAATGTGATAAATATTTACAAGACTCTTTATTTTTTAGTAAACTTTGCGGTAAAGTTAAAAGTTTTTTTTTTTTTACTTTTATATCACTTTGCAGTAAAATCTAATAAAATACTAATGTTTAACTGTTATATTTTACAAACATCTAATAATAATAATAACAATATGTTAGAAAACAAAACATATAGGTATTTGTATATAACTCCAGTAAGAGGATTTAAAAAATAGTGAATTATTTATACTTCATAGATATAAGAAATGTGATAAATATTTACAAGACTTTTTATTTTTTCTGTATTAAACATACCCCCTCCTAAATGGCATATTGAAAAACAAACGTAATCTGTTTCAAATTAACAAATATATATTCAACAGAAAACATATATTAAGCAGATTGAATCATTTTTGATATATACTCGTACGCCTAATATTCGATGTAAAGTAAAGTAATGTTTTATTTAATGTCTCCGGTAAAATATGTTGTCTGGAAACGCGTTTAAACATTCGGGAAGTGATTGCTTAGGTCAAAATAAAAAAAAGTTCCTATGGGCATGTTCCGGAAAAATAAATCACAATCGAAACAACTCAAAACAAACCACAAATTAATTTGACAGATCCGTCTCAGACATTGTGGGCATAGCGTTGTGTATGTATATATCTAAGAAAATATGTATATTTTTGTTATCAGAAGGTGCATTTTGATTTTGAATAGATTCTTGAAACATGCATATGTCAACAAAACGTCGAAACGTCGGCATTCTAAAAAAATATATATAATAAGCTTGTCTGTATAGTGCTGTCCTCTCTCTCTCTCTCAATAACTATATGTCTTATAAGATACATCAAGGACGTTAATATTATCAACAAAATATACTGTTACGTATTTCTCCTGGGTTCTTCAATTAATTCCACAATAACTTCAAACACTTTTATTTCTCGCGATCTTTACAGTTCAACAGCTCATAAACAACTACTACTGTCAGGGGTGTTTGGCCTACTTATATACCCAAAAAATATCATTCCAGAACACTCGCGAATGACATCAAGAAATATCTAGTAAAATCTTAACATTTCTAAGTTGTCAAAATGATAGATCACAGAACAATGAATAAAAATCAAAGAATAACAACAGTTCCATTCATTGACCCTGGTATTTCTGTGACACTGCCCCCTCCTTATAAGTGATCGTCCCGATCAACTCCTACTCCTCTTCGTCCGCTCTGCTATATGGGGCCAACCTGTCCAGGTGAACGACCTTCATCTTCGCTCGGGGTCCTCTCTGGATCCTATAGACCCCGTCGTTGAGCCTCTTTATAACTTTGTATGGTCCCTCCCATGACTTCTGCAGCTTAGTACATTTTCCTTTCTTCCTCGCCGGGTTGTAAAACCATACTTCGTCGTCTTCGTGGAAACCCTCGGTGTTGGCTCTGGCATCTTAGCGAGTCTTGGACCGGTTACTCTCAAACGTCATCTTCTTCCGCACCACGTCGTTGATGGAGTCTAACCTTGCAACCAACTTGGAGGAATAGTATTCGACGGTCTCAACACGATCTTCCGGATGTCCAAACCGAAGATAAGCTGTTAGGCGCAGTTCTCTTCCAAAGACGTTACTGGTTGCTTATGCCGAAGTGTCCACCGCCTACACCGCCATGGACTTCTTGTAGTACCTCCTTCACTTTGGCCCTTGGAAACCAGTTGCTTTCGCCGTTCTCGACCATATGGAATTTCCCATACTCGCTTCAGTATGCCATCTTCGAGGATCAGCGAATCCCAAATCGTCCAGTATCCTTTAACAGCCGGTGACTGGTCTGAAATGTCCTTCCATGATGGTCTCTGTCCAACTTCTTTCCATTCGACGATTCGTCGTAGGGTATCGTCTTGTCGTTGTTCGAATGCAAATTTCTTCTTGTCCCAGTCATCATCGTTGATAAGGCTTATTCTTCGACAGGGGTGTCCAAATTCCAGATCGTGAACAGTGGGCGCATTTTTCTGGACATGGTCTTCTTGAAACTGCGTCGGCATTTCCATGTAGACGTCCCTTGCGATGTATGCTGTTAAGGTCATATTCTTGGAAACGTTGTAGCCAGCGAGCTATTTGTCCTTCAGGGTTCTTGAACTGGAATAACCATTTTAAGGAAGCATGATCTGTCCTCAAGGTAAATCGTTGCCCATATAAGTACTTGTGAAAATGTTTGTACTACTGTTTTTACGACAGCCAATAATTATTTTCTTGTAACACATTAGTTCCTCTCGGGCTTCGACAGAACTTTGCTGAAGTAGGCAATTACTTTTTCTTCACCATTCTGGACTTGGGGCAGGACTCTTCCGATTCCGATGTTGCTGGCATCAGCATCTACCAGAAATACATTTTCAGGTTAAGGGTAGGCGAGGATTGGTGGTGTGCATAATGCCTCTTTCAATGTGTCGAAAGCTTCTTGACATCTCGATGTCCATTCAAAAGGTTGGTCGTTTTCGATTAGACGATGTAGTGGTCTAGCAATGTCAGCAAATCCTCGGACAAATATTCGGTAGTAGGAGCACAAACCCAAGAAACTTCGTAGTTGATGTTTGTCCTTTGGCACTGGCCAATTTCGTACTCTTCGGTTTTCTTCAGGTCCGCCTTGACACCATCCGATGAAATCACATGACCTAGATATTCGACTTCTTTTTTTGGAAAAAGTTACATTTCTTCTGGTTAAGTTTCAAGTTGGCAGCTCTTAACTTTCTAAGGACGTCTTCGATGTTCTTCCGATGATCTTCAAAGATCTTCCCCAATATTATGACGTCATCCAAGTATACAAGGCAAGTTTTCCAAGTTAGTCCCTATAGTACCGTCTCCATTAGTCTCTCGAATGTAGCTGGTGCGTTGCAAAGACCAAAGGGCATAACGTTGAAGTGCCATAAACCATTTCCAGTCGAAAATGCAATTTTCTCCTTGTCTTTAGGATCCATTTCTACTTGCCAATAACTACTCTTGAGGTCCAGCGTTGGCATTTGGCCGAATTGACGACACAATAGACACCCTCTATTGTGTCGTCAATTCGGGGTAAAGGTAGCTATCTTTCTTCGTCACATCTTTAAGTCTTCGGTAGTCTACACAAAATCTTGCCGATCCATCCTTCTTCGTAACTAGCACCACCGGAGACATCCATGGACTGTTTGATGGATCAATTACCCCTTGACTTTTCATGTTCTTGAGCATATCTTCAACTTCTTCTTGCTTCGCCAATGGGATTCTTCTTGTCCTCTGCTTAATCGGGTTGTTACTTAATTACATTGTCACCAGTATTAATCTTGTGCTGAACGATATTTGTTCTACCCATGTCGTCATCAGTAAGTGAAAAGACATTCTTGTGTCTTCGCAGAAGATTTTCAAAGATTACTACTTCCTGGTCTGATAACAGTGGTTGTGACTTCTCCTTAAACTGCGCCAAACTAGCAGGAAGTTCTTCCGATGTACTAACGTTGATCTCATTTCCATCATCTTCACACATTTAGAAATAGTTGTCACCGTCTGGGCTTGTCCAATCTTATGTCCTTTCTTGATTTTCTGGTCGAATTTTTTTTCAATTCAACATTCTTACATTGACAATGTTCTGCTTTTCTCTAGTCAATGTTCTTGCTACCAATACTCCTCTCTTGGCCAATTCGTCACTTTCTGTGTCGGGCTTTATCAGGTCCACATCATCGTTGCTGTGGCCATCCAAATTTACTTTCACAATCGTTTCTGACTATGCCGGTTATAAAACATCCTCAGAAAGTCGTACCCTTCTTACATTCGCCAGGGGCTGCGGTTTTGACAAAACAATTTTTTCTTGTCTGGTTTTCAGGACACATCCAGGTAAGTTTAAGTGGAAACCATGCTGCTCCATCAGTCCCAGTCCGATCAGAACATCGTCCACAATATCAGCCACAAAAACTTCATGGCGAAAAACAGTTCTTCCTAGACAAAACTCAGCATGGTGAACTCCAGTTACAGGTAGAGTTTCTCCTCCTGCGGTTTCCAGTGTAAAGTTCCTCGTAGTCGGTTGTAGTCTACAGTGAGTCACTATCTTCGGATTTACTATGGTGTGGTAAGAGCCTGTGTCGATGACCATTTGACTATCCCGACCACATATTTTACCATACACTATCAAGCTAGTACCATCGTGTCGCAACCGGGATACTTTAATTCTTGAAGGTGGGGCTTGGTAGGTCCTAGTCAGCATCTGCCCCTGGAATCTGACTAGTTGAAGTTTTCCTGGTGGTCTTCCTGTTGGACAGGGGCGGCTTCACCCCTCAGTTTGGGACATCAAGGCCTTATATGTCCTCTCTCTCCACAATTCCAGCATTCCAATGAATTTTGCTGCCGAAAGCTCCTACCTGATTTCTTCGTGTTCATGTCATCTCTCATAGCAAACAGCTTGTTCAAAAAGTCGTTAACTACCTGGTTATAATCTTGCTCTTCTGTCGATGCTGGGCTGCTACGGTTTCTACTTCGTTGGTATCCATCGTCTTTATTACTTCTGTCATAGGTTCGTATCTGCCGTACCCTCACATGTCCGTTCGACGCTTGCTTAGCTGCATTGAACTCCAGAGCAGGTGGTAGGGCTTCATTCAATATCTTGCATCTAGCAAATCGTAACGTTTGCTGGGTCTGATGGTCCAGAATACCATCAATGAATATCTGCACTCCTAGTTGTTCCATGAAATCCTGCGGGGCTTTCGGGTATGCTAGATGGACCAGTCTGGCTATATCGGCTTCGTACTGCTGCAAACTTTCATCAACCCGTCGATTCCTACCTTTCAGCTGTGCTTGATACATCTGCTGCAGGTGTTTATTGCCGAATCTCATTTCCAGATGTAGAACCAGCTCTCGATAGTCCTTGTATTTGTCTTCGGTTAGTGTTTTGAATATGTCTAAAGCCTCACCTCGTAAAGCGACTACCACCGCCGTTGCTTTTTCCTCATCCCACCATTTGTTCACACTAGCTGCGGCGTCGAATTGCTTCTTATATGTGTCCCATGACGTTTTACCATCGTAGGTAGGCGGCTTAATTCTTGATGTTGATGAAAAGTTACCTTCTTCCACCTTGACAGTATCGGATCTTCGTACGGTTTTTTTTGTCTTTAGTTCTTCCATATCCTTTTTTATTACCTCTATTTTTGTATTCACGTCCTTAAGTCATTTGTTCGTCTCTGCTACATTTTCTTCCATGTTCTTCTGGATGGCTTCCAGCTTCGTGTCCATTTCACTTTTTAGTTTATCCACAACTTTATGTTATCTAACTGTCTTGAAATATTCTCTTGGGAACTTTTCATATCATCAAGTCGCTTGCCCATAACCATTTTCACTTCTTCTTGTGCAATTTTCATACCTTCCAGTTGCTGTGTAATACCTTCCTGCATTACCTTCAACATCTCCAACACGTCGCTCAATCCTTCCATTTCTGTCGTCTTAGATCGGGCAGTAACTGGCATAAATTTTCACAGAATCCACTTATTTGTCTTCTAAATTCCGTTTCTGACACCAATTGTTACGTATTTCTCGTGGGTTCTTCAATTAATTCCACAATAACTTCAAACACTTTTATTTCTCGCGATCTTTACAGTTCAACAGCTCATAAACAACTACTACTGTCAGGGGTGTTTGGCCTACTTATATACCCAAAACTATGATTCCAGAACACTCACGATGACATCAAGAAATATCTAGTAAAATCCTGACATTTCTAAGTTGTAAAAAAGATAGATCACAGAACAACGAATAAAAATCAAAGAATAACAACAGTTCCATTCATTGACCCTGGCATTTCTGTGACAATAGATTCTAAAATTCTAAAAATTTGGTGGCAAAGTAGTCGATCAAAGAACATCGGTACATTCTATTTAAGATATTTTAATAAGAGATGGTTTACATTTATAGCGGAAGTAGAAAACAACTTGACGGTGTTGATGTTCAGTGTTTTAATTTTTTTCAAAAACCTTTTTATTATTATCATTTAGTGCTCAATGTATCACTTTGAAATTTTGCTCCTTTTGGCCAAACATTTACATACGAGTATATATATAATAAACAAAGTGGTACATTTAGCGTTTCTTAGTGTAACATGACCAAATTAACAAAAAAAATTAACATACCATGCTTACAATTATTATCTTTAGCGAATAACAATTACGGGAAGACGTCATATTAATTTTTCGAAACCAAAGTATTTTTCTGCGTTTTCAAGTTTTATTTTACTTTCAAGCTATAGTAAAAAACCTCCCTTTCCAAAAAAAATAAATGTATAAAAATACTCTATATTCACTTGGAGATTAAGCTGAAAATTTTGACGTAAACATATTACAAACTATTTCAACGATGTTCTGATGAGGCATACAGATATTACATCTGTTATCAGTAGGTTTTCTGATTCCAATCGGTTTCCACCCGTCAGAAATATTGGACCAGTTGTGTTTGAGTTTTTAACTCATTGCTACAAAACTCAGACGAACAATTACTTCTTGATTGGATGATTCTTGATCATAAACTGCTTATCATAAACTGCTTATGGGAACAGAGATATTTTGAAATAGTTTCACGTCTCGTTTGATTTTTTTTGTTAGACTACAAGTTCTGTTTGCCTTTTATTTAGGTCAAGTAATCAACCTCTGAAATATGATGTTTATACCATGTTCCACGATGCATACGATAATTTTACATTGGATTTGTATTTATTCCATTAGTTATTTTCTCAATTAGATTTTTCGAAAAGGGTAAAATAATACATATTTAAAATTGTGTTTTAGGAAATGGCTTCACAGAATAAGCGATTTTATTTCGCATTGTAATAAAAAAATATAATTCGTGATGAAAAGTGGTGCTTGTCCTAAGACTAAGATTGTCATCTGGAAAAATTTTATATATTATACTGAAAGCGCAAAAAAAATAAAAACAAATAATGTTTATTTCTTATGTAACACCCCGAATATAAGTTATCTTTGATTCTAATAATTTTTTTTAATGAAGCACTATAATAAAGGTCTAACTTCATTAGACATTGAGTTTAGAAAATTGACAGTATCTTCCTATCTACTGTTTATTGAATTCAAAATGTAAACATGGGAAAATACATTCTATTTTTTTATGATATGTACTATCTTTTGTGGAGCAGATTGAAGGTATTAGTTTATAAAACTAGACCTAATAATGCTGCAGTTTTTTTATAGTAATAGTAATAGTTTACGTCATTATTAGTCACTAATTGTGAATAAATACAAAAATTCGAAAAGTATAGTTAGAGGGTGAGATTCAGAAACAGAATTAGAGAAGCAAGAGATTACAAAGACAGTGTTGTCAGCAATAAAAAGGCATTCGATAAAGGCAACAAGGTATTTCGAAAAAGATTAACAAAGCACATGGAAACAATGGTAAAAAGTCTCGAAAATGAGTTTTTTAATTCATTTATTTTTCTAATTTCATTGTTTCTTGATCAATTTGTTGATAAACATGCTGTGATTTTAATAAATTTAATTTACCTCATTTTTACATCGTGGAATTGATTAAAAGCATTAATTATTTTTTAGATACCTCTTAATTTTGCCATTTACTTTTTTTTATTTTGCCACTAACTACATAATTTTTCAAATAGCAAATCACGCATTACATTTTCCTAAAGAATAATTCTTTTGAATTACGAATCTAACTTATGCGACAGATTTTTTATTTGGTAACAATCACAGAAATTTAATCCTTTTTTGCGGTTCCTGTATAATATATCACATTTTTCCAGTAGACAGTATTAGTTTTAAGACCAGCATTACTTTATAATAAGAATTATTTTTTTTTCTACAGGGGTAAATAAAAGAATTTCCTTTTTTTCATCACGTCAATTTTTTCGTCACGATCATCATCATATTTTCAATAGATTTAAATTAATTTATATAAGAGGCCTTTAGCGTCTATAAAACTGTAAAAAATCCTTTCGTTTTCCATGTTTGATAAAGTAAAGATTTCTCAGAATTTCACGTTGCAGGACTATAACATGAGTAAGAAGATAGTTACCACCTAGTAACACTTGATTTAATCGTCAAATTATACATATGAAATAGTTTTATTAATTATATGTTAATTTAGACACCAATATCAATCAATCAAATATTTAGCACTCCAATAATTTTTTGAAAGTATACCAAAAATATAATTTCTTTAAAAACGTACTAGTAAAATGTAATTAATGCATTTGAGAAATATTAACTGGTATATTTAAGTAGGTATGAATTATTCACATCCATTGCCAAACATGAAATACTTTAAACACACATCGTCATTTTAAACTTTTTGTTACAAGTAGCCTGTGGCTAAACAGTTTGCTGTTTTCGTCTAAGCTGATTTAGTTTTCCGTCTCACTTAAAATACGTGCATTTCTTACTTTCTGGATAGATGTCAGCACTTGGCATAACTAATAAACGCGATTATTAAAGTAACGCAATCATTTTTGTTGGACTCTTATAATTATAATTATTAAACGCTTCTGATTTGTTATTATACAGGCTGTTCCTAAACGATGTCACTAATTTAACAGCGTGTTCCTGGATCAAAATTATGTGGATTTAACACTTTGCATCCCTATTGACAATTAGGCATCCCTGCGGTGGCGGATTAGAGGATTTAGTCTCCGCCCTACGCTAACGGGCGGAAAATTTTGTTTACCTCTCACGTCTCAGAAAGAGGGCTTTCCCCCATCAGTAACTGCATTGGTCTCTTGTCCTCCTAGCCCCGCACAAAACAAGTGGTGAGGGGTACAGTCAAATGGATTGAAAATTTAGTATGTTGTACTTCATGACATCCTGATCAAAAGTCCTCATGGACAGAACGCCTGAAAATCAATACTTTTTGAGATACGAAGTTACAAAAGACTGAAATATTGCAGCACCTGCAAAAGGCATGCTTGAGTGTATTATATCGTACAAGGAGTTGTTTAACACTATTATTTTACAACATTGATATTTAGGAAGACATTTTCACTCGATCATTAAATTCACTCGAGAATGATCTTGAAATATGACTTAAAGGCGAAAATCAAGGTCATCATGCTAATGCCGACGGTAGCATGATTACAGCAGCTGATGTTTGGATGATTTAGGTGAACTCTACGATATTGGATTATTGGGGTTAAGAATACACCAGTTTTTTCATTTGATTTTGAATGACCTTGAAATGACCCCCAGTTAACCTTTAGGGATTTAATTAACACCGAATTTGGATTCAGCGACCCCAAAAAACATATACATCTACTTTCTCGGATTTATGGACATGACCATATTTCCAGGTCATTCTCGGGTGAATTTAATGATCGAGTGAAAATGTCTTCATAAATATCAATGTTGTAAAATTATAGTTTTAAACAAGTCCTTGTACGATATAATACACTCAAGCATGCCTTTTGCAGGTGCTGCAATATTTCAGTCCTTTGCAACTTCGTATCTCAAAAAGTATTGATTTTCAGGCGTTCTGTCCATGAGGACTTTTGATCAGGATGTCATGAAGTACAACATACTAAATTTTCAGTCCATTTGACTGTACCCCTCACCAACTTGTTTTGTGCGGGGTCCTTTGCCGCCCTACGCTCTGGCGTAGTTAGCGAATAGGGAAATCCAGCATTGATATCTACGGAGCTACTTACTTTAAAAAATTTTAACTAGTTTTTTTAAGGAATTAATGTTTTTTTACTTTTTTCTGTCAAATTGACATCTAAAATAAAACCAAATATTTTTAAATGCAATTTTCACGAAAACTTCGAACTTTGAGGAAGTATGAGAATCTTTTTATTTTTTAATTATCTTTAATACGGTGTAACCAGACTTAAGATATTTTGTCTGGTTTAAGAATTATGGACCAAAAACGAATCAAGGTTAGAGTTAACTACTCTTTAATTTTAAGTGAGATATATGAGAATCTAGCTGCTTATTTGCATCCTAAAAATGAGCGCTATTTGCAATCTCTACACATAACGAAAATGTCTTATAAACATAAAATAAACATGGAACATTTGTATATAGGTAAATTATGTTAAATAGATATTATTTAGATTCAGGAACACACTGATAAAATGGTGACATATATTTTAGGAACACCCTGTATTTATTACCTAAATAAAATTTATTTATTTAAATTGTAGATCTAAGCTATTATATGTTTATGCAAAAAAAATCTTATTTAGACAATAGATCTTCCTTTGTTTTATCTTGAAATACTACCCTGCCTACCCTAACAGATCACCACTGATGAACCTTTATTTCAGTCATTTTTCCAGATAACCAAATCTTAAATAAGCATGTACACATAATTAGATTTATGCATGATAACAAAATATCTTCTGATCTATCAGGTGATTGAAAGCAATCATCAGGGATAGCTATTTAAGCTAATTTAACATTCACAGAAAAATCCTAGGTTACTAAATATGCATGTTATTTGTAGGCTTCCGGAATGTTTGCTGTCATGTGTGATAAAGTGCATAAGACTCTCACGCGTTCCCACGAAGGCTGGAAAGGGGATAACCTACTACTGCGCATTCGTGGCATTACGCGTGCATTGGAAAGTATTAGGGAAGGGGTCAATGATGCGTAGCACGGGAACAAAATACATGCGTATATAATGTACAAACCGCTTACAAAATACGGTTTATACTTTCATTATCATAGCGTTTTATAGTTCCGAGCCCTGCGTTGCTGGACTCATTTCCGGACCCTAAAACATTATACCACATAACTATAACGCAGAGACACAGAAGATAACAAGAATGGCATATGTTAATGTAAAGCATAGTAGCTTCACTTAGTAGTTATTAAAAAACTGTCTGCCCTTGTCACACAATTCGAAAAACTGACCAAGAATACTCCGCCTATTTACAATATTTATTTTTTTAATAGCAGCATATTATAACGAAAACATTTGCTGAATGAATTGAACTGTATTTCTGGAATTTTCGTATCTAGAGCATATCTCGGGATAAGCAAAGAAGGGTGGGTGAAAATAATTACACGTTTTGGGTTTTCACTGTTGTAATAACTTAAAATTTGGAGTCTTTTAGCTTTTTTTTATGTTTTTCCGTAGTCAACTAGATCCGAGAAATAAATAGTAAGTTTGGATTTTTAAACAAGACACCCTGTATATTTTTATTTAATTTCTACTTACAACTCACGCTGAGTAAAAAGGTATAAAACATAATGTACGTGGGATATTCCCATTTGAAAAGAGTGAGTTACATTACCTTGAAAATAAAAATTGCTCCTAATTTTACAGTTTAAATGAAAATACATTTTTAACATTTTTCTGATAAAATACTTTGATGTTTTCTACTTCATCCATAATAATTTAGATTTAAAAATAAAAATTGACATTTTCAAAAACAATTCTAATTATTTATTAAAAAAAACTTAATTATTTATAATTATTTTGATTCCTTCTGACTCAGAGCAATTCGTAGATTGACATTATACAAAGATATACAGAATGTCTATTTAACAATGTAATTTGTACTGTTCCTATTTATTTATCGAATCTACTTGGTTATACAAAAACGTGAAAAAAAATGCTAAAATGCTAAAAGACTCAAAATTTCGAGTCATTTGCAACAGTGAAACCTTGTAGCACGCATCTCTTTCTGTTCAAAAGCTATTGAGTGTAAGGCACTCTGTATAGCATTATAAAATAAATAACCCAGTATAAATGAGAAAAGAGGTGTAAATGTTACAACAAAGTCGAGTTGAAATTCATCACTTCTGGCGTGCTTTAAAAAGTTATTTTTAACACATTACCTACCATTAAACCATAACAGATTTCCAGAAGCAATTAAATTTTTTCTGTGTAGATAAGTGCCTTTTCTGGAAATGGGAATTTCTAAGAATTTAAATAACGTATATCTAAAAAGTTCATTAACTATCGGCCGACTTAAACTTTTGTTTTCATTTTAGCATTATATTTGATACTCTAATATTAATTTTGATGAAAACACATTATGTTCCTGAAATTACTCGAGTTGTAACAAACCTCCTAAGGTTTTTTCATCTTAGAGATTGAATTAGAGGTTTTAATAGATTCAAAATTTAAATCGTATTTAATTAACACCCAGTAGTAATTACTCATAACGATTAAAAAAATATATCTAACTTAGGCGCTAACTTCTTAAGTACTTCTTGAATAATGTATTTTACTTCTTAACTTCTTACTTCTTGAATAATTTATCGTCGAATAATCAACATATCGTGCGTCAGAAGTATATATCGTATATACAGATATATTATACAGTAGAAAATTAAATTGGCACGACAATAATAACAATTACAATTGGCTGATAACCCTGAATTTTTTATACTGCTACGATTATCATTTCAGAACAAGTTCAAGTAAAATGTTTCCATGTATTCAGAAAACAAAATTGAAAATTTTATAAAAATCTTAATATACAAAACAAAGTCGTGTTAGTTACACTATTTATAATTCAAGAACGGCTGGACCGTTTTTTATAATCTTTGATCTGTTGGATTCGTCTCCGCCCCTAATAGCAGAATAACTTAAAATATCGGAAAAATTCACGGAACAAAAATTATACAGAAAATTAATTTTCTGTTAAATTTAATGTCCACTGCAAATCAGTGACATACGGGTGATCGGTGATCGTTTAACTTTTGAACGACTTGACCGATTGAGGTGGTATTATACTTGAACTGTCGAGACAATGGTTCATTGCTAATGGTTCATAGCAAGATTCGATAAGTAGTGCCATAGTCATAAAATCCATTAAACTTGATATTGAAAGGGCAGGACAACGTCTGCCGGGACAACTAGTATTATATAAATATATAAACAAATATTAAAATGTTAAATTTCAACTACAAATGTTTTCAAATCTCGCACTTCTGTCTCATTTAAAGCAATATCAATAAATAATCCATAAATAAAAAGTGATATCAATGAATTAAACACAAAAACTACAAGTTAGTTACTAAAGAATACATTAGTTATTAAGGTTTTCAATTAATTTTTGTGAATTATATGTTTTACTAATATTTTTCTTTAGACATACACTACAAATGTATTATTACAAGTCAGCTTGGCTAGATCAAAATGATGCTATCATTTTGAACATTGCGTCTAGCTAACGCCTGTATCGTTTTATGTGAATAAGGTTACCTACTACTGCACAGAAATCGCGGCTGCTGAATTTATATGAGTTGGATAATTAGCGCAACGATTTTTAAGGTCGAGAAACTTTAAGCCTCCGGCAAGATATTATTTACCTTAAGCATTTAAATTCAGTTTATTTCTCTTTGGCCTAGATAAGCTATGGAATTTATACACCGTCACAACAGCTTCCGGAACATAGGTAATTAATTTTTCATTTTTTTTTCACATGAATTTTAATAATAAAATATATACGGATGTTAGTCTAGTGTATCCATAAAACTATACAGTGTGTCTGCTAATAAACATTTAGAGTAAACTTAATTTTACTTCCATAGCCACGTAGTGATGTGTTTATGAAAATTATTTTAAAAATTTTAATTGGTGTTATTAATATTAGAAATATTGATTTTAATTTAAAGCGAAAATTAATGTTCTGTCTGTCTGTTAACATTTCTTGTGTACACCATAACTCAAGAACGCGTTAAGATATCAACTTAAAATGACTTTAGTATCGGTTGAGGGGTTAGGGGGTTAAATGGGGGTAATACTCTTTTCCCCCTCTTTAGTATAAGGTACTGGTAATTCACAAAGGTTGACACATATACACGTTAAATTTTAGACATATGTACAACATAACGATAAAGGTTTTATTGCTTAATAAAGTGGGCGGTTCAAAGAGTTGAAGGGGGTAAGTATTTAAAATATATCAAATACAATTTTTTAACATTCATTTTCGTAATTACAGAGTGAACAGAACTCTAAAAAAATCTTGCTCTTCCTCGATTCCCCCCCCCCCAACACACACACAGGGGTTGCGGTGGTAATTAAAACAAAATGTAAGGGGATTATTAAACATTTGTGAAAACGTATATGTATAGCCAAGCCAAATCACACATTTACTCTGATTTGGCTGATGGTGTTATTTGTTGTTCCACGGTAGGGATACTCCCTTGTAATGTATACAAGGGAGTTGTAACGTATTTTATTGCATTTTTGCATTTTTTTTTTTGGGATTCTATTATTTCATGTATAATGTCGTATCCAATAGTAACTGTAGTTGACTGGTGGGATGAGGTCAATTGTTTCAAAAAAAAAAAAAAAACTAATTTTCACTTAGTCGACGTTTCGCAAAATTTGCATCCTCAGGACTCTAAAATATGACATTCACGCAATGTGGATAATAAAACGTAATACCAAACACAGATTAAAATAAGAAATCAGGATTACATTTTCATATTTCATACTTACAATTGAATTGCAATTATTTTTATTGTCGTTGGTAAAAATAAATATGAATGAAACATTGATACTCTCTATAAATAATAAGGTACAACGTACTGTCACATAGACGTGCATCGGCTATCTACCCGTACAATTCTAATTAGCTTAAAAACTACACATATAAATATAAGAAATAAATAAAAATATCTAACTTTTTTTTTTTAAAAAGACACTAAAAATTGTAAAACTTGCTAAAATACTTTTGTACAGGGAATCATTAATACAATTTACATTAAAAGCGTATTTATATAACATATATTTTTTTTATATATTAGGTATTTGTCATGTAAGTGTATCTTCTAAGTCTAGTACACAGAGTTTAAGATATTAAATTAAAATACGCCGTATTTAAATTGTCAATGTCTGTTCGTTTGTTGACTGAATTACTCTTTTTTATAGCAGTCATTTCATGTAACAATCGTTTTTTGTAATTGTTTTATTGTCCAATAATTTTGATTTCATCAAATGAAAAATGATGTGTGTCCTGTTTTTGTATGTGCCACTAATGCTGTCTCATTTACTTTATTATTTTGCAAATTGTTAGCACTAACATCATTTCTATGTTCATATATTCTTTTTTTCAAATACCTTCCGGTCTGACCCACATAAACTTTATTACATGTGCCGCATGGTATTCCATATATTATATTCGATTTTAGTTAATTTGGCTCGATAGCCAATCGAGCCGAATATGATATTATATTCGAATTAGTTCATTCGGCTCGATCGATAGCCAATATGAGATTTTTCCAACGTATTGAATCTTCTTATGGACTGGATGCTAGCAGAGGGATGAAAAAGTGGGCCAGCATTCTAAGAAAACTGGCAAATACTGAAAATCATAAGAAATTTTTAATGCAGTGCAGAAAACTGCAAGATTTATTGAAGCCTTATTGCTAGAAAATAGTCCTTTTGTAAACAAAACCTTTAAAATTTTACACAATTTCCAAAAGCAAATTTTGAATGTAGAAATTAGTTATAACCATTGGAAAGTAACAACGTTAACAAAAGAACTAATAGATATTAAAAGCATAGTGAAAGACTTAATCCCGGCATACATTTACAATCAAGATCTTTTTTACAAAAAGCAATATCTTTCAAATAAAAAAGAAACAAATATAGAAATTAGAACGATTAATTAAACCTCAAAAAACAGTATCCATTAACAACAAATGGTTTATAAATCTCAGCTCTTTGGAGTTTCCAAATAACGTGCAACGTGCAGTATCTTCTAAGTTTAGGCGATAAGTTCAACCTTCCATATTCAACAAAAAATTTGCCTGTATTAGATCAGTTAATAATATATGTTGAATATGTCATAGACAAAATTGAAAATGATGAAAAAACAGAGGTTAGAAATAAAGCGGTCAATATAATTACAAATTTTGTTAATAAGAACAACAACATTTCATGCGAAAATCTAAACATCATAAAGTACGCTAAAGAAACACATTATTTTTTAAAAGATAACTCTGATATTTTTATATTAAAAGCAGATAAGGGAAATACAACCGTTGCTATGGACAAAAAAGATTATATTGACATTGACAAAGCTTTAACTCTTCTTGACGACACGTGTACTTATCAACAATTAACTTACGATCCTACAAATACTATTCAAAATAAATTAAATAAATTATGTATGGAATTGGCAAAAAATGGACAATTGACACCAGAACAAAATAAATTCCTAAAATCTACGAACGGAGTGTTCCCAAAAAAATCATTTTCTACCTAAGATTCATAAAATTAATTTTCCTTTAAGCCCTATAGTGTGTTTTGTAGGCTCTCCTCTATATAATATATCAAAATTTTTGGCTGAATTGTTAACGTATGCCTTCGTTAAAGATGAGTATTATGTTAAAAACTCTTTTGAATTGTAGCAATCTTTAGAGTCAATTCAAATACCGAATTATTGAAATTATAAAAAAGCGTTGGCAATCAATTGAAAGCCATACCACCCTGCGTCTGGAGAATTTTTTTAGTTTAGGCGTAGTAGTTTAAATTTCAATCCTTTTGCCACCTTTAAAAAAGATTAGCTTCATAATACGTGCTCCCAAATTTGTAAAAATATGTAGTGTTCCATTTAAAATAAGGAAGTTATTCGTCTCCCAGTAGTTTAGGCAATAAACACCCTGTAGAATTGGCAATATTTTAAAAAGATGGCAAAAATGCAAACGACCACACGTATTCCATTTTAGCATTTTTTATGAAACCACGATTTTATCAAATAAATACTCACCCTGTATAAACTTTTTTCAGTTCCTTTTTCAGGTTTAGTTTTGCCGATTTCTATGAATAATTTTCATGATTCAGTAATTTAGTAGCATTATATAGACATTAAAAAAAAGTCATTAAATTTGGATGTGAATGAGAGAGATGGATATAGCGGTTATGTCAAAGCTCAAAACGAAACGTCAAACTTTTGACTGCCACAATTGCAAAATAAATAATGTTTGTCATATAATGTAACAGCTTTGACAATTAAATAAGGTTATTTTAAAATAGAACAGATGTGTCTTTTTTTGCTCGGCCGACTTTGATGTTTTTTTTTTTGAAATTTTTTATTAATTGATGTATTCTATTTAAAAAAAACTGTTGATTTAACACGCTCGTACATACAACAATCCACACATAGGCGTAGCTAGAATTTTGCTCAGGGGAGCCGAATTGTATTTGGCAAATAGAAAAGTAAACTACTCGTCAAAATTAGCGTAACACCATTTAGATTAGCGCCATTTGTGTTATGTTCGGATTAGAGGCTCGCGGTTTTTAATTTTCGGTAGCCTATAGGGTTGGTAATGCCCCGAAATTGCTACGCTGTGCCTTAAACGGTTCGCCGTCCACACCCCAAAAAGCAACCCCATGTCGAAATACTAATTCGCAAGATTTTGACGGCAATTTTATAAACCTACAGGATCGACTAAGAAGGATTCCATTGAGTAAAAACTCCATCCCGGCACACATTAAGACCTCCTCAATAAGTACTGTGTATGTGGTCGCTGTCCCATCTCTTCAGCCCATTTCCAAACCCCCTAAGCCACCCCTTTGTATTTACGCAGGATTTTGCGTGATTTGACCTCTTTGGGGCTAATCCATTGGTCCTAATGCTGCCAAATAAATTGATGTGGGATGCCATAATTCACTTTCACTCTTTGACAACTCAAGCACCTTTCCAGGCCACATCCACATCAACCCCCCACTCAGCTCCTCTGGTTCCGCCCCTGTAAGAAGCTGCATGGGATGTAGTTTTGTTTCGAATTCATGTCATGGCATTACTTGAAGGCTTTCGAAGTTTGAGGACGGCTGATTGAGCGCCTAAAATTATATTCCAACTTCAACACACCCCTGAAAATTTGCCGCCCTATAGAGTTGTAAGCAGGTCTTGATATGTGGGGTGACTCAGAAAGTTTTCCTGAGTATGATTGAACTCTTTTTTGCATACCCCGAGTCGTCCTTCTCCTTCAAACCCTCTTTTGTCTCTCATCACTAAAACCGACAGATCCGGGCGGCGGGCCATAATCGTACGCGTCATACTACTTACTACTTGTATGTACAAAAACAAAATTCATGAAAACAATAAACTGTTGCAATTTAGAAAGAGATGTGTTAAACTACCCTGTTATTTACG
Organism: Aromia moschata; assembly: GCA_029963805.1. Taxonomy (NCBI): domain Eukaryota; kingdom Metazoa; phylum Arthropoda; class Insecta; order Coleoptera; family Cerambycidae; genus Aromia; species Aromia moschata. The sequence goes on from JAPWTK010000070.1 coordinate 747,194, forward strand.
TTGAGATGTGTGAAAACTTTGTGGACCGCCGCGCTGTTTAGCCGACTTTACTCATCACTCTTTTTTTGACCACCTCCAAAAAATTTTAGAGTGGATGAAAACTCCTGAAAGAGGACTCGTTGGGTAAGAGGAATCTTCCTTTGTACTTGACTTGTGTGAATTGACAACCGCCAAATTCGCCAAAGATGGTTGGTACGCGCGACAAGTGTTCACTGTGACTTAGGCTCATGAACCCTCGACTGGGCTAGCACCTACGTGGCAAACCACCAAAACAGCACCTTTTCCCACTAACTTTACGAGCGAGAGCATGTTTGGGTAGCCTACCTCGTAGGCGCTAACCCAGTTGAGGTTACAAAAGCCCAAATCACAGTGAACACGACTTGTCCGCATACCAAGCAACTCTGGCGAATTTGGCGGTTGTCGATTCACGCAAGTACAAAGGAAGATTCTGCCTGCCCAGTGAGCCTTCTTTCAGGAATTTTCACCGATTCAACAATTTTTTGGAGTGAGTCAAAAAAAAGGACAATGCAGATGGGGCGAGAAAGAGGATTTGAATGAGATGAACGATTCAAGATGGGCCGAAAAGGGTTTGAACATCCTCAGGAAAGCTTTCAGAGTCACCCCATGCATCAAGACCTGCTTACAACCCTTCAGCGCGGCAAATTTTTAGGGGGTGGGTTGGAAATGGAATATTACATTTGGCGCTCAATCGGCTGTTCACAGTGGGTCCCGTCAACTTCAAGAGCTCTCAAATAATGGCAAGACATATTCGAGAAATCCAGACATCTCATGGAGCCTTATACAGGGGAGGAACCAGAGGGGGTAAGTGGGAGGTAGGAGTAGGTGTAGCTTGGAGGGGTGCTTGGCTTGTCAAAGGGTGAAAGTAAGTTGTGGCACCTCACACCAATTTATTAGGCAGCATTAAGATCAATGGATTAGCCAAACAGAGGTCAAATCACGCAAAACCCAGCGTAAATGCAAAGAGGTGGGTTATGGGGTCTGGATATGGGTTGAAGAAATGGGACAGCGGCCAAATACACAAAACTTATTAAGGAGGTCTTAATGTGTTCCGGGATGGAGTTTTTACCCGACAGCGCCCTCCTTAGTCAATCCTGTATGTCTCAGAAATTGCAGTCAAAATCTTGCGAATTCAAATTTTGACATGGGGCTGCTTTTTGGGGTTTGGAAGGCGAAATGTTTAAGTCAAAAACGTAGCGCCCTTTGGCCATTAAAACCAACCCTATAGGCTACCGAAAATTAACAACCGCAAGTCTTTAACTCAAATAAAACGCAAATGGCACTAATCTAAAAATTATGACGCAAATTTTTATGAGTAGTTTATTTTAAAACATATAAAGTAGCCACCATAATGTCTCCAATAAGTGAGAAAAAAATTATTATTGAGATATAGTAAAAAAAAGGTAAGTATATACCTTGTATGTTTAAATACCTAAAAATATATTTTAAAATCTGTCACGTGACAACTGGTCTGGCGCCGAATTAAAAAAAGGTACGAAACAATGAAAACAGGTACCAAATGTACCAAAATTGAGGACTGAAATACTGCTAACAAAATATAAACTAAAAGTAAAAATATTGGGAATATTAAAATTGCAATTGGAAATAATAAGAAAGCTCAACAATATTAATAATGGAAGAAAAAACATTTAGCGCTAGGTCGTCCCTGTTGCAAGAACCTGTAAATATGGGACTGAAGTAGTCAAGAGTATTTCAATAATTTTATGGAGTCGCGTCAGCACATTCTCATAAAATTGTAATTCACATTTTTTATTGAATTTTGTGGCATTATTCGAGAACAAAACCATGTAGTAAACAAAAATTCAAAATTATCTCTTCAAATCCAAATTCCGTCTAGATATTTTATTGTTAATAAAGTTTAGAATTTATTTAGAGCAGTGCAGGGGGCCTGAGCTTCCCTTGGATACGCCCCCGAATGTACATTGTTTTGTCTTTGTCGGTCTTTGTGGATAGGTAATGTATTAATGAATAGTATAACCACTGAATCTGAAACCAACAGGTTTTACGATACAAGTGTTACGATTTAAAGTTATGAACGAAAAGAGCCATAAAAACTTCATTGTTTCCAGACGTCAGCGTCGATATGATTCTGTGAGATTAAATGCCTTAAAAAAAGATAATAAATTTTCAAAACAAATGACAACAAAGTAAAACAAAGTAAAAGATACATATATATGTAGGTACATATTTGGTATTGTTAAAACAAAGTTGTTAATAAAAGGGCGTCGTAATGCCTGCTGTCAATGTTATAAAAATATTTACGATTTTTGCATATTCAGCTTTTTCATCAATTTTCACGAATCCACTCCACTACGTGGATAAGGAAGTAACAGCGTTTATTGGATATGTTAAATTAGAGAGCTATAGACAAAATTTAGACAGCTTTATGGAAGAGGCACTGCGAAATATGCCATCCAATTTTTGGGAGCTTTTCTTTCTAAATTAACCTGTTTAAAAATTATTCCTAATATTTTAAAAGCGCATTTTTCAGTCTTTTCCAGAATTATCCATAACCTGAATTTTGACCTAAGTAATTATACTCAACATTTTGCAAATATGAAAACGTTACCTTCATGAATCCCAAAACGCGATACGTTTCTTTAATTTTGCCGACCTCATATCTCTTAGGATTTAAAGTTATCAGGCAATCAAATCAATATCGTCGAAAAAGTGGACACTCTGTATATGAGAAAGGAGGAATCAATTTATGTTTTTATAGTTTAATTATTTGTTCACATTCTGGAGGAGAAGTATTAAACTTATTCATAATATTTATTTCTTAACAAATATTTTTTCCTAGAAGTGTAAACAGTAGATTTACTATGTATCAGCAGATGCACTATACCTTATTAAAATATATTCCCTATATTTACTGATAAGTGATAAATACTAAATCCTTTCTACGTCTGTTATAATGCAGTCACTATGTATTATTCGTTGATGAAAATATTTGCACTTGACCATGGTTTATGTAGTATGTAGGTAGTAATAAATTCACTTGTTGTAGTTATAACCAAAGCCAAGTTCAAGATAAACCTGTTCGTGAGTAAAAGCGGCCTTAAGCGTTTCTTCTGTCGATTTTCTCACTAAAAAAGAAATAACGATCTGTGGATCTCTCACACCAACGGTTGCTTTTAATACTCATAAGATAATTTTTGAAAATAACACGCACTTTCTAAAATTAACTAAATATTGTATTTATGTAGGTAACTTCTGTGTCTCTCACTTATTTCTTCATTACTACGATAGGTGGTGGCGCAGAAAAATAAGCGGCACCTGATGCATACCTACAATGCACCAACAGTAGCTTTGTCCTTGACAGCAGTAGACAAAACCTAACATTATGCTAATTTCAATGCTTCTGCGTTTGTTATTGTTTGTCTATGATTACACTGATTATCACATTATGTATATCTCGGGTATGGTCGTACTCCCTCGTAGTACGTTCGTTGTGCGCCATTTGCGGGCAAATCTATTCTTAGTATACTGTAGTTTACTTTACAAATAAAATAAAAATTGAGATATGCTTGTAACGGACATTAAACTTTAAAAAAAATAATATAGTACATAATACAGTTAACAAGCATGTAGAGTGTTAAGGTAAGTTTACAGGTAAGTAACTACAGAGATAACACCATCTTATCGTTTAAAAATTCAATATACGAGTACCACTCGTACGTTAATTCTTCTTTTTACGTGAATTTCCTGTAAATTTTAAGTTTTTAATTTTATTATCTCATTATTACTTAAAATCATAATTTAAATAATTTATTTAAACCTTAAACATATTAGGATGTCATCTACATTTGTAGACCTGCATACATAAATCAAATATACTAAAATCTCATTCTCACAAAAAAAAGGACATGCGAAGTTTTAAAAGTAAAATGACGATGAATCATCGTAATTCTAGAAGAATTGTAGCCTAAAAACTGAATCTAGTTTTTTTACGACATATGAAATTATAAGAGGACTACAAATAAAAAAACATTATATACATATTTAATAATAATAATACTAATATCTAATGCCTTTTTCAGTCAGCTGAAGCTGCCATTAATCCTAGCCAGGGTTTTAATATGAGACACAACGAATACTACATGATTTTGGTTTCCTGCTCGAAATGTAGAAGTTACAATTTGAAAAAAAAAAAATATCGACACCTTATCATTACCATATGGCCGTCATACATAAAAAAAGAGGCTGGAGAAAATTTTAAAATATATGCAAAAGATGTGGAAGCAAAAATTAAATTGGACTTGAATTAATACGACAAAATTCACGTCTCTGATACGACAAAATTCACGGCACCAATGGCGGAAAATGTCTACGAAAGTTGTTTGTAAGCAGTTGCGCGCGCGTGGCTCATTAACTTACTGACCCAATACCTGTAGATATTTCTTCCGCCTGTCCATGACCTGCTTTCCATTTGAGGTCGACATTTTCTTTCATTCATTCGTTCCCCATCGTGCACTTTCTTGCCAATTGCTTTTCTCATACTCCGACTAAGTGTTAAATTCTAAAGACACTGGAAGTATTTCGTTCATCATTAAGTGCTTCAAGTGTCATCAATTGCGGCCTAAGGTACATGGTGTGTAAGAACATATTTCAATGAAGAAGAGAAAGTATAAAATTTTGCCACAATCTAATAATAATTAATTAATGCAGACGGTACCAGATTTTTTACATTTAATCAAGCTTACATGGTTCGATAATATGTTTTTAATATTGTTTTTTGTAATATTCAATCTAATTCGGAGCTTTTTCTTTTTTGGGAATAAATGATTTTATTAAGATTAACGTATTATTTGGTTTTAATTACACTGTCTGCAATCGAAATCGCACTACTAGTAAACACATGGTAAAATCACTGAAAATTCTTTCAGAGGTATTTCTAGCAAACGATTAAAAAGTGTAATGCGTATGCTGTACAGGGTGTGCTGAGGTTCACAGGTTATGTGCAAGTCACCTTCTGGGAATCTTGAAGAACTATCCTCGAGAAGAGGAGTGGTGGACGAACATATCTAAGGTCGTTTCCTCGGAAATGCCTCTGAAAAAGTTTTCAGTGATTTTACCATATGTTTACTTGTGTTGAGATTTCAATTGCAGATAGTGTATGTATTAGTTAAAATAAACTAATCATAATAAGGAACCACGGTACCATGGAAATGCGCACACTCCTAATACAGTCTCCACCTCGTTTCTGAGGCTCTTATACAGGATAAGGGTGAACATGCTTAAATGTTTAGAACTATTTTAATATAAAATAGGTAGTATAAAGGTAGACAGACATAAATCATCAGGTGATTATCGTAAATTGCTATTTTTATACATATGTTGCACACAATATAGGAAACTTCAATATCCACTTTCAAGAATATGCCTATAAACATTGAAAACGAGGAAATTATCAAATAGGCCTTCGCTTATGCAAAAAAGTGTGAAATCAGTAACAAAATATGTGGATGGAGACCATTACTATTATACTCTTATTGACTTCTATTATAAACACAAATACCGGATATCAATGAGACTATGTGTCGCGAGAATTTTAAAATTCAGAACGTTATTTAAAATTGGGGTTATTTTGACATATGTAGTTGAGTCGGGTTTTACGTTTTACCGGAATATTCGATAACTTAAAATTCGAGAACCAATGTCAAAAATTAATAATTATATTTTCATTGCCAAGGCCTACGTTGATAATGTTTAGTAACGAATTTTGTTACTAAAGAGAGTTAAGTTAGAAAAACGTTTTTAGTAACCTACTAAATGTAAGTAGTCTTATTTTGACATAGTTTAATCGGGTTTTACGTTTTATCAGAAGCGTAACGAACTTAAAATTTCAAATGGAACATCCAATATAATGTATAACATTTGCTTACATCACATAGGTCTACAAAAAACATATTTTTCTGGTCCAGGAATTAAACATGTCAAATTCGAAGTATTCTTTTGTGCTGGAAAAGAATTTTTAACAAAAAACTTGCTACCGTGTAGATTCTCAGTAAATCCCGATTTTTTTGTTGTCAAAATACGTTTTTGTGCGAAATATTTTTTTTTTAAATAATAATCATTTCTTAACCAGGAATGTCATTTTCAAAGTATTTTTAAGCGCTGAATATGATCCCGTTGTCAAAATTTGTGCTAGACCCTTCCATTTTCTATAAAATGAGAATTTAGAGTGACAAACAGCCCAAAAAATGGAAGAATTTGTGTTTTTCAAGAACGTATGGCCAGACATGTTATTACCGAAGTATTTTTATGCGCTGAATACGATCCCGTTGTCATTTGTATTAGAAAAAAAACGCGGTAGAAATAAGAAGTAAGAAGAATAGTTAAATAAGAAGAATAAGAAAAATAGATAGAAATAAGTAGAAATAAGAAGAATAGTTAAAAATTTGGTTTCAACATAAAAAATGCTTCGGATTTGATAGGTTCTGTTCCTGGAGCAGATTTCTTTGTAAACCTGTTACTGGCATTTCGATTAAGAATGGGGATTTATTTATAAAATGAAACTAAAGTACTCAATACTCAACTCATGAGGAGTGGCGACCAAAGGATTATATCATTTTAGAAAATCTTAAACTTGTTAACAAGTAGATTTTATTTAAAATATATTTAGTTAAATTTATATACAGAGTTTCTTATGTTTTGTTAAACCAATAAAATTTCTTTGTTTTCAATTTAGGTATAAATGTTTTTCTTTTTTTTTTGGGTTAAGTTAAATTTTGTAAAAATATTCTCATGTAAAATATGCCTAGACTTAAAAAAATTGTATTAGGTGTTTTTGTAAAGCATTCGGTCTAATTACCAAAATAAATATATGTATATCAATGTATTGCGTTATATGTAAATTGACCGCAGACGATCTTTTTTTGAGAAAAAGAGTTGCCTGCAATAACAGGTTTTTAGAAGAAAAAGGATCTTCCACAGACCGTTTATAATACAATTATTAATTTCGTTTTCTATACGCTTCGAAAAACTTGTGTATCTGTCAAGGTCTGCAAGTATATAGGACCTATTATAAATAAATGAATAAAAACCGCACCGAGTATATTGATGTATAAAATTTTCACATAAAATGACCGACAGCCAACCGTGAGGGAATTTCTGAATCAAATGATCAATATCGCCTTGAGGTATATCATTCCAAGCATCTTGTATGTGAAGCCAAAGATCGTTGAATCTTTCTGGGGGATGGGGTAAATGCCCAGTCTGGTATAGAACATATCCCAGACCGGTTTGAACGGGGAGAGATCGGAGGATCGTGCGGGTCACGAAAGCACATGAGCTTGTTCCAAAAACTGTGTCATAACTTTTATCGTGTGAGTGCGGGCATTATTTTGATGAAAAATTTATTCTATCAACCTCCGAAAATATGGCTCTGCAACAGGTTCCAGAACATTAGCTATGTATAACTGTTTATAACTGTCTGCATTGAAATTGCCCCGAAGGAAAGCTAAAGGTGACCTTCTATATATTGCACCCCAAACAATCACTACACGTGTACGGGCAATATAGCGTTCAACATCTAGTTGTAAATTGCTCCGCTCACCACAGAAACGTCTCACAGTTCTGGGTCCATTATGAGCTCACAAACAAAATTGGAACTCGTCGCTAAAGGCCATATATACAGTACGCGCCTAAAGTATGGAATAAATTCAGCATATGTGAAACAAACAATTTTTGGAAAAAATCCTCGAACAGGTCGATTTTGTTTAATAAAAACACACATTTTTGAGGAAACGTCTATTTTCAGATGTCATTTGTTTTTGAGTAATGGTGTCATCAACTTATTTTTCAAATGGCAACCCCCCATTTTTTTAATTTAATTTTAGAGACCCTTACATTGTCGATTTAACGGTATAAAAATGTTGCCACCTTACATTACAAAATTTTTGAGTAAATGACGATTGAATGTTACAAAATGAAACATATATTTTTCACAATAAATAAACGAACATTTCTGAAAAAACTGAACACAAATAAAACATTGCAAAAAAGTACGTTTCTAAGCAAAAAAATTATCAGATTTAAGTTTTTTGACGTATCCATGGTTTTTACTGTCAGTTAATCAGAAGATTTGTCATTAAATTGTGCGAAAAGTTAATGTAACTAACGTGTTAGTATTTATAAAAATTCCAATTTTAATATGGCACATTTAACTGTGACACAAAGAATTGAAATTTTAATTTTCATCGGATGTGGAAATAAGACCAGAACTCAACAGGAGGTATGCTATTTATTTAATGCCAAATATCCAGATAACCCTATCACCCAATCCACAGTTAGTAAGATTGAGTCCAAATTTAGAGAAACTGGTGATGTTAAAGATCCGAACTCCTTCCATTTGTGTATTCTTTTTTTTGTACACAATAAATGTATTTATTTATTTATTTATTTATTTATTATCTACCAAAATTAGGACGTCCAAAAATTACCCAAGATAAAAAAGATTGACATGGTTAAGATGGAAGAACCAGGTCCTCAAGTTGCCTCAAAAATTAAGAGTCAGACGACAGTTCTACGTATCCTGAGGAAAGAAAACTATCATCCCTACAAATTTCAGCTTGTGCAAGAACTCAATGAGGACGACCCCGATCGGCGACTGCAATTCTGTGAAACTATGATGAATCTTTGTCAAACAAATCCAAATTTACACCAGAAATACTTTTTTTCGATGAAGCCACGTTTTGTCTAAACGGCACAGTGAACCGTCAAAATTGCAGGTATTGGAGTCGGACGATTTCTCATTGGATCATCGAAGCACATACTCAACATCCGCAGAAATTAAATGTGTGGGCCGGAATAGTCGCAAATAGAATAATAGGACCTTTCTTCTTTGAAGAAACTCTCACAGGAGAAAGATATCTGGAGTTCTTGCAAAATGATCTAGTTCCAGCGCTTGCAGTAATTTTCTCAAACGAGAATGATCCTGATATTCCAGATAACACACTCTGGTTTCAGCAATACGGAGCACCCCCGCATTATGCGAGCTCAGTTCGTGAATATTTAGACGTCATCTTTCCTCAGAGGTGGACTGGCAGACGAGGACCGATAGAACGGCCCGCGAGATCCCCAAATCTTACACCACTTGATTATTTTTAATGGGGTTATTTAAAATCAAAAGTTTACTGCAGAAGACCACACAATTTAGCCGAACTACAAGATCGCATTAGAGATGAAATGGGATCTATTACCTCGAAAGTCATTCAGAATGTACAAGAAGAATTTGTACACAGGCTTGCATATCGCCAGTAAAAAATATATTTTTCATTTTGTAACATTCAATTGTCATTTACTCAAAAATTTTGTAATGTAAGGTGGCAACATTTTTATACCGTTAAATCGACAATGAAAGGGTCTCTCAAATTAAATTTAAAAAATGGGGGGTTGCCATTTGAAAAATAAGTTGATGACGTCATTACTCAAAAACAAATGACATCTGAAAATAGACGTTCCCTCAAAAATGTGTTTTTATTACACAAAATCGACCTGTTCGAGGATTTTTTCCAAAAATTGTTTGTTTCACATTTACTGAATTTATTCCATACTTTAGGCGCGCACTATATAATCCTTTTCCTATACCCAATGCATTCGCTCATTACACCATTCCAACCTGCGAGTACCATGATCTGGAGTAATGGGTGGGCATAGCAACGCTCGGTAAGAATGTTGTCCATAAGATTTTTTTCGTCCATATACGAACGCCATAGACATTCGTCGTTTTGAAGTTTCCTCCAAAATTTCCCATAGCCCATATTATGGAAAATCTGTCTCACCAACATTGTTAGATGATGTTCTTTAGGACCTGTAATCCTCCTAGGACGTCTTGACCCAAAACCTTGTTTCGGTCTACACGGTTGGCAATTTTCCTAAGAGAAAACCCGACCTCTTTTATATCAACAGTCCGATCAAATTCGAAATCAGTAAATTCACAATAATTTTAAAGACGAATTCTGGGCATCGCAAATAATGTTTACTACAGAAATGTAAATATTTTTGGGGTAGAGAAATTATAACATCACACTTGTACCAAAATGAAGACTTGTCAATAAAAATAGGGATACATTAATTTTTCTACGTCTACCTGACTCAGACTGAAACGTTTTAATTAACTTTAAACACTCTCTAATTTGAGAAGAATCAAGTAGATAACATTAAGAAGAGCCTAATATTAAGAACTTTAGAATTGGATTTTAGAGATAAATCTACATTTCTTCACATGGCAATTTTCATTCATTTCCGGTTTAACTCGGAAATGGTCCCGATTTCCGAATCTTTAATGGCACATCATATTTATTTTCACTTGTTTTGATTCTAAATGCCATTCTGAATACATAATATGTCGTTTGTCACTTTTTAACACATCATATCATTTATTTTTGCTTTACATAATATTTTGATCTAGACTGTTAATTAAAACGTTTCAGTCTGAGTCAGGTAGACGTAGAACAATTAATGTATCTTGTTTTTGTTGACAAGTCTTATTTTTTAAGCGATTAATAAATATTGTGAAGTTTTTAATGTTTTTAATTGTTTCAAATGGGCTCATAGGATAATAGTGCAACTCATAAGATTATTCAAATACTGCTTTTATTAACAAGAATTGTATGTCACACACTTAAATAGTTACTTAAGAATTCTCAAGAAAAAAACGTAAACAAACATAAAGTAGCTGAAAATATGAACACAAAATAGAGCTTTATTTGAATGCGCAGACATTAGGTGGCTTTGAAAATAAAAACGTTGTTGAATCTCGAAAGCGTTGTTAAACCTGTCAATTTTAATACATAATGAAAATTGTTTTATTTCCTTCGTGTTTTCCGTGTATTGAATTTAAAAAATGTAAAATTTTAACAGAAATAAGCACTATTTAAATCTTATGAGTTATGCTGTACCCATTAAAAAAAATGAGAAAACATTAAACATTTATCTTGGCTATATTTAAATGCTAAAAAACAGCTAACAAAACAAGATAAAATATTTTTCTACGTCTACTTAACTTAAACTGAAACGTTTTAACAAGCTCTAAGCACTCTAGATCGAAAGTTGTTAATAAAAAAATAAATGACGGGATGTGTCAAAGAGTGACAAATTAGATATAATTGTGCTAAGAACCACAATTAGAATCAACACAAATAAAAACAAATATGGCGTGCCATTAAAAATTCGGCAGTTGGGACCTTTTGTTGTTAAACCAGAAGTTAGAATAGAAACTGCTGACTATATCAATAAATGCAGATTTATGTCTAGTATCAATTCTAAATTTACTTAATTTTATCTCTGAAAACAACAAGGTTAGGGGGGTGAGCCACGTCTGACAATCACCAGGTATAGGATATACCATAGGCAAGAAGTCTCTTGACCATAGGTTAATGTAATTCTTCTGTCGTTATATTTAAACTACTTCTGGTGATTCATTTTTGCATTCTCTTTCTATATACCTTCATTGAACTCTTCCTTTTATGTTTTCCTGCGACTCCAAATTGGCAAGAATTTTGAATTTGAAAATTTTGAAGTTTTGAATACCTAAAATTTCGTAAATTAATAAATTAGATGTAAAAAATTAAAAAATTTTATAATTCGGAAAAAGATACAAGAACTTTAAGAATTTTTTTTTATATAATTACTTTTGATATCGTTTTGACTAAAAATTAAGAAAATAAATTATAGTTTAAAAACACTAAAAAAAACACGCTTTAATGGCAAACCGAACTAAAAAAGTAGAAAATAATTTTTAAGTATCAACAGCTTGAGCAAGAGAATTAATTTGGAATAAGATTCAAATAAAAATTAAATTATTAATAAAATAATTCAATTATAGTAAAAAAAGCGTGGGGTGCTTGATAGTAAATGTTACAATTATTTCAGTTGGAGCTGTTTATAATATTAGTTATTGTGAAAATATAATAAATTGCACACCACGCTTTTTTTACTATAATTGAATTATTTTATTAATAATTTAATTTTTATTTTAATCTTATTCCAAATTAATTAGTCGTAATTGATTGTTGGAATTTTCTATTGCTGTAACACAAGCTCTTGATCCTTAAAAAATTATTTTATACTTTTTAGTTCGGTTTGCCATTAAAGCGTGTTTTTTTTTTAGTTTTTTTAAACTATAATTTATTGGTTATTCAGCCAATACCTAAATAGTTTTATTTGTTGTAGGTAGATATTTTGCAGATATGTACTATATCTTCATTTAGTAATATTCAAAAAATATAATTAATATTTTCATACTCATTTATAAATAATATGAAGTACACTAGTGACTTAAGGAAATAATAAACTCTGAAGAAATATCAACTCTTTGCACTTTGTGCTATTTGAGTTTTTCTTACAATTTAGAACGGTTCATTAATGGTCTGTGGGAGAACATATGTACATATGGAGTAGTTCATGCCACCTGGACATGGCCAAAAAAATGGCTCAAACTTCGGGAATATGTTCGTCTATGTGTGCCCGAATCTCAAAACATTTTTTTAGCCCATTTGGGCACCCCGTTCCCAAGTTATCATTATGTTAATATTGGAACAAACGCGGTTTTTTTTAAAAATCTTGATTATTTCGATAATTCATAACTCTGGTCAAGTACAACGAATCGAGATTTTCATATATGTAGTTTCTTTGCGGAAATTTCCCGTTCTTTCCAATGAAAATATCTAAAAAAAAGAATTGGTCCATTTTAGACCATTTCTTACACTTTTAATTTTTAACTTGGCCAAAAATGACCTTAGCCCCAAACGGATCGTCTTCTAACATGGCGCATTCGATTCCCTTACGCGCAACCAAGTTTTTAGGATGGACGGTCTCAAATTGCCCAAATACAATGGAGTATTTACATCATTTAATCATTTTTGGACGATCAATTACGATCAATCCCGACATTTTCCCGCGATAAAAGCGTTAAGAAATACCCATTTTGTAAAAATCGATTTTTCATCCAAACATGATTAAATTATGATATTTGGGCAATTTGAGACCGTCCATCCTAAAAACTTGGTTGCGCGTAGTTTGTTGGACGGGGAATCGAATGCGCCATGTTAGAAGACGATCCGTTTGGGACTAAGATCATTTTTGGCCAATTTACAATAAATTCCAAAAAAAATGGTCTAGAATGGACCAATTCTTTTTTAGATATTTTCATTGGGAAGAACGGAAAATTTCCGCAAAGAATCTGTATGGAAATCTCAATTCGTTGTACTTGACCAGAGTTATGAATTATCGAAATAATCAAGATTTTTAAAAAAATCGCATTTGTTCCAATATTAAAAAAATCATAACTCGGGAACGGAGTGCCCAAATGGGCTAAAAAAATGTTTTTGAGATTCGGGCACACATAGACAACATGTTCCCGAAGTTTGAGCGATATTTTTTTTTTGGCCATGTCCAGTTGGCATGGACTACACCATATGTATGTAAGTATGTATAGCAAGGCGTTTTAAAATGGAGTATACGTATATAAAAGAATTAATAAATATGAAACACAAAAAATATGAAAGGTGATCTACTTGGTTTCAATTAAAATTGATAAGTAGAGTGTAGTTATTTAAAAGTATATTTTATTCACTAGAATAAGCAATTTATATGTAGACCATAAAGTTTCAGCCAATTTAATTCGCTGTACATATGCCAGCTTCATATCGTTAATGGATATTATAGAGAGAGGCATCTATACATAAATTAACATTTCATACATACATATAATGCGGAATGAAAATCAGAAATATGTCAGAAACAATGAAAGTAATGATTATTAACGAGCTTCGCAGGCACCTCAGTGTGTGTTTTTTAAAACCTAAAAAAGCCTAAAAGTTTAAATAATTTTTTTTTCTTACTATGATTATCTACTATGATTTAAATGTTAGTATTTATTTTGATTTTTATCTTTTCTTACTTTATATAATCATAGTTTTAAGTATTACTTACTGTAATATTTTGTAATCCCTTTCTGAACTCTTCCTATAGAGAATTGTATTTTTCTTTGAAAGGAATAAAGATTATTATTATTATTTCGCCGACTTTATAGTCACACTTCTCAGCGTAAATGCTGCGAAACATTCACCCATTCCTGCTGCAGACTGTGATGGCTTGATATCTCATCCCCGCCTCCAGCAGAAATTAGGTTCAGACGAGGGGAGGAAATTCATCCTATCCCAAAACCTTTCTAACAATATGACATGTTTGTAACAATATTGCCTTCTGTCCATTTCTAACGATATTATAAGATAGTCCTAATGTCGCGATGTTCTTGGCGAATCTGGTCGTCATTACTCCCTTTGCCGATATTACTAGGGCGTACGTCTCCACCTTCTCCAGTTTCCATAGGCGCTTCAGCTCGATTGATAGATTTTCGTACTTCGCGATCTCCCGTTCAGTCTTCTGAATGTTGTGGGTAAGTGGCACTGCGATGTCTATAATGATCCCTCTTCGTTGTTCCTTGTTGATCAGCACAATATCTGGTCGGTTGAAGTCCACTGTTCGATCGGTGATGATTAGCCTATCCCAGTACAACACGGCAACTTCCGTTTCCAGTACAGCTTCCGGGTTATATTTGTAGTATGGCGAAGCCGTCGCTCACAGGCCATACTTGAGTGCCAGTTGTTGATGGACCATCTTCGCAAATTGGTTGTGCCTGCCGAGATATGCTATCTCTGATAGCACGGGACACCCTCCTATTATGTGTTCTATAGTTTCGCCTGCAGATCCACATTTTCTCGTACATATGTCTTCGACGTCGTCTCTCAGGATATTCTTCTGGTAATTTCTTGTTTTTATAACCCTGTCCTGAATGACAGTCAAGAAGCCTTCGGTCTCGGGGTACAGATAGCCGTCGGTAAACCATTTTAATTGAATTTTCTTTGTCGATGTGGTCTGGACTGTAGCATTTTTGGAAAACGGCCCTGCAAAGCATGTTGCGTCCACTGGGTCCGGAGCTCCTCTTCTGTTGGTACGTCGACTGGGATAAGTTCGCATCCTAGACTCAAAGGCGTGTAACCAGCGTCCTCTCTTGCTACTGCTGTTATTAGCGGGTCCCTGTTCGTTAGCAGTTTTCTTCTTAAGGAAGCTTCTTACGATTTTTGATGTTCAATAGACCTCTGCCACCTCGTATTCGAGGCAGGTAGAGTGTGATTACGGAAGAGTTAGTGTGTAAGTGCCTGAACTTAGTTAGGAGATTGCCTCCAGATAAAAGTGTATTCAGCAACTTTACGTTGTTTTGAATGTTGTGTGTGGTTAATCTTGTTATCTTGACACATTCCCAGGTAACGGTATTGCTCCTCCGGTATGGCAGTTGATGTATGTCGGCATACACCTCTGGGGTGTTGTGAGGGGGGCCCCTCCCAATACTCAGTGTGGCACATTGATCCAGGCCGAATGACATTTTGATGTCGTCGCTGAATGTCTTAGTAGTTTCAATGAGAGCCTGGAGAAATTAAAAACTTATTTCCAAAGTGAATGGTGAGTTGGAGAAACAGTGAGAAAATTGTGAACAATTTTTGGTCGAAGTGAAGCTCCGTCAGCGCCTGGTGTAAGAAAGTTCTTAAGGAAAGTTCGTGAAACTGGCATGCTTATGGATAACAGAAGTCATCCAAGTGCTGGTCCGGTGCCATAGCTGAAAGAATTGCTGCTGTTGCCTAAAGTGTGCGTGCGAAAACCCAAGAACCTCAACTCGTCACAGAGCACAACAACTTAATGTCAGTCGCACTTCTCTGAGGAGAATATTACATAAAGACCTCGGATTATTTGCTTACAAGTTGCAACTTACTCAAGAGGTGAAGTAAAAAAAAGAGTAAAACATAAAATGACCATCCACTTCGTTACCGCTTCTCCGTGTGGGCTTTAAATGAGTTTGAAAATGACGCCGATTGCAATCCAAAAATCATTTTTTCGGACGAAGCTCATTTTTATCTTGGAGGATATGTTAATAAACAGAACTGTAGGATTTGGGGTTACGAAAATCCACACGTAGTTATAGAGAAGCCAATGCATCCTGCAAGAGTGACTGTTTGGTGTGGGTTTTGAAGTGGTAGGCATCATTGGTCTGTACTTCTTTCAAAATGAAGATGGTAACAGCGCTACAGTAAATGGAATGCGTTATAGCGACATATTAACTGATTTTTTGTGTCCGCGATTGGACGATTTGGACTTGGACGAGCTTTGGTTCCAACAGGATGGAGCAACATGTCACACAAGCCGTGAAACAATCGATCTTTTGCACACTAAATTCAGTAACCGTGGTATCAGCCGTTTTGGAGACATTAAGGGCAGAAATACAATTAGAAAGGTCAAAATTGCACATTTATTTTTTTGTTATCAAGAAGTTATTTGATCGTAATGAAAGTTTGTACATTTGTTAATGAAGATTGGAAGTATGCGAAAATTTTTTTTTAACAAAATGGCGGCTGTATGATGGCGCAAAGCAGATCCATAAAAAAACGGTGGAAGTTCTGGACGTCGTAATTTTGATCTGTAACAGCCTAGAAAATAAATTTATGTAAAAAATAGTTACAATTTGTCAGTAAACCAAAAAAAAAAAAGTGAAAAAAAATTCCACGATTGACAGACGTTTTTCCGAAAAAATGTGAATTTTCCGTTTTTTTTTTTTCGGTCATTTTTGCAATTATAATTCAATTTTGCAACATCGAATTTTAGATTTTTTAGCTTTACTTAAAAAATAATTATATCAAGAAGAAGTCCTCAAAATTTCAGCCAAATCGGACGATTAGTTTTTGAGTTATCGCTTCCAACAATTTTGAAAATGTTGTTTCGAGAAAAAACGAGTTTAAAATTTTATCAACCTGAAAATGATAGGTACTATTTACGCATTAACATGCCAGGGGCATACAGTAGGCCTTCAGATTCTTCATAAAACTCATTTTTGTACTTTGCTGAAGCTCTTGGCGAGCCTATATAAATTCGTCCCAAGGTATTTCAAAAGAGGACACAATAGACAAAGGTCTCCTGGGTCGACAGCACCGAAATGCGTACTACGCCCTCTCTTCGAAGAACGACCAAAAAAATAGAAGAGCTTTTGATTTGACAAAAAAAGGAATTTGATTTGACGAAAAAAAAAAACATCAATCGAGTTATTCGTGCCATAGAGCCACAAATAATCGAAAATGTACTGCAAAATTGGGTGAAATGAATGAACTACTGCCAAGCCAGCCGCGGCGACCATTTAACTGATTCATTTTTTTTCATAAATAATGGGAAAGCATACCTACTTTTTTGAATAAAGTAACAATCATTTAAAAATATTCTACGATGTAGATTTAATAGCAATTTTAAAAAAGAAACCATCTGATGGCCCACCCTTTAATACTCATATACCTACTACTGATGTATCTAAAAAAAAAAAAATTATTATTTAATCAATAATCTAAATAGACAAAAATTAATAATAAATTTGTAACATAGTGTTGGACTATTTTTAATCATTCAAATCACTTTTGCTGTGAAATACACCTCTCAGAATCATTTCTTTAACAATAATTAAGCCATTAGTGAGCGTTAGTAATGTCCAGAAAATACAGTTTTACTACTAACGAAATAAAAGTTTTACTGTTTTACATTTTGTTTTACTAAGGTTACTTATACAGGTCTCAAGTTTTTTTTCAGGATTTTGCCGAAAAACTGATTTAAAGTAAAAAAAGTTCATATGAACGTAGATCCTGAAACGTTTATACAAATAAAAATCGTTTTCACGCAGGTTTTTGTTTTTAAAGATTAAAGAATTGAGATAAAATTTAGTTATTATCACGATTTCGCTAATAACAAAGGAAGTTTCACTATTTACTAAGTAATGCCGGCAAGGAATGTTCTTTTAAATACATTAGCAACGAAATGTCGAATGCAAAAGGCTCGTACGTACTATACTTACGTAGCATACTCCAAAGCAGAATGTTCAGATCGATATTTACAGAAATCGAATCATAGGGCTATTTTGTTAGATTAAAACTTAAGTGAACACAGACTAATTAGCTTTTGAATAACTCAATAATTCCTGTATTAGACAAAAAAAACTTAGGATTTATGAGAAAAAAGGCCCCTTTTCATTTCTTTCCAATTGACAACTTCCAAGATAATATCTGGTTTTATCAGGATGGAACACCATCTGATTGCGCTCGTATTGCTGAAGATCAACTAAATATAGACATATTTTACAGATAGACTGGACGAAGGAATTGGTGAAATTGAATGGTTTACGCGTTCCCCTGACCTTAGTGAACATGGATAGTCTCCTGTGGAGTTATTTAAAGTTCAATGTTTATTTTCAGGTACCTAAGAGCTTGCTACAATTAGCTCAGAGAATAATAGGAAATTCAAAAAATTACACCGCAAGTAATAGCGAAGATTACGTAGAATTTACATATAGTCGTCGTTGACTACTTATAGCTACGTCTTACCATTACCATTGTTCTTTTCGTCTGTTTGGTCCCTTATGATTTATTTGCTAATTTATTTATTGCCTTAACGATTCGGTACTGATGTTTATGCTCTATCAAAAAGATGAATAGTATTGAAAAATATATAATAACTATTTTTTGTCGCGAAATATATTAATAACTTATAACTAGATTTTATCTCATTTATTTAGTTTTCATTAAAAAAGTTTTGTGAATTTTTTAAAAATGGTCATTTTCATTTGTCTACTTGCTCCCAAAATGTTCACTTTGGATACCAAGTACAGATCGCTAAAACCAGCTCATCGGAAAAGTATCGGAAAATATACAAAATATACAAGACATTCGCTTTAAAACATAATAATAAATGTACTACATCACCGTTTTTTCTTTACTTTATTACTTCACCGAATTTACTTTATTACTATAATATAATTTCAGTTAGTAACAATGTATACATGTATTTAAGAACACTAATGTATAAAAAATTCAGCCCCTAAGTTTCAAACAAATAACCTAGACGATGCATTTACAAGTTCCTCTTGTTTTATTATATCTTTGTAGAAGAAAACTAAACAAGTTTTTTATTTTATAATTCTGTGGTAATTTTATTTTAATTTATTTTTAGTTTAGAAAATAAATCATATCGTATGAGAAAAGATTACTCCATGAAATTGAATGTGCGTCCATCTAGATTAAAAAAAAATCAGTTATATATTTGTAATGACTTATAAAGATGAATGTTTATTATTTTTATTTATTGAAACTATAATAATTTTTCTTTTTCAGAAGGCCGTAGCAAAAGACTAAGAAAACTCATTCTTCCTATAATTCTTCTTTTAAAGTTGAAAGCAGCTATTATTATTCCGATCTTGTTATCCGTAATTGCTTTTGTGGCCTTTAAAGGTACTGCTGCTGGTCTAACAGCATTAGCGATTGCGAGTGTCACAGGTTTGAAAACCATTTTGGACAGTAACAACCATCCAAAAATTTCATATGAGATTGTACCTCAAATTCCGTCTCCCCATTGGAGTAGATCTAGAGTTGAATCGCCAATATCTCTTGTACTTGATGATGGCTATCAACCGATATAATAAATATATAAAAAATGTATTTAATTATTTCTAATAAATTATTTATCAATGTTAATATTTATTTACATCAATATATGCACGTATTATTTTTACCTGTATTGTAGTTGTTTCATTTTAAATCTTGCAAAATCAATTTCATGAGTCATGCAGAGTAGTGCATGCAGCACTAAAAAACCATAAAAAAATTCCATATAAAAAGTGTTTTTTTATTGCAGTTGGCAATATTTTGGTGATATGGTTTTTTAACTAAATAGGGACGTATGCGTTAAATGCAAAATTTCACAGGAGACAAATATGCTTTAAAAAGGCAACTTTTTGAAAATAAAGCCAGTTTCACTCCAGTCTTATCCCATTTTTTTAAACTGTCGCTTACATTCCTCTCTGACTTGATACAAGTTTTAAATACTAGGGAGTATTTAATGCACTTATATTATTAATATTACAATTTATACAGCACTAAGAAAATTTTAGAAATAATTAATTTAAAAAAGCAGTAATTATACAGGGTGATTAAAACATGTGGGACAAAAAATTAATACTATATATTTTATGAGAAATAAACTGACCCATATTTTTATTTGGCTCTATGGTCGTTCGTAACAGTATATGGGTCATTTCACGCGAGATTTACAATGAAAATTTTAATTTGACCGAAATATTTTTTTTATTGTTCTTTACACCAAAATATTCGACACGTATTTTTTCGTTTTGGGGAAATCGCAAAAATTTCGACTTTATGAGTAATCGAAACCTGAAAGTACAAAAAAAAACACTACATTTTTGTTCGCTGATTACTCGGAAAGTAAAAGCTAAGGCAATAAAATTTAGGATTTTTTCTTCCTCTTTCCAGCCATGTGTTCAAAAAAAAAAATAGCACATTCAAATCGGTACGTTGAGATTCAAAACGCACTAAAAATTTGCAAGCGATAATAATGCACATCACAATAATACTTTGAATTCATTATTTTGCAATTTAGTAATAATATACTCACAACTATTAGAATCGGACATTCTTCCGATTTTTTGTCTACACGATGTGCACAGTTTATCGTTTGCATTCAAACATATCAATTTTTTACATAAGGAAGGCGATGGGCGCCGTAAATTTTTGTTATTAACACTTTTGGTGAGACTGCTTTCTTTAAACGGGTTGCAACAACGATCTTTAAATGAAACTGACATTGTTGATAACAAAAATATTAAACGCGACGCACTTGCTGCAGGATGGCTCAAAAATGCGGAATCACCACGTCTACAGGAACAACCGCGAGTAGCGACGAGTTTATACGAGAATCATCGCGTCCAGCGCGCGCTCCAAGCGTGCTCGCCTCTCTTCAAAAATTTGTATCTAAAAAAGTTACAGACTACCTACTCTACAAATTTTTACAGTAAATTGTTGATAGTTTAAGCAATATTTATAGCAAAAAAAAAATTGAGAAAAAAAATGTCCAACTTTGAAAAAAGTGTATTTGTTTATGAAAAGTCGCTAATTATACAATAAAAATTTGTCAAATATTTTTTTTGGCCACATGGCTGGAAAGAGGAAGAAAAAATCCTAAACTTTATCGCCTTAGCTTTTTCTTTTAATGTACCGTACTTTCCGAGTAATCAGCGAACAAAAATGTAGTGTTTTTTTGTACTTTCATATTTCGAATATTCATAAAGTCGAAATTTTTGCGATTTCCCCAAAACGAAAAAATACGTATCGAATATTTTGGTGTAAAGAACATTAAAAAAAATATTTCGGTGTGTCCAATTTTCGCCACTGTTGTGGGATAACTCAGTTGTCTTTAAAGATAAAGAATTGCGATTTACACATTCCTATCAGAGTAAACAAAATTTTCACAGCACTTTTAGTTTTTAAGATACTTGATGTTCGATCGAGTACTTATAGATTATTGAGATAGTGTTTGACAAAATTTGCACTCTTCGGACACCCCTTCTAACTGACTTTTCTTTTATCTTATTGGAAATGTAAATATGCATACAATATGACTTCCATACAATTTTTTACGTAGAATCCAGTGGCGTAATCAGTTTTTTGTCTTCCCCCGTCTTCCGTTCTCTCAGAATAAGTAAACATATACGTTTTTTTTAATGGAACGCCCTGTATATCTTTATTTGGTTGAATCAAGTATTTTCTAAGCATTTCAAAAATGTATTACTATTTGTAAATTTTCTTAACAGTAAGCTCACAAATTGCTAATTTAAATGAAAAATATAATGTTTGTAAGTAGACCGTGGCGTTGCTAAAGAAAACAAAAGTTTTTGTTTGGAGTTCTCAAATTTGTATTAACTATTTGCATTATTTCAAAAAGTTTTGTTAAAGAACACATTTGTAGTACTTTGCGTGTTAACGATGGCTGAAGGTATAGCTTATGAAAATTATGAAAAATATGATATGTTAGTTTGCTTCATACAAATCAACGAGAACACGCGTAAAGCTTTCGAAATGTATTTGAACAGGTAGTAACATTTCAAGTTTGTTATTAACCCTTTATAAGATTATCTATCAATTTACATAGGTATCCTGAAAGAAAACAGCCTTTTGTCGATATCTCCTATAGAATAAAAACAAATGTATTGAAGCATGGAGTCTTTATAAAACCCCCGACAAAATCGTACAAAATTTGAACAAATCCGAACCTATATTAATTTTGCCAGAACAGTAATATTGTCGGACGAAGCTTACTTTTCAAGTATTAAGCAGAATGGGGCACCTGCCCACAATAGTCAATTAATTCGACATTTCCTAGAAAATAATCCCTCAAAGGTGAATAACAAATAATGTATATCCATAAGATCAGGATGGACTCCTTGGTCACCTGACCTCTCTATTTTAGATTTCTCTTTATGGGGTTTCCTAAAAAAAACATAATTTACAATACTCGACATCGTTCCATGGAGGAACTTCGAGAGGCTACACATTTGGCATTTCATTATTTACGGAACCATCCACTAATTTCAGTGACGTAATGTTCAATATAGACCATATATATAGTAAAAACTGTTGACGATGGGACCCTTCCTTTTTTAGTTCATAAAATTGGAAATCTGTAACAAACCAAGAGTTCTGTGAAACTATCACAAATTTTAAAAAAATTTTTAAAAAAATTGCTGGTAATTTAGACAAGTTCTGTGAAATGTTCAAAGTGCGCATAGTAGAAACCTACTATAGTATTTAGTATATATTTTTTAAATACTTAGAAACAAATTTAATTAAACCAAATAAAGATATACAGGGCGTGTTAAAAAATATGTTTGTTTATTCTAAGAAAAGGAGAGGAGACAGAAAGATGGCCACAAAATTATAATAAGAAATTGGGACAACAGTGTTTACATTTCCAAAAGTGAGTAAAAGAAAATGGCCAGTTAACTTTTTGAATACAACACACTTATGTAAAAATCTGAAAAACGTCTCTGACAATTCTGTTTACTGCATCTTTCGATTCACAAAAAAGTAACTCTACATCTTTACATCTTTACAGCTTACATTTACATCTTTACATCTTTACATCTTTAAATCTTTAAAACCTCTCAATCTTTGGTGACACTTAGTTATCCCATAAAAAGTCGAAACTGTACAGGGGAGGACTATAGTCATCACCTAAAACGTTAAGTGGGTCCCATGCTTCGTATCTAAATTAACGTATTATGGAAATACCAACTAATTTTGTCCTGGCCAAATATATTTCTATAATTTAGTGTGACGATAATCGGTTTATACGTACATACAAATACAGTGCATATAACTGTATCGAGATATTCTTTCCTTTGATAAATTGCACTGAAAATTCATAAAAATTGGAAAAAAAAAGTTCTGCCATGAACTAAAACCACTATAAATCGTTCTGTGTATTTGACTATCACATTAGAGTGTTTTCAAGTTTATTATAAACTAACGGTTGCAGTGGTAATGTTAAGACAAGTTCTGACAATTATTGATTGTTAAATATCGTACTATAGTGTCATAAGAAAACCAACTAATAGCTGACCCCCCCCACCCTATTTTTTAAATACTTAGAAGATATGACCTAAAAAAATTCAACCAAATAACCAAATATACAGGGTGAAATGTAATTCTGTTACAAACGAGAGGATGTTTGCTTTATTCTGAGAAAACGAACGAAGGAGACAAAAAGAAATTAGACTATGCCACAAAATTATCACATAAGAAACCCCTTGTACGGGAAATAAGTGTTTCCATTTCCAATAAGATGAGTCTAAGAGAAGCCACTAAAACGAAGAAGACTACCAAAAACAAATTCGACTCCTGTGTCACTGGACTGCCATAGTCATATCCACTCCTCCTCTATGCCACTTCTCCCCTGCCTCCTTCCCTCCAGCCCCAAGTCATTTTTATAGACAACTAGAAAGTACTTAGATTTTTCCCTGACCAGGACTAAACTTAACAAAGGATAAACTTAAAACAAGTCAAACCAAGGATAAATATAAAACTTTCTTCACCCCTTCGAACCTTCTGTTACTGCACCCTAACAACTGTTCCAACATGGAATCCAGAACTGCAAGTCCAGACTTAAGAGGAACCTTCGACTTACGTTTTGTATTGTTTTCTCCAAGTTCAATGCACTTTATCTTATCTGAATTATAATATTTGGCCGTCAAATAAATAATTCATGACAAAGGCTTTGAAGTGTTCTTCATCCCTCCTTATTACCATAGTTACCTTATACAACTAGTGGAGATCTTTCAAAAACTGGAATATATTCACTATGCAAGGGTGGTGAATGATTTTTCAAAAATTCCTCGAGACACGTAAGTCAAGCTTCATTAAATGTATTTACCTAAATCAGTTTGCAAGTCAATATGAAAAAATATTCGCCTTTAGGGTGGCTGAAACCACCCTCGACATGATTTTTTCAAATGCAACCGTATGGCTTGTGACCCCTCATTGTAAAGCTGGTGGAAAGAGGAATCCAACGCACTTATCAAATTTGAAGTTTGAGTAGGTTTGGAGGTTGCATACAATTAAAATAGTTTAAAAATTAAATTTATTTTCAACGTAACAATTGTTCAAAATGGTGGACCATTTCACTCTGTCGACGAGCAATCCCAGTCACCGGTAGGTTTGTCCACTTACATATGAAACATTTGCGGTGTTACTATAGCGATTTCACGTCCCCATCCTTTACTCGAAAGTCTGCTATGTTGTAAGAAATCTGAAGGTAAACACTACTTCTAAGATGTCCACAAAAAGAAATCCAGTGGTGAGAGATCTGACATCTCTATAAGAAATGATCAGTTACCTCGCCTCCCAATCCAGCCACCTGGCAAAATTCATTGTTCCAGATACTGACGAAGCAGTTGTGGCAAGACAGAAAAATGGGTGGGGCCCATCTTGTGAAACAGTAACCTCCTGCTTTGGTCTAACGTTGAAGGGTTTAAGGGGTTTGGAATATGTAAGTGACATAGCACTGGCATTAGCCCTTCCAGTTGGCGTACCAAGAGCGTAGTATCTTGTTACAGATAGAGATGCGGGTTTTACATCAGAGAAATTTGGACCTAAATTCTATCTTGTATGAACCGGCCCACACATTAGGTTGTTCTGTGCTCTTAGTATGAAGTTCCCTAAATGGGCAAAAGGGGTTCTCGTCGACCAGTAATAAGAATGTAACAGCGCATGGACATGTACATTTTAATGAAAGAGTAGACCCTCGTGATGAGAAATGCTAGTCCACTCTAATGGTAACTGGTTTTGATAAATACAAGTCATCAATAAATCGGAAAATTCCACTCGTCGATCTGGATCATCTTCAGCACTTCTACTGAATTGATTTAATATGGTCGTTTTTCTCATAGTTAAGGATTTTTAAAACTGTTGTCTCATTAACATTTGATGCTACAGGGGACCAGTTGAGCACGGCTCGACTGATTGGGATTTTCTTCTAGAGCACTGCAATCAAATTCAAATTCGTTAAAGTTCAAAACAGCATGGCCTTCATACTCGGCATTTTCCTGCACATATATCTTATCCGGACTTATTTGTTTAAGCCTCAAATTTAATAATGGTACCTTGCTTTAATGTTGGCAAGTCAGAAATCCGTTTTAGATACATGAAACAACTGGAATTGAGTTCGCGACCTATACAGCATTCCTTGCAATCAGTTAATCAAAAGTTCGAGCCTTAGTGAAATAATGTGATATTGACATATTCTTGTATTCTAACTGACATATTTCGTTTTACAGACTATACGAGATACAGCATAAAACACGTTAAGTTAATTTGGCCGTGAAAAACATCCTAGCAAGACAATTAATAATGATGTATTATACAGATGTAGAAAATAAATTGGAAATTTGGAAGAACATATTTAAATTAGTTCTGTTTAATATACGAATATGTAAAACAAACATTTTTAATACAAATTGAGGAGCTTGCTGTAAGAACGATGAAGCTAAACTATAAATTACGTGTTAACTGTATAATTTCGCTACAAATATAGACGTTATTTAACGCAAGTTCGACATTAGCATATTTGTATACTCCATGCGCTGAGATGTGTGGAATTTCCGTTAATACCACCAGCTTTACAATGAGGGATTAAAAGCCATGGCGTTGCATTCGTCGAAAATGGAGCTGCATCATGTCGAGGGTGTCTCAATTACATTAATTAACAGTATATTGTTTTCACATACTTCAAATGCCCTTTATCTTAACTGAACTATAATATTTGGCCGTCAAATAAATAATTGGTGACAACCGGCTTTGAAGTGATTATATTCTTTATTACCATATGACCGTATATAACGCCGTTCCTTTTTTCTGTACTAGTAATTTCAAAATGTTCTTTTTGCACAGATATTTATATTAAAACATAAAATATAAATAATGCTTAATAGAAAATAAAACAATTCTTATTTTCGTAAATAAGTTTTAAATGTTTTTAAATTTTACGTCCATATCACACCATACTTTTATTAACATTATGACTCCACTCCATAATCAGATTTATTACTACCTACACTTCACTTACCACACATTCAAATACGATGTCCGATATGTGATGGCGCGAAAACCGGTCTGCTACGATTGGGTTTTCTTATTACTTTGCAAAATGGCGGACCTTCAAATTTTTCCCCCACATAGGTTCTACTGCGTATCCAGTTAGTATACAGATGAGTGGGTCTGGCATACTTAAGTTCGGTTATTCATACGCGGGAATTTGGTGGTGATTTTGCACTATATTATTTAGAGAAACGTTAACACAAATATAATTAACACAAACTACAAATATTAACACAAAATAGGGCTTGATTTTAATTCACGGTTCACGGACATTAGGTGGCTTTGAAAACAAAAACACTGTAGACTCTCAAACATCGTAAATAAACCTGTCAATTTTAATACCTAATCAATAGGTATTATTTGCGTTTTATTTCCGTTTTTTTTTTATTCTAATTAGTTACAGTTCGGTACAGTGAGTTTTCATTATACTTAGTTGAGTTAGTATATTAAACTGCAAAATTGTTGTGTCTTCCTATATTTAACTATTTACAAAATTGACAAAACGTTAATTGACTGCACACATTTTTCGATTGATTGCAAAACTGACAACGAATGGTGTTTCTATTTGACAGGTATAAATGTCATCAACTTACTTCAATGGCCGACTTGGTTCGAACCAAAGGGGTGATTTTTGGAAAAGTTATTTTCTCAATTGTATTTATGAAACTCAATAATTTTATGGTCCCTTATCCAGGAAGAGAACTCTTTTCAAATATACAAAATATCAAACTATGCCATTCAAATAAATAATGTTGGTTGCCATGGTAACAAACTTGTTTACTTTAAGAAAAATCGAAAGCTGCCAATTTATGGCAAAATATACACACAAAAATTGTTATTAAATTTTTTTTTGAAATAGCCAATATTGCAAGACATGCAAGTACCTCAAAATTGACGTTTAATAAGAAAATTAAAAATGTGTTCGGGTAAAGTTCACCTTAATCCACCTAATTCAAAAAATCTCGAGGTTCCCTACACTTGTTGTACCAACAAGATTGCCGTTTGTGTTTGAAAATACTGAACCATTCGAACACATGGGTAGGGAAATGGTGTCCAGCAAGTTCAAATTTCGTGCTCACCCTTCCGTCCGTGATTCGTCCAGAATTTCGTTTATTGCTAATATCTACTGTTTCGATTTCCTATCTAGTCTTTCTGCGCTCGGCCTGTTGCTTTCCATTAGCAACTGGTGGCGGTGAGTTTAGATGTTTGGTGTTTCAATCTAATTGTTTATTGTTGCTGAAAATTAGTAAACTGTAGATACAATTTGTATTAGGAGAATATTGGATAATTGGATTCTGAGTGACGGTAGGAGGCTTTACTTCGATTGATAATTGCTGTTGCGCTTCATACATAATTCATATAATACATATATAAAAAATACATAGAAATGGAATAGACTTAGTAAATATTTTATTCAGTTTCTTTATGACATAGAAATTGTATTAAAAATTGGCTCTGTCAATTTTTCTTCAAAACCAAAATTTTCTTCGGGGATCAATCAAGGAAAAAAACCTAGAGCCCGAAAAGTTGAAGTCTCTTTTTATGTTGAAATGTTTTCGGTACAGATAGGTACAAAAGAAGTACAAATTATCACGCTAAAGAAAGTTTTTTTTCCAAAAAAAAAAAAAAGAAATATTGAGATACAAACCAAAATTGTGTCTGTACAAACATAGTCGGGTTTTTCTATGGTGGCGGGCTGGGGTGAACTTGTTCTGCGAAATTTTTATTTTTTTTTGGAAAAATTTGAAATTTTGAAGTACAAACGAAAATTTTGTCCGTATAAACAGGTACAAATGAGGTACAAACGATTTAGCTAGAGAAGAAAGCTATATAAAGTTGGGATTTTCTCTGGTGGCGGGCTGGGGTGTACTTGGCCCGCCAACGGAGGAGGGTCGATGGTCCGTTTACGGTAAAATTGACTTATTATTGTTAGTAGGCATTAAAACAATGTTTTCTGATTTTTTCGTCCAAAAAATAATTTGGTGCAAAAACCGTTCAAATCGACCCTCCTTCTTCTTTTTTTTTATGTACGAAATGTGAGCGCGAAATTGTTACAAGGTCCCCTTCACATTTTAAAAAAATGCTGTGACAGCGTCCTCTGTGTGGATCAAGTGACGTATGTCACTTTTATGTTAGAAAGTAGTAAAATCTTCAATATCATGTTCCGATCAAATAGCCTAGGAAAGATAGCCAAAAGAGGTCCAATTTTTCAAAAAATACCTCAAGCGTTAAAAAAAATTGATAATTAGGTAAACAATAGTGCAATTTGGAGTGCACTAGTTTTGGATCAAATCGGTTTGTAGGAACATAACCAAAAAAATTCAGAAACGTGTGAAAAATCGGCTTTTCACTTTTCAAGTAAAAAAAAAAACATTATTTTAGAAAAACAAAAAATAGCACGTTATAGCGCTTAAAAAAGACGAAGAAAATCAGTTTTTAAAAATTAAAATCGGTTCACAACTTTTTGCAAAAAAAAAATAAAAACCTTCGAAAATTGCCCTTTCTTTACTATTAAATTACTCGGTCTACGAGGGAAAATCGTAGGGACTTCCAAATTGTAGCTCTTTTAGGCGGCTACTTACAGTAAAAATTTTATCAAAAAATATTCATAACATTTGGCGCAATTCGAAAAAACATAAAAAAGGTGTTTTCGAAAAATGGCCCGGCAATTGTCAATAACAGTCCTACGGTAATTTTTCGAAGTGCGTTTGGTTCCTGAAGAGGTGCTCTACAATCATACAATGGACCAAGTTTGTCAAATTTGAGAAAGTATCTCAAAAACGATATTGAAAACCGGGCTGTTTTGCGTTTCGGGTGCTCAGGCGCTCGGGCGCTTGAGGGAAAGGCCGCATGGTGGGGGAACTCTCTCAATTCGAGCGCACGAAAGAAGTCGCGCCAAGCAGTCGAGAGTACCCCACCATCCTTTCCTCTTCGCTCGAGCGGAGCGCCCGAAACGCAAAACAGCCCGGTTTTCAATGTCGTTTTTGAGATACTTCCTCAAATTTGACAAACTTGGTCCATTGTATGATTGTAGAGCACCTCTTCATGAACCAAACGCACTTTGAAAAATTACCGTAGGACTGTTAATAACAATTGCCGGACCATTTTTTCGAAAACACCTTTTTTACATTTTTCGAATTGCGCCAAAAGTTATGAATATTTTTTTGATAAAATTTTTACTGTAAGTAGCCGCCGAAAAGAGCTACAATTTGGTCTCACTACGATTTGGACTCGCGGAAGTCCCTACGACTTTCGTAGGCCGAGTAATTAGATAGTAAAAAAAAGAGGAATTTTCGAAGGTTTTTATTTTTTTAGCAAAAAGTTGTGAACCAATTTTAATTTTTAAAAAACTGATTATCTTCGTCTTTTTTAAGCGCTATAAGGTGCTATTTTTTGTTTTTCTGAAATAATTTTTTTTTGGTACTTAAAAAGTAAAAATGCAGGTTTTTCGCACGTTTATGATTTTTTTTAGTTATCTTCCTACAAACCGATTTGATCCAAAACTAGTGCACTCAAATTGCACTATTTTTTACCTAATTATGTATTTTTTTAACGCTTGAGGAATTTTTTGAAAAAATTTTCTAGGCTAAAAAGTTAGCACTGCCACACTGTTGTATGTATTTTGTAGTTGTTGTATGCAGTAGTACAAATATTAGCTGTCAAAGTTGCAACTATTTTCCAACTTTTGAAAAAAGAAATGTTTTACCAAATTTGGTTTATAATTCTAAAAATAAACTACAGACGCTTTTGGGTAACCCTAAAGACAAAGTCGACAAAAACGAAAAGTCAGGAATATGCGAAATAAGTTGTAAAGATTGTGATCAAAAGTATATTGGGCAAACAAAAAGATCTATATTGACGAGATTTAAAGAACTCATGGCTCATTTGAAATATGGCAGAACAGAAAAATCTTGTGTTGCCCAACACGCTTTTGACAACAACCATAATTTTGATAACATCCAGGATAGATAGACATAAATAATTTAAAATCAATTAGAAATGTAACAAACAGTAAACAGTTGGATGCTTTTGAAAGTTTAGAAATCATTAAGTGTAACTATAGTATGAATAAGGACAATGGTCCGATACCCACCAGTTCACTGTTTGCTCTAATAAACAAAGACAGTTAAGGTTCAGTAAACCGTGGTAACAATTTGGTATAAATAGTGCAAGTGTGTAGGCTAGAATTTAGTTTTAATCTTCTCCTGAAGATGCCAACTTGGTTGGCGAAACGCGCGTCGAGAAAAGTGTAGTAGTTCGGTGTTTCGTGGAAAACGTCCAGGTTTTTGTTTCTACGCCGAATGTTCCAGTACCCACTCCAGGATGAGAATACGTAGTTAAAATAATTTTTAATGATAAATAACACTTTTCTGACAAAAAAGTGTAGTGTAAAAACACTGTACTGCGACAATAATATTTCCGAGTAAATACAATTTTTATTCACACTTGTGATTTTCTTGACATTTTGAGATCTGAAAAAGTTCTGGTAATTTGAATTTTTATTTCAGTCCATCATTTCGTCTGTGAGATTTTACAATAGTTGTATCTTTAAGCAAAATAAGAGTTATGCAAAAATCACAAGTATAAAATAAATTGTATTTATTCGGTGATTATGAAAAAAAATATTTCACAAATAATTTGCAAACCGTTTACAAGATCTGCCCGAAGGCAACCATTTTTGGAAAAAAAATTCACAAGTTTTCCCTAAAGATTTTTTTGCCATTATAGTCTTCTACTTAGGTCTAGTAACCACCCCCTAAATTGTGGTGTGAGTCCCATGCCTCCTTAAAAAACGAGCAAGTTAAATTCCACCGGCCGCCACTCCTATCAGGTATGACCCACGTTGACTTAAGGATAGCAAATATTATCAGCTAAAAAATATCGGACAACTACATAAAAAAATGACCGCTGCCCCAGAGCACACCTCCCACGAGGCACGGCACGTGGTGTTGACATGTGAAGGATTGTGTGTGACACAGGTGGGGCTTTACGAGAGGAGCATATGCGCAGAAACGCTTTATTGTTTAAAGATTTACAAACTTCTCTCCTGTATAACATACTATTTTGTTCTTCAGTTAGGTATATCATTTTCACTTTCCGGATATTAATAAAATTACACGAATCTAAATGGTATGAAATGCCAAAATATTGAAAAGTAACTAAGGAAAGAACAATACATATCATTTATTTTTTAACAGTTTGAAACATGTTTGATCAAATGATTACGTAGATAAGTAATATCTCTACAAAAGCATATGTATAGCTTAAAGATAATCTCCATGGTAATGCCTGATTGCATATGATCGTAATATTTATAAAACACAATATCAACGAAATTAAAAAAAAAAAGAAAATTTTCTCGTAATAAAACTTTCGACAAATAAATTATAAGAAGTATTTAGAAATAAACTTTATAAATAATCCAATCTTATTCTATTCACTTTCAATATACTCGCCTTTCCTATCTACTCAGTGTTGCATATGTTTTTCCATTGTTTGAAACAATTTTGGAAGACTTCTGGAACGATGCTGCAAAATAATGTTGCCGTTTCTTATTTTACATCATCGAATTTCTCAAAATGGGTTCCTTTCAAAGGTTCTTTGACTTGATAGTAGGAAAAAGTCATAGGAAGTTAAATCCGCGGGTTCTCAAGTACAGTGTAATGAAGAGACAACATCCGGATCTGCGGAAGAACAATACATGGATTCTCCACCGCGACAACAGCTCCAATCCACAACACTTTTTCTATAAAACAAACAAAGTAATAAAAAAAAATGGCAACGCAATGCACCACTCGTGAAGACAACCAGAATTGATGAAAATAATGGAAAAACGTATGCAACTGTCTGCTGATAGGAAAGGGGAGTATATAGAAAGGGTGCAATATTATTGTATTATTTATAGAATGTATTTCTTACTTTAAATAGACTGAAAATTTATTTATCACATCTCATATTTCTTATGTAACCTTAAAATTTTACACAGCGTAACCTTAAAATTTTATACTCGATAGGCGCCGACTAAAATTGACCACTTTCTCGATACCTACTGTACAAATACTAGCAGTTTTGAACTTCAGGTCATTATGCCTTACGAGTTCTGATCGAGACGGCCCTAACGTATTGACTCCCTTTTATTTTTCAATAATGGAAGCTCTGAATTCATCTACCGATGATGACTTAAGCAGTAATAAAATAAATTAAGTAGAGTTTCCACATTCCAAAGTGTTCCAACGGTTTTTTCAAAATTTTTGGTTCAGATAGCTTGAGATGAATATTTACATTCATTAATGCAAACTGACTAGACTCTAGTACACCAACACGGTACTGCTCACCATGAACACCTTTTTCTATTAAAATAAAGTCTCGGTCAAGTGGCTATCATTCATCCAGACTCGGACTCTATAATCACAGTTGTTTCTGTTAAAAATTAAAACTTAATATTTTAGTAAGATATGTTTTTGTGTGTTTTACCCTTTAGTTAGTTATACTGTTGCTGATTTTTTTATTCTCTGTTATACTAAACTAAATTGAACTAAAGTATTCTTAGCAATTTTTTGTACATTTTCAGATACATATTATTTTCTTTCATTTATGTTTAAATTTTCCACTTAGAAACCCATTCTGATAAAAGTTGTTTATTATAAAGACAATTTAGTTCTATGTAGAAATTAGGCTCAGGCGAGAGGAGTATATTCATTCTGTTTCAAGACCTTTCTTACAATATATGATTATTTATTAATGACACTTAATGATATTATAAGACAGTCCTAATGCCGCGATGTTCTTGGTGAATGTCGTTGTCATCGCTCCCTCTGCCGATATTATTAGGGCGTATGTCTCCACCTTCTCCAGTTTCCATAGGCGCTTCTGTTCGATTGATAGATGTTCATATTTTACGTTTATTTATATTATTATTATTACTATTATATTTGCATATGGTATATCGAATAAAACTGAAAATTTTTGAAAAGTTTGTGGAATCAGTTAAAAAGTTCAAAAAAACATCAATAAACTAGCACGTTTTTCTTGAAAACAGTTAGTTATTAATAAAAAAAAAAAAAACCCTTTTACTTACAAAAATCTCAAAAGTGGGGGTTAAAATTTGTAACGATAACATTAAGGATAAGAATAACAGTAGTCTAAATGTCAACACATTTCATTAAAAAAAAGTAATGGATAAAAAAGTTTTATTTCATTTTTCGGAAGGAATACGTGCTAGCGAAAATGTAATTTTTGCCCTTACTCCCGGAGATTGCTCTCATATTGGTATAACACAGCTCGACTTGAAAAATGTATTTTGAATGAGAACAGTCATTTCGCGTAGTTTTAGTGTCGCTGAATCCGAATCCGGCCTCAGAATTGCTCTATTATGTCAGGTTTTTTAAATATCCTAACCTAAAAGTGCAAAAAACGCTATTTTCGCCTATATTTGAGGTTATGTACCAACGCGAAAAATTTTTCTCTCCAAAAACTGTGTTTAGGATCTTAAAGTGCAAGTCTTTCTCTTCCAAATGCCGTTGAGTTTGCTCAAATATATATTTTTTTTTCATCAAGATATCGCATTTTTAAATGTTTAGAGCTGTGTAATCAATTGATTAATTAAATAATTAATTGTTTACTAGCTTATTTTAATGATAATAACAAAATTTGTATGCATAGTTGAGTGGTATTTATTAGCATGTTATCATAACATAGTTAAAACAAAGTCGCTTCCCGCTGTCTGTCCCTATCTATCTATCTATCTACTACCTATGTATGCTCAGATCTTTAAAACTACGCAACGGATTTTGATGCGTTTTTTTTTAATAGATAGAGTGATTCAAGAGGAAGGTTTATATGTATAATACATGCATAATATAGTAGAGAAACACTGATAATTTTAGAGGTTTCTAATGTGATGTCGTAAACCAGGCGAAGCCGGGGCGGGTCGCTAGTTCATTATAATTCGCTTTCTAAATGTATCAAACACTAAAGAAGATTAAACATATTTCGCGTATATAGGGTGTATGAGAAGATAGAGTACACTTAATGACTTTTGAACGGAAAAAAATACGCGTTTCTAGTTTTCACTATCGCAGTTGACTCGAAATTTGGACTATTTTAACACAGTTCACGTTTTTTCGTAACCAGCTAGATCTGCGAAATAAATAGTAACTTTGTAATTTTAAATAGAACCGTGTACAATTTTTTATAATTTTAATTTACAATTTTTCAATTTTAATATCAAGGTTCTTTAACTCACTTTTTTAAATGGCAATACCCATAACAATGTTAAATTTATTAAATAATATTAATATGTTATAATGGGTACAATATGTTGAAAATTCCTTCTTTCAATGATATCAACTTTAATAAGACCAATTCATCTTATGCTTTAAGGCCTTTAAGATTTAACAATAAAAACTGAAATTTTGAAAAAGGTGCCTTATAAAAATTAATTATTTTGATACCTTCTTACTTAGAACGATTTGTAAAGTGAAATTATGCAAAAATCTACATGATTTATTTAAATTTAAGCCCCATTTAAAAATCCAAAGTTCCTATTTATTTATCGGATGTAGCTGGCTATATAAAAATGTGAAAAACGTTAAGACTCTTTTCAAGCTACTTGCAACATTGAATATCCAAAACATGTATATAATTCCAGTCAAAAGTCATTGAGTGTATCCTATCTTCGTGACACCCGGTATACTGTTTCATACGGTATAAGTTCATATGCAAATATGAATTAATACCCGCCAATAAATAGATTAGTTAAAGTTTTGCCAGAAACCAGCTATACTGCTAAACTAGACATCCTGCTATCGACCTGAATTGTGTCTGTAGAAATTAATAACGTGTTTCAGTTGTACTAAATAAAAAATACTTGTCGAATGTGGATCAAATTATTGTGACGAGACTTTCTTAATAGAGAACATTTTTTGCCTGCTTAATCAGATCGTTTTTAAATATCAGTATTTACGTTTTTATACGTTGTGAAACAAATGTACCTGAAACGTATGTAATTTATATGCATGTAACAATAATCTTCTGACGAGAAAAGTGTATCAAATATGCTTTCTCCACACTAGCTACGCGTTAAGAGTAGGTACCTAACCAGATTATGTTGGTCACCCCTATGGAGACATACATTACGGAAACTGGTATGAGAGCAATTTCCATTCTTGATAAACGGTTATCACGGTTTCCTGAAATAAGATGATACATTTTTTTCCTGTTCTCTAATACCTTACTATATAAACGAGGTAAAGCGTTATCGTAGTTACTAGTTTGCTAGAAAATCTTCAATAATACAATGTTCCTCAAACAGTATCTAGTGCTTCTCACATTACCGTGGTTAAACATGGGCCTTTTAATAGAAGACAAAATGTCGGAAAGAACATCAAAAAAATTATTGTCACAAGACTGTGCAAATGTGTATACTACAACATGTCTAAAACTTGATTTGGTGTCCTGGGTTAATAAATTAAATGAAGAAAATGATTACAATGTTGTACCAGGTGTTTCGGTAGTTCGAGAAAATGTCAGTGCTAGTGCTAATACTCCGGATATTGTTGCGGAATTGGCTAGACATTTTTTCAAATGATCCTGAAGGAAACCTTGATATATTTTTAATTGAGAAAATTACGTCATACCTTAATAGTCACTCGCTTCGGTTCGATTTGTCCAGTAAAAATACAATTGGCACTGCTAGAGGAAAAGGTGGTGGAGGAGGAACACGTGGTGGTGGTGGTGGCGGCAAAGGAGGTGGTGGTATAGGAGGAATATTGTTGGCAGCAGGAGCCATGATGAAAGGTACATTAATGGCCTTATCTTTAGGTGGTATCGCCGCTGTAGCTGGTAAAGCATTAATGACAGGTCTAATATCGCTTTTATTATCAGCCATTATTGGAATTAAAGCTCTTACGTATCATGGACATAAGTCAACCACCTATGAAATAGTATCTAAACCCATCTATACTCATTCAAATACCCATTCCGTATCCCATGAAGACCACGGTCATGGTGGATATGGTCATACCTCTTACGGAAGAAGTTTTGATATACCATTACCATTAGGATTACAACCTGATTATAAAGCTGCAAAATGAGTGATATTTACCAAAGAATGTACATTCTTATTGTTAACATTTTTTGAATAATAAATTCTACATATCTACATTGTAATGTTTTACAGCTTACAACAAATGAGTGCATGTTTATTGATCAACACGTGTATAAGAAAGCAAATATGCTTTATATTTGTAAATTAGTTTATATCAAAATCGTAAGATTATAGTTACTTACAATATACTTTTAGAATAGTTTGAATTGATTAATACAGTTTTGTTGACAAAAAATTAAGTGTTAATCCTAACCATGTATTTATAGATTAAAGAAAGATATGCTTTTCAACATAAAAAAATTGTGGGTAAAAAAAACAGTAGATATCAATATACAATGGAAAATACCAAAGTCAAGCTTTAAAATATGACATGAAGCTGTAGACATTCATATCATATTTATATCGTTATATCCTCTTCAATTGATTTTTTATATTTTAAAAATAATCGCCAAACGAATTTAAATTGCCATAGTAATTTCACTGAGTGTTGAGAGTTAATTAATATTTTTTACCAGTTACATTGATAAATAACTACTATAATTCGTAATGATCAAACATATTAGTGGAATATTAAAAACGAAATCCCTTAGAGATTATTGCGGACCTCTCGTAGTAGTAGGGCACAAATGAGTGCCGAGATAGTACGTTTAAAAGTATATCATAATCACGTTAGAAAAGTGTGAATACTAACTGTTTCTAAAAAGTAAGAGAAATGGCGAAGTGATAGTGCAGCAGTAAATCTTTAGCTCCTTATACTAACTGGTTCTTCAGAGCCGGGTTTCAATATTTTTAAATTAATATATTATTCAAAGGCAATTACAATAATTATCTATGTTGGGAATAATGGGAATGCAAAAAAATATTAATTCAGTTATATAACAAAGTGTTATTGTTTGACCAAATAATTTTCACATATTTCGAACAATTGTCTGCATACTTGTGACCTGGAAGTTTCGTCTATTTAACACTTTTACTATTCAGTCGTTAAGATAAACTAATCGTTGTCACTTTAGAAATTTCTTAAATAATCAAACCTTGCACCATAAATTTTAAACGACGAATACATTTATTAGTAAGTATTAATGGATTATTTTATGAAACTATTAATGTATTTGAAAAATACGTTTCACAATGTTCTTCCAAAGATTAAAATTTAAAAAAATATTTTAACATACAAATAATAAGCATAATAATTAATTATTATGCTTTGACGCTGAGAAGTGTGACTATAAAGGCGGCGACACTATTATTATTATTATTACATATAATAATTTTCTAAGAGATTTTCAATTATATTATTAAAAATTTGTTTGGCTTTATTTATATAAGTACCTAATTTATATAAGATTTATAAACTTTTTTGTTACAATTTTTGTTTACGACCCTGAGCAAAATATGTATATATGTAGGTACATATTTAGAAAATAAAGACTTATAAACATCTTCTTATTATATACATACATTTCATTCAGTATTGGTCAAGTATCCTTTGAGAAATGATCAAATGCATATGTATATTGTCAGCCATCTATACTGTATAAACATCCAACAAATTGTTTACAATATCTGGTTTCTCAAGATATAATGTTCGATCTAACCTTGTAGATGAATTCAATTATTTCTCACAATCATAGTCATTTTATGAAAATATATTTGTTTTTATTTTCTCTAATACACTTCAACCTTTTTAAATTCAGAAATAAACTAATGAAATTTAGGGAACTAATATGACACCAATCTCTATTTACTGATATCAGTTTTTAGTCAGTAAAATTAACCGAAAATGACCATATCTTGCATTTACATTAAAACAAATTACATTCACAAACAATTTGACATAACATTGAGAAAATTTGACATAACATCAATAATCAAAATTCAAGTAATAATGTAAGTAGAACAAATATTTTTAATTCTAATAACTAAGTAAACTAAAATATGTTTCTTATTAAATAAATAAATAATACTTTTTCTTCATAATAAATAAATAAAATGTAAAAATAAGCTTTAAACCATGCATAAATACTACATGCAACAATTTCTAAAAAAAACAGATAGATCACATGCACTAACTTCAAAATATTAATTGTAGCCTATTGTAACTTTTGTTGCCTGATGATAGTCATTTAGTGACCGAAACCGGTAGCAAGTCATAAATAAAGAATTTGTGAGAAAAAACGCTCCCCTTTTCATTTCTTTCCAATAGAAAAATGAACTCACATTTTGCGATACTCCAAAGAATACATTCACAAAATTGACTATTTTGAATAAAACAAAAATATATATGGTAAAATATGTTTTAATACGTTTCTTGTATATTATTTTTTTTTGTATATAAAATTTTATGATAAATTGTAACAAAAATGTCTACGAATACATAAGACCCTATATGTATGTATATTAGTATATGTAAGTATGTGTTCTGCACTGGACCTGCCATCCCGAGTCCGTCTAAAAGCCGACCCTGTTTAAAAATTATCGAATTTATGCCCGTCACTTGCGCTCACAATTACTTTGTGCTCCACTAACTCCATTCATCTAACTATTGGACATTAATTTAGATACTAAAAACCACATGTTTTTAATCCAGATGTTCCACTATATAAACACCAACAAATTCTACGGAAGACGTCAGTTGATCAAAGCAACAATTACGATAAACATTAGAAATGTGGTTGAAACAAGTGGTGCTCGTATGCGTTCTCGTACTAAGTTTAACGTTAGCGGAAGAAATTAAAAAAAGTGATAGAGGTGATTACAAGAGATCGTTATCTAAAGGCTGTGAAAATTCGTATTCAGCGACATGTTTGAAACTGGACATTGTTTCTTGGGTGGATAAACTTAACGAAGACGACAATTACAGTGTTTTACCCGGAGTTTCTATAGTGAGAGAAAATAGTAGTGCTAAAGCTAATACCGCCGATATTGTTGCGGACCTTGCTAGGGACTTTCCTAACGATCCAGAAGCGAGACTTGATGCATTTTTATTGAAAAAAGTGCAAGGTTATCTCAACACGCATTCGATAAAGCTCAATCTTTATGATAAAGATGGTGCTGTTTCTGCTAGTGGAAGGGGATCCGGCGGCGGCGGCGGTCTTGGCGGCGGTGGCAAAAAGGAGATGGCGGCATGGGAATGCTTCTGGCAGCTGGTGCAATGATGAAGGGTACTCTAATGGCATTAGCGATGGGAGGCTTGGCTGCCCTAGCCGGAAAAGCTCTTATGACTGGCCTAATATCGCTCCTGCTCTCTGCCATAATTGGACTTAAGTCCTTGTCTGGAGGCGGCGGAAAAACAACATACGAAGTTGTTTCTAAACCAGTATATACCCATTCAGCTTCCCATTCAGCTTCGCACGAAGATTATGGGCACCACGGGCACTCAGGATATGGACGAAGTTTTGACATGCCATTACCACTTGGCCTGCAGCCAGAATATAAACCGGCGCAATAAATATAACTTATTTATTTATTTGTTATTTATTTTTTTTAATAAAATATTTATTTACTTTTACTGTCTCATGTTTCTTTTTCATCAATAGAAAAATAATCAATTTCAACCTTGACAATAGACATGCCAAATAATGTTTAGTTAAACAGTTACGTGCAAAACATATTTTTTCTTAAATTTTGGGAGAGTGCACAATGTTGCTAAATTATTAACTTAATTAAATAAGAAGTGAAAAAAAGATAGTTATAACATTTTGCTTCTGATATGACTGATACCTAATAACCAAAAAAGACAGGAGTGTACAATAAAAGAAAATGAGTCGTTAGCTATAAAAAAATTACCTATGTTTATAAATAAAATTCATTTATTTTAGATTAACCATCAGGATTGTTTACAGTACTGAAAGTAATTGAAAAAAGTGTACAAAGAAACATACACAATATACTCAATATATCAAAATCAACAATATTAAAAAATAGTGATTTCTAAAGTTCACTTTTAAAAAGTATATTACTAAAAATTAAATCAAAAGTGCCTTTTTTCATTTCTCGATATTTCATTGTTAATGAAAATAGGTATTGTTTCTTGTTCTCTTCTTTTTACCGTAGAGTAAAGTGGGGCAGAAGTATAACTATTATAATATATAGCAGAAAATAATTATATCTATTTACTTTTTTCGTATAATGTTGTTTTTTGATTTGACACTATATTACCAAATTAAAGCCATCAATGTCAATATCAATAAACATGTTTATAAATCTGGAAAATTATAAATATAATAATATAACATAATTATTATTGAGGTAATGCTAAATCGTAGGTACTTTTGCCCTACTGAAGGGGTAACCGAGTTTATTTTCTCGTTGATAATTTCTGTAACAGTTTTCTTTTGTTTTTGTCTTTAGATCTATTAATTTTCTATATAAAGCGACAATATGTAATGAATACTTTTCCCTCTCATTTATTTTTTGTAAATTAGGTAGGTGCCAACCGAAAATTTTTTTTGCAAATTTTATTTTTTCAACATTGGTATACCTACATAATTTTGAAGAATACCGAAGACAGTGGCATTGTTATTTTCTGCTTAAAAATCTCTAATAATATATCTTTGACCCCGTAAAAAATATTACAGTAAAGCTTGTATTAAAGTTATCAAATCTGCCTGCATACACTGAATTCCAAAAAAATTGTAGCAGGTGCTCAAGTCTTGCCTACTAGTATTTTCAAAAAAATGTTTCCTACAAAAAGCATTCTCATCGAATACTGTCATCGGCCTGTCAAAACGGCATCGACTTTTCTATACACGATGTCTAGAGAATAAAACAAAAACGATCCGATCAAATCTTCTTTCAAAAATTGTATTAAGAATAATTGTTCTGAATGTCGAAATATGAGGGTGTACAAAAAATCAACACAATATTCAAATGTTTATGAATTACTAGACTGCGTCCCAAAAAGTTGGGAACAGGTTATCAGAATTTTAACTATTAGTATGTATTTTTTAAAAAAATCTACAAAAAACATTTGTGCCGCCAACTCACCGGACTGTCAAAATGGCATCGATTTTTTCTTTATAATGTTTAGAAAAACAGAAAAAAACGTGCCGGTTAAATGGCCAACACCTCTAATAAAAACGTGTTAGGTATAAAATTTATTGAAAATGTCAAAAAAAGGGTATTTAAAGTAAAAAAAAGGGCTATTAAAAAAAAAAATAAATGAATAAAATAGTGGAGGTATTTTAAATATTTTGTTGTATGCAAGACCTTGTTACTTAAAAGGGTTCAGTAGGCTACATACACGTTGAATGACAAACATAATGTCAAAATGAAGTCCTAAGTTTGTGTGTATCACCTATCTAAACATTGTTATAAAAAGAAAATATTTTGTTTATGTAAAACTGAGAAACATGCCTATATATTCCGCTGAAGTGAATAATACGCACCTATTAATGTTATTGCATATGGTATTATTATTATTGTAATGTAGTATTGTATTGTAATATGTAATGACAACAATAAATTAAGTTTACGTTTTGATTTTTTTTTGATTTTGATTTTATGTTTGGCAACTGGCCTACTAATGTAAGCTTTTTTTTGAGTAAATTATATTGTTACACAAAAAAAGTAATTCAATATATGTATACATTTTCAAAGATTTTATATTCCGAAAAAAATCAATAGAGAATTAAGAGATACATAATTTAATACAAAAAAATATCTTCAAAAAAAATATCAAAATGTCATTTGAAAAAAAAAATGTTGGGGGTGGCACTGTGGAGGCGGCGTTACATGGATAGGCATTTTTAATGCGCGTTCTGCAACAAAATGACGTCGCGTACAATCTTTATTAATATTGAGTTAAGTTATAGCTTGTCTAACTTATTCTGGGACATCCTGTGCACTAAAATTTCCGTTGTGGACCGTACATTTTGTTAAAACATCGTAGGTCTCGAACCATTACATCTGTTCATGCTCCACATGCAAAAATGTGTATAAAATTTCGAATGCATCTAACTGTATGTTCGTTATTACATTACTAATTCCTTACATTCGTACGTATGTATCTGTTTGTCGGTCTGATCGTGATGGTGAGATATCAATTTGAAATTTGAAACACTTACATATCATAACTAGGTCTGAAATTGATTAGCTGATTTTGAGCTTAATTGGTTAAGGGGTTGAGGGATAAATTGGGGTAATACGCTTTTTCTTTGTCAATAGGTAATTCTCAAACGGAACCATATACGTGCTTCAAATTTGGTCGACATGTACAACATAACAGAGTCAGCAAGAATAGGTTTTGGTTTAATAGGGTGATGGGCTGAGGGGGTTGATGGACGCAACTCTGCAAAGTACGTCAATAAAATGATTTAATATAAATTTTAATGTATACACAACGAGAGAGTTCTAAAAAATTCCGCAACTCTTCTCCTACCTCATACCTTGTGGGGTGGGATCATTGGACCCATGATACTCAATGGGATCAATGGGGTCTTGAATTTATTAAAGTCATGGAAATTTTTAGTGTCATGTGAACATTGGAGTGAATGAGGTCAATGGCGTCTTGTGATCATTGGGGTCTTGGAATCGTAGGGGTTATTATATCATTGGGAACAATAGG
Organism: Aromia moschata; assembly: GCA_029963805.1. Lineage (NCBI taxonomy): Eukaryota > Metazoa > Arthropoda > Insecta > Coleoptera > Cerambycidae > Aromia > Aromia moschata. Next base: position 790,443 of record JAPWTK010000070.1, read on the forward strand.
ATCATATGGGTCTTGGGATCACAGGAATCATGTGATCATTGGAGTCATGGAATCATTGGGGTCATGGGGTCATTGGAATCGTAGGGGTCTTGGGGTCGTTGGTGTCTTGGAATCACTGGGGTTTTGAGATCATTGGGATGTTAGGATCATAGAAGTCATGAGATCATGGGGGTCACGTGGTCATTGGGTTTACGGAATTATTGAGTTCAATGGGATCAGGAATACTCAGAGAATCTTTATTACAAAAAATTATAGAGCACAAATTATTGCGATTTTCGTCCGTGTCGACTGCAGTACACATAACATTAATTATAATATATTTAACAATGATTAATAATACCAGTAGAGAAACATGGTCCCGTATCATTATGTACAAATTCATAAAATACGATATTATTAGTTTTAAATTAAATAATACATTATGTGTATGAAATTATAGGCAATTATGGACATTTGTGTACAGAAGATCATCCAGTTAATTGAAAGATTGCTTGTGACATTCATAGTTATTTAGAGAAATAGTCAAAGTGTGAATACAAGCATTGTTTTAAAGATATAGTCTATTTCAATATAGAAAATTTAAAAGTAGTGATTCCTTAGGCAGCGGCATTTTTTTTAAAGTTACGGGAATGTCCAGATATTCTTAAGTTAAGTATGTACCTTTAAAAAAATCTGACTTTCGTACCTTTACTTACTGAGAGAGAAGTTTAGTTTATAAAAAAAAAAACAAGACAGGGGGTTTCTCCTAACACCTTCTTCCTTCCCTATGTGTATGAGATATGTTAGCTTTCATAGGATGAACATTTAATTGTTTTGCTACGATTTGTTTAAACATTAGATATTGTAGAGAATATACTGATATGCCAAAAAATGTGTTGTCTAGTCCTTCGGTTTTCTTACTTATCAATATTCTAATACATTAACAAAAACATTGTTCAACAAGCAATTATTAATTACACAGTTACACAAAAAAAATCATGATCCTGAATATTGACCTTAGAACCCCCCATGTATTTTTCGACGCTGAATTCGAATCCAACCTCAAAAAATCAACACACACTCAAAATTTTGAGATCGGGGTAAGAAATGAAAATTTGACAAAAAAATACCCCCTTCAACCCCTGTTATACTCGATTTTCACATCTGGGGTACATTGCCTGCTTTTGGCATGTTGAAATTTGAAATCAGCAACCTCGAAAACCCCCCAGAAATATATTCTTGGAACAAAAATTACATATTTTGTCAAATTTTCATTTCTTACCCCTATCTCAAAATTTTAAGGGTGTATTGACTTTTGAGGTTGGATTCGAATTCAGCGTCGAAAAATACATAGGCATACTAAGGTCAATATATAACATAACATAACCAACTCAAGTATATACGACTTTTTCAGCCATTTCGACGTTAATCTGCGCCCATAGCTTCAGATTTAACACACCTAGTTAATTAACTTATTTTATGTTATGATACATAAGGAAATAAAAATGTATTGCCGAAAGGACCCCGCACGTTTTATATGGAAATCGGTCTTCCGGTGAAATTGCTGAAACTGAAAATTTGGGAAATGGTTAATTTTGTATCCTTGATCAAAAGTCTCAATGGGGTCAAATTGAAATGCTAATTTTTAGGCAGTATGGCCGTTTTTAAGGGGCAAACGCGGCAAAAATCAATTTTTTATGCACTGTGTTTAATTCTTGAATAGTCTCCTGAGTTGCTATATTATTGAGATACTTGGCATGTGTATATGTTTTTTTCAGTCTATGTGTGAGTTTGTTATTTGCCGGTATTTTTTAAAAATAACTTTTCCTGTAAATGTTAAAACATTAATAATTTTTTTCCCACACAAAGTTCACAATATGTTCCTTTACATATACAATACTTGCAAAATAAATTGCATATTTTTATAAAAATAAAATAAATAAATAAATCAGTGCTTTAGGTGTACAAACTTCGAAATAAGTTACGATTCTTGATACTATTTTAGGTAATGTATGAAGTTTAAAAAACATTAAAACTCTTATTTTTTATAACTCTCATTAGCATTCAGTTATATACATTTTTATTTTAATTGTTTGGTAGAAATAATTTCCTATGGTAAATCCATTTTTCTCATTTATTCGTATTTATTTGACTATTATTGTAGACCGCAAAAACTTTTTTATTAAAATATGGGTTTCTAAAAAAAATTATATTCAAGAATTAAACACAGTACATAAAAAAATTAAATTTTTGCCGCGTTTGCCCCTTAAAAAAAGGCCGTACTGGCTAAAGATGGGCATTTCAAGCTTTGACCCCATTGAGACTTGAGCAGGGATATAAAATGAACGATTTCCAAAATTTTCAGTCAATTTCACCGGAAGACCGACTTCCATATAAAACGTGCGGGGTCCTTTAAGAATATTTCATATTCAAATTTACATTTAATTTTATCACGTTTGACAGTAACTGGAGGTAAATTATTAACAAAGTTCTTAATCAAGTTGGGATCATAAATATCTGATAACTGAACATTTATTTAAATAACACTAAGGAATTTTAATATGCACGAAAAAAAACTTTAGCCTTTATTGTAAATATAAACTGTAATGAGTTTTTTTTAAATGAAATTTTTTAATACCTTCAATTCATTAGGTATCTGGTGCCATAGTTTTTAATATCATACTTCATGATATTAAATTAATTATCATTTAACTTTAAAATTTAATAAATATGCCTTGGTCAGCGGGCAGGTTTTTTTATTGCTATTTTAAATGGTACATGCATATCATATATCAACAATATGTGTACGAGCCCTGTCACATAGGTATGTATTGGACTATGGAAATAATATAGTGTTAGATTTTGAAATTGGTATTTTAAAACGTATTGTAACTATAACAAAAGCAACTAAATTTGTTTAAATGATTTGGTGTTAGCAACTAATCAATAATATTTACTATTTATTGCATTAATTATTAATGAATTAACAATAATCCAGAATTATAAGGTTGTGTTATTAATTTCTGTACTCCAATTAATATGTGACTAAGCTCGTATATAGGTACAGGGTGATTAAATTAAACCATTCATTAAATAATTAGGGCCTGTAGAAGTTACTGATTTTTGAAAATTTGGATTTCAACAAAGCGAATTATGGCGACTCCATGAAAATATATTTAAGATGACTGCTCTTTCGGTTATACCCGAAGTGAACATAAACTTCCTTATTTTAAATAGAATGGTGCCTTTTTTATTATAGATTTCACGTGTTATTTTAGATACATTTTCATCAGATTTCTCTCTACCTATCTATTACCGATTTCGAGTTTTTTGAAATTTTGTTCATTAGCACCGTAAAAGCTGCATTTAGAATGCGCAAAACGCACTCATTCAACTGTTTCGCGAGAATTGCTCGCGAGGCGTCTGTCTCGGTCTATTCCTTTACACAGAGCGAAACTGTTTGATGTAACTTTGACGTTGCCTGTAACAGATGCGAAACAAGGTGAGCCACGTTTTGGCGGACGACCATGCCTTTTAAGGTGCGTATTTATTTGCAACAGAATGCCCCGAACGAACCAAACGCGCCGCTCATGCTGAACAGATTGCAACAAATATTTTGCGCGGACAATTCGGGCTGTTTGGAGTGTTTGCGGTATTCTCTGCGTTCCCACCAGTAATCAGTGTTATTTGTGTGTTCGTCGACATGGATGCTGATGATGTGATAGTAACCGCTGGTGCCTTTTTAATTATAGATGCGTTAACGAGCGTTAAAAATAAGAGAAAAGAACGAAAAATGTGGGCAAGACGCCTTTTTTTGGGACGTAAAAATATGGCCTTACTCAGTGACCTGGATTATATGCATTTGAAAAATTTTACGAGGATGGCTGCAGAAGACTTTGAGAATCTAATATGTCTAGTAGGTCCTAGAATAGCCAAGAAAGACACTTCATTACAAATGGCAATTCCTGTTCAAGATCGTCTGGCTATTGCACTGCGCCTTTTAGTTTTCCTGTTCCCATAGATTTTTCCCCTTGGAATTTTCCTTTCTAAAACTTTAAAGAAGAGTTTCCATTTTTTTAACATCATTTGAGGCGCATCCCATATTTTTAGCAATTACCGCCCATGCATCATGCTTTATAATTTCATTAAAATACAATCCGTTTGTAGGATCCCATAATATATTGAAGGTTGCCTTTCAATCTGGTCAATCAGTTCTAGACATTTTTCCCTGTTCCAGTCCATTTTCTTCGACAAATTACTTTTCCGCCAAGAACGGAACGCCACAAACACAGCAAACGCGCCACACGTCCGTATCCACTGAGCACCAGCGAAAGAATAATTCCCTTTGCGTAAATCTCGTTTACCGACAAACCTCGGAAAATGTTCGGCGCATTTTGTTTTGTTTGGCGCAACGTACTGACTAGACAAATTTGTTACAGCGCGCGCGGCGCGTTTGGTTCGTTCGTGGCATTCTGTTGCAAATGAATACGCACCTTAACAACGCTTTCTGTATCTCCGAATACAACATTAGCTTTTGCTATTATGACGATGCTTTATATTAGAAAAAAAGAGAAGCAGGAAAACGCTGCTGGTGGAAAAAATTATAGAATAGAATAGATAGAATAGAATAGAATAGAATGGAATGGAATGGAATGGAATGGAATGGAATGGAATGGAATGGAATGGAATGGAATGGAATGGAATGGAATGGAATGGAATGGAATGGAATGGAATGGAATGGAATGGAATGGAATGGAATGGAATGGAATGGAATGGAATGGAATGGAATGGAATGGAATGGAATGGAATGGAATGGAATGGAATGGAAGGGAAGGAAGGGAAGGGAAGGGAAGGAAGGGAAGGAAGGAAGGAAGGGAAGAAGGAAGGGAAGGGAAGAGAAGAGAAGAGAAGAGAAGAGAAGAGAAGAGAAGAGAAGAGAGAGAAGAGAAGAGAACAGAACAGAACAGAACAGAACAGAACAGAACAGAATAGAATAGAATAGAATATTGATCTATTAGCTATCACAATGGATAGATCAGACGTCAGGAAAAAAAAATATATACACTTATGTATGCTACATAGTCTTACAATTCTTGTATATTACAACGCACAGAAATTTAAATATACAAACAATACACAGAAAATAAACATAATACATTATATATTGTTAAAATAGTCAATAAATTCATTAATTGAATAAAAACATTGTCAGCAATTTTTTTAATTTGCGCTTAAATAAATTGACATTTTTTAATTGTTTCATACTAGTAGGAAGTAAGTTAAAAAAGTTGACAACCAGCTGCAATAGGAGACTTCTTATAAGCAGTATGATAAAATTTGTTTATAATTACATTATTTTTGTGACGAGTATTATAGCCGTGCTCATCGTTATGTTTTAAGAGCTTATGTTTGTTGCAATAAATATTGATTAAAAATTTATATAAATATATACATAGTGCTGTAAGTATTGTATTGCCTTTGAAAATTTCACGACATGAGGATCTGCAGGGTATTTTAAAGATAAGTCTAATGAATCTTTTTTGAAAAACAAACACACGCTGGAAGTCAGCAGCTTGTCCCCAGAGTACCACACAATAAGAAATTGCAGAATATACGAGTGAATAATATACATTTAGAAGGGCACCAACATTCAACGAGTTTTGGAGTGTATTTATTAAGTAGTAACTTTTGCTAAGTTTAGTACACACAGAATCCACATGTTCTTCCCAAGAAAGGTGGGAGTCAAGGAATACTTCGAGAAATTTAGCATTTTTAGAAGCTATTATTAAGTTATTGTTGAAATTAAAAGAGAAGTTGGATAGCATTTTGTATTTGTTGTGAAACTCAACTAGTACAGTTTTATTATAATTAATTATTAATCTGTTTTTCCAACACCAATTCTGAAATTCCTGAATAATTGTCTCAATTTTATTTTTAATTTCCTCTTTAGAGGAATCTGAGACAATTACACAGGTGTCATCAGCATAGAGAAATAGTTTACCGTGACTTATATGTAAGGGTAGCTCATTGGTAAATAATAGAAATATTAGAGGACCTAATATACTCCCTTGTGGGGTTCCACAATTTAAATCAAATTCGTTTGATCTGAGATCGCTTATTAACAAAAAAATGTTCTTTTCTCCAAAAAAGGAAGTGAGCCACATATTAAGAGAACCGCGAATACCAAGACTGTCAAGTTTCTTCGACACAAAAAGACTTGTAACAGTATCAAAGGCGCGGGATAAATCAAAGTAAATACCAACAACAAATTTACAAATTTATATAGTCCGCGATCGCAATATGGGGATCAGCTTCTGATAAAATGTTCGGTTAGTTATTTTTTTATTTGGTTTGTTTCTTTGTACATGTACTGGTGTCTAAGTATGTACTTACTCATACATGACCATATTTCATTGATATCAGAAGGTCATTTTTTATGTACACAGTCACAGAATATGTATTTTCCAAATATGGATAGAAAAGAAAGAAAACACGAAACAAATATCGTTATTATCAGCATTACGTTACATTATTATCAGCAAAATCATACGATTTGTTACATCTTATAAACAAGTTTTTAGAAAACGCAAAATAAATAAAAAAACATATTAAATATGAGTAATATAAAATATAAATAGATAGAAAATGCTAATACAGATCGATGAATTTAAAGCTACATCAAAATGTAAAGTAAAATAATTATGGGACATTATGCTTCAAAAATTTGAGTTTGGATGGTTTGAAGTTATGCTAAATGGTAGTTCGATTTAACACCTGGTATAAAATTAAGAAATAGTAAAATCAGCGTTGCCAAGCTTTAGAGTTCTACTAACCAGATTATCAATACCGATACTACATTTTATAAAACGACCTCCACAAATAGTTTCATATGTTAAGTTTCATAGTTTCAATCAATGATATTCCCAAAAATTTTAAATAACTCAAAGACGGTAAAGGATATGTATCGGGAAATATACAGGAAAAATGCACCTAGAAAAATATGTGAAATCGAAATATGCGATAAAAAAATTATATATATTCCATTTAAAATAAGGAAGTTGATACTTACTTACGGTATAACTGGAAGTGCAGCTTTGAAAATATTTTCATAAAGTTCGCTATAGACCTATTAGCTGAAGTAAGCTTTCAAAAATCAGTGATTTCTACAAACCCGAATACTTTTTAATGAATGATTTCGATCAATCATATACTCACAAATTATGTTACATAGATCTTGATAATAATAATATATATTATATATGTAATTGCGATTTTTTACAACTTCGTAAACATTTCTCGCGTCCTAGGTTCCATCGTCTTCTGTTTCTCCAGTCGTCTTCGTTTAATTTTATTTCATGCATAGAACTTCTGACTCCGTTTTTCCACTTTGTTCTAGGTCTTCCTCTTCTCCATCTTTCTGGAAGGTCTATTTTATTTGTTCATTTCTGACTCTTTATTGTTATCATTTATTGATAATCTGAAACAAATTCGGCAGTATCAAATTTCCATTGCTAGTGATCTTTTTTCATCTACTCTATTGTGTCCTAGACTTCAGCACCATACGTCACAATATTTATTCATATTGTTTTATAGATATTTCGTTTTATTGTCGGTTTTATATAAATGCTCCATAGTACAAAATTAAGTTGATGAGTTTCCTTTTGAGAATGAGAACTCTTTTCGTTATCTCTGCTTCGCTCGCTCGTCTCATTATCTGTTATATTGACCTCCAGATATTTATGTTTCAACTCCTTTTATAACACCTGTTGATAATAGTAGGTCTCGTCGTCCACCGCCTGCTTCAATATACTCAAAGAAAAGAACGGCAGAGCATGGAAGGTAGTGGATGGAAGAAGGACGGCCCTCGCACCACCTGCATCAGTCGTTAGAACGCGAGGTGTAGGTACTTTTCTACCCATTTTTACGGGCAAATAGAAGGGCAAGTATAAAATTAAATGTAATAAAGAAAATTAGTAAGCAAAGTAAATGTATTATGAAAACTAAAATAACTATAATTAATAATACGAAAAATATAGCTAACAGAACACGCTATATTTCTAAATTACATTTTCAAAATTAATAAATCAAATAAATTGAGCTATCAGAAAGGAAATAAATATGTATGTCAAAATCAGTTAGGTAATATTTCAAGTGAAGAATGCGGACAAAAAAGGGACTACCTACTGAGCGAAAAAAAAACGTCATACGCGATAGGCGTAAACGGCGTCATATTATTACTACTACTGCTATAAATGAGACTATTATTTAACAAGAAGATGTTTTGTAATGAATTAAAAAAAGGGAAAATGAAAAACGGAACTTGGTGTTACCTTTTCCTTATTGATGGCCCGTTGTTCTGGGCCTCTTGGTGATGTAACACTTCTTGAATGGACTGTATAGAGTTCACTAGCAAGAACGTAATAGGGTGCATACACATGAATAAGTATGTAAAAAATAGAGATTTTGAGAAGTGAGCGAAGTGAGCCATTGTTGTGAATAGTGCAATTAGCGCGATAGTTTCGAAGTGTCTAAGTTGTTCTCGCAGACGCCAATTTTCTAGGGCTGTGATTTATAAACGTGGAAACACCAATTTGTAATATAAAATAAACGCCATAAGAAAAAAATAAACAAAAAGAGAAAAAAGAGACGTCCGAGAGCCGTCCGAGAGCCGTCGAGTATACATACACACGATTTGTTTCTAAGTGTTTTGTGTTATAAATAAAAAAGTTAATTCAGTAATCCATCTCTTCTAAGAAGAAATACTCAATTACGAGAAATTGAGTTGTGCAAAGTTCAAATTATTGTACATATCAAAGAAACTAGTGGTAACTGCATATATAACCTCAATTGGAACAAAGTGAAATTAAAACCAGTGGTGGAGCTGAACTTCTCTGGTAAGACATCATGAAACCAACTAATGTCTGTTCATGTTGCAATAAGACTTTCGATCAACACTTAATGTTAGAGTGTTCAGTTTGCAAAAAGTCTTTTAAAAATACATGTGTTGACATCTCATCATCTGAGGTGCGCATAATCAATGCCAACAAGGGTTATGAATGGTCATGTAAAAACTGCAGAATATTTGGTAACGACCTTAAAGAACTAAAGGCGCTAATTATGGATCTAAAATCTGAAATTCAGTCACTAAAAGAGGAGAACTCCAAAGTGGTTAATTCAGTTAATAACGGCAACTTAAATTTTGAAGAGATAATCGCTGAAATTAATGATAGATATAGTCGCAAGTCTAATATTGTAATTTTTGGATTAGAGGAACACGAACTAACCTCGCCAACGAAGTCTCAAAAGGAGAAAGATAAAAGCAATGTAATAAACATTATTAAATCCATATCTCCAAATGAAGATGTACATAATATCAACTTAGTTCGGGTGGGAAAATATGATGTTACAAAAACACGTCCCATTAAGGTAACACTGAATAGTGAAAAACAAGTTCACGCTATTATAAAAAATGCTAAAAATTTAAGTAAGATCAGAGAGTTTAATAATGTTTCTTTATCATATGACCGCACCAAAGGACAAATTGAATATTATAAATCGCTTAAAAAGGAACTAGATGAACGTAAAAATCAAGGTGAGCAAATTGCAAGATAAAATATTACAATGGTGTTCCTAGAATTGTGTCCTCTTTAAACTAAAAGTGCCCAGCAGTGTTAAGAATTTGTTAGTCAACTATCAAAACGTCAGGGGATTACGAAGTAAAGTTCAGAATTTTTACGCCGCTGTTTCGGAATCTGAATATGATGTCATTGCATTGAGTGAAACATGGCTGAAAGACGATATAGCAGATAGTGAACGATTTCCAGCTCAATATAACGTTTATAGGTGTGACCGTAGACTGAATCACACGAATCTTACAACAGGAGGAGGTGTACTACTGGCATGTAAGAATGGAGTAAAAAGTGAGAAACTAGATCTTTCTTTATTTGACTCTAATTTTCCTCACATAGATATAGTAGGCTGTAAATGTACAAATAGTGAGAATTCACTTTTTGTTCTGGTTATATATATTCCTCCAACATATATTCCCCCCCCAACAACCTTAGAATGTTATGAGCAATTTATTGAGGCTTTTGAACAATTACATTTTTTGTATAATGAGAATGTTTTAATTTTAGGGGATTTTAATAATCCAAATTACGATATTAATGATAATAGCAGAAAAACAATGTCAAAAAATAATTTTTCTAACTTTTTTAACTTAACACAATGGAATAGTATAGCAAACGTAAGCGGTAGGTTTTTAGATCTAATATTCTCTAATATGCAGTGTGAGATTTTGCACGACAATGTTCCTTTCGTTTCAGAAGATGCATACCATCCTGCATTATGTGTATCAATTGAGTATGCATTAAACATCATCAATAACTTCAGCACATACAAAACTCAAAAAGCATATAATTTTAGAAAGGCAAATTTTATTACACTATATAATGTTATGTTCAATACTGACTGGACATTTCTCAAAGATTACACCGATGTCAACACGGCAGTCGACGACTTGTACTATAAGTTTTATGAAATATTGGACGCCAATGTACCACTTTATAAGAAAAGAGGCAAAACATATCCAAGGTGGTATTCACAAGAGATAATTTCTAATATCAAAAGAAAATATAATTACCACAAAAAATATATACTAACAAAGAACAACTTTTATTTAGAACAATACAAACAACTTAGGTCTTTATTAAAAACACAGATCAAAGCTGCATATGACACCTATCTACGTCAAGTTGAGTCATCTGTAATTACAGATTCACAAAATTTTTGGTCTTACATACAGAACAAAAAGAACAATTCTAGAATACCGGGCAAAATGTTTCTTGCAAATAATGCGTACAGTAGCCAACAAGATATTGTCAATGCATTTGCGGAATTTTTCGGTAATATATATACGTGCAGACAATGATATAGTTATGAACGATGATACAAATGGTTTTTATAATGATATTATTCACATTGAAACTTTAACAGTTAATGAAATAAATCAGGCTACAAAAAAACTCAAAAACAAAATGACTTCGGGACCTGACCTAATTCCATCTTTCATTGTAAGAGACTGTGGCGATATTCTAGCTGAACCATTATGTTATTTATTTAACTTATCTTTGCAGATGAAGATTTTCTCAAACAAATGGAAACTTGCAAAACTGTGCCCGATATTTAAAACTGGTGATCTCTCGAGAATTGAAAATTATCGTGGAATATCCATCTTATCAAACTTTGCGAAGGTTTTTGAAATAGTCATGTACAATCGCATCTACTCCTCAATTAAATATACTATCTCTCCTTTTCAATATGGATTCATTACCAACAGATCTACTGTTACGAATCTGTCAATTTTCTCATACTTTGTATGCAAGTAAATTGACAATAAAGGCCAGGTGGATGCAGTATATACAGATTTTTCGAAGGCCTTCGATAAAGTTGATCACGGCATACTTTTAAATAAACTTCTAAATATTGGGTTCAGTCCAAGTTTGATATTATTTTTCATTCCTACTTTGATTGCCGTGAGCAGTGTGTTTCCTACAATGGTTTTACCTCAAGAACGATAGTAGCTAGTTCAGGGATTCCGCAAGGATCGAATCTTGGACCCTTATTATTTTTGTTATTCATTAACGACATATTCAGCTGTATTAAATGTAATAAACTGAGTTTTGCTGATGATTTAAAAAAATTTTGTAAGTATTAATTCAATTGAGGATTGTATTCTTCTGCAGAAAGATATAGATTGTATTAAAATGTGGTGCGATGTTAACACGTTACATCTGAATGTTTCGAAATGCAAAATAATAACATACTCTAGAAAAAAAAACAGATATAATTTATGAGTATAATATTGATGGAGCGATGTTAACTAGAGATAATACAATTAAAGATCTAGGTATAAACTTTGACAAGCGAATGACATTTGTTTCCCACATAAATGCAAAGATTGGCGAAGCAATGAGAATGCTTGGGTTTATTGTACGCAATTGTAAGATGTTTACTAACACACAGGCATTAAAAACCCTGTACGGATCATATGTAAGAACTAAGTTGGAGTATGGAGCTATAATTTGGAATCGTTATTATTTGTGTCACATAAATAATATAGAGTGTTCAAAGAAAATTTATGAAATTTTTATACTTCAAAACAGAAAATGTATATCCAGAGAGGGGCATAGATAAAAACGGGTTGCTTCAGCGTTTCGACCTCCACTCTTTAGAATCTAGACGCAAATATAGTGCTGTGTCTTTTCTTTATAAATTGTTATATAACCAAATAGATTGTCCACAACTGCTGTCTGAATTAAATTTTAGAGTACCAAGAATACAATCGAGGCAGAATCTTACATTCCATATTAATACAGCAAGAACGAATGTACTTTATCAGTCGCCTATATGTACAATGTGCACTCATTATAATAGTATTAGCCAATTTTGTGACATATTATCGTGTAGTATGAATGAAATAAAAGATTGTATTTTGTAGTCAATTATACGTAATATGTAACTTTGAACGGCTTTACAATGTTATACTTATATTTAAAATGTTAATGTTATGTATTAATGTATGTATATTTTAGGAAGTGAATGTCCTGTATGTATATTTATGCTCAATCTTGCTACCGTTTTTTTGTGTTCTATTTTTATCTTATTTAAGCTTTATTTTAATGTGTCCTATAATTGGGTGTAAACCTGTTGGGCAATAAAGGTTTATTATTATTATTATTATTATTATTATTATTATTATTTCGCCGACTTTATAGTCACACTTCTCAGCGTAAACGCTGGGAAACATTCACCTATTCCTACTGCAGACAGTGATGGCTTGATATCTCATCCCCGCCTCCAGCAGAAATTAGGCTCAGGCGAGGGGAGGAAATTCATCCTGTCCCAAAACCTTTCTTACAATATGACATGTTTGTAGTACAACTGCCTTCTGGCCATTTCGAATAATATTATAAGACAGTCCTAATGCCGCGATGTTCTTGGCGAATCTGGTCGTCATCACGCCCTCTGCCGATATTACTAGGGCGTACGTCTCCACCTTCTCCAGTTTCCATAGGCGCTTCAGCTCGATTGATAGATTTTCGTATTTCGCGATCTTCTCCCGTTCAGTCTTCTGAATGTTGTGAGTAAGTGGCACTGCGATGTCTATGATGATCCCTCTTCGTTGTTCCTTGTTGATCAGTACAATGTCTGGTCGGTTGAAGTCCACTGTTCGATCGGTGATGATTAGCCTATCCCAGTACATCACTGCTACTTCCGATTCCAGCACAGCTTCCGGGGTGTATTTGTAGTATGGCGGAGCCATCGCTAACAGGCCATACTTAAGTGCCAGTTGTTGGTGCACCATCTTCGCAAGTTGGTTGTGCCTGCCGAGATATGCTGATTCTGCTAGCGCGGGACACCCTCCTATTACGTGCTCTATAGTTTCGCCTACAGATCCACATTTCCTACATTTTATTATTATTATTTCGCCGACTTTATAGTCACACTTCTCAGCGTAAACGCTGGGAAACATTCACCCATTCCTGCTGCAGACAATGATGGCTTGATATCTCATCCCCGCCTCCAGCAGAAATTAGGCTCAGGCGAGGGGAGGAAATTCATCCTGTCCCAAAACCTTTCTTACAATATGACAGGTTTGTAGTACAACTGCCTTCTGGCCATTTCGAATAATATTATAAGACAGTCCTAATGCCGCGATGTTCTTGGCGAATCTGGTCGTCATCACGCCCTCTGCCGATATTACTAGGGCGTACGTCTCCACCTTCTCCAGTTTCCATAGGCGCTTCAGCTCGATTGATAGATTTTCGTATTTCACGATCTTCTCCCGTTCAGTCTTCTGAATGTTGTGAGTAAGTGGCACTGCGATGTCTATGATGATCCCTCTTCGTTGTTCCTTGTTGATCAGTACAATGTCTGGTCGGTTGAAGTCCACTGTTCGATCGGTGATGATTAGCCTATCCCAGTACATCACTGCTACTTCCGATTCCAGCACAGCTTCCGGAGTGTATTTGTAGTATGGCGGAGCCGTCGCTAACAGGCCATACTTAAGTGCCAGTTGTTGGTGCACCATCTTCGCAAGTTGGTTGTGCCTGCCGAGATATGCTGACTCTGCTAGCGCGGGACACCCTCCTATTACGTGCTCTATAGTTTCGCCTGCAGATCCACATTTCCTACATATATCTTCGACGTCGTCTCTCAGGATATGCTTCTGGTAATTCCTTGTTTTTATAACCCTGTCCTGAATGGCAGTCAAGAAGCCTTCGGTTTCGGGGTACAGATAGCCGTCGGTAAGCCATTTTAACGAATTTTCTTTGTCGATGTGGTCTGGCTGTAACATTTTCGGAAAACGTCCCTGCAAAGCATGTTCCATCCACTGGGTCCAGAGCTCCTCTTCTATTGGTACGTCGACCGGAATAAGTTCACATCCCAGGCACAAAGGCGTGTATCCAGCGTCCTCTCTTGTTACTGCTGTTATTAGCGGATCCCTGTTGTTTAATATTTTTCTTCTTAAGGAAGCTTCTTGGTTCAGGCACTGATTCTTGATGTTCAATAGACCTCTCCCACCTCGTCTTCGAGGCTGGTAGAGTCGAATTACTGAAGAGTTCGTATGCAATTGTCTGAATTTAGTTAGAAGCCGCCTGGTAAGTCTGTCGAGCTCATCGAGATCAGTAACGGACCACTTGACGATTCCGAAAGAGTATGTCAGCACTGGGGCAGCCCACGAGTTGATGGCTTTGATAAGATTGCCTCCAGATAAAAGCGTATTCAGCAACTTTGTCACACGGCTCTTGTATTTCTCTTGGAATTCCTTCTTCAATTGTGTGTGGTTGATCCTGCCATCTTGACACACTCCCAAGTAACGGTATTGCTCTTCCGGTGGTAGTTGATGAATGTCGGCATACACCTCTGGATTGTTATGAGGTGCTCCCTTCACGATACTCAGTGTGGCGCACTTATCTAGGCCAAAGGACATTTTGATGTCGTCGCTGAAGGTCCTAGTAGTTCCAATGAGGGTCTGGAGATTTGTCTTGGACCCACTGAATAGTTTTAGATCGTCCATGTAGAGCAGGTGAGTGAGTGTTGCTCGGTTTCTCAAGTTGATCTTGTACCCAGCTGTTGTCTTATTCAGTAGGGTTGATAATGGGTTGAGTGCCAAACAGAACCAAACCGGCGAGAGTGAATCAACTTGGAAGATTCCCTTCTTGATGTCAACTTGGCCTGTGTTCCCTCCAGAGACCCAAATGTTTGTTTTCCAAGACTGCATAAGATGTTGGAGAAGAGCTCTTATCCGAGGGCAGACTTTGTAAATTTCTAGGACTTTTAATAGCCAGTCGTGAGGTACCGAGTCGAACGCCTTGCTGTAGTCGATGTAACACATATGCAGGTTTCTTCTTCTTACTTGGGCTTGCTTCAATACCACAGCGTCGATTGTCAGTTGATGTTTACACCCCGCTGCGCCTCTGATGCATCCCTTTTGTTCTTCCTCAAAGATGTTGTTTTCCAAGCAGTGACGATAGATTTTTTCATTTATGATAGACGTCAAGAGCTTATATATTGTTGACAGACATGTGATGGGTCTGTAGTTCTTCGGTTGTGCAGCATCACCTTTTTTGAAAAGCATGAACGTGTTGCCTGTCATCAGGAAATCAGGTACGACATGCGGATCGTTGATCGCCTCCGTGAAACACTTTGCCAGAATGCCATGAGATGCAGGTAGGTGCTTGAGCCAGAAATTGTGAATCCCATCAGGGCCCGGTGCTTTCCAGTTCTTGGTCCTCTTGATTGCCACGGTTACGTCCTCTTCTGTAATGATTCCGACAGCCATTTGAGTAAGATCTTCGTTGTGTGCTTCAATTTCCTCAATCCATGGCGCGTTCTCGTTGTATGTGTCGGCGTCACTCCATATAGAATTCCAGTATGTTGTGAATCGCGCTGGATCGATTTCTGCAGGTTGTTCTTCATCCTGTTTCTCCAAGCTCCTCTAAAACTGCTTTTGGTTGTTCTCGAACGCAGCATTCTGTTGTTTCCTTTTTGTTAGCTTGTTGTATCTACGTAGCCTGGCACCCTTCGCTTTCGCCTTTTGTCTTAGAAGATCTTTGAGGTTCAATAGTTGTTGCCGATGGTCTGCATTATTCAGATCTATCTGCGCCTTTCTAGCTATGGCTTGTGTTTTAGCCATGACCCTTCGAGAGTTGTTTCCTGCTAGAAATTCGTTGAGGACATCAGCGTCAGCTCTATGCTCGTCGATGTTTTTCTCAAGCCTCTTCCTCCACATCGGGGTATCACTGTCCTTTTTCCTTCGGTTGGGGTTCGGCGTATATACTTGCTGTCCATTCAATTCAAGGATGAGTGCTGATGCACAATACAGACCCAAATGTGCCTTTTGTAGATCATTGGTGCCATCCAAATATTGTTGTAGAATACTGTTGGCACTGGATATTATGCCACGTGCTTTGTTGACATTCCTGAGTTTAGGTATTCTGGGTCTATTAATTGGATTTATGAGCTCGTAGTGGGTCACAAGTTGTAGGAATCGTTCTCGTCGTTCTTCATGTTCTTCTTGGCGTCTCGGTAGGTGTACATCACTAATTCTTCCCTCTGATCTAGACGCTGATGGCGTTCGGGAGATACGTCTTTGCTGTGGCTGGATTTCTTCTTCCGCACGTACGTCCGGTAGATTCTGGAACTCCTCTTGTTGGTATAGGATCTGGCCGAATTCTCTCTTGACTTCCTGTAGTTGAAGATCTGTGAGGTAGCGCTTCCTAACGATGACGTTTTTCCTGTCGACAATATTTTGTTCAGTGATGTTGAAGGTGGGATTTCTGCGCAAAAATTCAACATGTAGCGAATGTCTCCATCCAGGGAGCGGCTCGTCTCTGCAGTGGTTGATGATGTAGAACGTCCTCATAACTTCTGTGTTCATTTCGACGGTCCACTTCAACCTTCTGTTATCTTCTCTCCTTCGGGCAGCCCTCCGTCGTACGGCAGGCGAACCCTGGGGTAGAGGGGCTTCGTAGTCTTCGGCCCTTCTCGTGTCGTCCACTCCTCTGTTTGGCTGTGTGTTTGGGTTTGGGGCTGTAGCTTCTTGAACGACAGGTGCCCGCCTCCTCAGCTGCCTGCCACCGACGTCCCGCATGCTGTCATGTCCAGCGTCGGCTCCAGACATGCCCTGGCGAACCCCAGGTAGCGACCCTTCTCTAAAAATACTTATATTCATTATTTCATGGTTGTGTCTTTTTCTTGGGGGGGTGAAAAAGACAAAAATATCCCTTTACAAAGCCAATTTGAGCAAGAGCCACCCTTCTGCCAAAGATTGGTCAAGAGCCACTCGTCGCTCAAACACTAGCCTCGGGTATTCGATGCTGTGCAGGTCCCCGGCCCGGACGGGGGATATTCGTAACACCATGAGCCACGTTCCTGTGACGGCTGAAGTAAGCGGGTTTGCCACACCCGAGAGCAGGGAAACTGCCACCAAGCCTGCTCCTTCATGCTTTGGCTAGAGTGCGCGGGGTTGCCACACCCGAAAACAAAATTACCCTCACTAACTTTGTTTCTCCGTGCGCAGCTGGGGTTTGCAGGATTGCTATACCTAAAACAAAGTTACTCTCACTAACCTTGCTCCCCATACATAGCCAGAGTACGCGGGTTTGCCACACCCGTAAACAAAGTTGCTCTCACCAACCTTGCCTCTCGGTGCGTAGCTAAGGTATGCGGGGTTGCCAGGCCCGAAAGCAAAGTTGCTCTCACCAACCTTGCTTCTCCGTGCGTAGCTGGGGTATGCGGGGTTGCCAGCCCCGAAAGCAAAGTTACTCTCACCAACCTTGCTCCCCCATGCATAGCCGGAGTACGCGGGTTTGCCACACCCGTAAATAAAGTTGCTCTCACCAACCTTGCTTCTCCGTGCGTAGTTATTATTATTATTATTATTATTATTTCGCCGACTTTATAGTCACACTTCTCAGCGTAAACGCTGGGAAACATTCACCCATTCCTGCTGCAGACAGTGATGGCTTGATATCTCATCCCCGCCTCCAGCAGAAATTAGGCTCAGGCGAGGGAAGGAAATTCATCCTATCCCAAAACCTTTCTTACAATGTGGCAAGTTTGTAACAATATTGCCTTCTGGCCATTTCTAATGACATTAAAAGATAGTCCTAATGCCGCGATGTTCTTGGCGAATCTCGTCGTCATCACTCCCTCTGCCGATATTATTAGGGCGTACGTCTCCACTTTCTCCAGTTTCCATAGGCGCTTCAGCTCGATTGACAAATTTTCGTATTTCGCGATCTTCTCCCGTTCAGTCTTCTGAATGTTGTGGGTAAGTGGCACAGCGATGTCTATGATAATCCCTCTTCGTTGTTCCTTGTTGATCAGCACAATATCTGGTGGGTTGAAGTCCACTGTTCGATCGGTGATGATTAGCCTATCCCAGTACATCACGGCAACTTCCGATTCCAGCACAGCTTCCGTGACATATTTGTAGTATGGCGGAGCCGTCGCTAACAGGCCATACTTGAGCGCCAGTTGTTGGTGAACCATCTTCGCAAGTTGGTTGTGCCTGCCGAGATATGCTGACTCTGATAGTGCGGGACACCCTCCTATTATGTGTTCTATAGTTTCGCCTGCAGATCCACATTTTCTACATAGGTCTTCGACATCGTCTCTCAGGATATTCTTCTGGTAATTTCTTGTTTTTATAACCCTGTCCTGAATGGCAGTCAAGAAGCCTTCGGTCTCGGGGTACAGATAGCCGTCGGTAAGCCATTTTAATGAATTTTCTTTGTCGATGTGGTCTGGCTGTAGCATTTTTGGAAAACGGCCCCTGCAAAGCATGTTCCATCCACTGGGTCCGGAGCTCCTCTTCTGTTGGTACGTCGACCGGGATAAGTTCACATCCGAGGCTCAAAGGCGTGTAACCAGCGTCCTCTCTTGCTACTGCTGTTATTAGCGGGTCCCTGTTCGTTAGCAGTTTTCTTCTTAAGGAAGCTTCTTGATTAAGGCACTGATTTTTGATGTTCAATAGACCTCTCCCACCTCGTCTTCGCGGCAGGTAGAGTCTGATTACGGAAGAGTTAGTGTGTAAGTGCCTGAACTTAGATAGGAGCCGCCTGGTAAGTCGGTCGAGCTCATCGAGATCAGTAACGGACCACTTGACGATTCCGAAAGAGTACGTCAGCACTGGGACAGCCCACGAGTTGATGGCTTTGATAAGATTGCCTCCAGATAAAAACGTATTCAGCAACTTTGTCACGCGGCTCTTGTATTTCTCTTGGAATTCTTTCTTCAGTTGTGTGTGGTTGATCCTGCCGTCTTGACACACTCCCAAGTAACGGTATTGCTCTTCCGGTGGTAGTTGATGGATGTCGGCATATACCTCTGGATTGTTATGAGGTGCTCCCTTCACAATACTCAATGTGGCGCACTTATCCAGGCCAAAGGACATTTTGATGTCGTCGCTGAAGGTCCTAGTAGTTCCAATGAGGGTCTGGAGATTTGCCTTGGTCCCACTGAATAGTTTCAGATCGTCCATGTAGAGTAGGTGAGTGAGTGTTGCTCGGCTTCTCATGTTGATCTTGTACCCAGCTGTTGTTTTATTGAGTAGTGTAGATAATGGATTGAGTGCCAAGCAGAACCAAACCGGCGAGAGTGAATCACCTTGGAAGATTCCCTTCTTGATCTCAACTTGACCTTTGTTCCCTCCAGAGACCCAAATGTTTGTTTTCCATGACTGCATAAGATGTTGGAGAAGAGCTCTTATCCGAGGGCAGACCTTGTAAATTTCCAGGACTTTAAGTAGCCAGTCGTGAGGTACCGAGTCGAACGCCTTGCTGTAGTCGATGTAACACATATGCAGGTTTCTTCTTCTTACTTGGGCTTGCTTCAATACCACAGCGTCGATTGTCAGTTGATGTTTACACCCCGCTGCGCCTCTGATGCATCCCTTTTGTTCTTCCTCAAAGATGTTGTTTTCCAAGCAGTGACGATATATTTTTTCATTTATGATAGACGTGAACAGCTTATATATTGTGGACAGACACGTGATGTGTCTGTAGTTCTTCGGTTGTGCAGCATCACCCTTTTTGAAAAGCATGAACGTATTGCCTGTCATAAGGAAATCAGGTACGACATGTGGATCATTGATCGCCTCCGTGAAACACTTTGCCAGAATACCATGAGATGCAGGTAGGTGCTTCAGCCAGAAATTGTGTATCCCATCGGGGCCTGGTGCTTTCCAGTTCTTGGTTTTCTTGATTGCCGAGGTTACGTCCTCTTCTGTAATAATTCCGACAGCCATTTGGTTGAGATCTTCGTTGTGTGCTTCAATTTCCTCAATCCATGGCGCGTTCTCGTTGTATGTGTCGGCGTCACTCCAGATAGAATTCCAGTATGTTGTAAATCGCACTGGATCGATTTCTGCAGGTTGTTCTTCATCCTGTTTCTCCAAGCTCCTCAAAAACTGCTTTTGGTTGTTCTCGAACGCAGCATTCTGTTGTTTCCTTTTTTGTTAGCTTGTTGTATCTACGTAGCCTGGCACCCTTCGCTTTCGCCTTTTGTCTTAGAAGATCTTTGAGGTTCAATAGTTGTTGCCGATGGTCTGCATTATTCAGATCTATCTGCGCCTTTCTAGCTATGGCTTGTGTTTTAGCCATGACCCTTCGAGAGTTGTTTCCTGCTAGAAATTCACTGAGGACATCAGCGTCAGCTCTATAGTCGTCGATGTTCTTCTCAAGCCTCTTCTTCCACATTGGGGTGTCACTGTCCTTGTTCTTTCGGTTGGGGTTTGGGGTATATACTTGTCCGTTCAATTCGAGAATGAGTGCTGAGGCACAATACACACCCAAATGTGCCTTTTGTAGATCATTTGTGCCATCCAAATATTGTTGCAAAATACTGTTGGCACTGGATATTATGTCACGCGCTTTATTGACATTCCTGAGTTTAGGTATTCTGGGCCTATTTAGTGGATTCATGAACTCATAGTGGGTCACTAGTTGTAGAAATCGTTCTCGTCGTTCTTCATGTTGGCTTCTCGGTAGGTGTACATCACTAATTCTTCCCTCTGATCTGGACGATGATGGCGTTCTGGAGATACGTCTTTGCTGTGGCTGGATTTCTTCTTCCGCACGTACTTCCGGTAGATTTTGGAACTCCTCTTGTTGGTATAGGATCTGGCCGACTTCTCTCTTGACTTCCTGTAGTTGAAGATCTGTGAGGTAGCGCTTCCTAACGATGACGTTTTTCCTATCTACAATATTTTGTTCAGAGATGTTGAAAGTGGGATTTCTGCGTAGGAATTCGGCATGTAATGAATGTCTCCATCCAGGGAGCGGCTCGTCTCTGCAGTGGTTGATGATGTAGAACGTCCTCATAACTTCTATGTTCATTTCGACGGTCCACCTCACCCTTCTGGTATCTTCTCTCCTTCGGGCAGCCCTCCGTCGTACGGCGGGCGAACCCTGGGGTAGAGGGGCTTCGTAGTCTTCGGCCCTTCTCGTATCGTCCACTCCTCTGTTTGGCTGTGAGTTTGAGTTTGGGTTTGGGGCTGTAGCTTCTTGAACGACAGGTGCCCGCCTCCTCAGCTGCCTGCCACCGACGTCCCGCATGCTGTCATGTCCAGCGCCGGCTCCAGACATGCCCTGGCGAACCCCAGGTAGCGACCCATCACTACTAATACTTATATCCATTATTCATGTTTGTATCTTTTTCTTGGGGGTGAAAAAGACAAAAATATCCCTTTTCAAAGCCAATTTGAGCAAGAGCCACTCTTCTGCCAAAGACTGGACAAGAGCCACTCCTCGCTCAAACATAGCCTCGGGAATTTGATGCCGTGTAGGTCCCCGGCCCGGACGGGGGTATTCGGAACACCATGTGCCACGTCCCTGCGGCGGCTGAAGTAAGCGGGTTTGCTACACCCGAGAACAGGGAACTGCCACCAAGCCTGCTCCTTCGTGCTTTGGCTGGAGTGCGCGGGGTTGCCACACCCGAAAACAAAATTACCCTCACTAACTTTGCTTCTCCGTGCGCAGCTGGGGTATGCAGGATTGCCACTCCTAAAACAAAGTTACTCTCACCAACCTTGCTCCCCATGCATAGCCAGAGTACGCGGGTTTGCCACACCCGTAAACAAAGTTGCTCTCACCAACCCTGCCTCTCCGTGCGTAGCTGGGGTATGCGGGGTTGCCAGTCCCGAAAGCAAAGTTACTCTCACTAACATTGCTCCCTCATGCATAGCCAGAGTACGCGGGTTTGCCACACCCGTAAACAAAGTTGCTCTCACCAACCCTGCCTCTCCGTGCGTAGCTGGGGTATGCGGGGTTGCCAGTCCCGAAAGCACAGTTACTCTCACTAACCTTGCTCCCTCATGCATAGCCAGAGTACGCGGGTTTGCCATACCCGTAAACAAAGTTGCTCTCACCAACCCTGCCTCTCCGTGCGTAGCTGGGGTATGCGGGGTTGCCAGTCCCGAAAGCAAAGTTACTCTCACTAACCTTGCTCCCCCATGCATAGCCGGAGAACGCGGGTTTGCCACACCCGTAAACAAAGTTGCTCTCACCAACCCTGCCTCTCCGTGCGTAGCTGGGGTATGCGGGGGTTGCCAGTCCTGAAAGCAAAGTTACTCTCACTAACCTTGCTCCCTCATGCATAGCCAGAGTACGCGGGTTTGCCATACCCGTAAACAAAGTTGCTCTCACCAACCCTGCCTCTCCGTGCGTAGCTGGGGTATGCGGGGTTGCCAGTCCCGAAAGCAAAGTTACTCTCACTAACCTTGCTCCCCCCATGCATAGCCGGAGAACGCGGGTTTGCCACACCTGTAAACAAAGTTGCTCTCACCAACCAACTCAAATTATTATTATTATTATTATTATTATTATTATTATTATTATTATATACACAGTGTAACTAAAATAGATAAAGTACTATTATCAACAGTTCTCCATAAGTCGATAGAATTTTTTTAACGCCATTCTTATATAGGTACTATATCAGAAATATATGCATTTTTTCATTCTTCACCTCTTAAAAAGCTGTTAAAACATACGCGAGTAATTCTAATAGATGTTGTCTACCGTGTTTAATTCGATAGGAATACCACGAAGACCCGGTGCTCATCCATTTTTAATATGTTTTACTGCAATTATAATTTCATTTGTAGAAATTTCTTCATCCTCTAATAATGTTGCATCTAAGCTATCGTTTTTGTTATACAGAAATTCTAACGGATCTTCAGTCAATAGATTTGATTTGGTAGTATTTTTCCATTGATTACATGTGTTATACAATGACGCTCTTTCTTTCTTATCAGTTCTTACTCAACTCTTATTCAACATCTTGTACAGTACTTGTTTTTCCTCCTAAGTCTTATTTTGCTGCTTCTTCTATGCATTTCACAATATCATAATGCGGTTGAACGGCTTGAGTAAGTTATATTTCGCAAATTTGAGTTCAGTCTTAGCCGATATAGGAATCCAGTAGATTTCTCATTTAGACTTACGATGTTAAATGCTATATTATTTATCTCTTGAGTGAAAACATCTTTATTTTTATCAATACGATGGTTACTCCAAGGAAAAAATATTGTAAATCCCACTAATTATAAGTAGGGGTCCATATGTTATTCAATCTTTCGCCATTATCGTTGATGGTATTGTCGCCATATGGTCCGATAATAACATCGTTTTTTTCTAGATCCTATTTGGTTATTGGAAATCTCCGAGTAATTATTTATTTTCTGCTTGGCATAAAATTCATAATTTTATTCAAAGTATTGACATCCTCGTCTTTTACAATTCCTCTTTCATCGTTTTATGGGGCCTATACTGCAATTATTATTACGCCGTAACGTTTTAGTTCAACTTGTATTGGCCTCTCATTAATGGTCACCTTTATATCTATTTTTATCCTCTTGTTAATGAATAAGGATATACATACCTGCTTTTGCTCTACAGGCCTTGTCAACACCGTTATATACTCGTAAGTGTATGTAGTGTTCTATTTAGTCGCTACCGTTACATTTGTTCTTTGTTTCTGTAATTGCTACAATGTCCATTCGGCAATTTTTTATTTCATCTAGAATATATTTTTGTATAGTATGCATTCCTTAACATTCCATGTTCCAACATTCAGTCTTTTTCTGTTTGCCGTGTCGTCGTATGTTAAATCCGTCCGGCTGCATTCTACTAGGATATTTAGCAATTACATTATTGCTAGAGTTGCTAGCCCTATGTCTAAACGCTCAAGCTGGACTGTTGTTTTTCCCCTACACTGACCGCCTTTCTGGACTTGAGAGGTCAGCCATTCATTATGAGACTAGTTCGTCCGCCCTTTGAACCAATAACGGAGTATGATCTAGATAAATGCTAGACGGATTTAGGATAAGATCCCTAAACGCTCGTATTCATTATTTTCTTGGAAATAGTTTTAGGAATAAGTAAATTAAATACGAGTATATATAAATCTTGGATATACCCAAATAGAAGATCGTCGAAACTGTAGGTATATACATATGTATATATAATGAAAAATGATACCGAAAATATAGAATCCACAAGTGACACATCCGCGTTCAAAGCGAAAAAAATTCATCGAGCATTCCAGAAGTTAAACATCTTTTTGAGGTTATAGTGACATAGTGACAGAATATCCACCGAGATGAAATACATATATTTTAGTACAAATTTGTAATTATCTGACATTTATGACAAAAAGCGGAAATTTTGTAACGGCGAACAACTTAAATTACGGAATATTTGCCGTTTTGATGAACTTATACATTTTCGGACTAATATCACTTATAATATGAAATGAATGTCTGATCAAATGGAAATAATTAAATTATTTTAAAAAAAATAAGTATTTTGATGTCTCATTACTCAGAACGACTTGTAAACTGAAATTAGGTATACACAATATATAGAGTGTCCCATTAAAAAAACCGAGTTACTATATATTTTCAGATCTAGTTGTCTAACATGGAAAATACTAAACTACTCAAATGTCGAAACATTTCTAACAGCGAAAACACGAGACACATATGTCTTTCCGTTCCAAAGTTACTAAGTGTATTGTAAAATCATATTTAATCTGATCTATACTTGTGTTTTCAATATTTTGCTTACTGCTCACCTCTTGGTTATTACAGGAGCTACAAAAAATATTATATGATTTTAATGGCAATTTATTATCGAGTTAATTATTTTACAATGATGGTTAAGCGTCTCCTTTATGTAAATTATGTATATAAAAAAAATAAACGTACAAATTACTTAATTGACATCACAATAAATATAATAACATTAACAAGAAACATATTTATAAATATTAATTATAAAAATGTATTACAATTAGTTAATAATTTGCATGTTTAATATGTTTGTATGTTATAGGAACTAGGTTAAGTAGTCGGTGTCAATGTTGATTAAAAGATTAAAATATTTTAACATTTAAGTCTTCTATGTAAATGTTTTGTAGTTATTAATTTTAAACTGCTATAAGTTCGTTATTTATAAAAATTCGTATACCAAATGATATATTTTCAAACAGTGTAAAACACGCTGTTTTCAAGCATTGCATGGCTAACTATTGTTTCCGTTTTAAATAATGTTGGATTGGTCCATAATCCAAAAACCATCAATCACAGGAAAATATTAGTACGCTACTGAATTCTGCATAAAGAAATGTGCGGGAAATCATTGAAAAAAATATTTAAATTATTCAAATTGTGGTCGCTACAGGGATGGCTATAATGACTGGTTTTTCAAAAATCTGATGTATCTCAAAAACTAGAAATGGTTTCAAAAATCTAATTGGCTCTGCGAATTTCCCTCAAAAAAGTAGACATTGTTGTTCTCTTAAAATGAATTATTAATAAACAAAAACGAATTATATTAACGATTATTATAAGATACTATAATTAACTCGATAATAAATTGACATTTAAAACATCATTTGATATGTTTTGTAGATTACAAACTACTATTTTGACTAGCAACAATTTGAATTCAGTATATTTGAAAAATAGTGATATTTTTACTTTCATGCAAATATTCATATAATTCGAAAAAAACTTATATACACTATGGGTCAAATTGATGTTATATGTATTATTTCGCTTATTGTTAGAGATATAATGACGGTTAAACGGAGAGTGTTTTGGAGAATTTCATTTGTATTACGACTTTCTTTTTCATCTCTAATAATTTTTTGTTTTGGTTTTCACAACCAAAACGAAACATTTTTGACAAAGCCTCATATCCATGTAATTAGCAATGTGGTCATATTTTACTACATATTTACACTTACCTTGTTTAGCTAAAATATTACTAATCCCATTCGTATTCGTTTAACTTTTACATCACTTATGCCGATGCCGCGACAATTTACATATGACGAGAAGTTATTTTATAAATGTTAGAATTTTACTTTTAGTTAGATAGGAATGCGTCTGGAGCTTGTATGTAAACAACATAATGTATATTATTTCAAATATCTGGTAATAAATTTAAAAGACTGCGGATGTTAAAAAAAGTGAAACCTACAACACTAGTACTGAAGTATGATACAATAATACAGGACAATGGTCTCCTCGAGTAAGTATAGTGGTGCTGGGCCCAAAAGCTCCCAAGAATTTAGGCTGCAAGTGCTCATTCTAGTGGATATATTGGGGTTTGATATTGCAATTTCAAACAGGTAATTCTCGAAAACTATCAAAGATACAGGAATGGTCTGATGTGAGGTTGTAGGCAGCTGAAAGTTACATACATATATTAGGTGACTTATACCTATATTCCGTGACCTATAACTATAATAGGTCACGTATTTATATACGTATCTATACACAGTTTGTGTAAAGCCGACATCGGCCGGTTGTGAAAAAGGACAAATGCTACACTTTTCGGTCTAACAACAAGCAAAGGTGGTGAGAGGGCCGGTGTTATTCCCTTACTACCTTCAATGCGTGTGCGGTTGCTTCTTATCTGTCATCTCACTTATGTTTGTCCTTTTTCGTAACTGGCCGATGTTAGCTTTACACACACGGTATACATATTTATATACGTGACCTATTGTAGTTATAGGTCACGTTATATTGGTATATAAATAGGTTATATTTAATATTTTATTTTATATAAGTCACCTATTACAATAATTGTTACAACATATCGTTACAAGAACAGTTTCGGGTATTAAACGAAGTCAAAGACTACATAAACCACCACAATGCATATTCCGTCAGCGCCGTCGTTAAAGAAAAAATGCAATGTTTTTATGAAAAATCCTGGTTACAGCATTTTAGGACAATAATTATGCTCTTTATAACTACCCATCAAGAGTTACCTTATACTCTACTAAAATATAGCACATCCATAGACAACTTTGCGTATTGTCCTTTGGCACTAATTTGTCAACTGTTGAGTGATAGCAGTTTTACTACAGACACCTTAGAAAAGTACACTGTTATAAAGTTTCATTATCGGCACCGGTCTGCGGATGAGTCAGACACCTTGTCAGATTAACCTGTTGGTAAGTTTTTTTATGCGTTGATGTATTTTCTATGCAAACAGTAGTTGGTAGTAATAAGGACCTGGACTCTGTAGCTCGCGATATGGAAGCTCTATTTACGAATTATTTACATATTACTGGTGTAGAATCATT
This sequence comes from Aromia moschata, assembly GCA_029963805.1. Taxonomy (NCBI): domain Eukaryota; kingdom Metazoa; phylum Arthropoda; class Insecta; order Coleoptera; family Cerambycidae; genus Aromia; species Aromia moschata. The sequence goes on from JAPWTK010000070.1 coordinate 818,094, forward strand.
GAATATTGTTTCCCCTCAATAATACATGGATATGCTTGACTTTTTTTATTTTTAGTTCATTTGTACCACTCCGACCGCGCTGCGATTTTTATTGGTGATAGCTACATAATCAGTCCCTGACATATATTTTTTGGTAGGTGTCAATGCCGAGCAAGGTAAAATTCCATACAATAGGAAATTATTAAGTATTAAAAATAAGTATTGTTTGCCGCCTACACCGTAGGCCCACCCTGCCGAAAAATTATATAACAGTTAGCAACTTTCAGCTGCCTACAACCTCACATCAAACAATATTCCTGTATCTTTGACAGTTTTAGAGAACGACTTGTTTGAAATTGCAACATCAAACCCCAATATCCACTAGAATAAGAACTTGAGGCCTAAATTATATTTATTAGCATACTGCACGTCATCTATGCAGCTACCTATGTACAAGCGGATACCCTCGAGAGCTTCTGGCCCAGTACCAGTACAACTATATTCACCTGGGAAGGCCCTTTCAGATTTACTTGATATACCTACCAAAAAAAAAAAAAACCAGGGTCAAAAATATGCAATGAGATGAGAATGTATTGAGGCAAGAGGCATGTCTGAACCACATGTCTGGTCATATAACAGGAGCAAGCTAATGCTCGGAATTCCGAAATGCCCTTAGAGCCAAGATGAACTCTTAACATACGAGTATTTTATTTTTTATTAATTTCATTCATTTCTGTTTCTATATTATAACGAAATTTTCATTAATTTCGTTACATTGTCTCACTTCAGCTGGTATGTGCTTCTATTCCATGATTTACCTTCTACATATACTTTTGGATATTATGTTTTGCGCAGTCGCGGTAATTTAGGACGGCATTTTGAGCACAAGGAGATTGCAGTTTAGAAGCGGCACCAGGAGTAGGTACGTGATTCAACGATATCTCCGGTTTTATTGATATTTTAATAATCTTGCTTTATTTTTGGTAAACCTTTTGATATTTGGATATTTCTGTTGAGAAATCTTTGGTAGAAGAATAAATTCGAGCTGTGTTTAATAATATTTTTGTATTTATTTGGTTAATTGAGGAATTTCACTGTGGACACGAGGTGCCTTTTGAATTATTCAAATGACGTTCGTGTGCCTATTTTTAATTTTGGTAATATATAGAGCGGATATTTTGGGGTGTGGTATTTTTTTAGGAACGTATCGTCCAGGCCCTAAAATCTCCGCCTGCTGAGAGAGTGATAGATGCTATAGACGACTCACTAACAGATGCAATAACGGACTCGAAGCTGTTAAGAGCCATATTGGTTTTCCGAGTATTGGAAAACTTTGCAGGCAGCCACGAGACTACCGGATTCCAAATTCAGGTAAGGTTCCTTGTTTTTATGGTTATATACCTTTGATTCATTCAAAGTTAAACGAAACAAGCAAAACCTTACTTGAATTTCTTTAGAATTGTTTTTTTATCTATAGCTGCATATCTCTTACTCATTTTTTTGTTTGTATCTAATAAAAACTAAATTTTCTATTCTTAAAATAATAATCTTTTGTACACTGGTTTCATATACCGGGTGTCCTCTGTAATTTTGACTATCACGATTTTACTAAATTTTTTCTATATTAGATATATCCACTGGTTATTTTTTTAATAATATTTTAATACTTGCATGCTTTGTTTGCAAAATTTGTAAGTTTTCAACTATATTATTGTATCTACACCATCAAGTCTAGCTTTGTTACTATTTCTTTGTTTGAACTTTTCATGCAACCTCACTGAGCCATTGAAAGTAGAAGGAAGTTGTAAATCTGTAGATCCAGGCCTTTGAAGAAGGTATTGCTGACCAGCTGACTCCGTGGAGTCACCAAGCCGTGCACGAGCTTAACTTAATTAACGACCACCAGACCCTTCATATCTCATCTTCCCAAGGAAATATAGCGGTAAAATACTTCCATAATTCCTTTCTGGCCAGAAGAACTGCTCCACTTACTTTAAATAAATTATTATGTTAATCTACTAGTTTGTACACAATTTTTGCAACTTGTATATATCTATAATTTTTTTTAATATATGGATTTTATTTAAATCTAACTGCAGTATTGTTTTTTCATTAGCTGGCGCCCAATACATTGTTTTCAGGTTACGGTTGTTATATATAAAAAAAGAGATCACGTACTCACGACTCCCCTGAGCTAGTTGGAGCTACATTTTGTAAGCTTTGGGGTAGTTGCCAACACAAACCCCTAGGGTTACATTATAGACACATATCATACTTATTTGTAGGTATATATTCTTATTTTTATTATAAATAGAGTAAAATAAACCGAAGATCGGGAAGGCCTATCGCCCCACTAAATCGGATTTACAAAGAGAGAGAGTACCCTTAAGATAAAGATCACAAAGAAGCAGAGGTTTGGTAGAAATGAATATGGGGGTGCAAGGTTCTGTTCTTGGTTCTTTATTGTGGAACCCTCGCTGGTAGCTCGTACTGCTGTTGGATGAGGATTACCTTGCCATATTGGAAGAGCCAACTTTGAGGCGAGGTAACTGTCAATTGAACGAGGCACTGCGTACCGTGGATGCCTGAATGAAGAATCATAACCTACATTTAGTGCCTGAAAAAAACTAAACACAATATTCCAATGGCATAAAAGGAGTCCAACGTCCCCTTAAATTGAAGAAGTTAAGAATAAGGATGGTAAAGTCAAGCAAATATTTGGGTATATAGTTAGACGTACAAGGTACCTTCAAAGTTTACATAGAAAAAGACTCTAGAAAATGTCACATATTTGTTATATACAAGTCGCATATTTGTTAAATAGGATACTCTCACAAATAGAGGGACCTTCGGGAGGAAAAAGAATCTTACTGAATAACATAGTGCAATATATAACTCCATACGGAGCCGGCGCCGGGAGTCCCGAACTGAACTGATGCGATGAGAACCAAAAAAATATAAAGACTTGCTTAGGTAAACCCAACGCAAAATGCTGCTAAGGGTAGAATGTACTTATAGAATTCCCCTCCCCCCCTAAAAATAATACAGGTCATTACACTTCTACCAAACTTTCCACCTATAGAGTTCCACCTATAGAGTGGCGATTTACTTGGGACGACGAAATGCAATGACGAGAGAAGGGACTACGAACAATGTTTCACAGTTAGATGATGAGTTCAACCTAGAAAACGCGGTGAGCCTCTTCACCAAAATCAAAAGATTGTTGATTATTGTTAGGGAAGTTATAAATGCAAAGTAAGGGAGGAAGACTAAAAACAAAACAAGGATAACATACAAGATATGTAGTAATCCTGAATAGGCTGTTGAGTACCGGCATGCTGGGAAACCCAAAAGGGGTAGGGGTAGCCGATAGGAATTCGGCACTTCCTATGATAATATAACATTTTCCGGTTTCCTAGTACTCAAGAGGTCATAGGATTTCCCTTCCCCATTAAAACATAGATATCATACGTTTCTATAAAGAGTTTTCATAATTGGTATAAGTACTTTCTACTGTCACGTGGATTATTACAGAGTAATTAATAAAGTTCAGAAATTTGGGCTACAACGCAGGGCTCGACACTATAAAACTCTATGACAATGAAAGTATAAGCCGTATTTTTAAGCGCCTTGTAAAATATACGCGTGTATTTCTTACCCCTGCACACCCACGCCACTGACCGATCCTTTCCGATGTCCAGGGATTCACGTGTTCGCGGTAGTAGGCCGATATCATGCGGGAACGCTGAATAGGTAAATGCAGTTTTATATGCGGTTAGCCGGGATTTCCGAACTCTAGTAAATAAATAGTCAAAGGACACTTAAATTGAAAATTATCAAACAGCTAAAAACATTTGTGCGATTAAAATTGTATTTATTTGATATCAATGAACTCTTGATATTATTATATATATTATATAATTGAAAAATGATTAAAAATTATAAGCTGGTTTATGGTGAAACCAGAAGTAATATAAATGTCGTCCATATGTCAAAAGTTTACATTTGTTGTGAGTATAAAATGCTGAAAAATTGAAAACTGTACGTATTAATAAATAAAGTAAGTGAGATATACCATAATCCTATCTCACGGTATATGTTTCTATCAAGTCTGGAATAATATTGCTAACGGCAATTTGGGCCCGGTCGTGAAAAGTTCAAAAAACAACATTATATTTTACTTTTGAATTAATAAAATGAAAACCAAAATTTAAACATTTTCAGTTTTAATTCTAATACAAATACAATTTAAATAATTCTTATATGCCGTCAAAACCAGTTTCGCCATCTACACGAAACAGTTAAAATATACCCACGATAGCCAAGTTACCACTTGATAAAGGCAATGTGTTATACAGGTAATAAAAAAGTAATCTGTGATCAAGATACTTGTAGTAAAAAACACTTACAAAGTGCGTCATCTATTGTTTGATCTGTTAAAGAAAGACCACTCGCACGCAGACCACTCTTTCAGCATTTGCTTACATTTTTTCATCAAACCAAACAAAGAAGCATGCCATATAACAATAACTTGAAGTTAGTTTACCTCAGCACCAGTCTGTAATAGTGTTACCATACGTCCAATACTACCTTGGTACCACTATACGCCGTTATGTGGCATATCTCTATTAAATAATAGGATCGATGCAACTCATAATACAGTTATTCTGTAGGTCGGGTTGAAAAACAAAAAATATAATACATTTTTTGTCTACAACTACTATTTGACATAGACTACAAATAAATAATAGTCGGTTATATTATTATATAAATAAATATATAATATATTTAGTTTCCTTATAAATGGACGCAATCGATGGTGTTGCCATCTCAAGTTTTCTGTCCAACTAAAAGTAAATAAAAGTTTAACAAATCTAGCAATACATCACCCAGTAGAGTAATGTTACATCTCCAGATACTAGATGGCTAAGAATTGTGAGGATTCAAGAAAGTGGTGATTATTAATTATTATTGTCACGTTTTTCAGTTATCCCCCTCGACTCACCTATTGACTACATCATAGGTGGTTCAACAGTGAAGCGGTGTATAGCACAAAAAGAAAAATGCCCAAACAAAAAAACAAGGACGTCAATCCACGTCGTCGTTGTCATCTAGCAGCTCTAGTCCGTGTTCCTCTTCAAACAGCAGCAGTAAGTGTAAGACCCATAACCGCAACAAAGTAACAAGAAAGAGGTCAAGAAAAGAAAAAATCTTAAAACACGATAAATTGCACACAACACCTAAAAACTAGTACAAATATCCATGATGCCACAGAATAAGAGATAATAGATGTAACACGAATTCGCAAAGACGCAGCAAACAAACTTGAAGAGAATAGGATGAAACAAGACATAAGCTTGAACAAATAACGTACTCTATCGAAATTATATCAGATCCGAGACCTAGTATTAACTAAAGTCGTTAGTGTACCCGCTAACAACGAAAGCAAGAAACTTCTACTCAAATTCAGAGGCCCTTTCAAGGCTGTCGAAGTACTCCAAAATGACCGCTATAAAGTTAAGGAAGACCGATACACCGAGAGATCTGGTCGCCCATACGAAGGCATTGTTGGTATAGAGCATATGAGACCACTTGAGTTTCAAAAATGTTAAGGTATTTTAATAAGTCAATAACGTAAGTAAATGATAGCCATGGATGGCAACGATAGCCTTATATGGCAATGATAGCCCTCGATGGCCCTAGCTGTCACGCGATGGCCCTCAGCGACAAACAGACAGTTCTAGACGGCAATGTCGATGATCGGGTCTGTCTAGTTGGGTGGCATATAATTGCTTACAAGACATCGCCATCTGCCGATTTTTTTTTGGTTTTTTTGTTTTAGCTTACATCATCCAATAGATATGACATAGAATTGTATACTTGCACTGGTTACCCAACGAAATCAGCTCGAGGACGACTGAATAGCAGAATGCCCGTGCAGACGGACGTGATCACCCTGTATTATAAGACTCCAACCGAACTTATAAGACTTTGTTATTGTTATGTGGTATGAGACGGGCGTTAAGAATAATATGCACACATCATTAAGACGACCTAATGTTATATTTAAGTTTCAGGGCATTCAATTCTAAGAAAGTGTTGTATTAAGGTCGAACTAAATAAAAGTAGTGATTATTAATTATTATTGTCACGTTTGTCAGTTATTCCCCCTCGACTCGCCTATTAACTACATGTAGTAAGGATGTTAGAGTTTAATTATGTTTTCGGTTTTCGGTTCGGAATCACAAGTGCATTAAACATACTGGTTTATTTTTTTGAATCTGCATGCACCTGTTTGCACAACCAAAAGTTTTTTTTAAAGATGAGAGTTAGCAGAGATAGCAGACCAGATGATATACGCGCGGCCATATTTATCGTATCGACCAATCACATAGCAGAACGTTAGTGTAAAAATTCGCGCATGAGGACTAACCATTAGGTACTCTCACGGTTAGTCCTCATTAAGGTTTAACGGTTAGTCCGTATTAAGCGAATACGGATACGGATTCACACTTATCGCGTACGCGTAACGCGGAATACGGCTTCACGTGCATTGCATAAGCGTAACAATTTGGTTGACGCGTGTTTTGTTCTAATTCGGGCGTAGACTTCTATTTTGTTTTGGTGAACGTAAAAGTCATATTATTTTAATATTATGGATTCAACATCCCTTTTAACCATTGTATCAGGTTTACAAATAAAAATAAAAAAACAAAACAAAATACAATATTGCAAATTTCACCACTATTACAACCATATTCTCAGATTATGTTTGCTGCGTAAACGCAAAAAAGTTAAACCTATTTCAACTTTTTGCGTAATATCCTTGAAGTGCACGCATAAATTCAAATACGTTAATTTAACCAATTATATCTCATAGCGCGACTTCCGCGTATGTACGCGACAGTGGCGGTGCGTGATATTTCAGTTAGCCATATCTTGAAAACCACGCATGGGACCCACTTCACTTTTTAGGTGATGACTATACACCTCTTACAGAAAGGATTTGTAGTGAAAAAAACGTCAACAAAGTTTGCGAAAAAAATTCAAAAACACTGGAGCACTCCCTGGGTTCTCAGTAACGCTCTGTGGGGATATTTGCACTATATTTTTTTTCATAATCTAGAAACAAGTATAAGGAGACGTTTTTCGATTTGTTACAAAAATATTTTTTGTTTCAAAAAGTTATAGCCATTTTAATTTTAATTTTATAGGAACATTTTGTTTCCCAAAATTAAAATGGCCATAATTTTTTGAAATAAAAAATATTTTGTAACAAATCGAAAAACGTCTCCTTATATTTGTTTCTAGATTATGAAAAAAAATATATTGCAAATATTCCACAGAGCGTTACTGAGAACCCAGGAGTGCTCCAGTGTTTTTGAAATTTTTTCGCAAACTTTGTTGACGGTTTTTTCACTATAAATCCTTTCTGTAAGAGGTGTATAGTCATCACCTAAAAAGTGAAGTGGGTCCCATGCGTCGTTTTCAAGATATGGCTAACTGAAATATCACGCACCGCCACTGGTACGCGATATGCGTGATAACTAGAGCCAGGCGCCATACTCGGCAGCGAAATACCATTCTGAAGTTACCAAGCGAAATACCGAGTTATTTGAAAAGCATCTTCATTTTTGATTATTTGTATTGAAAAAGAATATCCAAACCTCTGATTGGATTAATCTCTGTGATGAATTTTTCAAATAACTCGAGAATAACTCGAGAATAGTGGCTCATTGCCGACCATTGCGCCGGACTCTAGTAATGACTGATGATCTCTTATGTGGCTTAAGTCGCACTACGAGATGTTATTAGTATAGAGACATCCAAAAAAAACGTCATCAACTCTGGCTATGAACGAGAGAGATGCAAATAGCGGTCATGTCTAAGCTTTTCGGTTATGTCAAACGTTTGACAAGTGACTCACAATTTGTAAAATAAACAATGGCTGTCATATAATATGACAGTCTTGACAAGTAAATATAAAGGTTATAAATTCGATTAAGAATAGAAATATGCCTTTTTTTTTCTCGGCCAACTTTGATGACGTTTTTTTTTGGATGTCTCTATACTTACGCGTAAATTCAAATACGTCAATTCAGCCAGTCATATGTCATATGTCATAGCCGACGCATATGTGATACGCGTGAATTCGTATCCGACCTACTCACAATTGGACAAAACTAATGTGTTACCCAAATCACTCTAGACATCATAAAAATAAGGATTTTAAGATGTTTTTTTAATATATAAAAGTATAACTAAATATTCTTGACTTTTTCACTTTAAAATTTCATTTTAACAAATAGCCAAATGATTTGTCAAATGATATCCGATTTCTTTTTTTATTGTTACAGCTGCCAAATTAAATACCAAATATAGTAAAACAAACATATTTCTTAAGTTATACAGAAAAAATGTAAAATTTATTCAAAGAAAATACATATAACGTACCTCAAAACTTTCTATTTACGTAATATATAATAAAATTTAAATATGACAGCTGTCAAAATAACTGTCAAATCACTTAAGATGCCATTTATTTATTATTTTCAATACTTAATGTGCTTAATAGTCAATTTTCTTAGGATTTAAGGAACACTGGACAACAAATGAATATCAAATATATGATGTCAGATTACAGCTATTAAAATACCTGTCAAAATCAAAAATAAGCATGTGTATCCCGCATTATTTCAAAAATATTCTTAAGTTTCTGCACAAAAAATGATTAGGTAGTGGCGTCTGTGAGTCGGAAAAAAAACCCTGAATAAATGATCTCGATTTACCCGGATCGAGAGTGCCTCCCTCTCCCATTTTCGAGGATGCTGAACACGATGCCGGTGTCAGCATGTCTCTTTGGGATTGCGCAACCCGTCAAAACATCGAAAAACCACCCCCTACATCATTTCCTTGTAAATAAACGTCTTTTCCTCCGTTTCCGAGGATGCTGAGCACGGTGGTGGTGTTGTAGATGACTTCCGACCCTTACCAACCCCTCCATTGGTCAAAACTCACCCCCGAAATGGGTGATTTTTTTATTTTCTTATATCAGCGACAAAACGTCTGTCCCCCCGTTTTCGAGGATGCTCAACATGGTGGTGGTGTTCGAACATATTGTTGTCGAACGATTCATCTTCCATCGCCTGTTATCAGGCGCTTCAAAAACGGATCGTTGCGCTTGAGGTGAGTATCGGCGATATTGATGCGATTGGTGAGATGAATTTCTTTGAGTTTGTGAGGAGCCCATATATCGAGCTTGCTGATGAATCCTAGCTTCCGTAGATGATCGTGGACGATGAAATGATGAAAGTTTAGTGTCTCCGCAATGTCACGAATGGTCGAATATGAGTCTGCTTCGATCAGTACCTTTATTTGGACGTCATCAGCCTCCATGGGCCTTCCGGAGCGAGGAGCATCGGTGACATCAAACTCACCAGCACGGAATTAGGTGAACCATCTCTGGCACTGACGCTCTTGTAGGGCATTGTTACTGTAAACTGTACACAATTTTTCACAGGCCTGCCTTACGTTCTTCCTTTTGCGGAAATAAAAAAGCAAAATATGCCGAAAATGCTCAGTTTGATATTCCATTTCCAACTTGATGTAAAAACGAAACGACGCGACCAAATCGATTACTTTTTTTTCTCAAATGAAGGTTGAACTGTCAGCTGTCAAATGAAGACTCGAGCCGATCGTGATGACATTTCTCATGTAAAAATACATGTATTGCCATCTGTTGCAAAAATACGTCATGACTTTTTCGACAACATGTTTGAAACTTTAAACATACATACATTTTTGTCAAATAAAAATTCACTAAAGCATAATGATGGAAATCAAGAAGTCTAGAACTAAGGAGACCGAACTGCGGCTTTTCGCTGTATAACGCGACGGGCTCGAATATGTCCGCCTCCAGAGGCGCTGTAAACAGTTGTGTACTCTGGTTGCTACGGTATATAAACAGATATATATATATATATATACGTATACCGTGGTTCTGTACTAATCTGTGTGCATTAGAGGTTAGAGTCCGTGTGAATGTCCGTGGTGCGAATACATTTGACAGACGCTCGATATTTTTCGTCAATGTACTCAAACTATTTCATGTGTCAGCAGTAGATAGCGGCCTATGACTCAAGTGGACCCGCGCGAATGTTTGAGTTATGGTGTGCCTGGAAATAAAACAACATTCGCGAGGAACCAAGGAAACGGGGAAACAGGATTGGGGAGATATTAGTCTGAAGTGACAGATCTGTAACATATTTTCAGTAATATTCCAATAATTGTGCATTTGTACTGGTTTAGCGATTTGTTTTAAATATAATTTCCATAAAAAGCTTACACATATTACGTGCTTCAACGATAACAATACAACAAAAGGAAAATATTTCGTTTCATACATACATCAGTAATTTGAAATAATGTCCGGTTATTCGGACCGCTTCTTACATCACACAATACAACACAGCACTTTTGAACCATATTTATTTTTGTATATATTATTGTTAAAACCAAACGGCATGTAAGCACCCGCTTTGACAGCTTAATTATAAACGTCATATAAAACCATATCATGGTTTTCTATGATAAATATTCAAATGTGGACCTCTGACCGCTGCTCATCACGTGACTCGAGTACATTACTGTTTACAGCGCCTCCTGGAGGCGGACAGATTTGATCCCTAGATACCGAACGAGTTCGGTCTCCTTAGTTCTAGTATTCTTGATGGAAATACTTATATTATGTAATATTTAAATCTAGAGCCCGGTTGTGCCGGAAAAGCGAGAAATGTCAACATTATGTCAAGAGATTTGTAAGAGTGTGTTTGTGTTGTATTAAAAAAAGTAAAAAAGTTAAGTTGCATTGTCGTTATTTACATCAACACAAAAAACAAAAATAAGGAACCCGAAAAATATACATGGCGCCCGAGCAGGGACATAATTGGTACGAGTAGCAACCAGAAAGAAAATATTTCTAAATAGCAGCGTATAGTTGGAAGCCGTAGCCTTCTTCCTTGAATTGCGAGAGATCCGAAACGAAGCAGCATTGCGTGCACGTAGCAAATTAGAGTGGACTGGAGTTATTGGAGTGACAGTTCTATTGACAATTGGCATATATTGGAAAATATAAAATAACTGATTGGTTTTTATGAAAATTAAGAGCAAAAATGACACATGAAGTTAAAGGTAAAGAGCAATATACGGGATTAGTAAGAAAAAGGGGTTCAGTCAAACAAAGGTTAACTTTATTTCAGAAATATTTGTCAGATTTGAATGGCGTTTCCTCATAGGAAAATTACGAAATAGAGGAAGAATATATTTATGAACTTGAACAAAGATTAAGTTCCGCAATTTCTTTATTTTCAGAATATGAAGATTTTCAAATTCAAATAGAATTATTAGTTTCAGATTCTGAAATAGATATACAATATCAAGATAGGGCCGAGTTTCAGTCGAATTATTATACTTGGACGTCAAAAGGTCAGAAATTCGTGAAATTCGCGTTTAAATGAATCAATCGATCGTACAGGTAATGATGCATGTTTTGTTAAAGGATTAAACTTGCCTACTATAAAAATTCCTGACCTTCATGGAACTTATGATTCTTGGTTGGAATATCGCGATAGTTTCGAATCGTTGATTCATAATCACCCAAAGAACTATGCCCAGTTTGGGCCATGAAAGTGCAGTGACGAGTTATATATCGATCGATAGGAGCACGTTTGCTTAGTAAAAAAATAGGGATGCGCTCCCTGGACGTCCCGTATGAATGAGAGGTCTAAAACGCTTCTGGTTCTTGCTCCTCATCGGAGCTTTGCAGCATTATAAATATGTCTGTGGCTGCCCCCGATGGTGCACGGATTTCATCTTTAAGGTGTCGAGCGTAGCCGGAATAATAAATTGTAGTAAATACAGTGCAAAACAATGTATTTAGTACCATCCGTTACCGCCGTCACCACGGGGAGATGCCCTGGACGCAGAGAACTCAAGACAAATCTATGAAAACAGGGGCAAAATTTGGAGCGCTCCAGTATCTCTAGGACTGATTTAACAGAGTTGTGCCCGTAGAACTTTTTGATCCTCTACTGATGCCCTACAATCCTAGACAGGTTTCATATCTGCACTCCGATGGCCCAAGTTTCATAAAGAACTGGGCATAGTTCTTTGTTTGATATTCATAAATTTCATTATTTACGTTCGTCTTTAAAGGGTGATGCGTTGCAGGTTATAAGAGCATTAGATATTTCAAATAATAATTATCAAAAGGCATGGGATTTACTTTGCAAAAGCTATAATAATACTCGACTTTTAATAAACACCCACATTAAGGCATTATTTAATTTGGAAAAATTGTCTAACGAATCGTCGACAAAATTACGCGCTCTATCAAATAACATTGAAAAGCATTTAACAGCATTAAATTCACTAGGACAGCAAACAGATAAATGGGACATCTTATTTATTTACATGGTCGGTCTCAAATTAGACAATTCAACAAATATAAAGTGGGAGGAACACCAAGTTGGTAGTGATCCCCTTACTTTACAAAAATTTCAAAACTTCTTGAACACTAGAGCTGATTTTCTAGAAAGCTTAGAGTTAAACATAGGCAGTCGTCAGCCTTAAGGACAAAACCAGTCACGCTGTTTGGTAGGTTCAAAGGAAAGTGATAATAATGGTTCTAAAGTTTGTGTAAGTTGCAAAGGGCAACATACAATTTACAATTGTGCTGAATTTAAAAATTATCGGCAGAAGATAAATATGGAAAGGCAAAGGAATTAAAGCCCTGTGAAGTTGGCACCCCTGAATTGGAAAATAAAGACTTTCGTTATCTATATCGTTTGCCCATAGTATGCCCATGTTTGCCCAGCCGACAATTTTTTTGACCACCAACTGAAAACGGAAAAATCAAAAAATAAAAAAAATTAAAAAAATTCCGAAAAACAAAACATTTAAAAAAACGTGGTTTCGCTACACCATTCGTTTGCCCAGAGTTTTCCCACGTTTGCCCAGGGAATAGTTTTATTTGCCCACATTTCAAAAAAAAAAAATCGAAAAATAAAAAAAAATCCGTCAATGAAAAAAATGAGAAAAATGTATTTCCTTGGTACCATTCGTTTGCCCAGGGTTTGCCCACGTTTGCCCAGGGAATAGTTTTATTTGCCCACCTTTCAAAAGAAAAAAAATCGAAAAATAAAAAAAATCCATCAATGAAAAAATGAGAAAAAACGTATTTCCTTGGGACCATTCGTTTGCCCAGGGTTTGTCCACGTTTGTCCAGTGAATAGTTTTATTTGCCCACCTTTCAAAAAAAAAAATCGGAAAATAAAAAAATCCCATCAATGAAAAAATGAGAAGAAACTCTCAAAGGAAGGAGTATTTCCTTGAGACGATTCGTTTGCCCAGGGATTTAGCCAACGTATGCCCAAGTGTTACATTCGCTTTCCCAATTTTAATTAACCATAAAATGGGAAAATAAAATTCCTCCGCAGAACGGCGACAGAAAAAAGTCTCATTAACCAAGGGAATTCAAGCTGGACAGACAAAATTCTGGTCTGGCAAACGAAAATGAGACTGGGCAAACGAAATTAAACGTTGGGCAAACCAAATTCAGGTTGAACGAACGAAATTGAGGGTGGGCCAACGAAGTTCATGCTAAACAAACAGAAATTCAGGCTGGGCAAACGAAATTCAGGACGGGCAAACAAACACAAGGGCTGGGCAAACGAAATTTAGGGTGGTCAAACGAAAATAAGGGCTGGGCAAACGAAAATAAGGGGTGGACAAACGAAATTTTAAGGTGGGCAAACGAAATTAAGGGCTGGCTTAATAAACGCAAAGCCCTTATTTTCGTTTGCCCACTCTAAATTTCGTTTGCCCAGCCTTTATTTTCGTTTGCCCAGCCCTTATTTGTGTTTGCCGTCCTGAATTTCGTTTGCCCAGCCTGAATTTTTGTTTGTTTAGCATGAACTTCTTTGGCCCAGCCTCAATTTCGTTCGTTCAACCTGAATTTGGTTTGCCCAGCTTTTATTTTCGTTTGCCCAGTGTCATTTTCATTTGCCAGACCAGAATTTTGTCTGTCCAGCTTGAATTCCCTTGGTTAATGAGGCTTTTTTCTGTCGCCGTTCTTGTAGCGAATGTAACACTTGGGCATACGTTGGCTAAATCCTGGGCAAACGAATCGTCTCAAGGAAATACTCTTTCCTTGAGAGTTTCTTCTCATTTTTTCATTGATGGATTTTTTTTTCGATTTGTTTTCTTGTTTAAACAAATTATATTGCGTCATTGCATATTGTTTGAGATTTCATTTTAATTGCAAAAATAGCGAAGAAAACCGTTTGAAGGGCCCATTTAACTTCAAAGAGATAAAATCAGCACGTCATTGTGTCCTTAAGGTATCCCAATAGGAATCGTTCCCAGAAGAAATTAAGTCTTTAAAATTAAAGGGTGTCGTTGGTCAAAGAAGTAAGTTCATGAAACTATCACCATTTCTCCATACTGATGGAACATATACGAATGAAAGGTCGATTGGCAAATTCTACATATCTATTCAACAAAATTAATCCATTGATTTTATCGCCGGACCATTATATCACAAAGTTAGTCGTTTCACACGAACATGTGAGGCTAATGCACGCTGGGCCACAGCAAATGTTATCATCACTTCGCGAAAATTATTGGGTGATATCAGGTCGAAGGTTAGCAAGAAAAATTGTTAGTGGTTGCATTAAATGTGTAAGAGTAAATCCTAAACCTTTCGTACCTCCGATCCTAAACCTTTCGTACCTCCGTAATTTACCTGTTCAACGTGTAACTCCATCCTCTCCATTTGAAACCACTGGAGTGGATTATGCTGGTCTCTTGTGGATTGCAAATAGGAGAGGGAGAGGAAGTAAATTATCGAAACGTTATGTATGTATTTTCGTTTGTTTTGCAACAAAATGTGTCCACATTGAACTGGTAACTGAACTTTCAACTAAAGCATTCATCATGACCATGCGCAGATTCATAGCACGTCGTGGAAAACCGGTTAACATTTATTCTGACAATAGGACGAATTTCGTCGGAGCCCGGTCTGAATTAAAAGAATTAGGGAAAGTGCTAGTAAGGGACTCTAATGCTCTTTTAGAATCGTTTGCAAATGAAGGATTGAATTGGCATTTCATACCTCCACATTCTCCCCACTTTGGTGGCTTGTGGGAGGCGTCAGTCAAGTCGACAAAATATCATCTGAAAAGAGTGGCAGGTAATGCTGACTTAACATTTGAAGAGTTGTATACTTTATTAGTGCAGATATAGTCAATTTTGAACTCTCGACCTTTAAATCCCATGTCATCCAATCCCGACGATTTAACCCCACTTACCCCTGCGCATTTTTTAATTGGGCGTCCTTTGACGTCATTACCTGACCCAGATGTGAGAGAGGTACCTATGAATAGGTTGACACGATACCAAAGAATCCAACAAATGCTTCAACACTTTTGGACGAGATGGAAAAAGAATATTTAGCGGAGTTACAAGAACGAAAACAACAAAATAAAACAGATTATCACATCCAAATAGGAGATTTAGTTGTTTTAATGGACGAAATTCTCTCCCCCCTTTGCGTTGGAAATTAGGCCGAATAACTGATGTGCATCCTGGAGCGGATAGCGTTGTAAGAGTTGTCAGCATCCGGACATCCAGTGCATAGATAAAAGAAGAGATAGATGGAACTCTCTCATAGAATTAAATGAAACCGTGAAGCGCCATCTCTTGAATTGGTCTCAAACTAATTTTAACTAATATGGCGGATGGCGCTATATTCAAAAAAATATTCAAAAATAAAATACAGTTTGCGAACTCTTAAGAGTTCCATTATGGACAAAACGTATGTATATAAGAATAGCATTATCATACTTGGTTACATAAAGTTTTTTATCCTTATCTAGCATAAACTAAATATGATTTTGCTATTCTTGTCATATAATATATATACGTTTCGTCCATAAGGGAACACTTAAAAAAGTCCACAAACTGTGTTTGAAACCGTTCCTCAAGAAATAATGTCTAAAAAATACATTTTAATGACGTGCTGTGATGAAAAAGGAGGATATTTGAGATATTGAGACCATTAAATACCAAAATCGATTGTTTTAGATGTAAGATTCCTTTATTCACTACCACATTTATACGCATTCACAATCACATTTATACACAAGACACAATCACATTTAAGTAATAAATTATTTCCAACTAGCCATTTATATAAACTAAAAAAAGTAAAGGCATAACTTTCTTTACATGAAGTTTCATTTATAACACACATCTGGTACCAGTGCTAGTTCTCCTTCTTTTAATGTAATATTAACTATAACTAATTTCTGTCTCAAATAAGAATATATAATAATAATAATAATAATAATAATAAACCTTTATTGCCCAAAGGTTTACACCAATTACAGAAATAAAATAAATAAATAAGATAAAAATAAAAAAAAAAAGGTAGAAGATTGAGAAAATATAAAAGGAATTACTTCAAAATATAATAATATAATAAATTAAATAGTTAATATAATATAAATTGTAAAGTTAAAGTTACAGATTAGTATAATTGAAAAAATAATTTTTATTTCATATAAAAGAAAAAAGAATATAATGAGAGTATATATAACGATAAAGTTAAATATATAATACCCAATAAACAAATAAAACACAAAATAAATTAACACATGGAAACAAATTAAACACAAAACTACAAAACTTAGGTTTGTTTTGGTTTTACTTAGAACCAATTCAATCGATACGCCCAGATAAATATTGACGTAAGAGCATAACGCAAATTATAAATATTAAACATTTGGGCGCATGGACTGAACTAGTTAAAACTGAAACTATACATAACTAACTAAGCTGGTTGCGCCATCTATAGAGTTGGTCTCATACTAAATATCACATTTCAGGTAGGCTCATAAAAGTGAACAGCCCATGATCCAGTGGAACAACCAAGAGATCTGTCAGGAAGGTGTGTGCCTGTTACCTACTGTTCCCCCAGATCATCAAAATTTGTAGCTTGTGCGGGAGTGTTTATGGTCATTCCGTTTAGTGATTCAAAATTATGAATAAAGTTAGGCTCTTTCTTTGTCTTGTTTATTTATTGCTGATTTATGAAAATTAGTTTGTTTATTTATTTGTTACTTTCATGTATTCTACTTGTGTATTTGTACATTTGAAACTTGAACCTTTCAAGGTAGGGGGCATGATGGAAATATGTAATATTTAAATCTAGAGTTCGGTTGTGCCAGAAAAGCGAGAAATGTTAACATTATGTCAAGAGATTTGTAAGAGTGTGTTTGTATTGTATTAAAAAAGTAAAAAAGTTAAGTTACATTGTCGTTATTTCAACATCAACACAAAAAACAAAAATAAGGAACCCGAAAAAATATACACATAATAATTATAATATAATTTAAACTAAAACTAAAGCATAATTATAATATAAAATATTTATTGTAGGTATTCGTTATTTTATTTCTTAAATCAAATATTTTAATTAGAAACGCGTTTGTTTCCTTAAGTCTTTCCATTCCACAAAGAGCAATATTTTATCAGTTACAAACATGCAAGTTTCTAACTGTGCCCATTTCATTAGTTCAGTATATCGAAGGTAATCAGTGCTAGGTGGTAATTTTATGGTTAAAAAAGAAACAAACTCTTTAGAAAACGTTTGTCTGAAAAGTGCAAAACAACTTCATGATCAAGATATTTTAATAATTGTTATACACATACTTACAATACCGTACGAAATCGGCAGAAAAGATTGGAGAAATTTTTGGCGAAATAATTATTTAGGTTGCTTTCGTCTTGCAGAAGATGCGATTTTTTTGTACAGGGCGATTCGTTGCTCTTCAGCGTAGCAGTCGATGTATTCTATGTATGCATTGATGGGTTTCAAGCAATCTATATGTGGCTTCGTTGCTTTCCCTTACACTTATTTGGGTTCATTACATTATGCGAGAATTAATAACAGAAAAAAACAATGAACGCTCAGATGAATTTAGGTAATTTGCTTTTGTCTACTTATGCTCTTGTAGTTGATATTACAGTTATTTTTCTATTAACTAAATGAAAATCTTATATAAAAAAAGTGTTGAGATGCACGAGATACGTGCTTAACTGCACGAAGATAGCATATTCTTAGTTTACCCCTAAAATAACATCAATGGATTAATAATTAATTCGATTTTAGGTATAAATAATTTTGTGCAATATATGAAACAATGTTTTATGATAGAATAAAAATAAAAAAGAAACTGATGTGAGGTGACTGGGATGTCAAATAATGGATTAATTGAGAATATATCAGATTTTAATAGTTTTTTTTTTTAATTTGGAATATAGAAGTAAGTTAATAATTATTTATAATACTCATTTAATATATTAATATAATTAATAGTTAAATTATAAGTGAATGAATGAAAAGCAAATCATAAATATATGAATTATTTAATTTTGTCTTAAAAATGGTTTTTATATTTTTTTCTGAAGAGAAGTAATCACGGAACTGCAACTTATTTATTTAAGCTATATTCAAATATTGTTTCTCCCTTATACCAAATAAAGGATATTTCCAAAATTATGTATCTGCTGTTGCAATAGCTGTAGGGGAATGCCATTGCCCTTAGTTATTGATAATTAGAAATATATATATCATATGCTAATTATAATCATTTTCAACGAGTATTTATAAAATAAAGTTGTCATTCCCAATAGATGACCAAATTACCTGTTGTTAAGTTGCAAGCCTTATTAATTAAAACAGTAGTGCAAGGTATGTCAAGTTCATTATTTGATTCTGGAATAATAATAACTACAGTCGGAGATTTGATCATCAACTGCATTCATTTTTGATGAAACTATCTAAGAAAAATATGTAAAAAAAGATTTTCAACTTTATTTATAACCTTTACTTTAGACATTTTCCACAAAACACCGAACTACTACATTTTTCTCGACGCGCGTTTCGCCAACTAAATTGGCATCTACAGGAGAAGATTAAAACTTCAATATATGAATTCACAAGATTAAAATCAAGTTTTAATCTTCTCCTGAAAATGTCAACTTAGTTGGCGAAACACGCGTCGAGAAAAATATAGTAGTTCTGTGTTTAGTGAAGATTAAAACTTCTATAGATCAATTCAGAAGTTTAAAATCAGTTTTAATATTCTCCTGAAGATGCCAACATGCCAACTTAGTTGGCAAAACGGGCATTGAGAAAAAATATAGTAATTCGGTGTTTCGTGGAAAACGTTCAGTTTTTGTTTCTACACCGAAGGTTCCAGTACCCACTCCAGGACTTCAAACTTCGCATTGAACGCTATAAAATGAAAGGCTTAAAATGGCATCATAATTGGGAATTATAAATTGCCTTTTTAAATAATCAGCTGATATTGATAAGAAACATTATTATTATTAAAATAATGGATTCTTAATTATTATTAACTAAAAACCATTGTATTCCGATACAATTATTATTAATTAAACAATTACAACAAGCAGAAACTCTGCAGGGATCCGATTTTTTAAATTATCTTATTTTAAAAACATAAACGAATAAATTAGAGTTCCATAATTCGTATATAAAAAAATCCTAAAGTGATTTAAACAAAGTATTTAAAAAAACGTCTTTTACATTTTTTAACATGTTCAAATCACATAATTTTGAAATATTAACCCTCCTAACACGAAATTCTGAACACTTTTTATAACAACTTTTTTTATATACATAAGTATTGTTAAATATACAGTGCGTCCATAAAGTGACGCATAAATTCATTATTAGCTAAATGAACAATATTATTGAAAATTCCCGAGACAGGTCAATTTTTGATTGCGATTTACTATTTTGTCACATACTAATTTAATATACAGGGTGTCCCACCTTCGAGTAATGACGCCACCACCGATTTTTTTAAATGGAACACTACATTTTTTTTTCAATTTTCGGATGACCCTGGCCGAGCTGAGTCCAAAAAATGTATCACAAGTTGCTTCTATCTATTACAGGGTGGACAACAGTACAAAAATTACAAATTATGTATTGCTGATTAAACGCACTAAAAAAAATTAAATTAACGTTATTGTGATACAAAAATACAACTACTTTAATAAACACCAGTTTGGACAAGACGCGCGAATGACGCGAGGCGCGATACGTGGTTCGTTATTTTTTTGTCATTTGTTTTTTGATTGTCATTGTCATTTTTTGCCATATTAAAAACGGCTATTTAGAGTTCACTTTGTATTGTTAACGCTTCAAAGTAGGTACTTTAAGTGAAACCTAAATCTAATTTATTTAAAACGTTTTGTTGAAAATGCCTTTAAATGAAAGGGATAGGATTGAAATTCTAATGATGATTGGTGTTGGCGACAGAATGCGGACTCAACAAGAGGTGTGTAGATTATTCCATGAAATGCACCCAGATCGTGAACCTGTTTCACAATCTACAGTAAGCAGAATAGAGCGAAAATACAGAGAATTAGGACACGTGAGGGATGCACCAAGGCAAGGTAGACCTAAAATTAATGAAAATGTTCAACAAGACGTAATTTTGTCGGCACTAGAAAATCCACATTGTACAGTACGGCAAGTATCTAGGGATTTGAATATTGGAAAGTCTTCAGTATCGAATATTTTTAAAAAGGTAAAATACCATCCCTATAGAGTACGCCTCATCCATGAATTGGCTGAAGACGACTTTGACCGAAGAACTGAATTCTGCGAGTACATGATGGACCACAATAATCAAAATAACGGTTTCATTGCTAATATTTTATTTTCTGACGAGGCAACGTTTTTTTTGAACGGGCATGTTAATCGGCAAAACACCCGCTACTGGTCTCAGGAAAATCCACACTGGATGCAAGAATACCATACGCAACATCCACAAAAGGTCAATGTGTGGGCTGGTATTGTGAGAAATAGAATTGTTGGTCCATACTTTTTTGATGAAAATTTGACAGGAGCATTGTATCTGAATTTTTTACAATATACATTAATTCCTGACTTGACCCGGCTATTTCCTGATATTGAAATAGCCAATACTTTAGACGGCCGAATTTGGTTTCAACAGGATGGTGCACCACCACATTTTGCTATAGCTGTGCGCGAGTTTTTACACAGAACCTTTCCAGATCGGTGGATAGGAAGAAGAGGATCAGTGGAATGGCCCCCTAGATCACCTGATCTTACTCCACTAGATTTATTTTTATGGGGTTATTTGAAATCTAAAGTTTATACTAATAGACCCGAGAACATCCGTGAGCTCAAAGATCGAATCAGGCAAGAAACGTTAAACATAACACCTGCTATGTTACAAAATGTCAGAAGCGAAATGTATTGCCCGATTCGGTCATTGTTTAGCAGTCAACGGAGAACAATTTGAGCATTTATTGTGACTTTTCTAAAAATACAGAAACGTATAACTTTCTAATGAAATTTTTCATAAACACTTTATGTATTGTTGTCCACCCTGTAATAGATAGAAGCAACTTGTGATCACATTTTTTTGGACTCAGCTCGGCCAGGGTCATCCGAAACTTGAAAAAAAAATGTAGTATTCCATTTAAAAAAATCGGTGGTGGCGTCATTACTCGAAGGTGGGACACCCTGTATATTAAATTATTATGTGACAAAATAGTAAATCGCAATCAAAAATTGACCTGTCTCGGGAATTTTCAATAATATTGTTCATTTAGCTAATAATGAATTTATGCGTCACTTTATGGACGCACTGTATACTTTTCGTTCACATTAGTTCTTCTGATTTTTTCGGCATACTATGGACCATGTAACAAATGTAATAATCGATTTATTTATTACCAGATCTGGAGAAAGGATTACCAGAGATAATTTGATAATAAATCTCTCCCAGATGTTCAAACTGTTTCCCAGTCACTGTATAAATTTCAAGTGTTTTCATTATCGTTGTCCATTTATGTATGTATATAATCGGCTTTTATAGGAGACCTGAAGAAATAACGGACTCGTTTTTTTTACAGTTGGAAATCGGGTAAATGGAATTTACCACTTATTGAAGATGGCTTTTATCAACGCATTTAAAATCTGCATATTAAATAATTATATGGAAATGTGCTTTTATAATAAATCTATAACTCCTGAGAGTTATAGATTTATTATTATAGAATTCTTTGGACCGGCAAAGATTAATTTTATTAATTAAAAGATACCAAAACCGCCGTTAAATTAGTGACTTTAATTGATCAGTCCGTCCTAATTTTTGTAAACGCAATTTAGAAAAGTAAATTTTGTCTACTGGGAGGTGCAATAGTAAAAAGACAGGAATGGACTGTATATTGTTGTAATGGTAGTTTAGTAAAGTAGAAATATATGTCATTTAGGTAATTAATGCCATATTTGGTTTTAAAGGTTATATGGATCATACAGGTCACAGAGGTTATATCGGTCACAAAAGTCATATTGGTCATAAAGGTAATAGTAATCATAAAGGTCATAAAGGCCATAAAAGTCATATCCAAATATCACTATCAATTTAAGAACATATGTTATATTTTTAAAGATTTAATCAAATTTAATATAGAAATATTGGGTCTATAAGTATGGAAATATTGGATGTGATTCCATTTGCAGCGGTGTTATTATTGTGACCATTTAATATTTAATAATTATGACCTATATGACATATATTATAAAAGTCATATGGATCACAAAAGTAATTTTAGCCATATAAAAGTAATAAAGCCATAAAAGTCCTGTAGCTCATAAAGGTCATATTGACAATATTAGTTATATGGGTCATAAAAGTTATATTGCTCATAAAGGTTATGTCAACCATAAAGGTCATATAGGTCAAATTAGTCGAAAAGGTCATATTGGTCATGCAATTGAGAAAGGCTGAAGGGTCATATTGGTCTTAAAAATCCCACATCATAGAGGTCATGAAGTTCATACATATCATAAAGGTAATATAGTCACAGAGGTCTATCGAGTCATAAAGTTCATATATTTCATAGAGACTATAAACGTTATATCCAAAGGCCATAACGGCCATAAAGGTTATATCCAAATTTAACACTTTTAAAACTACATGCTACTGTTTTTAGAGACAGCCTGATTACTTACTAGAATTAGATGTGGAAGTGGTGATTCCTTAGACAGCGTTTTTTTATAAGTAGCCTCCATGTAGTTCTTGGTAACCTTCATTCGCTACTTTCTAAAAAACATTATGGGCGTATCATGTTGAATTGATCGAATCTCATACATATATATATATATTTCGTTAAGTTGCTTGTGTATGTGGTAGCATCCACACACTGGAGCCAAGATCAGTCCGTTGTCGTCAATGCCAACGTTAACATGTCTGACGTGAAAATTGTATATATATATAATTCCAGTACTTTTTCATTATCCTAAATTGTCTCTGACATTATTTTAAATATTTAGAATGTTTTCACCCTGCAAAAAAATGCACACTGATCACTGCCGTCAACGAGTGGTCTGCAACACGAAGATTGAGGTGAATTTCTTTGATGGTTTGTCGACAAAACGACACAAGACGGAAAACTTCCAATGTTGACGCCAATTATAAGAACATTGGGAGCAGTATTGGCTTCAACGCTACTTTGTTGGCACACGCATTGGACGAACATTATTGGCGCCAAAGTTGAACCCAATGTGTGGAGCCGACCTGTAATCAGAAAATGGTGATATTTCCGATTCCGTTAAAACAAAATAGGGTTGTGGTTTAAAAAAGGACCAATGACCATAGATCGTCATAGGTCAAAAACAATAGACGATCTGGAAATGGAATTAATCGAAAAATATGTCGCTTTGAAAACCAAAATTAACCTGTCTGAGTATTTTTTGTAAAAACTTTTCTAAAAAGAGACATCGAGTTTATTTATAACTTTCCGAACTCAATTTATGTGTAATTCGTATATTTGCGGTAGAAGTTACAATACTACTTACATAGGTGATTGCTACATGTGAAAATTAAGCGAATTTACCCACAACATACAACTGCCTGTCTGCCGGTTCTCCCACCACCTCGCTCCTGATTGATTCGTACCACAGTTTTCCGTCTATCAAACATTCACTTATCAAGTCCCCTTTCTTCTCTAATGTACGTAGTAGCCTGAACAATACGTATAAAAGGTTACACATGATCGGTGTTAGCTAAAAGTCACAATATTCTCGGATACTCTCTTTATTCCATCCTTCATCTATTCTATGGTACTAGAAGGTGAGCTCGGAAAATGATTGTGACTTTAAGCGGATGTCGCGACGTTTTACAAACTAATAACAAAATATAAGTAGGCAGCGGATAACGTTACTGCGTCCCATTAACAGAAATGCATACTACATTTTACATGAAATGAATAGTTCAGATAATCTTGTCTTTTAGTTAGCCTTGTCTAACAGTCCTCCAATCTTTTCTGCTCATTTAATATATGTAACTATCTAAGTACAATGTTATTCATTATGAATTACCTACCTACTTTTATTTTACCTACTACCCTTATCATCGTTATTATTGCCTATAGAAAAAAAAGTTTTGAATAAAAGTTGTGTGGCTGTGACTGAATTTTGTTAAAATGTGTACAAAAAGTACAGTAGCGTGGAGATTTCAGGGGATATAAAAAATTAATTGTTTTTTCAACGAGATACCCTGTACATTATTAAATTTTTGGAATTATTCTTTTTTCCTGATTTAAAAAATATACCATATACTCTAAAATGTTTTGGCGATGGGATGGAAAAGACTATTTCAGGGGAGACGAACGATTCGGGGTGCATTAAGACAACCCCTCAGAGCGGCAACTTTTCAGGTAGTGGGTTGGAGGTGGAATTTCACTTTTTGGCGCTAATCGGTCGTCCGCAGTTGATCCCGTTAGCTTCCAGTGTCTTCAAGTAATGCCACGACATGAATAAGAGACAAAACGACATCCCACGCAGCCTCCAACAAGGGCGCAACCAGAGAGGGTGGGTCGGAAGTTAGTGTAGGAGTAACTTCGAGACGTCAAAGGGTGAAAGCAAGTTGTGGCACATCAGACCAATTTATTTGGCAGAATTAGTATTAATGGGATCACCCAACAGACATCAAACCATGCAAAACCCAGCGTAAATGCAAAGGGGTGGTTCACGGGATCTGGAAAAGGATTGAAGGGATGGAACAATGACCAAACGCTTAGAACTTATTGGCAAGGTCTTAATGTGTGTCGTATGGAATTTTTAACCGACAGCGTCCTTCTCAGTCCATTTTATAGGACTCTGAAATTGCCGTCAAAATCTTGTGAATTCAAATTTCGACATGAGGTGGTTTTTGGGGTGTGGACAGCGAACCGTTTAATCCACAACGTAGCGATTCGGAGCATTAAAACTAACCCAATAGTCTGTCAAAATTTAAAAACTGTAAGTATCTAACCCGAATAGAACGCAAATGGCGCTAATATAAAAAATGTTACATTAATTTGACGAGCAATTATTTCTTATTTTTCATCATGTCAAAATATAATACATTTCGAATTAAGAATTCAATTTGCTTAGGAGCTTCAAAATGCACAAAAGTACTTATTTATAAACGTAAAAAATGCAATACAATATTACTCTTTTTTAAATAATTCTCAAGCTGTTGATACAAATGTCAATAAAGCATACATTTATTTGATTGCAAAGCGTTCTTGCAGAAAAGTAAATATATACAGGGTGTTCGATTCAAGAAAGAAAATTATTTTTGTTGCGTTTTATAACTTAAATATTACATTCTTAAAAGTTTGTCTTGCCTGTCGGTCTATTAACCTTTTTTTGTTCGATAACTTAAGAACGTTTATATTTGAACACTTACCTACAAGTTTATCATACGAAAAAGAAAAATCTTCACATAGGTATAAGAGCTTTAGTAGGTTTTTTGTATTATTTTTTACATTTATTTATTGAAATTAACAATTAAAATTAACAAATAACAAGACGATACACATATTTTTTATGGAACATCTTGTATATATTTTTTTACTCCTATCTTAACTCTTCCCCCTTGATTTCAAAAATTTTGTTGACCTTTATTAAAAGTTTGTGAATCATTCAGATTTTGATTTATTTTAATTTAATTGCCATGAAAAAAAATATTACGTTTTCAGGTTTATAAATGGCGGGTTCCAAAACCAGTCTGTGTAAGTCACAGTTTTGATGACAATAATTTGTTGTAACTTTTGTTGTAACCGTTGTATTTATATGTAACATATGTTTATTTTTAGTAGTAGGTACCTTCCAATAAAGAAATCTTTGAATTCTTATAAGAACCGATATGTTTCTATATTACACTTGTTTTAATAGACCTGATTTATTCATTAATCTCATTACTATAGTTTATTGTCTTACACTGATTCAGTCAGTGGCTTGGAAATATTGGTAAATGCAGGCACATATCGACGATAGTAAGTGCATAGCCCGAAACTTCGTAGATCATGGTTATTGCAAGATACTGGCCATTCTCATGCCATTCTAATCTTCTGATGATCAACTGCCACTCCTTGACTGAAAACAACATGGCCCATTACTTCCTTCTGGATAGATGACATTAGATTCTGGATAGATGACATAGATGACATTTTTTTCGGACTAAGCTTTAGGCCAGATGTACGCAAGCATTGAAAGACCTCCTTGACATTTTTTATATGATTCTCAAAATATTTTCCAATCACGATAATATAATCAAAATATACAATACATATCTTCCAAGATAGTCCTATCAACACTGTTTCAACCATCCTTTGAATGTCCAAACAGCATCACAGTAAACTGTCATAAGTATTCCTGTACCCAAGGTAAATGAAGTTTTCTCTCGATTACAGGGTGCCAACTCGACTTGCTTGTATCCGCTCTTCAAATCCAAGATTGATAAAACCTTTGATCCTGATAACTAAAGTGTCATCGATTCTTGGCAATGGATATATGTCTTTCTTTGTCACGTTGTTCAGTTGACGGTAATCCACGCAAAATCTGGTTGATCCATCTTTCTTCTTTACCAACCCACGGACTATTCGATGGTTCAATGACCCCAACTTTCTCCACGTCCTGCACGATTTTGTTGACTTCCTCGCGTTTGGCCAGTGGCAACCTTCTTGCTGTTTGTCGGATGAGTCGGGCGTCCCCAGTGTCGATTTTGTGTTAGAATACATTTGTCCCCCCCTTTCCTCCTTGCCCATTATCGAAAATGTCTGAGTACTTAGTAATGAGACTCCTTAGTTTTGTAGTTTTTAATATTTCTATGTTGTAATTTAGATTTTTGGATTTGCTTTACAATGATAAGATGTTGAGTTGTGGTTTATAGTATTGTTTTGAATATACAGCGTCTTTATGCGTTTTCGATGGGATTTTGAGTCGAGCGACTATGCAAGCCATTCCAAATCCTCAATCCTGGTTGTCAAAAAACAACTGCATGGCATTTGGCTCTCATGCTTTAGGTAGTTAGCTTGCACAAAGATTCACTTGGGTGACATGAATTACTCTGCATAAAGGAACATGATGTTGAAAATATTCACATAAACAAATTGATTCTCGATGCTGTAACCTTGTGAACAAGACCTAAGTCATAAGACAAGCAAGCCCAAACATCTTCGCGCCTGTTCCTGCATTTTTTATATTCTCTATAGTATATTACCACAAATAACAAAAGTAACTGTAGTCTTCCTACAAGTTGCAGACGACCGGTATGTACTACGTATTTGCCGTAATAGGCACTATAAAGACAATAAAACCGAGGAACAGGCTCGATGATTTTTGGGTTTGCTTCTCTTATGGTCTAAATCCTATTCACAAAGTTAAAGTATCGTGTATCAATTTATTTATTGCTCTTTTTATGCTGATTGTAAAATGTTACTCCAATGGATGGCAGGAGTAAAGATAGACCTTTAGTATACAACTCTAAAGCATTTCGTCTCCGGGCTGAGAATATATCCAATGTAACAAAATGTAAATTTTAGAGTAGACAAATAAAACTGCTTAAAAGTAATTATAAACAAAAGGTATGAGTTAAAGTAGACTTAAAAGGTGAAAGGGTATGTATAAGTTATACTTCACTACACAAAGATATTTACGAGATAATATTACTTTCTTTACAACTGCTTTTAAGCAGTTTTATTTGTCTTCTCTAAAATTTACATTTTGTCACATTGGAGATTCGCAATCCGGCGACGATTTGTCATACCAACCAAAATGCTATTTTGGTTGGTTGTATTTTGTCAACCAGGGTGGAGGATTAGGAGTGGCTTACATAGTCAATTGACTCAAATTCCTTTCAAAAACGTGTGGAGCAATGTAAGACGTTCTACATTCAAAACAAACTAATATACTACAGTGGATAATAGAATTCTAGTAACTTAACACCTATTGTTGTAAAGCACTAATCAAAAATTTTAAATACAGCAGAAAATAATATACATTTTCATTGATTTATGTATTATAAATAGTATTCATTCATTTTATTTAATTGTATTATATTTTAAATAGATGAAATTTAAAAAGTACACTTTTTTAGTTCTTTCGAATATTAAAAGAACTTCAGGGTATCAAGTAAACCATGTTTCTTAATTTACGTTTATATAATTGTATGGTATACTGCTATGGTATACTGCTATTATTTTGACCACAAATGTTTATATACGGTGTGTCCAGTAATCAATGGACAACCCCTTTAACTGAGGTCCCTCAAGCCCGTTCAGAGAATGGACTTTCATGTCTAGTACATGTCTAATGGTTTTCAAGATTTTTGGACTTTAAAAAAAATGTAAGTAGTCCCAAGTTCAGCAACCCAACCTTTTCTTATTAACTAGAGTGTTGTTTTGGTAAAAATAAAGTGTTTCGTACATGCACCAAATTTCAACCATATAAAATATTAAGCTCATTTTGAATAAAATTGCGTTTTAATTGAAATATTCCCTTTTCAGTTGCAATAGCAATATCTTGATATCAGTTAAATAGCATCTGTTATACCATTTTAGACAGTATTAGATAAGTAATTTTTGAGAAAGTTGGTCAAAGTTAAAAAGCTGTAAAGCTAGCCCATTTTTTTTAATAAATAGTTTATAAAACCAATGGACTTTTACCAGACAAGTCCATTTTCTGAACGGGCTTGAGGTCACTCATCAGCAGTTGAAGAGTCTATTAATTACCGGACGCCCAGTATGTACAGAAACATGTTTAAATGAATGAAATGAAACTATTGAGATTAAATATATAATTTTATACTAACTATAATAAATGCTAACACAATAAACATATATGTTGCCATGTCTCTAAACATACAGTAAGCAACGAGTCATCATACACCCACTTTTTGAAGTTTGCTTAAATTCTGATAATTTTTGTATTACAACATTGATTTTTTTTTGCTCTTGACATGATATAGCTTGTGATATTCTGCGTATAATAAGCCGAAATTCAAGGCGGTATGTCCATTGTGTGAAAAAATATCGCTAAAAAAGTAAAATTTCAATATTTTCAAAGAAACGTAAATAACTCCGAAAATAGTAAATCTCTTTCGAAGTTGTTGGACTCGTATTAAAGGGAAATCTTCAGTGTATCTAAAGTGCTGGCCACTTGAACTTACACATAGAGACTTTTAGGCAAAATTTAAAGTTAAATAATTTTAACAGGAATGCAAATTTTTGAACGCGACTTGCAAATTTTAGGAGCTAGTTTTTTTCGGATTAAGCTGCATGTCGTATATTTATCGTAGGACCATAGGTTTATTATATACGGGCTGATCAATGAGGTCATGCAAAAAATCAAAAAGTTTGTACGAGTGAAATTTCCGCAAAAAATTTTTTGCGTTACAATATGGTTCGTTACTAAGGTAACATCAATATCTCTAGACGTTTTTGTCAGTTTTGGATTAAGGCCCTTAGGCTTTGTACACACTACTCAACATAAAATTTGGGTAGCAAAATTTTTAAAATGCTATAACTTGGCATTGGATTGACGGTTCTTGATGATTTTTGCGGATTTGGAATCTTTATTTCACGTAGATTTTCTCTGGTCTAAGCATTTTATTTGAGGGTTGAAATTTACACATTATACCGGGTCGATAATAAACAAAAAACGTAGTGTACGACGCGCTCTAAGGTTTGGCATTATTTAAGTTTTTGTAAAAAATAAATTCTCACCTCAAGTTGTTTTTATTTAACATTCTTCTCACTGTTCTGTCCGAAACTCACACCCCAGTTTGTTGTCTCAATGAATCATTCAGTTTTACAGAGTTCTTTGTCCACCCCCATGCCCATAATTATGATCGGGTGTAATTTCTACGCGACGCGTCAATTTCAAAGTAGGCATTGGAAAAACAAATTTGTTGCTATGGAATTAAAAACTGTTAACATTATTCTCGAAATAATCACATTTCAATGTTATAATTTTGTAAATTTTAATTAATATGAGGCGTTTAACCACGGCAGAAAGGGAAAATTACATTCGACTTCTTAACGAAGGAATGTCAAAAGAGCAAATTGCGCACTTTTACAATGTCAGCCGAAAGACAATTTATAATTTGAAGCGCCGGCCGCGTCGAAACTACTGGTGATCATAATTATGGGCATGGGGGTGGACAAACAAAAAAAAATAAACCAAAGAACCGAAAGAATTTTAATGAGAGAAACTATGCAGAATAGAACAAAGAACTCTAGAAAACTAAATGACTCTTTAAGACAACAAACTGGAGTGAGAGTTTCGGACAGAACAGTGAGAAGAACATTAAATAAAAACAACTTGAGGTGAGAATTTATTTTTACAAAAACTTAAATAATGGCAAACATTTTAAATTATAGAGCCCGTCGCAGAGCAAAATGTGTGCACCATAGAGCGAATAGGCGGGCATGGGCAAATTGGCATGCGAATTGGGGTAATGCAGAGTGGAGCCATTGTTTATTTACTGAAGAAACAAGATTTAATTTGTTTCACTCCGATGGCCGAATGTTAGTTTGGAGAAGGCCAAATCAGCGATATTTGGAGGAAAATAATAAACGTGTTCTTGTCGCTACGTTTTTGTATATTATCGACCCGGTATAATGTGTAAATTTCAACCCTCAAATAAAATGCTTAGACCAGAGAAAATCTACGTGAAATAAAGATTACAAATCCGTAAAAATCATCAAGAACCGTCAATCCAATGTGAAGTTATAGCATTTTAAAAATTTTGCTACCCAAATTTTATGTTGAGTAGTGTGTACAAAGCCTAAGGGCCTTAATCCAAAAACTGACAAAAACCTCTAGAGATATTGATGTTACCTTAGTAACGAACCATATTGCAACGTCCAAAAAAAATTGTTTGCGGAAATTTCACTCATACAAACTTTTTGATTTTTTGCATGACTTCATTGATCACTCCGTATATAATAAACCTATGGTCCTACGATAAATATACGTCATGCAGCTTAATCCGAAAAAAACTAGCTCTTAAAATTTGCAAGCCGCGTTCAAAAATTTGCATTCCTGTTAAAAATATTGAACTTTAAATTTTGCCTAAAACTCTCTATGTGTAAGTTCGAGTGGCCAGCAGTTTATTTGACTAACTGAGTCATTTTTGAAAAAAAAAAAATTCCTAGACATGAAAAAAATCTAAAGTTGAACCAAAAATATCACGAAAATTCAAAAATTCTACCATCGTTATTATCGTTTTCGTAAAAATCACTGTTCCTGAGATTTTAATAAAACACAGAGAGATCTAGAGAGATATTAATCCTAAATTTTTTTTGAAGTAATATGTGGCGTACAGGGCTTTTTTTGAATTTTCGTGATATTTTTGGTTCAATTTTTTTCATGTCTAGGAATTTTTTTTTTCAATATGACTCAGTTCCACACCACACAATGGACATACCGCCTTCAACTTCGGCTTATTAGATGCAGAATATCACAAGCTATAATCCTGTCAGAAGCAAAAAAAAATCATTTCTGTAATACAAAAAATTATCAGAATTTAAGCAAACTTCAAAAAGTGGGTGTGTGATGACTTTCATTGCTTACTTTATATTTAAAAGTAAACGTTCTTTCAATGGAGAAAGCAAAATATATCAATATCAGCGTGTTACTCAATTTTTATATTCTCGGTGAACTTACCTTTTTTATTCTTTACTATAGTCAATGCATGAAGAAGATTTATTTCTCCACAGACTTGTTTCAAACGTTTTCTTAAAATAGTTTTCCTTGATAATAAATAATTAACATGTGAAATCTCTCTTTGAAATACCCAACAACTAATCTACTGTAACATGCATTTAAGTTTATATTTATACAAAATTATATTATTTTTCTTATACTTTTTTAGTATATCCGAAAGATTTATAAAATAAACAGAAAATTATAAATATAAAACAATGTTTTCACAAATATAGGCTGGTAAAACACCTTATCGGTAACGTAAATGTGAAACATGTCAATCCACCAATCCGGAAGGAATCTGGCGTAACAACAAATTTTCGTTATTACAAATTATAGATTTAAAATATGCAATTTGTTCCTAAACACATTCGAGTACAAGAAATAATTTTATAGTATGAGTATCTCTAGACGTACTGACGATAAATTATTAAATTAATCTTCAATCAATAAAATTTAATTTAAATCCAAACGTGAATAAGATATGGGAAACTTTAATAATTTTCTTTAATTTATAGGGTGAATTGTTTTACGGTAGAACTGAGAATACAACATCCACTGTGTCTGAATGTAAAAATATTTTACTCTTACAGTAACAACTTTGGAAATATTTACAGTTTCGTGCATAATTTTTTTCCAAACTGTTTTTTTAACTTCAACTTGTGTGCTATTTGTTCTGTATATTATATTTGCAAAAAAAATAATTTTCATTTGTACTAAACCCTCCAGCATTTCATCACTGAAGTTATCCCATTAAAGTTTTATGGTTTCAACGTGGGCGTGGTTTTATTTCCTTAAAAACGTTTTGGTGATCCAACAATAGTCATATTGGCAGTTAATATCCGTCTATCTATTATCAAATTCCTTTTTCAATTTTTCGCTTCTCAAATGTCCCGTTTATATTCGTACATGTTTAGTATCTCCACGTAATGCACCCATTGTTATAAGTAACAGCTCATCATTAGTTTGCGTAGGTACATTACTAAAACATTATAATTAGGACACTAGAAAGTGACCAACTAACCGGTTACAAGATGTAAGTATCACGTATGGTAGCATAACTCATAAGTATCACATTTGATGCGTTCTATTACGACAAATTTTTTTATTAAATGTTGTGTACGTTACAAGTGACAATACTGACAAAATACAATTAAATAATAATAACAGATATGTCATATAGCACTGCATCGTGGAAGGATATTTATCGAGAAGTGTGCCAGAAATGATAAAGTTGTTGGCCGGACCTAGTTCTTGTAAGTATTCGCTTCGTAGCAGTCGATGAGAGAGCATCAGGTATGCCCTCGTTACGTGGTCCAGTTTAATTGTCATGACCTATGCATTATGTGACAGTGGTTTAAATGAAAGTGTTCTTGTGACGGTTTCTCAGACTGTTTGTATATAGAGTATAAGTTCCATAAGAGACATGTCGCTAGTAAATAATTTCATATGTGCCATTTTAATTTTATGTTATAATTCGGTTAGTGCCAATAGCTTATCTAACGAAACCGTGAGTGATGTTCGAGAGACTCTACTTAACTTTACTGAAGGAAATAATCTGTGGTCTACTATTGTTAGAGATTGCAAAAACCCGACATTTTTTGTGTGTTCGCAATAGTATTTATAAATACTTAAAAGACACATTGAATTATCAAAGTGACAATTTACAATTCACTAATTTTTTAAAATTCTCTAAAAATTCTTTCGATTACGATAAATATAACAAATCATCCGAGGAGCCTTTAAATTTGGATGAAGATGAGACATCATTCGATGACGAAACACCTCTTGAAGAAATGTCAAGATCCTTGAGTGAAAATGCCATGAAATTTTTTTATGACCCATGACGCAGAAGTACAGCTTCCTGAAGTTTTCTTTTTAGGAACAACAGTAAAGATATCACCGAGAGCCTTCAACAATAATGGTGCCCTACTTAAATTGGAACTTTTACCTAAAGCCATTAAAAATACTGTTGGAGAAGGAAGACTATTTTTCAAAAAAATTAGTAAGTAATTACTTGAACATTATTTTCTAGCAATTATGAGGTTATATTACAATGTCTAGTACTCATTGAAATACTTCTAAGTAGATAAAGAAATTGCTATTGTTTATATCTAAGTGCTGTAATAATGCGATTATACCTTGTACAAAATAAAACTACAAAGCATGAAGATATTATAGTATGTATAATTAAGGTTTTGTGTTCATATGTATATACAGTGTGGAACAGCTAAATGGAATAAATTCAGTAGCTCCCTTTATTATGCATTTTTTTAGAGAATCCTGAGACACGTCAATTTCTAATTCTAAAATGACATCTTGCGACGTAAAAATGTTATCCCTAAATTCAACCACCTTCAGGTGACAGCTACAACCCCTAAATTTTCAAATAGGAAGCAGGAGCTTGTGATACTTCATTTGAAAGGTCTTTTTTTAGGTTTTAAATTTAATGGCAGAAATTAACAAGAAAAAAGTCTCTCCAGCGTAGGGGAAATTCGCTACATTAAAATAAAAAACAAATCATTATTAATGTAGCAGATGTTCAAAATGCATGCCTCCAGCATCCTGGCAGCATCCTAGACGTAAATAAAAATGTCTTCTAACATTAGTTAACATCTGCGTGGTAATCGACCTAATTGCAAATGTTATTTTTCTTCTTAAGTCAGCTAAATCGTCGGGTTTCGTTTTGTAGACCATACTTTTTATATATCTCCATAGGAAGAAATCTAACGGCGTGAGGTCAGGTGATCGCGCAGGCCATTCTACAGAACCACGTCTCCCTATCCAGCGATTTGGAAAGATTGTGTGGAGATATTGATGGACATTGACTTCGTAATGTGCTGGTGCACCATCCTGCTGGAACCATAGTGCATTACCTGGAAGTTGTGGGTTTCCTTCACCTGGATATAACTTTGCCATCGTCGGTACAACATTATTTTGGAGCAGCGCTAAATAAGTTTCTCCATTCAAATTGCCGTCAATGAAGAATGAACCAATGATATTTTCTTCAATTATTCGTACCTAAACATTAACTTTCTCAGGGTTTTGCATACGAAAATAAAAAACTTTCTATTTGTAAAGTATTTTCATCTATCATTTGCATCATTTGTTCACAAAAGAGAATTCGTCTATCAAAATCGTCTTCGGCGAGCTCATTAGTTGGTACCAGTTTATATGGGTGCATCTGATTTTCTGTCAATACGCGGAGAATCGAGGAATGGCTAATATTTAATGCTGAAGCTGTTTGATGACTCGACGTATGTGGATTTTCTTGAAGCATAAGTATTACATCCAATTTCTGATCATCACTGAGTTTATTGGGAGGATTTTTCTTTAGCTGCCGTACATGTCCACGTTCCCGAAACTGCTTCTCTATTTTACTTACAGTACCTTGAGACATCGGTGGCAACTTCGGATATTTTTCTTGAAACAGGCGAACAACTTCGGCCTGCGTTCGTGTTCTGTCTCCGTAACCACTCATCTGCAGAATCGTTACCTTATGCATTTCTGTTAGGTAAACCATCTCTCTGAATTGCAACACGAAAACTAAAGCAAAAAGTTTAGCAATGATAACTGTTAACTACTGTTACAATGACAAGCACGTTTCTAGGTAATTTCACTAACGCTGATAATGGCCAACTTCTTAAATTACAGGTTTGTTTTTTGTTTTGCTGCTTGCTCGTTTTTGTCGTTCGATTGTCAAATTGTACGTATTTATTAGTAAGTTGTTATCTTATAATGGGGAATGTCGGCAATTACAGACATTTATTTTTTGTTATTATTAACATTTCAGAACCTAAAATTGACAAATAGTGTTTCTTATAAACGTTTTATTTGAATGTAACAAATTTCCTACGCTGGAGAAACTTATCTTTTTTTCTTGTTAATTTCTGCAATAAAATTTAAAACCATAACAGTTTTGAATAAAGAATGAAAAGACCTTTCAAATGAAGTATCACAAGCCCCTACTTCCAATTTGAAAATTTAGGAGTTGTAGCTTTCACCTGAAGAGGGTTGAATTTAGGGATGACGTTTTTACGTCGCAAGATGTCATTTTAGAATTAGAAATTGACGTATCCCAGAATTTTCTAAAAAAATGCATAATAATCGAGCTACTGAATTTATACCATTTGGCTGTTCCACACTGTATATAAACAACTGAGCTAAGCGAAGGTCATATCTAATTCCTCAATGTCAAGGTGTCGAAAATTACCATTGACCTTGTATCCTACTGTAGGTGTAAGTTTGGATATAGGTATAGGTATAAGCTACATATAAACTGAGCTAGTTGAATGGTGTTATTAAACGGTGAGTCGGAATCTACCTTGGATCAATCCATCTTCTGTGCAGTACGAAGCCGTTGAACTAGATTCTTCTGCAAGCTGCAAACATGCATCACATGTTCAAAATAGGGAACCTTTACAAAACTACAATTTAGAAGTAGAATTCGAAAAACGGTTATGCTATATGCGTACAATCAATCGTAACCCATTGTACCATATGAAATTATCGTCAACTTAGTCACTATTTTTTTCGGAGCACCATCCCAGTAGTATTGAAAAATGTCGTAGATATACTTTTAGTTGACGTGGAAAATAAATTAATGATTCTTTTCCGTGTTCACGATATTATAGTGGAATTGGAATCTTTGGAGGAGCAGAAATTAAACACAAACTTAAACACGTCTTCTACTACCACCGAAGCGCTGCACTTACTCAACCTGTGCATTTAGTAAATTTTGGCAATAGCAAAATTATGCTTTTTACTATGTATTTTATTATTCCTACGTTTTGTTTATAATTTAGACTTAACGAAGTGTTATTACTTATCCAAATCAATGTTTAACTAATTCTTGCATTAACTATATCTTTCATAAAACATAATGTGGCCGACTTCATTCGTAATTATTCAAAGAAATTCTAATGATAAGTTCACTGTTCCTTATGTGTATGGACGATTTAGATGATTATATTCACCCAGTGTAGGCCACTTTCTGTTCACCAAAAGACCATAATACTTTATCGCTAATACATCTATGGTTGCTGAATATCAAGCCATCACTGTCTGCAGCAGGAATGGGTGAATGTTTCCCAGCGTTTACGCTGAGAAGTGTGACTATAAAGTCGGCGAAATAATAATAATAATAGATTACATTCATACAAACATCCAATATAATTTCGTTTCGTTCCAGTCCAGTATATATTCTGCTGAAATAATTGTTTTCTCTGTCTTTCAATCCAGTACCATATCTTCACAAGATAATATTATTACACCATTTCGAAAATCCAATGCGAATCCGTTGATGTTCATAACGGCCGTACCAATACGTTTATCTTCGATTCCCGCTCTCAGTGTTAAATATTTAAACAATATTTGCGACAAGAAATATGATATTAGTTTCATCCTGAAGAATAGAGGAATTTTCAATCGCGGTACTTAGTCGTCAACTGGTCTTTATAATCTTTGTCGTTGTTCTCACAATATCTTGTACGTACATTGTGAACGTTATGTATTCATCCAGCAGCAGCTTATAATTCAATCAATAATAATAATAATAATAATAATAAAAACAACCCATTAAAAATTACACACTACAAAACTAACTAAATCTCGCTGTTTCGAACGTGTTTTTACCATCACTCCAGGACCGAATTTGCTTCTTCAATGTCGTTTTTCTGTTTGCAGATATTAAATTTATTTCTCAAAACTTGTAACTTTGGACTCCAGAGCACAAATATATTCAATCACAATGTATTCAATAATTTTAATTATCTAGAGTCTAGAGTCTTTTGCATATCATGCCTCATACCAATACAATGTTTTAAAATTTTTCGTGTTTGTAGATGGTGTGGCATTAAGTCCGGCTGCCCACGGGGCAACACGAAACCAGTTCAATCACAATATGATGTCCCCTTCCTGTTACTTCCTAAGTAATGAAATAGGGACCCACCAACGGAGCAATATAAAATTCATATTACCCCATTAGTGGATCTCCACTTCTTTACTTACGAAGTAACAGGCAGGGGATAATCATATTGTAGTTTAACTGGTTTCATGCTGCCCCTTATGCAAATAAGCTAAATCACACTTTACAAACAGAATTTATTAAAAAAAAAAACTGGACGTTTTCCACGAAACACCGAACTACTATACTTTTTCTCGACACGCGTTTCGCCAAGTTGGCATCTTCAGGAGAGGATTAAAACTTTAAAAGAATATAATTGTAATAAAACTCAGTTTTAATCTTCTCCCTGAAGATGCCAACTTAGTGGCGAAACGTGCGTCGAGAAAAATATATTAGTTCGCTGTTTCGTGGAAAACGTCCAGTTTTTTGTTTCTACGCCGAAGGTTCTACCACTCCAGGAGGATTTATTTAATACAAAACATTCCGATTGTAGTGCAATGTCTCGAAACCTCGAAATCGATCATCTCGAAAAGTATTTGAGATATCAAAACAGATTATTTCAGATTCATAATCAACGTTGAAAACTGCATCTAATCCATATTTTCTATTAGTTCCAATGTTTGCGGTTGTTGGCATATATATAAACATATATTTATAGATTTTAATAACCAGACTGTAAGTCTGACTGAAAACGGAGCAACAACATAAGCTGAACGATCTTTAGAAGACTTTATTTTAATACCCTACCAATTTCGATGCCCCCAGTTACCATTCATACTCACTCGCAGGCACTCAGAGATGTTTTCAGTTGAACATTTTATTGTATTTATATATTTTCAACTTGTATTAAAAGAAAACATTTTTTATTTTTACAACAATTCATATT
The DNA here is from genome assembly GCA_029963805.1 of Aromia moschata. NCBI lineage: Eukaryota > Metazoa > Arthropoda > Insecta > Coleoptera > Cerambycidae > Aromia > Aromia moschata. The sequence continues at coordinate 857,034 of JAPWTK010000070.1, forward strand.
TTTCTGCTAAATAGATTTTTAGAAATTGCACATGTGGATATTATTCCGTGTGTGCAAAATACTTATGTATATTCCAAATAACTAAGACGATATAACAGGTGCCAATGAGAATTAATTCCTGAATAAAAAGAACTTTTTAAAATATGTTGTACAGATAAATCATTTTTACTCACCTTCACTCAAAATTAAAATAAAAATAAAGAATATGTGTTAACGACGATAAGCGTCGCGACGCCTCAAAAAAAAATTTTTTTTCGCCAACATAGCTTTTTCCTTTACCATCACATATTAATAGTATTAACATTAATTGATATATTAATTGTATCATATCCGTTTTTTTTTTGTAAGATGCTAGCTAAATTAATCTAATTTCTTTATAAGAATATATCAGTTTATTTGTTTTTACTAAAAATTAAGACGGCAATAAAAAATACAGCTTAATGATGCTAAGCATCGCGACGCCGAATTTTTTTTTAGCAAAATACCTACCTGTGTTTTTTATACTTTCTTTATTTGAAAAGTTATGGCCGATTTCCCGATGAATTCCTTTCTAGTTGATATTGCAACATTTGGAATTGAATTTTCCGACGCTATTGCTCGTTCATGCTTAATACATATGTAAGTAAATATATTTATATTTACAACAAAAAAATATGTATTAAACCTAGGTTTTGATTGCTGAATATTGTAGGTATATTTATAATAAACAAATATATCTAGATACATCAACAATAAACAATATACATGCAAATAATGCTACTTAAATCCTTACAAATGAGTAAATAAAATAACAACAACCAGAAAAATTAAAATTTAATTATTTAATAAAAGTACAATATGCACCATCGTTATTTAAGCACAACTCATAACTTTTTCTTAGTTCATCAGAAGTTACTTTTCTGAAAATATTTCCACTTATTTCAGCTAGGCAGCAGTACTTTTTTGCTTCAAAACAATTTGTGTTTTCAAATGAAAACACAAACTCTGCCTTTTGTTTTGTGCACAGCCCATTTGGCTTTATTCAAATTCAAAGAATAATAACAATTACTTTAATAAATAGATGTCTATTAACTTAAAGTTAAAGTCAAAAACTGTTCTTCACACATACATTCACAGTTAAATCCTGGGAGTTTTGAAAGCTGAATACGATTTGTTTATTATAATATTAATTATTATTTATGATTTATATTCATTTCGCTGGCAGTATATGAAAAGACTACTTGTGTGTGGACTTCGACTTAACTTTAGTAAGTTAAATTGTTTGAAAACTGGAATTTCCTGAGCACTGATTTAAACAATTTTTTTTATGAATTTGGTACCTATAAAATTTAGTTGCCAGGGCTTAGGACATCCCACAACACAACAAGTTCTAACGGTTTAGACGAAGAAGTCATAATTGTAACAAATAAAAGTTGAAATGCACGAAACACATCACAACACTACGTTTTCTTTCAATTATAATCTGATTTTTGAAACCACTCAAAACCTGATAATTTTATATTTTAAAACGTCTGAGTATGCGCACCACTAAATTAAATGAATCAATCGTAAATGGAAAATAAAGTTATGTTATAACGACTGAGAGGCCTGGTCAAATATATACGCCATCTCTCGACATGTACTAATTTAACGTGTTTCGTTTTGGCCTATTTAAGTTCAATACCCCTGGTAGATAGCTGCCGGCTGTATGGTGTATGGTATGGTTCTCTCATTTGTTGCAAGATAAGGCGATATACAATACATACGATTTTAATTAATACACGGCAGAGTCGATAATATGAAGACAAGTTTCTCAAAAGTGCTATTGATTTTTTTAAGGAGAGGTTTTGGTATATTTGGCATGTGGATATAGTATAAACCCTATTAGTAATTTCGACTAATTTGGCATATTAAAATTATTGTAAAAAAAAAAAACAGAACAGAAATGATGAATGATAATCGATAAATTTCATTTATTTCATTACTTTTAAAAACTCCACGTCATAAAATATAACATAAATTAGAAAAAAAAACATACGTAGATATTATTTTAGGTACGACGAAGACATAAAATATCCTTGTGTATAATACATTATCGGCAAACATATACACCAGTAAGATTATCGATTACACTGTGTTATTGTTACACTGGGTTTGATAACTAAAATTAGTACTACTATTTTTTAACTAATAATTAGTAGATTATTAAAATGTCTCGATTACTAATAATCGATTATTGAAATATCTCGATTATGCCCATCGCTAAAAATAACTCATAATTAATATGCCTTTGTAATGGTATGGTATAAAAGGTATCTTGCTGAAAAATGTTTTCAGTTCAGTTTAATTTTGATTGAAGGTGAGTAAAAGTGATTACAGTTCAAAAAAAATAATTTCTTTCAGCCATTTCCTATGATAAATCGATCACCCTGTACGGCACACTTACATTTTTAACATTTCGATTAAAGATAACGGATTTTTTTTAATTTCTCGTAAAGTTCGAAACTAGTATGTTCAAATAACAATAGCTGCCAATAAAAATATCAACCGTCATATGCAAGAAGTGTTTTTCTATCCCGTATAATAAACCCTATAAATAGGCATAAAATATAAAGGAAAACCCTCTACATATGAACACACTGTTAAAACATAGTAATCGAATATCAGAAAACAGTAGTTGTGTAGGGTATCGCTTTTTTTCCTTATTACTTAAACGTTTTTAAAATATAATTTTGTACAGTGTTTATCGTTTTAAAGAGTTAATGTCCACTCCACACTAAGATTCCATATATAATTGATTTTAAGTGTTAGTCGATTACAATGCCTAAATATGCAGTTTTTGAAATTTTTTAATTGCATCGTATAGTGTGTCTACAGTAAATGTGTCAAAGTCAGGTCTAGAACTTTTATTTAATGAAAATGCCGTATAATTAGTTTTTTTGACGTTTATCGATAATTCGAAAGTATCAAGCCAGTTTTTTTACTTTTTTTTTTTAATAGTTCAGTTGCAGCGTTTCTAACTTATATCCATGTCTTAGCACTTACTACTAACACATTATCATATTCATAAGAAATAATCAAGCCATTAATATAATAATAAAAGACTTTAGTCGAGGAGCATAACAGGACCGCATCAGGGGGAACATGGCTTTGTATGTGAAATAGTCTACACAAACCATGTAATTAATAATTTTAAATAAGCAATTTAAATAACTGCTCGCACAACACCGCGAATTATAGACTGTCCGCGTCTGACATACGAGAGGCCCGAAATGGATAATGTGCGCTTTGAATAACATATCATTCATAATGTCACATAACAATAAAACCAGTTTAGAATCACGCTCCGTCGAAAATACCCGAGCTGTGGCATTTCATCTACTGTAGGTATATACCAAGTGTTTCGTTACGCGTATGTGTCATTGTGATTTAGAGTGCTTGTACATAAGGGCGGATTGTACATGCCAAAATAACGCAAATATAGATCTATTTCGCTTTTATTTCGATTATAATTCGCTGTGTTGTGCGAGCCATTATTGAAATTGCTTATTTTAAATTATTAATTGCATGGTTTGTTTAGACTATTTCACATACAATGCCGTGCGATCCTGATGCGATCCGGTTACGATCCGCGACTTAGAGTCTTTGATAATGATATAGGGTAGAAGCGCCTAAGAGTACGCACGTCCATTATATCGTAGTCCACAACACTGCCGTAGCTGCCAATTATACTGGCGCATTAGTCAGTTGGACATTAATATGAGGTTAGATAGAGAGCGCGTTGCTGCTAAGTGTTTGACTAGTATGGGGAAATATCTATTCTGGACGTATTTTCTATAATATTTAAGCGGATTACGGTAAGCTGTACCTTTCATATTACTACTTCTACTCTGATCATTCTCTGTTTACCTAAAAGCTGAGTTATTGAGCTTATGATCGACATGATTTGGTCTATACAAAATACAGCTTGGTATGAGAGAACGCCATTTTATGATTAATGTAGGTTTGAACATAAGAGTACGCACCCAAAGAGTACGCATGCGTACTCTTGGGGTCAGTTGCGTACTCTTGGGCGCAGTTGCGTACAGATTCAATGAAATAGCAATATATTTTATAATAACACAAGACTATCATAGTCAAGACACAAATTCTCAAAATTTTATTAGTTCTCAGCTACTTGATTCAGCTCCTGGACCTTCAGGAGTATTGCCTAAGAAGAGTTTATCTAACGATTCTGCCACCAGCACTATTGTAACTCCCAAAATGATATTGCCACTTCCTAAAGCCACACACGAAATTGTCAGAAGGAAAAACTCAAAAAAGTTAGAAATTCTAACATCGACAACCTATAAAAACAAGCTTTCTGCAAAATTGGAGGAAAAGCAGAAAGTGAAAACGAAAATCGTCAAAATCAGATCAGAGCTGAAGTCAGCATCGATTAAACCAAAGAATACGCTGTGTGCGGGCTATAATGAACATTACAGCACATTTATGTGGATTCAGTGCAATCAGTGTAATACATGGTGACACGAAGACTGTACCAGTTTCCAGGGCCATGGAAAGTTTATCTGTGATTTTTGTACATAGAATATGTAGTGGGCGAATATGTAGTAGATATAATGTCAAATTCTTCAATATTTTACTTTTTAAAAGTGTTCATATATTTGTTTTTTTTTATAACTGAGAATAAAATTGATTTTGCATATACTGTCTTACTTTCCTCATTTGAAAACTGTGTTCAAATTAGTGCGTCCTCTTAGGGACACACTTGCGTATTCTTAGGAGCTTAGGTTCTTAAGAGTACGCATTTGTATTTTTTTTTCAAGTAATAGCTCACCTTTTCTGTTGACACATTAAACTAAAAACAATATATAAACAAAACCGTAAAGGTTTATACTAACTTCTGGAGTGATCGTTAATTTTTTATTTAAAAATACTAGAATTTTGCTGTACATTGAAAATTAAGTGCGTACTCTTGGGCGCTTCTACCCTAGGTTAGTCAATAAATTTATGGAAATGTGATAATTACAAATAACTATGGATTGTTCTAGCGTGGTAAACGACAATAATTAAAGCATAATATTACAGGAGAGTGATTTTTCATTTTTGGTATTTCAGCACCACAGCTTTTCCGTGGCACTGGAAGTTAAAAACTAGACAACTTAAACGCCAACTTTAAAAACGTTTATATATACTTTCCAAGGTTTAGAAGGAATGGGGTATTTAGATATTGGTAACATCTAGACTAAAAACGGTTAATCCATAAATGAGGTTTCCAAAGCGCTACAGCCACATGGAATTTTTTTATTACTGTATTCGTCCATGTTTCCTCTTTCAAATTAGCGGTTATCGAGTGCGCTATGTCCAATCGTCTTCAATCGTCTTCGCAGCCGTTGTCAATGTAGCTCCAATAGCCATTCCAGCCAAGTACGGACTCCGCGAAGTCTTTCAATTTTTTAACTTACAACTTAAAAGATTTTGAGCATCACTTTCGACGGGATTTCTTGTTTACCTCCTGAATTTCGAAATCTGCCATTCAGGGGATTTTATCTGAAAAGTTGAAATATCGGAAGATGAGCACAAAGTGGTTTCCGCGAAAACTTATAGAAGACCATAAACGGCCATAATTAGTAAATGGTAAAATTAAAATTTTACATATCATTAGGTTTTTTAGGTAACAAGAATCGTAAAAAAAATTGGATAACTATGGCTAATGAGATCAATGATGTAAATGATGTAAAAATGAATGTAAAAAATTAAATAGTTCTAAAAAAAACAGAAAAAACAGAAAGTAGTGTTGAAAAAGGAAACGGTAATAAAAAAGAAAGTAAGGATTAATATTTTAATATTTTTAAAAACATGGAAAATTACTACTTTACAAATTGCAGACATAAATACATTAACACGTTTATAATGTTGATGGAGAATTTTAATATTGTTCTGCTAATAAATTACTAATGCATGTTATATTTTTTGTAAATGTGGATAAAAAGTAGAACAAGAAAAAAGAAAGCATTACATGGATATGTGCAATATGTTTCTGATCAATTCAGTAGGTATTTATGTTGCTGTCTCCTATATATCCCCTGTCTCAACAAAATGAAATTAATTTGTATTATTTTATTTTAATTTCAAAGTAATTTATTAAACAACTTAAAGTATGAAAATGGAACAAACTCTAAGTATTAATACACACTCCAGAGTTTATTGCAAAACGTTTTTTTAAAGCGTATAACGTACAAGAAATGTTAATAAAATGTTTCTTTTCTTTAATTACATTTGAAGACATACAAAATTTTGCCTCTGTGTCAGCTGCCAACATCCCAATTACAATCTTATTACAATGGAAGTGGTGTAGCATATTAAAAAAAGGATATACCGGGTGACAACGAAATCGTTGTACAAGGTGTCATTCACTTGTCTTTAAAGTTAAACATTTGGAAATCGGATGGAGAAGGTAAGTCATTGAGCCGCACATTTTCCGTAAAAAACAATTGCATATCAATTCCGGTTTTTCCATCAAATCACGAAATTTTAATGGAACCCTGTATATTTTTTTACAGAGCTTAAAATTCCCTTTTCAATGATATATCACAAGTTGCATTTGATTTCTAGATGGCGGCGTGAAAAGGTGCATGTCGACGTAACCGATGAAGCTTCTGTCAAACAAACAGTTAAAGCCAAAGATAGGTTGAGGTTTTATACTGGTTTTTTGATCAAATTAAAAAAAAAATTTTTCACGAAATTGGGTACATTTTAAAAATATTTCGAAATGTCAATTGTTTCCTTAACTTTTCTCAAAAAGTTTGAATAGGAAGATGTACTTATTAAATTCAAAAATTAAAATGTGTTTAATGACCTAACAAAAGATGTCTAATACAGTACGTATTCATTTATTATTTTAGAACAAAAAACATTCACCATGTATCTGCCATGCAAAAAAAAGCTTAATTAGAGAAGGAAAATACCTTCTAACTATCTTGAAAACAAATGCAACTTATGATATGTCATTGAAAAGGGACATTTAAGCTCAATCCAACTTTCTAAAAAAATATACAGGATTTCATTAAAATTTCGTGAATTTGGTCCATTTCCGGAAAAAACGGAATTGATATCCAATTGTTTTTTTATTAAAAATATGAATCTCAATGACTTACACCTTTCCCCGATTTTACTTTAAAGACAACTGAATGACGCCTTGTATAACGATTTTGTTGTCATCCGGTATATATATGTATGTATGTAAGTATACACATGTATACAGGATGCTTCACGATAAGCGGCCTATTACTCGTTTTGAGATAACTATAAATAACTGGGAGCTGAAATTTTGTATCTAGAGGTTTTCAGGGATGCTCTACAGAGAGTGCTCAAAATGGACGGTCAAACTTGAACAAATGTGATCTTTATTATGTCGTTTATTTTAAATAGCACATACATATATTTTATGATTCATTCGCTTCCTTTCTTTATCCTCTTTCAATACATATTAGTATTCCGTATACCCAAAACCTACTGTTTTGGAGTTATTCCAAATTATTCATCAAACTGGTTCAAAGGAACAAACTCAAAAACAATTTTAACCTTTCTTAACTCAATAAATTACACAATTATTTTTTTCTACGAATAAGTAAGTAGATATCAAATAAATTAAACCGTGCCGTAAAAGTATGTATCGATAAGAGAAGTTTTCTTTAAAATTGCCGACTTAACAAAGGATAAAGTTGTTCAAATTTAATCCTCTAAACTTTGACAAAATATTTGAAATCCGTTCTCTCGAAAACCGTACATTTTAGGTATGTGGAATGTTAGTATGTATAGGTATAGAAAGATGATAAGAAAAAGGAAGCGAAAGAAGTAATAAAATATGGTATGTTCTATTTAAAATAAGCCACTTAATAAAAGGCAAAGTTGTTAAAGTTTGACCTTATATTTTGAGCACTCTTTAACCACGACACATATTGTGTCGTATGTCTATTTTATTATGCCCTTTCTCATATTTCTCATACTTACATGGTAAATAAATAGACCATAGAATTTTACCACAATTTTTCAGATGTGTAAAGCATCCCCGAAAACCTCTAGATATAAATTTTCAGCTCCATATAATTTATAGTTCTTCCAAAACGTTTAATAGGCCACTCCTATAGCCATAGTGAAGCACGCTGTATGTACATATATTACATTATAACAGTAGGGAATATTATTTGGAACATCAATTTACAAAAATTACACGATACTGTAATGTTATAATAAATATATAAACCATTTTGAATTACTTATTTATATTTCCTCTTTGTGTATAAAAATATATACATACAGGTATATGTATATAGTGTGGAACAACCAAATGGAATAAATTCAGTAGCTCCATTATTATGCATTTTTTTATAAAATTCTAAGTTATAGTTTTAAATTTTATTGCAGAAATTAACAAGAAAAAAGTTTCTCCAGCATAGGAAATTCGTTACATAAAAAAAAAAACAAATCATTATTAATGCAGCAGATGTTCAAAATGCATGCCTCCAGCATCTTGGCAGCATCCTAGACGTAAATAGAAATGTCTTCTAACGTTAATTAACATCTGCGGGGTCATCGATCTAATTGCAAGTGTTATTCTTCTTCTTAAGTCAGCTAAATCGTGAGGTTTGGTTTTGTGGACCATACTTTTTATATATCCCCATAGGAAGAAGTCTAGAACAGCGTGAGATCAAGTGATCATGCAGGCCATTCTACAGAACCACGTCTCCCTATCCAGCGATTTGGAAAGATTGTGTGGAGATATTGCCGGACATTGACTTCGTAATGTGTTGGTGCACCATCCTGCTGGAACCATAGTGCATTACCTGGAAGTTGTGGGTTTCCCTTCACCTGGATACAAGTTTGCCATCGTCGGTACAACATTATTTTGGAGCAGCGCTAAATAAGTTTCTCCATTCAAATTGCCGTCAATGAAGAAGGAACCAATTATATTTTCCTCAATTATTCCTGCCAAAACATTAATATTTTCAATTTGTAAAGTATTGTCATCTATCATTTGCACCATTTGTTCATAAAAGAGAATTCGTCTATAAAAATCATCTTCCGCGAGCTCATTAGTTGGTACCAGTTTATATGGGTGCATCTGATTTTCTGTCAATACGCGGAGAATCGAGGAATGGTTAATATTTAACGGTACCTTTCCACGTTCCCGAAACTGCTTTTCTATTTTACTTACGGTACCTTGAGATATCGGCGGCAACTCCGGATGTTTTTCTTGAAATAGGTGAACAGCTTCGGCCTGCGTTCGTGTTCTGTCTCCGTAACCAATCGTCTGTAGAATCGTTATCTTATGCATTTCTGTTAGGTAAACCATCTCTCTGAATTGCAACACGAAAACTAAAGCAAAAAGTTTAACACTGCTAACTGTTAACTACAGTTACAATGACAAACACCTTTGTAGGTAATTTCACAAAAGCTGATAATGACCAACTTCTTAATTTTCAGGTTTGTTTTTTTGCTGCTTGCTCGTTTTTGTCGTTTTATTGTCAAGCAAAAAAATAGTAGGGAATGTCGGCAATTAGACATTTATTTTTTTGTTATTATTAACATTTCAGAACCTAAAATTGACAAATAGTGTTACTTATAAAAGTTTTATTTTAATGTAACGAATTTCCTACGCTGGAGAAATTTATCTTTTTTTCTTGTTAATTTCTGCAATAAAATTTAAAAACAGCATTTTTGAATAGGTAATGAAAATACCTTTCAAATGAAGTATCACAAGCCCCTATTTCCAGTTTGAAAATTTAGGGGTTGTAGCTGTCACCTGAAGGGGGGTTGAATTTAGGGATGACATTTTTACGACGCAAGATATCACTGTAGAATTAGAAAATGAGTGTCTCAAGATTTTCTAAAAAATTCATAATACTACTACTGAATTTATTCCATTTGACTGTTCCACACTATATACGAAAAAAATGTGGCTACGTGATTTATTCATATAAGTATGCTAGTATGTCAGAGACAATCAAATCGATTTCGGGTTTTTTCAGTCACTGTTGTTCCGCATTGTGTTAAAAGTCAATCACTAGACAGCCCCTCTGACGCTAACTGTTTTATGACAGGTAAAATCTAGACATGTAAATGTGCACGGAAACGTTTACAGAATGCGTGTATTAGGTATAGATGTATATTGAGCATACGCATTGAAGAGAAGAATCTGAACTTGAATACAATCATCTCATCAACCTTTATTACCGTTATATAATACACTCGCGAGAATCAATTTTCGTTTTTTTGTCGTGTAAATATTATACCGAGTGTCAATTGATTACTAAAGAATTTTGTATAACAAATATTCAGGAGGAGAATTGGAACCTCCAGCATAGAATCACTTTACCACTTAAGTGGTAAAAGTTTTCATGTGTGAATAACAAAAATTTTCAAAGTGGGACTTGGCAATGAAAATGTCTCATCTTTAATCAAGTAATCAAGTAATCAAGTAATCAAATATTGTACATTATTAAAGAAAAAATAAAATTACTTGTTTTTGAGTGATTTTTGTGAAGCTGTTACTATATATTTTTTTAATGGTAAAGCATAGTTTTCTCTTCGGCATTGAAAATCGTTATAGTTTTCGCTATAAACTAATACAAGTGTTAGTATGGGAAAGGATTGCGTTATAAATATATTGCAAATCTTTTTCTTGTAAAACATTACCTGGTCTGCATTAACTATTTTTCACGAGAAAAATATGTAATTATATTATCATCTTCGTAGATATTGATCAAGAATGTTATTTAGTTATTTAGTTTAATATTAGTTTTACTCATATCACACAATTGGTATTGCATGAAAGGAATAAAGATGTTATATTTTCAGTTTTTCCTTCCGTGAAAAGTTTGTAATTTTACATTTTTCCGACTTGGCAAATTGTTTCTCAATTATCAGTTATTAAACTTAATATTCATGTTACACTTAAAATATTAAATAGTTGTTACACTTTAGTTTTTACTCAGAGTAAAACTTTTTTTTATCTCAGAGATAATTCAAATGACGGTGATAATTTATTAATTTAACCGATTTATCAAATAAAAACTTTTACATATATCCGTAGCTACTATTTTATAAATAACCTGCCCGTAATTTTAATTGTCTACTCATAGATATAAAAAATATTTAGAGTATACAGTTCACGTTTTTTACTGTTTCTACAGAGTGTCCAAAAAATGTTCTACCAAACGGAAACGTCAAATAGTAGAAGCCAAAAATTCGGCAATAAATAATTTATAATTCAAAATCTCTCTTATGGCTCCCATCTTAGATATAGTGGTGGATTTTTTTATTGGAAGCTTAGTCATCGTACCAAATTTTAGATAACTGCTTTTTTGAGACATTTAAAAAAAATACTTCAAGGCGCCATTTTCAAAGGCGCCTCTAACTCCCTTAGCATTTTTGGACTAAGGCAAATTAGGTTCAATCGACGTTTCGCATATAGTATCTGGGATTTCCGTTTGGAAGGAGAGATGGTGCACACCCTGTATAGCACGTATTATAGAATTAGATTCAAATGACCTCTGAATCCTTCTACTGGGGTGGTTGTGGGTTAAGAGGCAATTAGGGAAAGTTAAGGCGGTTTACAAGTAGTTCTAGTAGGTACCTGAACCGACTACTATAGAACTAGTAAGTTTATTAGGTATTTAGTAGGAATGTTAATCATTAGTTGCTATTTACGTCAAAAATATCAAATTACTTGAAAGGGAACAATTATTAAAATGGAATGCGTTAAAAAAAGTTTTGCAACGTGGGCAGTGGTCCTAACAAGTTTGGGAACCTATAATTGATTTCAGCAGAAATATTTAGAGTTTAAGTGTATATATACATACATATACATAAACGATAGAGAGCAACGTATGGCCAATTCGTATATGGCCTACTATAATGACCTACTATGTCAGTCTCGCACCGGGCTGTCACTTGATTGACGTTGACATTAACGCAAAACGGAAAAATAACAACTAAAAAAAAAAGATTACAGGTGATTGTCTCTGACATACTTACATGAATAAATGACCATTTTTCCTTCTAAAAAAAAAAACAATGTAAATAAATAATTACAACATATTGGTATACAAAAGAATCACATAGCCATATTGTATCCACGATTGTATCTACGGTTATTCTGTCTGGTATGTAAGTTATTAAAGTACATGAGTACGTTATCTCTATTTGAAAGGAGCACTGATTTTAAAACGGCCACAAACGCAACTGCAAGCTTGACAAGCGTGCATGATCAATCTTTTTATACGATCATACTTGGGCATCTGTATGCTTCTCAAGTTTGCAGTTGAGTTTGTAGTAGTTTTTAATTTTACAACATTGAATACATTCTCTAGATTTAAAGAATTTACACTCTAACATTTATAGGTATCATATATTTTTAAATACATTTTTTTTCTTTTTTCAGGAAAATTTATAAGTCAAAGGTTAATTTACGCTCTACTAGCCATCCTGTTGATAATAAAACTGTTGGCAGTTAAAATACTGTTTGTTTTGCCGACTATAGTTGGTGTAGCAACGGCGAAAAAGCTAATACTTAAGGTAGTACTGTTTCTCTTCCCGGCCTTACACCATCTTTTTAAGTTGTGTGCATACGTACCATACGGTGCCAAGCATCATATACATAAACATCAAATTTCCCACATCCACGAAATTGGACATGGACACCACAGTCATGGATCGCATCACAAACCACACGGACACGTTGAAGTTATTTCTCCGCATGAAGAATATCCGCCTCATTATTACACAGATAAAGAGTATATAGATCCACATGACGGGCCCCATAATTCATATCCTGGAGAAGTTTATTATGGAAATGAGTAAGAAACTTTAAATGATTTATTTTTCTCTTTATTCTCATTTTTTCCTGCAATGGAACTGAACTTATATAGAAATAAAAATTTGGACAAGTTTCCATTATACTGAAAACACTAGATATAACTGTACTTAATGCGCGCACTACGATTGCATCATCAAGAAACAATTAAAACTTAAAAAAAGTGGAATTCTCCTTATAAAAACGTGTACCGGGTGATTGAGAATCAGTGGCAGCTCGTGACTTTTTTTTAGGGAGGCAAACATATTTTGTAAAAATTTTTGTTTCCTAAATGTTTGTTATGGTAAACATTGTCAGTAATATGCCGCATAGTTAGGAGAAGGACCTCTACTTGGTCAATAAAATATATTAAGTATGCACATTTGTCTAACATAATATACTTAATATATTTTATTGGTTTAGCAAAACCATCGGGAAGAGGTAGAGTCTGTCAAATTATTTTACAATTAAAAGATACAGTGAAATGAAATACGGATTTTTGACAGGACTGCGTCAATTTAGATTTGACGGGCTGAATTGATCACTTTCATAATATTTTGTTTGCCTAAAAGATGTAATTTACAAACACAACTAATATGTTCCTGACTTTTTGAATGTGTCAACTGAACGAGATAAAGTTTTAAGATTTTATCAAATCCAGACTTTATCCAAGCATCTTCTCCACGATTTGAAAATAATACCCACTGTCAACACAACAATTTATTTAAAGTTAAAGAACCGCTTAGCCATTTGCATTTATCATGGCACGTATTAACAAAACTACGAGCCGGCTTACCCTGATTAATTAAAGTTTTACTTAGACCTGGCAGTGGTACTCTTAAATCTTTAACAAATAATTTATGCTCATAAGACAGACGACTAAATTTTTACTTTATATGATACGCACTTTATATGTCGCAATGCATCGAACATTTATTAGAGTGCCATGACAACTCGTATTGTTATTTTTATGAAACAAACTGTTACAGCCGCCAGTTACCTCCATTATAATTTTATATAATTAATTAAATATGACGTTCAAATAATGACTTACGTGAGTAATATGCAACACTTTCTATAATTATTACCCTCCTATACCACTCAAAACACTCAAAAAAAAAACCGGCAAGAATAACGGCACTTTCCAACAAAAATTTTCAAAACACAGAACAATAAAAGATAGTTTTTGTGGGTTAGGTCATTAGGTTCATGAAATCAAATGACTAGTTTTCTGCGCTGTCACGTGTGAGAGGTGGGAGGTGGGCGTGTTTGCCTCCGCTATGCAGTTTTTTAAATGACCTTTAATGCCACTGGAGTTAAGGGTTAAATTTGTTAGCAACTCAGGTAGTTGCGAAGCGCTTCTCTGTTCCTTATAAATACATATGTGAAAACATTGGCATCGGAGGCTTGCCACCACGGCGATAGACTAGGTGCTGTGTCGTTAATTAATATTTTTATTTTTATAAATTAATTTTTTACCCGATATATGAATTTAAAAATGAAAGGTAATTAAAGTATTATAGGTAGTATATTAAATATTAATTTTATTGAATAAAATTAAAGTATAGTAGGTTTATATAAAAAAAAAACTTGTTTGTAACTCTGCCTCCCCTGACGAGCCGCCACTGTTGAGAATTTACCCCCGGGATCTCCGTTAATATTTGAGCAAAAAAATTGCGGACAAACTGGAGCTCTTATATTTTTAGATACTTTTTTTATAGTATTAGTAGAAAAGTTATAACTCTTGAGGGTGCAATCCATTTTGTTGGCCTAGAAAATGAGAAATCTTTGTTATTGTCAAGCTTTCGGAAATTTCATTTCCTTTTTCAAGACAAGCTTGAGGTTGCATATAAGGGACAAACGCTTCTTCAAAAGACATCGGAATATTTGCAAACTGGTAGTTACCCAACTAAAATGTTGACACCCAAATATATTAATTTATCATTACTTTTTCCTTAATACCGATTATGTGAAGTTGTCACATATTGATTATAATTTTAGATTACGTCTACATATTACAGATATATTATATATTAAGTTACAAATAAAAAAAAATATTTGTATAAATATTTTTCTAAATTTTATCAAGCGTGCTCCTCTTGAATATGTAGACGTAATCCAAAAATTATACTCACCTGCACTTTCTTGAAAACCCCATATTATTAGGTATTTTCAAGTACATAAATATATTATCTCACAAACTATTAGTATTAAAGAATTATACAGTACTACGCAAAGGTTTATATAGTGTGTTTCTAAAATGCTTCATAATATTTAAGGTGATAAAAGTTGATATAATGGTAGTTTTTTTTTTCGAAATATAAATTATTTGCAATTTAGCTTGTCAAAGTTTAATTTTTTTATTTCTATATTTCGAAATAACTTTTTTAATTTAATTGTTATCGGTCTAATACTTAGTACATGCATTTCATAAATTCAGATCTATTGTGCTAATTATAGATGAGTTTCACTATGCGCCGCTAGAGGGCAGTTTACCTACAATAAAAAAATGGCCATAACTTTTTTTGTCTGGGCGACTTTTGCTAATGTTCGTCATATGAAAGGCAATAAAGAACACTTTAAAAAAGGTACTCTTTATTCAAACTAAACCTACCCATTTGGCAGTGAAGTTTAATTATATTACTGTAACTTATTAACACAGTGTTATCCCAAACTTTAAATAATTAAATAACACATTAACAAACAATGAAAGACCACAAAGTTTTTCGACGCGTGCTCCATTTTCTTCAATACATTTCCTAATCCTTTTTAAAAAATTACTCAGTGAAAAATTGGCGATGTCTCCCAAATAGTTTGGAATACCTGTATTTATTCTCAGTTGATATTCAATATCGCTGATTCGCGTGGTATAATCTATTGGTTTTAAAAGGCACCAGAAGAAGAAATCCGTAGGATTTATATCTGAAGACTGAGATGCCCTAAGTATCACATAGGTTTATGTTAATGTGTGGACCTTATTGGCCTTCATTTTTTTGTGGGTCCATTAAATGGCGGTTTATATCCAGATTTTCTCCTAAACAATTTTCCTCTTTATTTACAAGATGTTTCTCTGAACATAAGAACAATCATGTGGAATCAAGACGGCGCCGGCGCACCGCCACACTTCCGTGTAGCTGTGCGCGAACCAGCCCTGGAATTATGTTTTCCGATCCACGATTGTCGTATATTATTTTCTTTATGATAACTCGAGTCGAATCGGGAAACAGAAACCCAAGGCTGAATTCGGTATTTTCTCGTATATTGATATTTTATTTCCTCACCCGAAATGGACCTTTAATTTGGACAGCTCTGCCCCCAGATTTAAATCCTATGGATGTCTTCTTCAGAGGTTATTTAAAACAATTAGTTTATACCACGCCAGTCAATGATATTGTAGATCTCGGATTGAGAATAATATTCAGGTGCCAAACTTTTAGGGATAATTTCATTATTCGTTAATGTTGTGTTATTTAAATTATTTAAAGATTCTGATAAAAAGTGTGATAATAATTTACAGTCGATTTACTGCTAAATGGTTATGTTTAGCGACTTTTATAAAGAGTACCTTTATTAAAGAATTCTTTATTACTAAAGTTGGCATACGACAAGCAACACATAGGCAACTCGCGCAGCATGGATGGGAGGTCACCTCAATTCGTATTTATTTCAGTAGTCCCGTGATAGCTGGTGCTGTTGTACAACCTCTGCTATATGTAATGTTGAATAGTATGACATAATTTCATAATAAACTATGGCAAACGTGCGGAAGGCTACTAGTTACTTTTGTGTGATTACACATGATGCGTATGCCTCTGTGGCGCGTGTCTTTTCCGTCAAACTTATTTATTACCTATCTAATGACCAACCAAAAAGTTATTGCGAAATATTTTTGTTTATTGTAGGTCAACTGCCCTCTATCGGAGCATAATGAAACTCTTCTCTAATTAGCACAATATAACTTCATATATGTAATGCATGTGGCAAGTATTAGATCAATAGCAATTAAATTAAACAAGTTGGTATTTTAAAACATAGAATAAAAGCCAAAATAATCGCACTTGCCTGTGAAATCTTGTGAAAAAGTGAAATCTTGTGGAAACGTGTACCGAGTGATTAATTGAAAAATGACCCCATCTATATCCGTTAATATTTGCGTTAAAATTTTGAACGATTCTTGTATCTGTTACTATATGTTTTTTTTTAATTGGCAACCCTTAATCTTTATAAATGAATTTCATTTCTTCAAAATGATCAAAATCAAAATGATCAAAAAGATCTTACTCTATTTTTTTCAAATATCAGAAAACGAAAAAAGAAAAATTCAACATTGCAACTTTGCACTTATAAAATCGCAATTATGAACATTTGCATTGCTCCGTACTAAATTCAGCATTGATCGTTACTGAATATTAGCATTGTTTTAAATAAAATCATAATATTGACCATGATTTATATGTTTCTTCAGTAATGAAAGGTGTTTCTATTTATCTGTAAACATTTATATTCATGGTTATATGATATAATATTATATCATGTGCGAAGTGTAATCTCAGAACTTTATATATGGGTGTCACAGCTTTTGGTTTACAGACTTTATCTGCTCACCCAGGATAGTTAGCAAAAAACTTTATATATAAAAGTTACTTGAATTCATGAGGCCTATAAAATGACATATTCCATTTGACATGTGCTAGTGACCTTGAGGTTATCCAGTGTCAATATAAGTTTTTTAAATACAACACCCTGTATTTTTCGACATTTTTGTATTTACCGAACAATTCTACACATATTTCATGTAACATACCCTATACCTATATCTTTAACCGTTTTCTGGATTTTCAAAGTCAAACAGCTATTATTTTACAATACAAAGAATTTCCAGTTTGCCTTGACAGTTTTGAAACATTTCAGAGGCATTGATAAAAGTAATTTTAATCAGATCAATGGGATATTTCAGTAATTATAAGCAATTAGTTTAATAAATTTTCAAATTGAGCGCCACCAGTTTGGATACAAGCTTCTAAACGGCGTATTAATCCTCTATTGCCTGTTGCACGTATCATTTCCGGGGTTATAGTCCGGCATCCCATACGGATTCGGTCATCCAGGTCTGCCGCCGGCAGTTGATATACAAATTCCTTTAAATAACCCCACAGGAAAAAATCAAGAGGTGTCAAATCCGGGGAACGAGCAGGCCAAGGAATAGCACCTCTGTTTCCAATCCACCCATTGGGGTAACGCGCATTTAAATAAACCGTCACAATTTGCGCATTATGTGCAGGAGCGCCATCTTGACTGCCAAATTAAGTTTTCTCTTTCATTAAGAGGAATATCTTCCTTTAAATCTGGAAGCACATTTTGCAAAAAATGTAAATATCTTTGTCCTGTTAGGGTTCCTTCGAAAAAAATGAGGACCAATTAAATGTCCATTAAACATTCCACACCATACATTGGTTCCCCACACCGTTTGGAAGCGTGTTTCTGTCATCCAATGCGGGTTTTGATTGGACCAATAATGAGCATTATGTTTGTTGACAATACCATTATTGTGAGAACGACTTTCGTCACTCCATAAAATACAATTATGAAAATTTGGATTATCACCTTCTAAAACGATTGGCCTTAATCCTTGTGATAAATTTTAAATGGATGATATCGATGTGTTTTTAAAATTCTATGTACTGTATCTTTACTAACTCCAATTTCTCTTCCAAAAACTAGAAGGGAAACGTGCGGGTTAACAGCTACATATTCCAAAACGTTGATCACGTCTTCATTTCTAGCAGGAGTATTATGGTTGGCATGTTTTACAGTTGAAGGAAATTAACCAGTTCGTAACTTTGCCTCTACTTTTCTAAATATTGTATGTGATGGAGAAGTACGTTCCGGAAATCTTTCTCGATACAAATTTGCAGATTCTCGTGAATACCGTCTGCATTATCCATAGATTATTAACATATCTACATATTCATTAGGACTATATGTAAACGGCATATCAAAAAGCTAACAAGCCCTACTTTAAAAAAGATGACACACATCTAATTTTTAGGTATTTAACCGAGAGTGACAAATCGCGACTTTTCGTTTTTGACAAGTTCACAATTAATATATTGCGTGTCTCAATTGTTTCAAAACTGACAAGGCAAACTGAAAATTCTTTGTATTGTAAAATAACAGCTGTCGAAAAAATCTCGAAAACGGTTGAAGATAGGTATAGGGTATGTTACATGAAATATGCGTATAATTGTTCGGTAAATACAAAAAGGTCGAAAAATACAGGTTGTTGTATTTAAAAAACTTATATTGACACTAACATAACCTCAAGGTCACTAGCACATGTCAAATGGAATACGTCATTTTATAGGCCTCATGAATTCAAGTAACTCTTATATATAAAGTTTTTTGCTAACTATCCTGGGTGAGCAGATAAAGTCTGTAAACTAAAAGCTGAGACACCCTGCTGACACACACCTTCTAACATAACAAACACATATAAATCCATAATAATATCCATATTTTATGAAATGTAAATTTATAAAATGTAGAAAATATTAATAAACAGCCATTTTTTAATAAACCAAGATTTTAATTGCTAATTATTTATATGTTTTCAGTGAAATTTCTCACAGAGATGAACTCGACCAAGAAGAGAATAATATAGACCCATTAGGCCAAGGTCAAACTAAAAGACGTACAAAACTTTCCACTGTCAGGCGGCCATTGACTCCAACAGAAATTGAGCATTTGATATTAAAAGCTGAAAACGAAGCACTGGTAAGATTGAATTATATTACCAACCTTCTCGATTCTACAAAATAACTACTTAACACAGACAAGTAAACACATTCGATAATTGTTTCTTTATGACAATAGAAAGTTTGAAAAGCATGTTGCTCTTATTGCTAATTTTAAGATAGTGCCAATGATTCACAGGTATCTTATGAGGTTCAAAATTACTGAAAGTATTACAACTCATTTATATTAATACATTTAATATAACGATGGGTATACGTAGGTGAATAGGAAAGTACCAAAATGTTAATTTATGTGACACTTCGGTCAATCCATAAGCCATCATTTTTTAAAATACTTGTCAACGTGAGATTTAGTGGTCTACAATTTTCAAATAAGTTGTATGTAATGATATATAAATTGATTATAATAATTAATGATAATAATAAATTGTAATGAAATTTAAAGAGTTCATTTAGTTTATTTAAGATCGTAAATATTAAACAACATTGAAAACTATTATTATTAAATTATTAGTTATGGTTGTCCTTTTAATAACAATATTATTAAAAATAGGAGGAGACGCATATCTTAAAGCAAGATATAAAACATTAGCACATGTGTCCTTAGAGTAAACCAATTGCAAACCAATTGCAAATGACATGCAAGTTGAAAGTGATTTTATAAATTTAGAAACATTAAATTAATTAATTATTAGAAACGCTGGTCATCAATGTTTCCCTTTCCAACAATTTTTACTATGTAAGTATTTAAATAACCTAAGATGTTGCCCAAACTTTAGCCATTTTTTAACAGAAAACAAAGACGCCGTTGTTTCTTGGTATCCTCCAAAACAAGTTTGAAAATTTTAATTTACAAGTATTTTTTCAGTACCTAATTTAAAAGGATGTATATTCGTTCCTGTAAATGTAATTTTTTTTTAATAATACAATACATAGGAAAACATGATAATAATGCTAATAAATAATTATTACTTACACCACTACTTTTATACACGGTGTCCACTTTTTCAATAGGATTGCACTGGTTCCCTACTAAATTGTTATATATTGGTAAACCGTAATACTCGTCCATATATTGAGGAAACAGCGTTGTTTAGTTTTTTTCTTAAGGTTTTTTCCTAAACTGTTGAACATTTTTTGCAGCTGAAGGCATAATTTTCATGTGATATAAATTACACAGCCTTTCCCTTCCCCTTTAAATTTAACTTAGTTTGTATCTATTAGGTACGGTTTAAAAAGTTATGAACATTTTTTAGTTCTGGTTCTCAATGGACCACACTGTATATACCTACATACATAGATACATATTTCATATTACATTGTAGACACATAAATACATTCTGACAAATGATCTCTTTAATTACGATACCTGATGACACAAGGACTTGTATAATGAACCTACATAAGAGAATTTAGAAATCATCAGACTATAAACAAATCAAGTATGACTGATTAGTTAAATATAACACAACAAAGTGAAACATGTCGTTTGTATATGCCCATTTATGATATGTTTGTACTATCCCTTCATTTTAGATCAAGACACGCTTACAAAAGGAAAAACAAAGAATTCATGAAGAAAACCTTCGACTGCAAGAACAACTAAATAATGCTCTAAAGTTGCAAGAAAATCTTAAACATCAGGCAGCTGTCTTGCATTCAAAAATACCTCAAACGCTCATTCCTCCAAAACAAAGCCACAAATTATACCACCCGAACGTTGATCCAAGACTAAAGGATATTACTCCACTACGATCACAAACAATACAAGGTTTGTAAGTTATTTTACTCTTTTATTATTAACGACTGAAATGTTATTGTGCCAAATTAGTTGGCCTACTAATATCATCAAGGACCATCTAAATTGCATTCTACTACAAAGTAAGCGATGTATTAGACGTAATACGTTTTCACTTCTAACTTGCTGCAAATACTGCTTCCAAGCGGTAAAACCTGTAACGAAATTTTGAGAACTTACGTGTATTAAAACGTAATACGTTTTCACTTCTAACTTGCTGCAAATACTGCTTCCAAGCGGTAAAACCTGTAACGAAATTTTGAGAACTTACGTGAAAACACGGGAAGTTATTTGAAAACAACGGAGTCTCAAACATTTGGTAGAGTGCCAATAGCATATGTTATAGTACCAATAATAGGAAATTTCTGTAAAATGAATATTATGTAAAAAAATTATATTACAATTGTTAGGCGTAAATACAGGAACAAGGTAACAAGAGTAGATGATACAAGACTGTTCTTGTATCTACTCCTTAGAAGTGTCGGATGAAGATGATCAAAGAGCTAATGTAGGTAAATGTATAACTTCAGTCTTGACTATACACACTAATAATATCTATATTTCGATAAAATCGCAATAATTCGAACATGTTTTTTTCGATATTGGATATGTTGGTGATTTTCAACTTAAAATTCCCGAAGAATTCGAAAATTAAATAAAAAATTGCCGTTCCATTTAAAATAACAAAGTTGACAGCAACTTCTGGTATAACCGGAAGTGCCCTATTGATATATATTATATATTTTCATCAGAGATCACATTAATAAACCCCCCCAATACAAATTTTCGAAAATCGGGTATTTGTCGTTTTCCACTAGTTAATCTAATGTCTTCACGCCACACCCTGTATATTTGACCGAATTATTATGTACCACTCGACGCAGAATTTGATGCTTTACACCTTTCATATTGTAAGTTTCTTCAGTTAGAATAACTGTTCCATGTTGTAGAAGTTTGAAAGTCTATACTATATTCGTTTTGTTGGCAAAGATAGGAATTCGTTTCCAACATTTATTTCCACCAACGCAACGGTTACCATAGGGTCTAACTTTACGGGCCCACATGTGTAATTCAGTTATGTAGTGAAACGCCAATGTTCACAAATCATTAAATCGGAAGTATTTGTAGCACTAGCGTCTGAAGCTTTGGAATCATTTACTGATCGCACCCTAAAATATCATTACTTATTAATTATAATAACCTTAAATTTTTAGATAAAATATCATTATCAGGCCATTAAAAACGGTATAAAATGCAAAATATACGACGCAAATTGCTGTATAGAAACAAGAACCCTGTAAAATAAAAAATATTGTAGTTGTACCAATACCCAACTGTACCTACATTTTTGTATACTTTGCAGTGCTAAACACTGTAGAAATACTGCCAAAATACCATTACCAGGCCATTAAAAAACAATAAAGAACGCTGAATATACGACTATAATTTCAGTACAGAAACATGAGTCCTGTAAAATAAAAATAAAAATGATTATAGTCGCAATAACCCAACAGTGCCTACATTTTTTTACAGTGATAAACACTGATGACTTATTCAAAATTTTGCATATCTCTTTACAATTTAGTAGGTACCATAGTGGTTTATACTATCTAGAATTGACTAACTTTTATCAGGTCCCTCACCAGAGATATTAAGCCTTAAAAGCAATGTTTTAAAGACACGACTTTTGAAGCTTTTTCAACTTTTTCAACAGGAATTGCTTCGTGATGTGTATTAGTACAAAAAATATTAAATTTGATAATTTGCCTCTTCCAAAAAAAAAAAAACACCTACACAAAAGTGCCGTTCATTGAATTATGATACTAAATTTCAAGAACGTTTTCAATTAAAATTTAATGAAGACAATAAAGAAAATAGGATACGAGGATCTCAAATTTGTCGTTTTTTTTTGTGTGTGTTTGTGTTTTCCCTGTTATATGAGTTAACTAGATATCAGTTAAGTTACATTTAATGCAATCTACCAATATGTCAGGTAACAGAAACAGCAATCGTACAGTTCTGATTTGTTCAGCTGTCTTCAAAGTCATCGACATGTATACAGCATGTCGAGGTCACACGTGTAAAAATAGAAGAAGGAACTACAAATTACGGAATGAAGAGAACGTTGACTAGAAGTTATTTTAATCATTTCTTATACATAAAATTTTTATTATATTTTATTTGTTTGAATTTGCACAATTTAATATGTGCAATGAGACTCTGTATTTAGACGATAATAGTGTATCTGGCACACAAAATGAAAAAATTGTCTATACCAAAGAGCATACCATGTTGGTCTTACATCTTATAGTCTTTTTCATTTGTAGACAATAGAACCCGTTCAAATATTAATATGGGCCACTCAATCTAAGTATGAGCTCAATAATCACGCCTAGTCAAATCCGGCAAATCTAACCTCAAAAAATACCTTACAAAGCTGCCAAAATAATCCATCTTTTGGTTGATAAATGGAATCTAGCTTCAATATGCAAGCAAACATAATATCTCTATATTATCTGGGTCACTGAGTACGAAATCTGGAGTCAGTTTGACTTAATCGGATCAAAATTTGCCTCTAACCTCAAATATATAAGGGACGTTCCATGTCAACCGGGACACCGTTCTCTCCAAAAGTAGAAGCAAGGAAAAAATACATTTAAGGTATCAAAATGTTCGTATACTCAAGAGATTTCGAATAAACGATGGCCATTTTTGGGAAAATTTTGAAATTCAAAATGGCGACCATAAAATGGCGACTATAATTAGAAATTAAAAAAAAAATAGTTGAGTACCTAGCTTAAAATCATCTGTACATGGAAATCCCCGATCTAATAGTAATCTTTATGATTTTGGACATGCTGAATCCGAATTTTATATTCTTCCAAAAAATAAAGTCGAAATATGGTAGGTGTATCAGCCATTTTTGACCATTTTTTTTTTTTTGGTTTTTAGACCATATCTCTCTGGATAAATTATTTTTTGTCTAGAAGTAACTACTTTTATGTTTTTTGACGTACTGACTTTGGGGTTAAAACGGGCCATTTTTTTGATGATTTTTTTGACACCTAGGAAATTAATTAGGTAGGTTTAAATTACTAGGGTTCCGATTAATTAGGCAATTAAAACCAGATATGTTAGGTTTACAGTTGTTTAGTTTGGTGATTATCACCTTAGGCTATGTTAGGTTTAAAGTTGATAGGTTTTGGTTTTGATGCCAAAAAATGCCAAAAAAATTGTCAAAAAATGGCCAGTTCTTACAACACAAATCTGTACTTTGGGATCCCAATAATCGAAGTTATGATGTCAAAACACATAAAAGTAGCTACTTCTAGAAAAAAATCTTTTTTCCAGATATATGGTGGCATTAATGTACTGATTTTTTTGAGAATTTTGTTGACCATTAAATTTTGAAATTCAGACTCCAGATTCGTAATCAGCAACCTCAAAAACCCCCATATACCAACCTTTCTCTGTCTCTATACTCAAAATCCAACCTCAAAAAACCTGAAAGTCGCCAAAATAACTGATTTTATAGTCGAAATATGTAAATATAAGCATTCGTACTAACATAATTCTATACATGATATTCTTATATTTTCCAAGTCGCTGAGCCCGAGTCCGGAGTTCGTTTGATCTTATCAAGTCAGAATAAAATCGGTAATTTTAGAGGTTTTAAGACTTCTTAAGGTTAGGGTCGACGGTGTTAGGTTACCCTAGGAGGGTAAACAAAAATATATTTGGATTCAGTAACCCCGAATCTCATGAACATGTCGGGTTCTTTTGTATTAGGATAGACCTCAGAGTCGACCTCAGACACCCAGAAAATATACATATTAAGTATGTTTCCGTACATAATGAAACTAGATTCTATTTTCCAACCAAAAAATTGGTTGTGTTGACGGTTTAAGGTATTTTTTTGAGATTAAATTCGCCAGTTTTGAGGTTAGGCGTGATATTGACCTCATATTTAGATTAGGTAACGTATAATAGGTAAATGTATGAATGTGTAGACGGATTTTATTTTCTCCGAACAAAAAGGCCTGTTTAAACTATTTTGAGGGTTTTTTCGAGGTTAGGGACAAATCCTTAGTTGATGAGATTAAACTGATCTAATATGGTATGATTGGTCAAACAACATTTTTCATTTTGTGTGCCTGTGTAATTGTGTGTGCCTGTGCTAGCTGAGCTAAATCATACTGGTGGTAGCTACACTGGTGCTAGCAGACCGAAAAATTATCAACGACATAATGAATACCCACAATAAACCCATTTTACTCTCTATCGATCGAAAATCTACACAATTACAGTTCGTCGCAAAAAATAAATGCATGTATAATAAACTATAAATATTACAAAAACTGAATCAACTTAAAGGTTCACTTGTGGCGGCTCTGTCGAACAAGGGGTCATATGATATATGAACAGACACTAATTTCTAACGACAAATTTGTTGAGTTACTTCGCTAATTACTAACTTTATAATAATATATAAACCCTTATTTTTCAATAAAAATTGCAAAAATGGTCGAAAATGACCCCTACTATATTTTGTAACGCGCACACTTTGAATTGTGTTGCTCTTGTCGCAAGAAATTGGGTCATATGTATGTATATAAGAAGTCGTATACACAGGTCACAGCTGTCATTCAAAGTGTGCACTTTACAAAATACAGTAGGGGTCATTTTCTAGCATTTTTGAAATCTTTATTGAAAAATAAGGGAATTATACATATATTATTAGATTATACATATTATTAGAAGTTTATTAATTAGTAGGGTTCGGAATGATTGCCGTCTCGCGTGTTAAACTGCGTCAGTACATCCTGCCCTCCCGCATCGGGATGGTGTACTACTGCGCATACGAGTCCTGGCGCCTTGGCAGGATCGGTCAATCGCGTACGTATGCAGTCACAAGAAATACACGCGTATATAATTTACAAGTCGCTTAAAACACGGATTATACTCCGTTTTATAGAGTTTTATAGTGCCAAGTCCGGCGTTGTAGCACACATTTCCGAACCCAAGTAATTAGCGTAGTAACTTAACATAGTAAATCAACATTTTTGTCGTTAGAATTTAGGGTCTGTTGATATCAGTGGTGGCTCGTGAGTGTTTTACATGGGTGGGCAGAGGGTGTGTCAGTAGGATTACTTATTAGTTACCAATGGCGCTAATGGCAAAAATTTTTAAAATTTTCAAGGTCATGCGTTTTACTGACACTTCAGAACTTCAATGAAAAATTCTTTTATACAAAAATATAGACTTTCACAAGAATAATTTTTGGGATTTGGTAGCTTTTTTAAATAATTATTAGGCACGAATATTGAGGGCTTAAATATGTACTTATTGTTCACAAAAATGTTAATCGCCTTTTCATTAAAGTCCCGGATTTGTTTCACAAAATTTAATACAATTAATTATTTGGTTTAAAATATGTCTGTTTTTATACACATTTTTATTGTGACGTCTTATATTTTCACGATAAGCAGTATCAACCTGTTGCCTTATGTCTACCTTTCCCAACACACTAAAATCTAAGATGTTATGTAAATGTTTTTCATTGTAGCTAGCATGTTTCTTAGATCGTTAATTTAAATGTTTTAAATCACTCACCTCTTCTTGAGTCTATGCACTTCAGTTGCCACCCATCACTAAGCAAATAAAACAAAACAGTTTGTCTGTTTTAGGACACATAACCACTTAAATATGTCGTAGACACTACTATTAAAATTTCGTGAATAATTTCGCGATTTTCCTACGTCTGTTTTGGAAATAATCAAATCGGGTGTCGGCCTTCCTAACCGTTTAATTTCCGTTCGGATCTCGTATGTAATATCTTCATTAGTCAATAAAAAGTCCACCGAATTCATTTTGAAACGTTTCACAATCAAAAACAGTAAAAACACACTTCTCAGCGAAGAAAATAAACAATCACTAAAAAAGATCACTCAACAAGTGTGACCCGTTCAGCTGATTTTCGAACGATATAACGACGTCTGTCTGCTGCTTATTGTCTCCAAACATACCAGTCACCGAAAAAGCCCGATTAAAAACGAGGGCTGGGATACTGTGTGCCCTCGGCCACGCGCGCGAAATGCGACTACGGTGACTCGGTGCTCGATCGATAGTCTGTCATATATATATATGTGATAAAAATCATTATTTGTGGTATAAAAGGAATAATAATTAGAATATGAATAGTTTGTCGTATACAATTAATTAATATTATTGTAACAGTAATTTATAATAAATTAACACAAAAGAAATATTTTCTATTAAAATTTGAGCTGGGCACGTGCCCCTGTGCCCTTTATCACCAGCCGCCACTGGTTGATATATCATATGACCCCTTAAGGTTCGACACACAACAAGTGGCCACAAGTGAACCTTTAAGCTGATTTAGTTTTTCTAATATTTATTCTCTATTATACCCGCATTTATTTTTTGCGAAAAAGAAGAAAGCTCATATTTCTCATCTTTCATTTATTTTCATAAAGGCACATATCACAGAATCAATCTGGATTAACATGATTACACATATCTGTATAACATTTTTTTATCTTTTTGTTTTTGTGTATTTTTTTTCAATATCTGTATTTTATATGTCTTATAATCTTGTATTATATCTTTAGATCAAGTGGTTGGACAACAATTTCTACAAAAAAACATCTCAAGAGAGAAAAGAAGAAATCCCAGTACATCAGAAGACTTCACAACCACATTACGACTCGAATAAAGGCCAATACATCGGAAGCAATACACAAATAGCTATTACGGACCCTGAGAAACATTTTCAGCAAGATGTGTATAAAGCAGCATCTGTAACATATGACCTCTTCTACAGTCCTATTCTTGAGAAAATAGACAAAATATTACAACAACTGAATTTTTATGAGGAACCATGTAAAGAACGACTAATATGTAGCATGTACAAGAATCCCTCAAAGTACAGTCCGCTTAGCAATCTACTTTCAGTAGAATTGAGCAGGTAATTATTGCACATTTTTGCTAAATTAAGATATAATTTATTTTTGAAATATGTTATCGAAAAAACGTCACCACTTGCGTCCGATAACAATTAATCAAACTACTATATTTAGTACTTTAAAAGTGTCAGTTTTTTGAAAATCACATAGGGATCACTGGTCACTTTTTATAATTTTATCGAGCAATATATTTGCAAATATCAGAATGTTTTCGAAAGCGAGATTTGTCTTGTAACTAACGACAGTAGGTCCTGAAATTAGCCGATTTATAAAAAAAAAAATAATGATAAGTTTTTTTCCCTTTAACAATGTATAAATAAATGTAAATCTAATAACTCCAGAGGGCGATCTTTTTCATTTCCTCGTTACTTGAGAACTACAGCATTATGACAAAGGCGAAAAGATATAATACGAATCTTCATGGAGCATCGGATGGAATACTAATCGACCATTCTAGCTTGGCCTCCGAGATGCACAGAAGACAGAGTGACAGGGCATCGCTTCAACTGAGCTCCTCATTCTCTCCAACATTAGGCAACTGCACATCCAAATCCCAGAAGCCACGTTAGAATGGTCGGGTAGTACAGAATATTCATTTGATTAAAGTAACATTGACTATGAAAATTGCAATATTAATACAAACACCTTCTATTAAACGAAAAATGAAGAGCGACGCTCTTGATATTCGACATCTTATGAAAAAAATGTCAACATAAAAAATCAAATTTAAATTATTACACATTCGACTCACAGTTGATAGGCAAAAACTCACTACAACTGAGTTCCCTGCATATGCATAAAATTACAGCATAATCTTATATTCGTCTATACACAGGGTGTTTCGCATAAGAACCGACACAGAGCAAGGACATGTAGGGGAACCTAAAATATGGTGATTTAACGCAACTTACCTTTATACTAAGTTACACCCCTGAGAAGTTATAGGCCTTCAAAGTGAAAATATCAATATCTCAGTTATACTTGAACTTAGAAAAACCAAATTTGGTAGACGTTGTGAGTGTATCAATAGCATTAATCGAGAGTAAGTAGAGTTCAATTGAAGCATTTTAAAGAGTTGATTAGGGATGATGCACCATTAAAATGTGACAGAATTTTTTAACCCGTTGGTGGATTTTATTTTATGGGGAATTTAATTCTAAAACTTTTCTTACTCTTGTTATTTCTCAAAAAACTTTGTCGTTTTCAAAAAACTCGAATAACTAAAAACACCTATTTCAGCAGTTATTTAAAATCATCGGAAATTCAAAAGTTGGCTATCAATTTAGGCGTCAAACTTGACAATCAACCAACAGTTGGAATAAGAATAATTTAATAGAAAAACAAACAACTTAAATAACAGGAATAACAGATTTGCACTGATAAGATATAGAAATTGTTCAAAATGATCACTGTTTCCTAAGGCATAAATTTATTCTTCGTCAAAGTCTACTCTTTCCAATAACCGCTTTCTAATAAAAAATTTTAAGTCCGCCAACGGGTTAAAAAACTTTAATGGTGCATCATCCCTAATCAACTCTTTAAAATGCTTCAATTCAACTCTATTTACTGTCGATTAATGCTCTCGGTACACTCACAACGTCTACCAAATTTGGTTTTTTTAAGTTCAAGTATGAAAACTGAGATATTGTATTTTTCGAAATTTGAAACCCCACTGTGAAGGCCTATAACTTCTCAGGGGTGCAACTTAGTATAAAGGTAAGTTGCATTAAATCACCATATTTTAGGTTCCCCTACATGCACCTGCTCTGTGTCGGTTCTTATGCGAAACACCACAACAGTGATTCTTGGATCTAGAAGTAATACAGACTGAGGAAATTCAATAGGAGAATATTCCGTCAGTTTAAAGTTTCCAAGTTTTTAAAATTACAACCATTTCGAATAACTAATCAAGTTATGTGAATTTACTTTTATAGTTACCTCAAATAAGCAATCATTTGAGGTTTTCGGTATGTTTGGTTTATGATTCTAATATTGGTGCAAATATACAAATAATTACAAAACTATTAAAAAAAAGTACAATATATATCGCTGAAATCATAACATACGGAATACACTAAAAAAATCCATTGTTTCATTAAAAAAATAAATGTTTGTTAAACAGCTGGAACAGTTTTTGCTTTCAATTGTTTTCCTGATAACATATTCTGAATTTCATAAAAAAATAAGTTAGGTGACCAGTAATATGTTCTTCCTTTTTTTGTCTTTTCTTTTTCGTAATTCTAAAAAATAACAGAAAAAACAGGAGATGCACATTCGCACAAATTCACATTATAAATAGAACTACATTTTGCAACATGTAGGTGTAAATTGTTTTGGGTACATAATTCCTTGAAATTATAGGGTTATTGTAGGTACTTATTTTCGGTTTTTAAGTTATTTGACAAAAACATACCTATCGGTTTCGCTTAAAAATGTTAAATCTGTAAGTTTTTAATCAAATAGCTCACGAAGCTACGCACGTGAATCCATGGAACATTCTATGTCTTTATTATGAAAGAGGACCCAAGAGGCAAACCATCATACCCATGACGTCATGCGTCACATACATGCTGCTCGATAGAGTTTTTCCCTACCCCAGATTTTGCCCCTTCAGGTTAGGCAAACCATCTTTACCGAGCGTGACGTGACGCAAAACCATGACGCAGATCGCAATACTTTCCAGGGGCAATCCCATAATAAAGACATAGAATGTCAAAATTACACGTCCTCTCTCGCAAATTTCAAGTATACCGTGATTTTTTTAGTCATTGTAAGGATCTACAAAACGTTTAATTTTACATGGTTTTTGAAAATCTCAGATATAGATCTGGTTAAGTTGTGAGGCTGGAATCGTAACTCACTGTACAATTTTGCTGTGAGGTTTAGATAAAGCTTTAAATATATTTAATTACAGACATTTTAAAACATTTTTTGCTTATGACACTATAAAAATTAGTAGATAGTGGAATTAAAACTACACTTTCGAAAACACTCTGTAGTTGTTCGTTGACATTAGAAGGATGACCGTCTGAATCCATTTAAAGAGCAACACCAACGAACGAGGTCAATAACCCTAATGAACAGCATTTTTCTCTTCTATAGACAAGTTGAGTGTAACATTTTCAGGTTCAAGTGAACTAAATTCATATTTATTTATTTATTTATTCACCATATCAAGTTACACAAGAGCCATACAACTCCTCGCAACTCCCACAGAGATAAACAATATTATCTGTTGGTGGGACTGGTACAATAAAAAAAACAAAAACTTAAAACTAAAGTAAAACTAAATTTGTACAAATATATTTACAAAATATAGATATAAATATAAATATAAATTAGTAACTTAGTGTGAACGGCACTATTCTTCGTTGTATATGTATGTATTTCACATGAAAGTTTCTATTCTAATTTTATTAATTAGATAACATAGGATATAATCCATTCTTTTATTTTCTTCTTATTATTTTTAGTTCTAATGTTTTTGATATTATTTGGTAGTTTATTAAAGAGCTTGATTGCTACTATGTAACTATTCTTACCACTAATAGTCTTTTCTCTTTTTGGTAATTGTAGACTTTTATTTCTCGTAATACCTTCAGAGATCAGGAACATGGATCTGAGACTATCATAATGATAATTGAGAGCTTCCAGATTGAAAAGTTGTGTGATATTCAATGGATTTTCATTTCGTTATGAAATGGTTTTTATTAATAATTTTTATTAGCCTCTTTTGAAGATTAATGATAGGGTTTAGGGCACTCGAATAAGCACCCCTGTAAATATAATTTATATGTTTATCCCATTTCAAATTAAAATCAAACATGATTCCCAAGTACTTACAACTAGTAACTCTGTTAAGAGTTTTATTTTCCACCTTTATTTCAAAATTTGTCGGAACACTATCACAATAATTTCCAAAGGTCATATATGTGGTTTTATCTAGGTTTAATGACAGTTTGTTCAAAGCAAACCAGGTTGTAATATTTTGTAATTCATCATTCATTTTTACCTCAACACCACTCCACGTATTGTCTTCAACAATGACTGCAGAATCATCCGCATATGAGATAATATTATATTTCAGCATATCATTAATATACAGGATAAATAACAAAGGGCCCAGGATAGTTCCCTGTGGGACTCCTGTATTTACACTCATCTTATTACTTAATGTGTCTTTAATCTTAACACATTGCTGTCTATTGCTTAGATAGTTAATGATTAGATTGTGAGCATTGCCTCTTATTCCGTAACAGTATAGCTTTTTTAGTAATATACCATGATTAACTGTATCAAATGCTTTGGCTAGATCTAGAAAAGTTATTGCAGTAGGCTTGCCTTTATCAAGATTGTTATATAATATATTAGTTATGTTTTGTAAGGCGTCTTTGGTACCTTTGTTCCTAATAAAACCATACTGATTACCAAAAAAAAATTTTGCAAGATGTAATGAAGTTATATAATCTCTCAAAAATAATTTTTTCGAAAATTTTGGCCAAGTTTGATATAAGATATATTGGTATATAATTTTGTGCATATCTTTTGTCACTAGATTTATAGATAGGGATGATTTCAACATTTTTTTAAGGCGTTTGGCCAGGTTGAAGTTTCTATACATAAGTTGAAGATATAAACAAGTGGATGTGTAATATAAATTGAGAGAGTTTTGATGGTTTTGGCATTGATGTTATCAACACCGCCATTTTTCAGTTTCATATTATTAATAATATTGCAGACTTCCAGGCGATCAGTAGGATTTATGAAAATGGATTTTGGGTTATTAGTTGGCATTTTTAATTCTACATTATCTGGGATTAGTATTTTATTACTAAGATCAAGGCATATATTACTGAAAAATAAGTTCATGTTATCGGCAATCCCTTTAGAACCTGTGATTAACTGATTGTTTTTGTTAAAGATTTTAGTAATTTGGTAATTTTGTTTTTTATTTTTACGTAATTTCTGGTTTATTAGATTCCACAGTTTCCTGGGATCATTGCTATTTTTTTCTACTTGTAATCGATCAAGTTTTAACTTAGCTTCTTTTATTACATTGTTTAGGACTTTTTCATATTTTTTATATACATTTTTTGCAGTAATATTGTTAGGTTGTAATTTCCAGATTTTGTATAAGGATTCTTTTGTATTGCAAGAGTTAATTATAGCCTTGGTAATCCCAGCGTTTCTTGGTGCCTTGTGGGAAAGTCTTTTGCTTAGATTCTTAGTTTTGGTGACTCGTTTAACACAATTTTGTGTTTTCGAGATTAATAGGTCAACGGCTATATTTGGATCATTCACTGACAACACATCATTCCATTCTTCATATTTTGCTATATAATTATTATTTCTCATCTATTTTTTTCAGAGACCACTCCGAACTTGTTAAACCGACAACAACAAACGCAGCAGTTATAAGATTTTACAAATATGTTCAAGCAGCTCGAGATGGACAAGACAAGAGAGACTGTTTAAGATTATATCCAGCATGCAGCGTTAATACTGAAGCCTAAATCTTCATAATAATAGGAATACGAGGACACTGCCTTCCATGAAATACAGAAGATCCGTTAAAGTAATTGTTAGGTTTACATCAGGTTACGTAACGTGATTAAGATGAGTTTTGTACATTATTAGTAGTTTATTACTACACTTCGAGAGAAAACCGGAAAAGCAGATGATGGAATAATTTCCGTTTTTCCCAAATGTGCATTTCCATGTGTCACGACGGTTGTGTGTATATTAGTTGTAATAATTTACTGTTGCTTAAAGGTGAATACGACTGGATGAAGCAAAACCCCTAATTGACCGAAATGTCACCTAAAAATCGACCAAACATTCACATAAAACTGACAAGAAACTTTAATGGTAGTTACACACTATTTTTTCTACGACTGCAACAATAGTACCAAATATACATTGATTTTTTATTATTCTGTTATTAAACCTCAAGAAATAATTGATAAAAATACGGAATACCTCTTCTATAAGGATAAATTCAAGTAAAAACAGAAAATTTTGGGGGTGTACATTCCTACACAACTTAAGCGCTTACAAAAATTGTATTCAAATTCAACCCCTAAGAAGATGGACAATATCCAAATTTGCTGTAATGGGTTAACTCATATATTTTAGATCTGATACATTTTTTTTACAAAAACTCTTGGCAATAAGGTTTGCCCTTATGAGAGAGTAAATATTTACTTGAGCATTTTGTATTCATAAATTCCTAAACACTCGAATTAGGAAATATATTCTATATACCACGTGTTAAATGAATTTTACTCCCTAAATGTGAAGAGAGACGTTCATGAAGTGAGATAGAAGCAGACGTTACCGTGACATTACACAAATCAAAGGGAACTGCCCCAGCCCAGTCCTTGGCTTCCGCAGTGCCAGGTTTCGGTTCTTATTGAAATAGGGTTATGTCTTCCTTCTCTCTTTCTTGGCTGGATATTCATATCATAATGCACACTGTATAATCTTCGGAGTTATTGAAGATTTAACAATATACTCACGTGTTTTTTAAACTATGCAAAATCAACTCTAAAACAATAGACTTCAAATTTAGACTAGAGACTAAAAAAATATAAACTTCATATTTCATACAAGAAGGCCGTTGGCAATACTCACACTCACCGACACAATTAATCGTCCACCTTATAGAGAACGCAAACTTAATCGAGAAAATCTAAAAAAAGCTTGCTGAATATGTTGCATATCGTATAGATCATATTATAAATATAACTTTTTAAAAAACAGGGTTTAAAAAAAACGTTTAAATGCTAACTTGTATCTACCTTACTGGTAAATATCAACTTTCAATTCTTAGGGGACAGATGAAATAGCAGTCCTAGAAAAAATATATTACCATGTACCTACCGTTTTCATACTTTTCCTTGCTTTAATCATTTTGATAGAAATGTTATTTTTTATTAAAATGAGCTAAATACAATTGTGGTTCGAGTGAATAAATAACCTAATTAATGTTCAATATCCATTCTACACTGATTAAGAATAAATTTAAATCAAATAACGGCATTAATATAATTTAAAGCCTTAGAGGCAAATGTGTATATATCTTTTACGGGTAATCTGTTTCTCTGTGACTATTCGTGCCTACATAAAATTCTGTATTACTTACAGTGTAAGTAATACTTACTTCTAGTTTCTACGTAAATCTAGTATTTATTTTTTTAGGAGAATGATTAAATCAGAATATAAAGAGTTACAGTATTGGTTCAATGTGTTATTGGTTCAATGGGTTATCTATGGATAAAGTGCTATATTTGCTATTTACTAATTTATTTATTTATTTTTTACATTTAATTTACTAATGTATGTATTTGATCACTTATTTTTTGTTTATTTATTTATTTATTTATTTATTGGTTACGACCAAATCTTTTTTTATCTATTTTTAGTGCTATTCGTTCTAAATATTGAAAATTGTTCATCTTTCAATATTTCCAAAAAAAAAAGATTTAATTGGTAACAAAGATGTTTTGTCCCTTTTGTTATAGAAATACATATGTTATATGTATTTATATTCCTGGTATTCTTTATATATTATGGTACATGACTTGGGAAAATATTCTTGTACGCGGAGTGTCTCCATACTTAAAGGTAAATGTCTCATTGCATGCTGTTAAAAAGTTAGTTATTTGGATTAATATTGAATACAGACTATAACAATCATTTATTAAGCCAAAAGTTTCAAATTTCTATCTTTCACCTGTAGTGACGACTTTTATTGTCGTTATGTACGACATTTATGGTCGACGACTATTAATTAAAAAATTGCATAATACGAAAGATGGGGCATTTAGTTTTAGTACTTAAGTAATATTACAATATATGAAAGAAGTATATAAAAGCATTTAAACTTACGTGAGCATATAAGTATTCTATGAAACTGACATGAAATTCTTTTTTTAATCTTGGTTAGAGAGATTACTTAAACTTGATTCAAATATTAAGTATTAAGGGGGGTATTCTAGTCTAGAGGCATGAATTTCGGGCGGTTTTTGAAGCTCTGTACAAACGAAACAAAAAATATTTTTACTATCCATGTTTTTATCATTTGTTTATTGATATTTTAATAGCCCGAACCTTGGAAAAGTCAAAAAAAAAATTTTTAATAAAATAGCGGCCGTTTGAAAAATAAATTGTGTTTTGCATGTTTTATTAACAATTCCGATTGTTTTAAAAATAGTAAAATTAAAAATTTTGATCTGAGCGATAGAGGAATGTATAAAGAACATTCACACCAAATTTCAAATAAATCGGTTCATTAGAACTTGAGATATCGTGCACGCCAACTCGAAAAAAGTAGTTTTGAGAAAAACGCGTTTAAAGTTTTGAGACAAGTTTCCGGCAATTTTACTCAGTTAGCACGTCCACGTTGCTTGAAGGCTGGCTCAAAACTAATTTGAAATAAATACTAAGACGAAAAGATTCCGAGTAAATACGTTTCGTGTTTCGTAAGTACTCGGGCAGCGTCTACCGTCTATTGTTCATTTGTTCCGGTCGGACCGGAGCCGATGCCGCGTCACAAAAATGGCTGTGACTCATAAAATAATTGAAATTTTGAAAAATCATTTTAAGGGCATATTCTTGAATGTCTAAACTTTAGAAATATGAAACAAAAAAAAATTTTTCGATTTTTTCAAATTTGTAGACTAGAATACCCCCTTAAGGCCTATGTATTACATCGCTGTTAATAGAAACACTGTATTATTTTAGTTTGCCTAAATTCTCAGACCTCTCGTCAACTTGGTAAATACTTTATATTTATTAGTTCCCTTCACATTTAGCACTATTTTTCGAATATTAATGTAAAACTATAATAAAGAAGCTTTCCTTCACATTTTGCACTTTTCAACAGTTATTGTAAAAATGTAATAAAGTAATGGTTCATGAATTATGAAGGATAATAAACAGGGACGTTGTACGTATCTACTTTAATGTATTATGTGTTAAGTAGCGTTAGATATTGCTCAATTAGTATAAGACGTTTTTTTTGTGATTAAATTGTAACTTTGTCTTATTGTTAGTAAAGTTAGTATTGTTGTTATAAATTTGTATTTAATCTTGCAGTCCAGAAACAGTCAATACGGAACTCTTAAAAGCAAACCTACCAAACAATTATCTGAGATGAACCATATACAGGGCATATGATAATTGAGTGTACAACGTAATACCACAGATTCCTCAACCTAAAACAAAACGATGTAGGCCAACTTGCATATAGTTAAAATAGCCTCGTTTAGCTTCTGAACGGCTTCAAAATTCTGGAAATGGAATGGATGAGCAGTTTAGATAAGAAAAAATATATTTCAAATGATTGCGTGTTTACACTACCACTAAACATATGACATAGACCAGAAATTACCAAAAAAAGTAAGAAATCTTGGTTTTGAACATTTGTTGCGTGAAAAGATTTAATTTGAAAATACTTTAACCAAATAAGATTTTTTCCTTGTTTCCTTTATGCAATTAATGTTGCATTCAACGTGGTTAATATCACAAAACCTTTCTAAAAGATACAAAATAAAAGTCAGGCCGTCAGATTGAAGGCACGCAATCATTTGAAATTAGTAAAGTAAAGACCCTTCTGAACCCGTTAGGCTATTAAATAAAAAACAAATCGGTAGCAATTATTCACGCAATAACAAAATATGAGTAGAAAACTATGCTCGACATTCATTATTAGGTGTTTCTCTGTTTTCGAAAGAGTCCTGTATAGCAGTAAAAAGCGTCAGTTGTAGGCCAAAATGCGTATCCCAAAACTAGTCAAATTGATAGCAGTGTCTTAAAGTTCGCGTTTTGAATATTATAATTTTTCCGGAATATTGAGGCCCTCTATCGGCAAACTAAGCAACTTTGGCTATAAGCAAGTTGGTCTAAATCGTTTTCTTTTGGGTCGAGGAATGTCAGGTATTACGTGGTGCGTTCGATTCCTGGGTACCCTGTATATACATATATATAATTTGGTTACATTACTCTCGATAATGAGATTAATATTTTTGTCCTAATTTCGTATTTTTCATTTATACTCAGAAGAAATTATTATCACAATAGTCTTACGAAACACAAGTATAAGTATAATGAGTTGTGGTGATGTTAATAGTCGATATGGCGATAAACCAACACCCACTGAAATACACTTGTATAGGTGTTGTTGGATAAACACAGCGGTATAAGAGGGAATGTTTCGTAATTTTAGTCATAATATTAAGCTTTTTTTTTAAAGCCATATAGTGATCTTGTAGCCATTTACATAGATTAGACAAAACTAATAGACCATTTAAAATAAATGTTTCTGTGTTATTTTCCTATTAACGATAAATTTTGTGCATATAGTTGTTACGATTATATAGCAAATTCTAAGATATTTATCAATAGTTCTTTATAATTATTAAACAGTAATTTGAAAAAACATACTGAACATTCGTTCACTTATTTATAATGGTAAACCGTGTCTAAAGAAGATCAATGATTTTTATATAGTTGCAAGATATTTAATATAGGACTAAGTTTTGTTGTTTAATACAAATGAAATATATACTTATAACTAACAAATATTCAAAACATTATCTTATTTTCGGCAATAAGGCTTGCAGATTGGTTAATGCCGTTTCTACATATTATGTATTCCATACAAATATGGAATTACAAGGCTTTTAATGTCTACAGTAATGTGAATTGTATGGTATTGTTGACACTATAATATACGTTCAGTTATTCAGATACTTGTTGTCTTGATGTAGGAAAGATAAGCTACATAAAAAGGTGTCACAGAAATGAATAACTTGTTTGGAATTTTAGGGAATGTTTAAAGAATACAAAGAAAATGGTGGTGGCAAAAAACGCATCCAACAGTAGATACAAGTCATACGGAAATGGAATAGTACTGTAAAAACGGGTGATTTTAATTTTGGACAAATTTAAACTTTCTCAAAAAAAGTATGAGTAATGTGAAAATTATAATCCTGATCTATTAAACAAATCTGAAAAGTTTAGTATCGTTTCTAATAATCGATCGGGTTTAAATGCTGCTTTAGTCTGGACTCACAATAGATGCAGAAACGTGCGGATTATTCAGACGGACCAGTAGTGTAAGAGCTTGTATTTACATTAGTAGGTTGGGATCATTACTATAATTAGTGCATTTTGACGCACTAATGATACCAATGATTTTTTTTTTCCTTCAGGAGCCGTCCTTGTACTATCCGGTTATACTGCAGCCTCTTGGGCTTTTTTGTATTTTCTCCTGTACCGGTTTACTGCACCCAGTCTAAAATCTTTGTTCCCTGCACTAATTTGTACAGGGTCATATCTGGCTGTGCAGTGTAATCTTCTGGTTCCATAAAGGGTTTTCCATATATTGCTTGCCGTTTGCGATCCAAAGCCTCACACTGACAGAGAATGTGAAGGGCTGACTCCGTTTCCTTGTTGCACATTCTGCATCTTAGGTTTCCGTTGTACAGGCCCATTTTATTTAGGTGTTCTCGAACAGGAAGATGTCCTGTGCGTAACCCTACTATAGTGCATAGCTGTTTCCTGTTCATTGCTAACAGTTGCTCGGCTACGGGTTTTGATGGTTCTTTAATGAATTTCTTCCCATGTATTTGTCTGGGCATTTTTCTCCAGTATTCTTTGTGTTGTTGTTTGACCCACTCATTAATATGTCCCCTGATGACGGTTTTTGCCACTCCAAGGGCCGGTTCGGGGCCAATATAATCTTCCGACAATCCATTTCTGGCTAACTCGTCAGCTTTCTCATTGCCTTCGATACCCTGATGACCTGGCACCCACATCAAAGTGACCTTGTTGTGAGTTGCCAGCCTTATCAGTTCTTCTTTGCAATCCCATACCAGTCTTGATGTCACCTTAGCGTTGCTAACGGCTTTTAGGGCAGCTTGACTGTCTGAACAAATTCTGATCCGCTTATTAATATATGCCCTCTTATTATTGATCCTCAAACATTCGAGAATTGCACAGACCTCTGCCTGAAATACAGAGGTAAACTTTCCTAGTTGAAGACTCTCTTTGTGTTTATTTTGCACACAATAGATGCCAGCACCAGTTCCATTATCAGTCTTTGACCCGTCCGTGTACCAGGTCAATTCCAATACCAATGATTACTATCATTCGCATATTCGCACGTTTCTGCATTCAATGTAGATAGTCCACTAAATTGGTCAATAATAACAAATACAGAATTAATTAGTAATTTCGATTTAAAACCGATTTCCTTTTTTATTAAGCTACATAAGGAACAAATTTTATAGATAGCCTATCCATTTTTAAGTTTTAAATCCACCGATGGATCTTATAGCGATCAACCCCTCAATGATATCAAATTAGCGGCCAAAACTACAAAGCATGTTTTCCTGTGTTATATTTTTCCTTTGTACATGCAAAGAAAGATCAGAAAGCTCATAAGTAATAATTTATACTTTATTTCCCAGTTGCAATAAGCATCATTAGATGTACATACTGAAACAAGTTTGTTTATTGTTTTCCATTTTAGTTTTCGTGAAGTTCCACGTCTACGCCAGAAGAATATGATTTTCTAAGACAGATGCAGGAAAAAGGAAAGAATCAAAATACAAAAAAAATATATGTATATTTTTTTTGTAAATATATGTACATCAATATGTACATCAATAAATATATGTATATTTCCTGTAAATCAAAGAAAATAACCCAAGTCCTCCAATATTAGATGTCTTGGATGTCTCGTATCATGCACGACATATGTGGGGTTAAAATCTTAAGAAAGATCCATTTTCTAGGTCAACAAAATTATGCCTGAAAAAAATATTTCCAACCCTTATCGACATGAAGTGCAATCAGTGGCGGCCGGTGGAATTTTACATTTTTGTATTTCTGTAAGGAGGCATGGGACTAACACCATATTTTAGGGGGTGGTTACTAGACCTCAGTAGAAGGCTATAATGGCAAAAAATGTTCAGGGAACTTGCGAATTTTTTTTTCCAAAAATGCTGCCTCCGGGCGGATCTCAAGTATGAAAAGACTTTGTATTTACTCAGTGATTATGAACAAAAAAAATATATTTCGCAAATATTTTGCAAGCCGTTTCCAAGATCGGCCCGGAGGCAGCCATTTTTTGAAAAAAAAATTGCAAGTTTTCGCTAGCCATTATAGCTTTCTACTTAGGTCGCGTAACCACCCTCCAAATTATGCTGTGGATCCCATGCCTCCTTACGAAACTACGAGCATATCAAATTCCACCGGCCGCCACTGAGTGTAATATATTAATACCGATTTTGTGGTTTTGTTTTTGTTATAAAACCTTTAATTTCTCCAATTTTTACCTTGTATAAACCATGAAGTACATTTCAGATAAGATAGTTAGTTATGTTACCCTTATTAGAGCGCAAAAGCCAAAAGATAATTGAAATGTTATGAACTGTAATTTTGACCAGAGAAACGAATCTAAAAAGTATTATAAAACAATTTAATATAAAAAGGGGAAGAAAAGCCAGATCTAAGTATACTTAGCCTGTAACTGTTTTCGAGATATATCGAGATAATATATCTTATTTTTATATTTATCTGTGTACATTGATAGCTCTCCTGATTTATGATATTGGGTTATCTGAAATAGGTAACAATAAATACATTTTTATAATGTTTCCATTCGACAAAAATAACAGAAATAAAAGGTGTCAATTTTAGGTAACTAACTATTGACAACTCCGTTATGATTCAAGATTTAAAAAAAATCGATTAAACAAACAAATTATTTTTTCTTCATCTTCATTTTTTATGATGATTAAGATGTAATAATTAAAAAAATCAATATCGTGTTTAATAACCATTTTTTTTAATGAATACCCTGTATATTATATGCGTTTATGAGAGATAATGTAATTTAGAACTAGTAATGATCAGTTTTTCGCTTGGGTGAAGAATTACGTAGCTATAAGGACCACATATATACATAGGAAAATAATTCGTTAGATTAGAAAACTAAATCTAAATTAGCACAGTAATCTACTAAAATGACAAATATTATTTAGTTCTCATAGCCCGTTGATGATACAACTAAAATTACGTTAATTTTCTGCGTTACGAATATACTAATAGAAAATTTGGAAAAACAAATTACATAATACAGTGTACTCTGATTTTAATGGACTCTTATAACGTACAATTGACTATAGCAGACTTACTGCTTCGTCCTGTTAGCATCTCAAATGTTTTTCGTTTGTAGCATTACCCATGGATATAACAGACTAAAACGAGCTTCCCTACGGGATTCATTATATCAGAAGTGTACTGTATAGGTTCCTTGTTACCCGCTTCTAAGCAAAACATCTTGTTAATTCAACTTTCAGCCGAGTATAAAAAATACTCAGATTGTGTAAAAAGTGGTATAATTGGTCATAAATTCTTCTATCACAGAACATTTTTGATACACCAAGAATACTTTCAACATATCACATTTATCAGTATTTATCAGTATCACATTTATTAGTATTCTGTATTTACTTATTTCTCTATTATCAGTATTTAAGTATCAATTCTTAACATTAGCAACAATTCTTAACAATTAATTAACACAATATGAGTTTTATTATCAACAGGCTACGGAAAATAAACATTTAACATACATTTTTTGATACTTATTTTCAGTCTCCTACGCTACTTTCGCATTAGTTTTTTATCGCATACTTTTGCTTTAAAAGTATCAGGTCTTGTAGTAATGACTTAACTTAATAGACCTATGGCGAACTTGAAGAAAACATTTCCAAGATGGCTGTACTTTCGGTTATACTGGAAGTTAGCATCAACTTCCTTATTTTAAATAGAATTTCGATTTTGAGTAATTATTTTTTTTTTAAATTTTGTACATTAACAAAATACAGTATTAGCATTGGTAGAACGCTAAAGCTTTCCAACAATGGTTTTATTATTTCTCAATTATATACAGGATGATTAACACAGAACTGCCAATTAACGCAACTTCAAACCGTCCAATTTCAATTTTCTTATAATATAGTGCCCTACGTTTTACTTTATGCTTTGTTATAAAATTAAATTCTGCACTGCATTAGCAATCGATATAACTGTTATATGCGAAAATATACATTGTAACACGACATCAGTAGCAGACGTAACTCGATACGTTAAGCGATAACAGCTTCCTTGAAACCACGCCGTGTGTGAAACGCAAGCATGGCAGTTAAATTCACAGAAAGCCTGTGCTTGCGTTAGCAAAACCGAAATTATAAATATAGGAGAAACAAGTCATGAAAAGTTAGTTATATACTCATAAGTTAACAGTTAACACTCAATATTGTACCAAGCTCTATAAGTTGTAACCAAATAAAAATATTTCTTTTAAAAAAAAAATTAAAAATTTATTTAAACAATATAAAAATCGGCGCAGTCTTGCGGATTTCCGAAACACACTTAGAACACGATCACCCTCACTAAGTGTGGTGGTTTCCAAACCTTCAATAAACAAAGAACAAGCTCCAAGAAGCCGAACACAGAAAATCCAGTTCAACAAGCAGATCCACCTTGACATCAGGAACACGCAACAGAGCTCACCTAGTGCAACGACGATCTTCACCTCCCACATCAACAGAATGTGGAAAATCGTAATGTAAGTATTTAGTGAATCAACTCGCTTACTTAATATTACGTTAACTCTTGCTTCGCGATCAAATCGAAATTGCGAAAAAATCAGTTCTATTATCCTCCCCAAAATTAATCAAAGCTCACATTTCCAAGTGATTTTCGAAACTATTCAGTAGTCACACCTTCCAAATTGTTTATACCAGTAACTACTAGAAACATGGCCCAGCCACAAGCAAACCAACATCAACCGGAAATAATCGAACCCTATAAATTAATTGAAAATTGAAGGTACTTTTAACTGTCCACATAAAAAACAAATTAAAAGGACGCACAGCAGAACTAGTGAATTCTAGAAACCCAAATACTTGGGACGAAATTAAAAATCTCCTCGAAAATCATTTCGGTGATCATAGGGATTTGACCTCATTAATTCAAGATCTTCAACGCATGCGACAACACTCCGGTGAATCTCCTCTTACATTTATTGCTCACTTACAAACGCACGAAGCAAAAATGCACGTATCCATTCAAAAACAGCAATTATCAACAGGCCAAAAGCAGGCTCAAATACACTTAACATAGGGCATGATTTTAAACGCGTTACTAACGGGATTAGAACCAAAAAATCGCACACGTTATTAGAGCTAGCGACCCAGTAGACATGCTAACGGCAATAACTAGATTTTGCAAAGAATTACAATTAAATTATTTCAAAATGCAAAAGTCAAATCTCAATAATAACAGCAATACACCAACACGTAAACCGAATTTACCTCCACCTATAAAAAAGTGTTCATTTTGTAAACGAATAGGGCACGTTTTCAGCGAATGTCGTCAAAGACAACAACAA
The DNA here is from genome assembly GCA_029963805.1 of Aromia moschata. NCBI lineage: Eukaryota > Metazoa > Arthropoda > Insecta > Coleoptera > Cerambycidae > Aromia > Aromia moschata. The sequence goes on from JAPWTK010000070.1 coordinate 901,879, forward strand.
AGTCATCAACGTCCAAATTCCGGACCGCATCAAAATTATCCCAGACCAAATTATTATAACCAACACCCCAGAATTTCATAAAATTCTCCGCAACAGAGACCTCCAGTTATTACGCCAAATCCAAACTTTAATGCTCCAAGACCCCCCGTGATTCAAGCAAACCCCAATTACTTTAGACCAAATAATAATAACAATAGGAAAACGCTTAAACTAAACCAAGATAATGAGCCAGAAGTTTCCGAGCACCCTAACCAAAATTATTACGAGAATACCAGCGACGGTTATTATACAGATAATAACCTCCACACTAATCCGAATTATTATCCTACTAATAATTCAGAATATTATACCAACGAGGACTATTATACTGCTAATGGTCCCTCTGAAAATTATTACACGGAAGAACCAACTTATGACACAACCCTCGTATATAATCAGGATTTTTCGATCAGGTCTACCTCCTCAATCAGACTCACCGTATCAAAACAGGGATTCCAACATGACAGTATTGCAAACTCAGTTTGGCAATATGAATCTGGACAACTTCAACCCCAATCTGAACTTCCCAGAACAACAATTTCTATAAGTCCTTTACTATCTGTCAAGTCAAAAAAACTATACTACATCTACGACGCTACCAACACATACAAAGTATTAATTGACTCAGGCGCAGGCTTGTCTATATTTAAACCTAAAATTTGCGGAAATTACAGAAGGAGATGCCCCGAAAACGTTACCATACATGGATCACCGATCAAAAATAATAATTAATGAATCTGTTCTCATTCCATTTGACAACAATGATCCATTTAAAATCTATATATGCGACTTAGACATAGAGTTCGATGGACTCTTTGGTTCTGACTTTTTTAGAGCATTATAACTACATTGCAGTCATAAAAAATAAAGTACTCATAACAGATTTCAAAACGATTCCAATTCATAAGGTCACGGATCAACCAATCATTGCAAATACACAAAATCACCCAAATCAATCGCTTAACAAAATTTCAAACATAATTTCGATCGACCCCCGTACAGAACAAATTTCAAAATTAAAATGTCATTTGATAAACACCGATGCCATACTATCAAGGCAAGAAAAAGATAAAGTTAGGATACCAAACGCGATAGTGCATGTAAATCAGAATGGCGAATTTTTTACAACAATAATAAACTCGAACGCAATACCGAAAACCATCGACTTCTCCGATCTATAAATTGAACCTTTAGATGATATAACACCACTGTTTAATTTAAACATGCAACCATACGAAGATCCCCCCGGAAGTCGATAGGACACAAATAATCAGAAACAAATTGCGAACACAACACGAATGACGAAGAGCACGAATCGATAACAAATATTTGCCTAGAATTTGCCGACATATTTTTCCTCGAAGGTCCCCAGGTCCATAAAGAGGAAGTAAAAACACAAGTAACTGAGATGCTCGATCAAGGAATCATACGTCCTTCCATATCACCATGGTCCTGTCCCGTCTGGGTAGTACCAAAAAAATAGACACCTCAGGTAAACAGAAATGGCGTGTAGTCATTGACTATCGCAAACTTAACGAACTAACTGTGTGTGATAAATACCCCTTACCAAATATATCAGACCTTTTAGATCAACTAGGCAAGTGCCAATATTTCTCAACTCTTGACCTTGCCTCTGGCTTTCATTAAATCGAACTTTAACCCAAAAATATCCCCAAAACGGCATTCTCAGTGGAAAAGGGCCACTACAAATTCGTCCGATTGCCATTTGGCTTAAAAAACGCCCCGTCCACCTTCCAGCAAGTCATGGACAATATTCTCCTCGGAATTCAGAACGAAAAATGCCTAATTTACATGGATGATATTATCATCTATTCACACACCATCCATGAGCATATTTCTAGACTGACTGAAGTATTCAAACGCTTAAGGAAATCGAATCTTAAGATACAACCCGATAAGTGCGGATTTCTTCGTAAAGAGGTAGCTTACTTAGGCCATCTTGTCACAAATGAAGGTGTAAAACCTAACCCCAGTAATGTCGATTGTATTCAAAAATTTCCAGAACCTAAAAATCAAAAAGACATCAAGTCCTTCCTTGGATTAGCCGGTTATTATAAACAATGTAATTTTGCAAAAACCTCCAAATCTTTGACACGATTACTCCAGAAAGACGTTCCGTTCATATTTGATTCCGATTGCAAAACGTCGTTCAATGCGCAGATTATCCGTGGCTGACGGCCAGAGGTTGTCGCGTGAACGTTGAACGCACCGCGCAGGCGTTCATCTCCGGGAATTCCTAATTTATTTTCGCCAACTGCCGACCAATTCGTTAGTCAAACCGAACGGAAACAAACGCACAAAATGCAACGTACTGGTGCTAATGAAAAACGTAAACATGATGTGTTAACTATAGAACAAGGACTGGAAATTTGAAAAAAGCAAGTGTTGCGGAATTGGCTAAAACATATAACATTGGAAAACAAACGGTTCGCGACATTGTGAAGAAGAAATCCGAATTACAGAGCTTTGTAGCTAAATCTGACTGTGCAAATGCTATTTCTGACAGGAAGTCTCTAAAAGGATCTACTTTTCGAGAATGGTTCTTACAGAAAATGGTTCTTACAGAAAAGATCGGAAGGGGTTCCAATATCAGGATCTATGTGTACTAGGCAAGCCCAAAAGTTTCACGAGCAGTTGAAAATTAAAGGAAACTTCTCTGCATCTTCTGGTTGGCAATACAGATTTAAAAAACATCATGGAATACGGCAATTAGCTATTCAAGGAGAAAAATTAAGTGCCGATGATGTAGCTATGGTAGAATTTTGCTATGATTTGGAAAATCTTATAACTGAAAACGACCTAAAACTCGAGCAAGTGTATAATGGAGACGAAACTAGACTTTATTGGAAATCAATGCCAAAAAGAACACTTGCTGCACGCTCTGAAAATAGTGCACTAGGTTAACTTTTCTCTTGTACGTATGTTTGTTTTTTTAAAATAATTATTTTATTTTTTATTTAGGTTTCAAGGTAAGCAAAGACCGTATAACAGTACTATGCTGTGCTAATGCATCAGAAACCCATAAGCTTAAGTTAGATGTCATTGGAAAATCAAAAAATCCGAGGGCTTTTAAAATGTAAAAATACTGCCCGTTGATTATTGTAATCAAAAGGCGGCTTGGATGGATCGAGTGATTTTTTAAAAGTGGTTTTTCAAAAAATGTATACTACAAGTTAAAACGTATCTGCAAGAAAATAATCTTCCACCCAAAGCTGTACTATTACTGGATAATGCTCCATCGCATCCTGATGTAGAGCAACTAAAGTCAGCAGATGGGAACATATTCGTAGTCTATCTTCCGCCGAATGTGACATCTATTGCCCAGCCAATGGACCAAGGTTTTATAAAGACCATGAAGAGGCTTTATAGGAAAGACCTTATGCTTCAGTTTTTGGGAGAATGTGACTTTGTGAGGTTTTGGAAACGTTTGAATTTGAAAGAAGCAATGTATGCTGTAGTTCGCGCTTGGAGTCAAATGAAAGAGACTAACATTAAAAAGCATTTTATAAAATAATGACCTTAGAAAGATACAGCAGATGAAGAAGATACTGAAGACGATAATCTCTTAAAGGAAGGTGAGTTATCAATCGAAAACATAGCATCTATATCCTCGCAAATCGAAGGTTTGGAAGAAATAGACAACGAAAAAGTACAGGAATGGATAGAATGTGATCACGAGGAAAAAGGGTATCAGATTATGGATGAAGATTATCTAAATAACCAGACCTCTGCAGAAAGTTCTGAGAAAAGTAGTGATGACGATAAAGATAATTTCGTCATCAATAATACAAGTCATCGAGAAGCAGGAGATGCAGAAAATGTACTTATCCAATATTTTGAAGAACAGCCTGAAACTGATGATATTCATCTACTTCAACTTATGTTAGAAAAATAAAGTAAATTATAAAAGGTAGAATTTATGAAGCCCAAAAAAGAAAAAAAATACTGATTTTTTTAAGTGATTTTATTCACGTTATACATACATATGTACTTACGTATGTACTAAATATACCCATGTAATATACAAATAAAATGCATTATGTACAATGTAATGTATGTATGTATGTAAATATGTACAGATGTATACACGGTGGAGACTTTAACTGGAATATATTCGCTAGCGGGGTGGTGAATGATTTTTCAAAAAATTCCCGAGACACGTCAACTTTTAAATGTATTTACCTACATTTTGCAAGTCATATGAAAAATATAGCCCTTCAGGGCTGGCTGAAACCACCCTCGACATGATTTTTTCAAATGCAACCCTATGGCTTGTGACCCCTCATTGTAAAGCTGGTGAAAAGAGGAATCCAACGCACTGATCAAATTTTAATTTTTAGTATGTTTGTAGGGTTGCATACAATTAAAACAATTTAAAAATTAAATTCATTTTCAACGTAACAATTGTTCAAAATGTACACCATTCACTTGTTGGCAGCATCCCAGTCTGTGGTAGGTTTCGTCCCTTACATTATGCAACATTTGCGGTGTTATTTTTCCGATTTCCTCTCTTATCCTTTCCTGAAGATCTGCTATGTTGTTAGGTTTCTGAATGTAAACCCTACTTTTAAGATGTCCCCACAAAAAGAAATCCAGTGGTGTAAGATCTGGAGATCTTGCTGGCCACTCAATATTACCTCGCCTCCCAATCCATTTACCGGGAAAAATTCTGTCCAGATACTGACGAACAATGGCAGCATAGTGTGGTGGGGCCCCATCTTGCTGAAACCATAACCTCTCGTCGGCCAAGTTAGGGTTTAAGGGGTTTGGAAATAAATGACATAGCAATGGCATTAGTTCGTGATGGAGTAAACGCAAGTATCTTGCTCCATTAAGAGTGTCATCAAAGAAAAATGGTCCTACAATTCTATCTTGTATTATTCCGGCCCACACATTAGTTTTCTGTGGGCGCTGAGTATGAAGATCCCTCATCCAATGGGGGTTCTCTTCAGCCCAGGAACGACAATTTTGGCGATTTACGTGCCCATTTAATGTAAAAGTATCCACGTCAGAGAAAACTATCCACTCTAAAGATAACTGGTTTTGATCAATACAAGTCATCAATAAATCGCAAAATTCCACTCGTCGATCTGGATCATCTTCAAGTAGCTCTTGAACAGCTTGCATTTTATATGGGTGTTTTTTCTCATATTTAAGTACTTTTAAAACTGTTTTGTGATTAATATTACTATCACGGGCCAGTTGACGGGCTGGAGTGATTGGATTTTCTTCTAGAGCAAGCAACAAATTCAACTTCGTGTCGTCATCAACAACAGCCTGCCTCTTACTCGGTACTTTCCTGACATGAGCCATCTCTCGATATTGTGCCTCAATTTTACTAATAGTACCTTGATTTAGTGGTGGCAAGTCAGGATGCGTTTCTCGAAACAAGCGAACAACTTCGCATTGAGTTCGCGCCCTATCACCATATCCAATCATCATCAAAATTTCGATTTTTAGTGATTCAATTAAATAAGACATTTTCACCAATTTGAAATAACACTTCGTTTCAAACTCTGAATACAGCATACAAACTAAATTACTCTTTGCGGCCGTGTAAAAACACTAGCAAAAAATAACAAATATCAGTTGTGGCAAAAAATTGCTTGGAATTTTTTGTGGGGACATATGAAAAGTAAGGTTTACATTCCAAAACTAAACAACATATATTTTTAGTACGAAATTGTTGCGTTAAAAATAAATTAAACTATAAAATTACGTTTTAATTGTATGCAACCCTCAAACATACTAATAATTAAAATTTGATCAGCGCGTTGGATTCCTCTTTCCACCAGCTTTACAATGAGGGGTCACAAGCCATAGAGTTGCATTTGAAAAAATCATGTCGAGGGTGGTTTCAGCCACCCCTGAAGGGCTATATTTTTCATATTACTTGCAAAATGTAGGTAAATACATTTAAAAGTTGACGTGTCTCGGGAATTTTTTGAAAAATCATTCACCACCCCGCTAGCGAATATATTCCAGTTAAAGTCTCCACCGTGTATATTGTACAATATACATATATTCATATAGTATGTATAGATATTAAAACTTTTATTTTTTGTTGCATGTATCACGTTTTTTTAGTTCCTATAACATATGTATTTGTCTAAATAAATTATTAAAGAATTAGAAATAAGGTTTTTGGATTATCCGTGTTTTCGATTATCTGGCAAAGGTCCGGTCCCGGCTGGCCCGAATAATCGAAGTTATACTGTATACCCAAATTTCGAAGAACCCTTCTTGCTTACCACTGACATAAGCGCATTTGCCATTGGTGCTGTACCCTCACAAGGCCCTGTAGGAAAAGACTTACCCATCGCATACGCGTCTAGGACACTATGCAATGCCGAAACGAAATACTCTACCATCGAGAGAGAACTTTTAGCCATGGTATGGTCAAACATTTTCGACCATATTTTGCAGACGCTTCAAACTAATCACCGCCCACAGACCTTTGACCTGGCTCTTTTCGATAAAAAGACCCTGGTAGCCGCCTAGCGCGCTGGAGATTAAAACTCGAAGAGTACGAGTACGAAATCGAGTACAAACCCGATCGTATCAACAAAAACGCAGATGCTCTTTCCCGTATAAAAATAAATCACATCCAAGATTACTCCCAATTTCAAGCAAAATCCAAATTACTAATGTACCCCATTCAAAATGCATCTAATTCAAACGAATCCGATTCCAATAATCAAAAAAATGACGTGAACGAGAGAATCGAAGACGGAGATACAAACGAAAGCGTAAAAGAATTTGAAACTTTTATAGAAATGTATAAAACAAAATCTCTTATTGATTATTCCAAACTAATAAAAATATCGTAAAGTTTTTCCAACAAAACAATCTCAAAGACTTCCATTATAAAATAATTGAAGATCTATTCGAAGAAAACACAGACTTTCGTAATTTAACATTGAACAAATTATCTAGTAAGTCTGTGCGTAACAGAAAATATTTTAGTCGCACTACCATTCGACCCCGATACCGTAATAGAACATTTGTTTGCCTCAATATATCAAGGCCGTGAAGAATTTAAGCCTTCCGATCCTTACTATGTCCAAAATAACGTCGACCTCCCTCTCCCCGAGATATTATCGTTCCTTTTATTAGAAAAATACGTAAATCTCAAAATTTGCCGAGACATCACCAAAACACCTGATAATGATCAAATTCCGATCATCTTTGATCAATACCACACAGGTAAAGCCCACATCTATCGTGGAATAAATGAAACCATTAGGCGAATAAGAACTAAGTATAATTGGAAAGGATTGACAAAAAGCGTTGATGATTACATTAAAAAATGCGAAATTTGTAACAAAACAAAAGCTTGTTGAAAAAAATTTTGACGCACCCTTAGTTATCACAGAAACCTCTAAAAACCCATAAACATCGATATCTTAGAAGTTCCTCCCAAAAATTATGCGCTTACAACACGCAACGAACTTACAAAATTTAGTCAGGCGTACCCCATTATTGACAAATTGGCAAAATCAGTAGCGAACACGTTACTTGTCTATTTCCAACATTTCGGAACACCCCTCCGAATCCATTGTGATTACGGACGTGCATTTGACAGTGCCATCCTTAGAGACTTATGTTGCCTCTATTATTATTATTATTATATTAAAATAACATATTCTAGAGTAGGACACCCCCAATCAAACGGTTCCTTAGAACGATTCCACTCCACACTATTAGAAATTATAAGAATACACATGTCGGACCACCCCGATGAACATCCATTTAACATATTACCTTACGCGATAATATGTTACAACAACTCAGTCAATAAAACTCACGGATTTACACCTTATGAGTTAATCTTTGGTCATACCTCAAGTAGACCACCGGAAACTTTATACAATCAAAAAGAATGGATTATAGAATATGTAAGAGACTTAAACAACCGTATATCTTATTATTATAAAATAGCACAGGCAAAAACCAATTCCCAAAAAAGAAAAACCAAAAATTCGTTTCGACCAACATGTTTCTCAAACACAGCCAAATTACCAAGTCGGACAAAAAGTTTATGTTAAAAAATCACAGATAAAAGATAAACTCCAAAACAAATTTAACGGTCCCTTTGAAATTGTAAAAATCCACAAAAATTCAGCTCGTCTTCTAAATCCAAAAACCAAAGTCCTGTAGGGATATCCCAGAGAAACTGCAATTACCAAAATTAGAACCCCTCCAGTTCGATCATCTTAACATCGAAAACCTGGATATAGCCAATCATAAATTGGAATAATACTCCAGAGATTTAGACAAGTTAATCAACGAACCCTTTATGACAAAACACATCTCCTTGACCACCTACTTAATCATTGGCATTGTGATTGGACTCCTGGCCATCTACATCACCTGTAAATGCAAGACCCGTCTTTGTAACAAATCCAAAGACACACTCAACACCATCCTAAGGAGAAGACCCCATCCGCAGCAAGAAGAAATGCAAGACATACCATAAAAGTTGACGTATGACGTCAACCATAACACTTCATGTTCTATAACCGTTAATCTAAAATCAACTATCAACAATGGTAATTAAGGATACCTGAAAATAATGACATGACCTATAGAATTGCCATACCATTTCAAAATTTAACACCATAATTTGAACATTCGTAACAATATGAATAAGTCGATAGATGTAGTAATTATGTTATGATTTCATGATGAAAGTTACGATTTCGTAAATGTTTTTTATGTTTGTCTATCTGATAACCTTTTTTGAGGGCACGATAACTCTGGAACGCTTTAAGATATTACCATGAAATTTAGAACACTTACATACAGGGTGTCACCTATAGGTAACTCAACCCCCAGGTTGAGTTACCTATAGGTGAAATGGACAAAAAAATTTATCACTTTTTTTATTTTCACACATTTTTTATTTTCACACAAATCACACAAATTTATCAATGGATAAAAAAATACACATAGGTGAAATGGACAAAAAATTTAATTTTTCGACAAAAAAGTCATTCTTTATAAAAAGTTTTGCTTGTCTTGAAAGGGTGTTCAAAAATAGCAAAAATTAAATAATAATGAAGACTAAAGTACCTTACATATTATCGCTGTGTAAAAAAGTTATTAAGACATTTTTTTTGCAATTAAATTTTATACTCAAATATCAAAGCATGGCCTACCAGTCAATATTAAGTATTTTGAAGAGATTCCGCAATTTTTATCATTGTTATGCGTTTGAAGTATAATCATTTCCCTTTAAAAAATTATGGTTTCTAAAGGCGCAGACATAATAAGAAATCATAAACCCCAAAAATATTATTTATCATAAACATTTATCTGTGGGGAATTTAGCGACCTTCTTCTCTATTAGTTTTTTTTTTGTTTGGTTGGATTAGGTCCAGGAGTAAATAACAACTATTCGATATTTGCCAACGTTTTCGGAGCTTTATTTCTCCTTCATCAGGGCTCAATCAATGTTGTTATTGTTGTCATGTAAGGTGGTACGTTACAAACATTGGCGGCACTGTCTATATACATATATAGTAAATGTATAAAGATAAAGACAAAACAATATTAACAGGACAATACACTTTAAAAATTACTATAGTAATAAATTACTATAGTAATTTATATATATTACTATTACTATATATGTATATAGACAGTGCCGCCAATTTTTGTAACGTACCACCTTACATGACAACAATAACAACATTGATTGAGCCCTGATGAAGGAGAAATAAAGCTCCGAAACGTTGGCAAAAAATCGAATAGTTGTTATTTACTCCTGGACCTAATCCAACCAAACAAAAAAAAACTAATAAACATTTATTTTGAGGAAACAGCACGTCCAGATAATCATTTAGTCAATCAATATTGTAGTTGATAGGTTGTCCTTACACTATTTCTTCTCAAAGTCCCTAATTAGAATACTTGAAATTCGAGTAAGCCATCAATAAGGCAATTGTTATTGTTTGACATTGTGTTTGACAAAGCGCTTGAAATTTCTATTATTGATTTTTTATTCCAAATAATGCTTACTTTACAACATAAAATGTATCTTATTAAATATTATGGTATCGGTAATATTTCTTATCGTCATGCAATTTAATTGTTTCATGAAAAAATATCCAGAAATCGAAATTAGCCGTCAAAGTTTGAAAAAGTTAGTACGAAAATTTGATTTAACTGGTGATGTAAAATGCGGAAAAAAATCCAAAAAATTCCATGATGACGATGATGCAGCCACATTTTAGTTTTAAATTCAGTCGAAGAAAATCCAAAACTATCACTAAGAAATAGCTCTGCACAAATTGATATTAGCAAGACACACATTCAAAGGATTATGGTCGAAAATAAGTTTAAAGCTTTCAAACCGAAAATAAAACACACGTTGGAAGTTGATGATGCACGTTGGTTTTCTGTTTAGAAATAGGAGCGATAGGCTTACTGTACAGATATGCATTTTGACAAGAGTATAATTTTTTCCGATGAAAGCACTTTTTTTACCAATGGAGTGGTCGTCGCAGAATTGTCCTTTCTGGGCACAAGAAAATCCGTCTTTTTCAGTTACTTCTAGAAGTCACAATTTCAAAAAAAGTGAATGTTTGGTGTGTAATTACTTTCAATAGAATAATTGGTCCGTATTTTTTTTAAAGAAAGTTTAAATTAAAATTCATACTTGGAAATGCTGAACACATTTTTCTGGCCAGAATTAGACGAAGAGAATGTAGAATATAGAAAAAAAAAACGTATTTTCAACAGGACGGATGCCCCGCCCATTTAACATTCAAGATATGGACCTATTTGTTGGCCAGCAAGGTCCCCTGACTTGTCGCCACTTGACTTTTTCCTTTGGGGATTTTTGAAGGAAATAGTTTATAGACATCCGATAGAACACAATATTGATTTACTCAAGACTCGGATCATTCAAGCAGTGGCCCAAGTAAATCAAGACATGATCCCCTCAACATACATATCATTTAGAACGAGACTGAAGAGGTGTGTTGGACTTGGAGGCCTGCATGTAGAATAGTTATGGTTCGTGAATAACAATTAATAAACAATGTTAAATTTGTTTATTAAATCATAATTTTTTCAAAATAAATGTTTGATTAATATTGTTGGGGTTTATGATTTCTTGTTATATCTGCGCCTTTAGGAAACATAGTTTTTTTAAAGGAAAATGGCTATACGTATAACAATGATAAAAATTGCGGAATCTCTTCAAAATACTTAAAACTGACTAGTAGGCCATGCTCTCATATTTGAGTATTAAATTTAATTGCAAACAATTTTTCTTAATAACTTTTTTACATAGCGTTAATATTTAAGGTACTTTACTCTTCATTATTATTTAATTTTTGCTATTTTTGAACACCTGGAATGTTAAATTGAACAAAAAAGAATGACTTTTTGTCGAAAAATTAGATTATTTGTCCATTTCACCTATAGGTAACTCAATCCGGGGACACCCTGTATACTCGTATATCATGACGAGATCTGGAGCTGCTTAGCTTAATCGGTTAAGAGGTTGCGAGATAAATGGGGGTAATACGAAAATATGCCCAATAAAATTCTTTGTTTGTGGGTAAAATATAACAAAATATAAAAAACATAATTCCAAAACGAAACAAGATATTATGCATTTTTTTATATTCTTACAAAAATAATGAAACTTTTTCAACTTAAAAAAGTCTAATATCTTTTTCCGGGTTATATCTTCCGTATTTTACTGCCTTAAAGCAGTAGAATTAAATCGAAACTCAATCTACCGAAATCTACCATAAAAAACGTCTGCAAATGTTTTTCTGGTTCCGTTGTACCAAGTATTGAGACCGGTATTTTATTGAGAATTATGAAATATATTCAGGTGACGTGTCATTTTATAGTATTTTAATGTAGACGAATTCAAATATCTCATTTTTACTTCCATATCCATTTCCAATACAGGTCATGAAGGTCATAAGAGCAATGCATATAGGCCATATGGGTCGTATTGGTCATAAAGATCGTACAGGTGAAATAAATAAACGTCATAAACCAGACTGCATTTGATGGCCTATTCAATGATCCATCCGAATAGAAAGAGTTTAAAGATTTCCTTATGTGTAGGGTTGGCCGATCGTGCCGCAATACAGCAGCGCGCGGCGGGGGTCATTAACTTCAGTCATTTCGCCCGACCATCTGACTGACTGAGGGGTTTATGTTGTGGGAATCGGTATTACATTCATTATAAAATGTCACACTTGCAAACTCCTAAAAAACTACCATTTGCTGATAAAGTGAATACATTCATCGGCGATTTCGAAGACTTATTTTATGATGGCGCAACCGTAATGTGTAAAGTCTGTAAGGAAAGTGCTGTGTAGGGACAAACGCAATTGTGGCCGTGACATAAATGGTGTGAAACATACAATTAAAAAAGAGGGAATGCCCTTGAGAAGTCAATTTATTATGTTCGACTTACTTTTAATGCTAAGTGCCTGTAATGTACCCCCGAATGCACTCGATAAACAACCATTTTGTGAGTTCTGGTACAAATATGTACGTTTCAGAGATGATGTTACCAGATCGTGCCTATCTGCCAACTGTGCGCAGTGACTTACTACAGTGGATTAAAAGTGCTTTAAAAAATGCACGGGTGTGGTTATGTATTGACGAGACATTTCCAGCAAATAAAAGCTGTTATTTTACAATTCAATCCTGCCGAAGCTGCAGCTATTAAGGAGAGCCAGACCAAATTTCTAGATGTGTCCGTTGAAACAGCTTTGAAAACTATTCATAGTAACTATAAAGATTTATAGGACGCCGTACAAAAATTAAAGAACAGTGCGTTGTCGTCAGCGGTATCACAATAAACAGTTGGCAAAGTAAATTTACTGCTTCAAGCTATAGGTGACGCAATAAATGAGCCATTTAAAAATAAGTTCGAAAGTGTATTAAAGAAAAATACCGAGTTTACCCTGGACTTGATAGTTTGATGTAAGTATACATATTTTAGAAGATATGTACTTGATTTTATAGTAAGAAAAATGGACTGAAAACTTTAAACGTGTTTTTCTCAAAACGACTTTTTCCAAACTGGTCGTATCGATAACTCGAGCAATTATCAACCGATTGTCAACTTTTTTTTTGTTTTATTCGTTTTTGCAATAGCTAAGGTTAAGCGTAGCCGATTTTCAAAATTTTGATCGGTCGGTTTTGATTTTCAATCGGTCACCATTTTTTGAAAAAATCAAAATTAAAAAAAATCGGATACGTACAACGATAACTGGCAATTACAAACCCAAAGGCGACGTCAATGCTGGTATGGGAAGGTCAAAGAGAACTGACACGACTGGCAGACCACAACAAAGTAACTTTGATATGGGTACCAGGACATACAGGAATCGAAGGCAACGAAAAAGCAGACGAGTTAGCGAGAAAAGGATCGTCTACTCCATTTACTGGCCCAGAACCGGCCCTGGGAGTACCAAAGAGTATAGCAAGGGGTCAAATAGGAGAATGGCTCAGAAACAGACAAAATGGATACTGGAACTCTATATCCAGGCAAAGACACGGAAAAATGTTTATTAAAGGAACATGTGAGGAAAGAACTGAAGAACTATTAAAAATGAATAGGATTCAGATAAGAGCTGTTGTGGGCCTCCTAACAGGACATTGCGCCCTCAAAGGACACCTACACAGAATGGGGCTGTACAACGGAGAACTGAAATGCAGACTCTGCAACAGGGAAACGGAAACAGCACATCACATACTGTGTGATTGCGAGACCTTAGATCGCAAAAGGCAGGCCATATATGGACACCCCAAACTTTGTCCAGAAGATTACAGCACCCAGCCGGCGGGGAAGCTATACAAGCTTGTACACGGGACCCGGCTACTGGAATGGGTGGTGTGAGAAGGATGGGAGGTTGCGCACAATAAGCCCAAGAGGCTGCAGTGCAATCCGGCGAAAGGGACGGCTCCCAGAAGAGGAAAAAAAACGATAACTGCATTCATACAGATTTTAATGCAACAAGGATTTTTTTTCAGTTAACCCGTTTTCGAAAAATCGATGCGACTGTGGAGGGAGAATTTTTTTTAAGATTCTATAGCAAGGCTCATAATTTTGTAACTATTTAATATTTTTCAATAAAAATTTATATAAACTAAATTGAATATAGACTTAACAAAAATAAAAAACTCCGATCCCCATATTCCTTAAATATCCAGGTGAAAAGAATTCCCGAAAATCGCTTACTTTTTCGGCCGCCAGAGTGGTTATCCCCCATAAAAAGGATATATACTTTTTTTTAAATTCCATTTATATACACTCATCGATTGAACGAACTATCCCGATTCCAAGTCAGGTTTTCTTTCGCTAATTTCTTATTTTTGTGCCGTATATTTGTTGAATAAAAAAAATATGACATGAAATGTTTGTCCGGAATTGAGAACATGACAGTGCTCGTGAATTGGAACATGACACGAAAATTTTAAAATGCCTGCCACTTAATTCGACTGAGTGTTTCACGTCATTTACATTATCTCGCGATATGCGAAATAGTAACAACAATAGTCGAAATTATTTAATGTATATAATAAGAAAATGTTTTCATATGTACATATATTGACTGAGCAGATATGGCAGACGATGCGAGAATACATTTGAGATCTACCTTTCTTGCAGATGAATTTTTGTAGATTAAGTCTCACAACTGTAATTCACTTCAACGATAATTATGTTTACTACATACAGAGAACTGTGTGTTGTACATAATTTAAAATATAGTATAAATTACATATGTATTAATAAGTCTCACAACTGTAATTCACTTCAACGATAATTATGTTTACTGCATACAGAGAACTGTGTGTTGTACATAATTTAAAATATAGTATAAATTACATATGTATTAACTAATGATTATAAGAAACTAGAATGTTTTACTACAACTTCTTCCGATAATAGAAGCCGTAACTCTGTTTCAAACCAGAAGTGATGGATCATAACTTTTAACTGAATAAAATAAACTAAAAACAATTGCAACATACGTTCTGTAATTTGAATCACTAGACTGATTCGACATGTTTTCTCAAAAACGAATTTCCGGATCACCATGTTGCCGAATTTAACTGTTAGGTACTTATTTCCATACTGTACAGATAAACGAAAAACATATACATATAGAAGATACATAATATACTATGTTTCGTGATTTATGATCTATGTAAAATACATAAATAGAAACACTAGATTAAAGAGCAAAAAAAAATGCCATAACCGGTGATCGGCAGAACACAGTAGCTTACCTTGTCCAGAAGGCGTCCTGGGTGTCGGCCGGCCGGCGTAACGATTGTAGAAGTTTTCAAAAATAACAAATGTAAGCGCACACGGGAACAATCACTCCGCTATCACAACGTCTTCTCTGCTTTACTTCCTTTCGGTATATATATCGTCTATCTCACGACTCATAGTGATTAACTCTGCCTCTGTCGCATCCAGAGGGCAGCACTTTACGGGTCACTAGAGTGATCTGCCTGATCATGTGACACGCAAAATGAAGAATTAATTTTTATTAAATGAGAGTTTTTTTCTAAAGCCGAAACATACCGCCCACCAAAATATACAATATTTTTTTTTATTTACAAATTTACAAGTATTTTAATTTACATTTAATCATTGTGCCGGCGCAGAGGACACAATTTTACAACAGGCCTTTTGACCAGACCTTGAGAGGTTCTGACGGTCGCTACACGGCATACACCGTCCGAACCGGGATGCATCGCCACAACACGGCCTAGTCGCCAGTGGATAGGAGGTGTTATATCCTTAATAACTACTAATGTATCAATGTCAACAATAGTTCTTTCTTTATTCCACTTTTGCCTTTGCATCAAAGTATTCAAATATTCGTTTTGCCAACGCTGCCAAAAATGTTGGGTCATTTTTTGCAAAAGTTGCCACCTAGTTATTCGATTAATGGGAACATTGGTCATATCTTTATCGGGCAAGGCAGTGAGAGGCTCCAAAGTTAGAAAGTGTCCTGGCGTAAGAGCTGTCAAATCGTTGGGATCTGAGCTTAGTGGTGAAATTGGTCGTGAATTTAATAAGGCCTCTATCTGCGTCAAAACGGTATAAAGTTCTTCGTAGGTTAGAATCTGATCTCCCACGACACGAAGTAAGTGCGTTTTAACCGATTTTACCCCCGCCTCCCAAAGACCACCAAAATGAGGGGCAGAAGGCGGATTGAAGTGCCAGTCAATTTTTTCTGCCGCGGAAGCAGTACGCATTAAACTAGAAATAAATCTATTGGCACCTATGAAATTTGTTCCACAATCAGAATGAATGCGAGAACATCGACCTCTTCTGGAAATAAATCTTCTAAGAGCAGCAAGAAATGATTCACTAGTTAAGTCCGAGACTAATTCCAAATGAAGTGCTTTCGTAGCACAGCATACAAATAAACAAATGTAGGACTTTTGTGTTTTAGCTCCACGCATTTTTGCAAGTGTTATTTTATAAGGACCTGCTAGATCGCAACCCACACACTCAAAGGGCTTTAACTGACTAACTCTAAATTCTGGCAAGGATCCCATGAAAGGTTTAAAGGGGGTAGGATTAACCTTGAAGCACCTGCTACATTGTGAAAGGACAGAACGAATTGCTTGTTTAGCGTTCATAATCCAGAAATTTTGACATAATAAATATTGCAAAGTTTGCCTACCAGGGTGCAAATTTTCCTTATGTACTTCTTCGATAAGAAGTTCAGTTAAACGATTCTTACGTGGAAGCAGAACAGGGTGTTTTTGATTATATGCCAACCGAGAATTGGAAAGTCGACCGCCCACCCTGAGGAGCCCTTTTTTGTCGAGGAAAGGTGATAGTTTACGAAGAGGATTTGATACCAATTTCCCATGTGTAAGATTGGAAATATCACCAGCAAAAGACGTATACTGAACATGTTTAATTAAAACTAGGAGAGCTTCGTGAAGCTCTGACAATACCAGATGACCAGATTTTTTATCATTGGGATGTTTACAGTTGTAAACAAATCGAAGTACATAAGCTAAGACACGTTTAATTTTACTCAAGGATGAGTATTTACAAAGGAGATTATCCAAATAATCGAAAGCAACAGCAGCAAACAGATTTAAAGGTTTCGCTTCATCATGAGCTTCTGTAGGAAGTTCACAAGTTGACGAATAAACCCAAGAATTTTGTGAGGTCATCAAAAAGGAGGGACCCGCCCACCAAAGCGAATGTGCAAGAATTTCTGAAGGAAACAACCCCCTAGACGCACAATCAGCAGGATTGTCCTTCGATGTTACATGATTCCAGTGTGCAGGTGGGATTTTTTCTTGAATGTGAGACACTCGATTACTCACAAACGTTTTCCACTTGTGAGGTGGGGATTTGATCCAGGCTAAAACAATGGTTGAGTCGGTCCATGCACACATTTTATCATAAACTATATTATTGGAAAATGTATGCAAAACTAGATCAAGGAGATCTGCTAAAAGAACAGCTGCGCATAACTCTAATCGAGGTAAAGAGACCTTTTTTAGCGGAGCTACTTTCGACTTAGCAGAAACCAACGACACTGAATAAGTTCCATCATATAGCAAGTATCGAAAATATACTACCGCTGCGTAGCCCTTTTCTGAACTATCGGAGAATCCATGAATTTCACATGAAGAAGGGGAATCAATGGTTATACGACGAGGTATGTTTAAAGATAACAAACAAGATAGTTCATTTTTAAAACGATCCCAAATATCTATAACTTGAGGAGGAGGGAGATCATCCCATCCGAGCCCCAAAGTCCATAAATGTTGAATTAGATATTTAACAAAAAAGGTCAAAGGACTCAAGAAGCCTAATGGATCGAAAATCCGAGCTAATTCTGACAATATATTACGTTTTGAACAAGTTTTTGGATGTGTGTCTACAACATATGAGAACGAATCTAAATGAGGATTCCATCTTAATCCCAAAATTTTTACTGTTGAATCCTCAGGTGTGTCAAAACTTAGAGGAGAAATTTGGCGTTCGTCTAAAGGAATATGTTGAAGAACTTGTGGATGATTACTCGCCCACTTACGTAGTTCAAAACCACCACGTTTTAACAGCAAACTAAGATCTCTTTGTAGACGTTCAGCCTCCTCTAAGGAGTTGCAACCAGTTACAATATCATCTACATAGGTATCTCTCAAAAAGAACTTGCGATGCCAAAGGAAAACTACGACTTTCATCGGTTGCCAGTTGATGAAGACTTCGAATAGCTAAAAAAGGAGAACTAGAAACTCCAAAGGTGACGGTATTTAATTGATAATCTAGAATAGGATCTGCAGAAGAAAACCTCCAAACAATTCTTTGATAGTCTCTATGAGAAGGGCAAATAAGAATTTGTCGGAACATCTGTTTGATGTCCGCTGTCAGAACAAACGCATGCAGACGAAAGTTAAGCAAAATAGTTACAATGCTTTGTTGTAACTTAGGGCCAACCAACAAGGTATCATTGAGGGAAGAGCTATGAGGAGATTTTGCCGAAGCATCAAATACCACCCGAAGTTTTGTAGTCGAACTATCTGGTTTTAAAACACAGAAATGAGGAATGTAAAATAATTTTGAATTGGAGGGATCAACGGGAGCGATTTCCATGTGACCACTATCCAAGTAATATTTCATAAAGTCGCAATACTCTGCATAAAGAGATGGATTGCGTAATAAGCGACGTTCCAAGGAATAAAATCTTCTAAGAGCCAAGGATCGCGAATCATTAAACTCAGGCTCAGAAGATCGAAAAGGCAAAGACACCGTGTACCGTCCAGAATAATCTCTAGAATATGTATTAGTATAAATTTGTTCACATAGTAAATCATCAGTAGAAGTAATATGTTTTCGGGGAATTTCCTCAAGTTCCCAAAAACGGCGAAGATTTGAATCAAGAACCGAATAGTCAAAGGAAGTAAAGAATGAATTAACGGATGATGAAGGCTGGTATGACACTTTTCCAAGTAATATCCACCCAAAAATTGTGCGAAGTGCAGTAGGTTCATTGTCATTTCCCACCAGGCGCCCATTTTGTAAGATTTCTGCAAATATATCTGCTCCAAGTAGCATATCAATTGGACTAGAAATATTGAAGTTATTATCTGCTAACTTAATATTGCCAATGTGTTTCCAATTTTTTACAGAAATATTAGAACTAGGTAAGTTGGAGCATATTTTTGGTACAATAATAGCATCCAAAAGCAAAATTGGACTAGGTAGTCCTAAAGGTTTTATTTTACAGGTGACGCCAGAAGTGGCCTCTGACGACATTTCGCCTAAACCTTGAATGGGTGTGCGTAGGTGGAAACGACGTAAACCTAATCTACGGAAGCATTTTTCTGTAATAAAACTCGCCTGACTACCACTGTCTATTACCACACGTATTGTTTGATAATTTCCAAAAAAGTCTAAAATTTCAATGTTAGCTGTCGAAAGAAGTACTGTTGTATTCGATATTACACTAGTGAGCGTATTAATATTAGATGAGGTCGACGTGCTCGGCAAGTCATTTAATTTTATATTCGTTTCTACAGATGTAAGAGAAGGATTTGACGCCGCCACTGCCTTAGACTCCTTCTCAAAGTGTAATAATGTGTGATGCCTACGTTTGCACAATCTGCATGTAGATTGTGAACGACATTTATCAACTACGTGATTAGAAAAAAAGGCAATTAATACATAGCTTTTTTTGTTTAGCAAAATTATATCTCTCGTTCGGAGATTTTGCAAGAAAAGATGAGCATCTATACAAGGCATGTTCGGAGTTACACAACAGACAAATATTAAGCGGTTTAGAGTCGGTGTTAACTATAAACGATGAAGAACTCTGCGAATTATATTTGCGAATAACAGAATTTTTATTACAATGTCCCCCCTTTCTGGTAGTCCTGGGAGACGCCAAATTAGCAGATGTAAGAGCAGAGCACTGTTTATTTAAATATATTTCTAATTCTTTTAAAGTTGGAATATCCGTATTAGGATTATTTGTGTCATACTGCAATTCGAAACGTTTTGTGGTGTCAGAATCTAATTTACGAATAAGCAATTGAAATAAAATAAAATCCCAAGCATCAACTTGAAAACCTAATTGTTTTAGAGCTGAAATATTTTCAGAAAAGGCATCTAACAGATGTCTAAGACTCTGAGGCGACTCAGAGGTTAGCTTAGGTAAATTATTTAATTCATCCCAATAAGTGGTAGCAAGTAGTCTTTTATTTTGGTAGCGTTTAACCAACGTATTATACGCTATTACATAATTATCACCCGTTGAGGGTATAGCTTTAATTAACGACAAGGGTTCATTTTCCAATTGAGATAACAGGTACTGAAACTTTTCAGCATTAGAAAGAGAACTGTTTTCATGAATAGTACTATTAAATAAATCAAAAAATGTAGGCCATGACTTAAAATCTCCATTAAAAGTTGGCAATTTTAATTTTGGTAATTTTATGTTATCACAATTATCGGAAGACCTCGTATGTGAAACCTTATTTTCAAATAAATCTCGATATATAGCTTGAATAGCAAAATAATTATTATCAAAATCAACCCTGATAGCCTTTTCAGGAGCCATATCTTCAGGGTTATCATTTTGAGACAAAAGTGCAATAAGAGAACTATGTTGGCGTTCAAATTCTGAATAAACATTTTCAAGTTGATTAAATCTACATTTAAATTCAGTATGACATTCTGCATCTCTCTGTGCACGTTGTGCAACGGCCAATATTTCCTGACAACGCTCTATGGCGGTTTCTCTAAAATTCCTCGCTTGACGCAATTTAGTTTGAGAAGCCATAATTGTTGATTTTTTTTGTGTTAACAATGATAATTAAGAAGGCAAATAATTCGTTATCGTTAAATGAACTTGTAATACAGGATATAGCTGAATAAAATAGTATTTCTTCAAAAGATAAAAAAATGCACTTCGTAATGTCTTTATTATGTATTAGTGAAACAATTAATCAAATAAAGTATTCTTTCTTAAACCATAAATAAGAAAGAGTACAAGAATAAACACCTCAATTTCCAAGAAACGAAAACGTTTTTTGCGGTAGCCCTGCCGATGCCGCCGCGCGTACAGGCGATTCAAACGGTGCAAAAAGTAGCGCAAAAAGAACCAAGTCTGATAAACTAGTACAATAGAAATATGACTAACTGAATTAATTTTAACAATATTATTTACGAAATATTTCACAAATAAATCGTTATGTGAATAAGAACTGAGAATTACTAAGCAATGTATGTTAATTTGAATGCAGATCCGGCTCGAAGTTAGGACCAATATGTTTCGTGATTTATGATCTATGTAAAATACATAAATAGAAACACTAGATTAAAGAGCAAAAAAAATGCCATAACCGGTGATCGGCAGAACACAGTAGCTTACCTTGTCCAGAAGGCGTCCTGGGTGTCGGCCGGCCGGCGTAACGATTGTAGAAGTTTTCAAAAATAACAAATGTAAGCGCACACGGGAACAATCACTCCGCTATCACAACGTCTTCTCTGCTTTACTTCCTTTCGGTATATATATCGTCTATCTCACGACTCATAGTGATTAACTCTGCCTCTGTCGCATCCAGAGGGCAGCACTTTACGGGTCACTAGAGTGATCTGCCTGATCATGTGACACGCAAAATGAAGAATTAATTTTTATTAAATGAGAGTTTTTTTCTAAAGCCGAAACATACTACATCCACTAACAGCAAGTATAACAATTCTTAAGAGAAGGAGGAAAATGGTTGACTAACATACCATTACAAATTCACCAAGGGGCAATATTTCGACTTTGTTCAATCAGTCCATTTAAATATTCATAAAATAACTACATTAATTTCAGACCAAATGTAACACAAAAAAAAATTAAAAAAAAAAGTAAATTTAGACCCAATTAAAAAAGGGGAAATATTTCGAACTAACAAGTGAACTCGAATTTTGATAAAGCACACATAAATACAATGTAGGTAGTATAATTGATTCATATAATAAATGTTCACAAATATGTTTCTTTATTCAATTTCCTATCATATATTTAAAAACATTTTGTTTCTGAACAAACTACCCTCAATATGCAGAAAACTTAGGAAAGGTAGTCAAATGAGAGATGTAATACTAATTATATCCATATGTATATACATGTGGTTTTATTAAATAACATGTAAAAACTTTTTTGCAAAAAAATCATTTTTACGGACTTTAATATTTGGGGCATATCACGCCAACTAAGTGAGGTCAAAAAAATTCTGTTTGAAACATATCACAATCGATAGTACTTGCTAAAAAACTAACTTCCCTAAAATTTTAGATTTTTTGAGCCACAAGGAGAGGGATGGTGAGGGTGACAAAATACAAATTTTCGTTTCGACTCTAAAATTTCAATCTTTCTCGGTAAGAAAATGAAAAAAATTAAAAAGAAGGTTGCAATGGTTTTCGATGTGTTTTTTGCATAGAATACGATAAAAAAATATTTTCAAAATTATCGGGGGTAGTTTTGAGGATTGAGTTTAAAATCGAAATTTCGAAAAGTATGACACGATTTTTTTCAATTTTTTTTTAACATTTTTTTTCTGTACTTTCGATTAATTATTTTTAATTCATAATAGGCGTCGACCAGGAACTGGCCCAAAAAACGGCCCAAAGGTGAAAAAACGTGGTTTTAGCGTATTTTCTCATCCTGTGAGATAGTAAATGGCAAGTGAACAATATATTACAATGTTTTTGGAGTCTCTGATTACAAATCTAACGTCAGATTTTCAAAAAACAAAATGGCGGATCCAGTATGGTAGTCAACTTTTAAGAAATAGCTAAATTAATTTCTACATTAGATTCGTAATCATCAACCCCAAAAACATTGGAATATATTATTCATTTGCCATTTACTATCCCACAGGATGAGAAAATACGCTAAAACCATGTTTTTTCACCTTTGGGCCGTTTTTTGGGCCAGTTCCTGGTCGACGCCCATTATGAATAAAATATTAATCGAAAGTACAAAAAAAAAGAAAGAAATTAAAAAAAAAAATTGAAAAAAAATTGTGTCCTACTTTTCGCAATTTCGATTTTAAACTTTCAATCTCAAAATAAGGGTGAAAACTACCCCCAATACTTTTGAAAATATTTTTATCGTATTCTACGCAAAAAAAAACACATCGAAAACCATTGCAACCTTCTTTTTAATTTATTTCATTTTCTTACCGAGAAAGATTGAAATTTTAGAGCCGAAACGAAAATTTGTATTTTCTCACCCTCACCATCCCTCTCCTTGTGGCTCAAAAAATCTAAAATTTTAGGGGTTAGTTTTTTAGCAAGTACTATCGATTGTGATATGTTTCAAACGGAATTTTTTTTAACCTCACTTAGTTGGCGTGAAATGCCTCATTCATATATTATAAATAAAAATAAGTATCCATAATTTTAGTAAAATTATGTTTGATGTATTTTTCCGCTTTTCACTTTCAACATAAATCGTTATCTAGCACTGTGCACTTTTCTGATAGCCTAATTAAATTTGGTAAAATCAGAAGACCCACTTTTCGTTTGACATCTAAACTGAAAACGAACACTTCTCTCAATTTTACTCACGTTCAACCTCGTTATATTCTTTTGGTTTCCATTTCCGTTTAAGAATGTATAAAACAAACCTCATGTAATTAGTACTGTCATTCACGCTCTGTTCTTATTAATTTAATGGTCACCATGATATATATAAAACTTTTTTTTATGACTATACTGATTTCGCATGCGGCTTTAGCCAATCAATCAGCTACAGAAGTGCTACACGACATTTATAATTCCTGTGTACGACATTTCTCCGTTACTTGCGTAAAGCCAAAAGCTTTACATTGGTTAAGCGAAGTTTCCCAAAGTCATCAAATTAAAGTCACGGAAGATTTACTTATTGTAAGAAAGGATACGTTCGCTGGAACTGAGGTAAGTTGGTGAAAATTGCTTCATCACCTATATCTAAATTATTACACACCGACTATTATAATGATTACAAAATTGATTGAATATATTTTAGAGTGAACGTGGATTATCTGAAGATGTTTACGATCAATTTGAGGACTTTCTACAAACTCATGATTTGGTAATGAAAGCTCCAGAAATTCTTAGAGCAAGATCTTTTCAGCCAGATGACATAAATGTGCCACTAGCAGCAACTGGTAAAATTTTAAAATTATTTTTAATACATTTCAAATATGTAAGGTCATCTACATGTGTACGTAGTAGTTTTAAAACTGATTTCTGGTTTTAAATTAATATTGTTCCAAAAAAAATTGCACTAACATCAAAATGTCTTATATGATATTAAAGCACTTGTTCACAAATGTTCAATAGCCTAAATGTTTAACAAATAATCTTACTTTAACAGTCTAGGCAAAGTATATAAACACTTTTATCTATTTTCTTAGTTTTCAAAATTTACTTATTTTCTTTCTAGTCTTCAAATTTTCGTAGCAAATTTTCGCCATTAAATCCTATCTAGATAACTTTCCAAAGTAAAATTGTTCTGTTTCTAAAACCAAATTGCCCCTGTCCCTATGTCGTATACCTGACCATCTCTGAATTTCTAACGTTGTATTAGACTAAGGAACAAAGTTCCTTAAACTTTGTAAGGTTTTTTGTATTAGAATATTCCCAGACCATTTTTCTAATTAATTAAGACAACCAGTTTCTATGAACTATTTGGGATATATTCCCGCGACACTATAATATATTAAACTTTTTTCTACACTATATTTTCCTTATAATGATTTTAAAATACTGTTTACGGAGTTAATATACATTTTTTGCATTTATTTACCACTAGCTATTTGGGAAACGGTAATGCAAATACGATACTAAATTTAAACACGTGTTTCAGGCAGATCCTCAAAATTAATAAAGAAAGTAATTCTACCTTTCTTGTTGGGTCTTAAATTCAAAACGGCTGTGGTTGTCCCCATTACTCTGGCATTAATTGCCTTAAAAACCTGGAAGGCTCTCACCTTAGGACTACTGTCTCTCGTTCTGACTGGTGCATTATTTATATTCAAACTTACCAAACCAAAGGTAGGTAAATTTTATATTACAGTAATAAAATATTTGGAGAATAGGGAACAATAATTTAATTGTTTGTTAGTCAATATAAAATTCTCCCAGAGTAAGTCAGTACATACTATTACCGGAATTACATATGCTTAATTATATGTACGGAAAAAATATGTGTTTTCGTAATATTTGACAGGAATTGTGATTTAAATGCGTTTAATTAAATTATTAAACGGATATAAATCAAAATTCCTGTTAAATATTAAGAAAACAGATTTTTTCCGCAGTAAACATAATTCGTGATTGTAAATAAAAAATATAGACACTACTCTTAGGTATAATTCTTAAACGCTTTAAGTTATTAAATTAAAATTTGGTACTCTTATTATCATAATAGAGTCTGCAAGTAAAGACAATCAACTCAGTCAGTAGTTTGGTAAATTTGAAGCAGATAAGTTTAAAGTTTGTCTAAGGGTATTTTAATACATAGGTTAGGTCCTAAAAAAAATACTGTTTTTCTTCCACCGTCCACCGTTTCTGGGTGATAACTATAGGGAGAAATAGAGAGATAAATGGAGCTATAGGGGAGCTACATGGAGATATTAGAAATCAGTATAAACAAGTACTTAGAAAAATACATATTGAAAATAAATACATAAAAATAAATTGCCTTTGGTTCCAGGTTTTATTTCATGTACAGTTTGGAAAAATGGGGTTTATATTAAACTAAATTAAATATTCAGACGATTTAAAATTATTACCTTTTTAAAAAATCAATTTCAAATATCACACTTTTAAGTCTGCAACTTAATGATTTTTGTGGCTTAATCTAGAAGGATTATAATATATACTGTCATATATAGCTTGCAATTTGACTTGATGATATCTGATATAGAATAGAATCTGATAGAATTTAAAATTAAAATTGTGCTATAACAAGTCAAGTTATTGATCATCCACTAGATCTGAAAAGCATTACAAAACTTACAATACTAAACGTTTTTTACAACACTATAACCGAGTATTAGAGGATATACCTCTAATTGAACAATGGATATGCTCAGAAGAAAATTAAAACCGTTGCTAGTTTTTAGCATGCAATTAATTTTTCTAAAATGTATTGCATCCCTGTTTGAACGTAATAAATATCATTAAGATATTAAAATTTAGTTTATAGAACTTACTTTAAACTATTTATACAAAAATAAACACTTTTCTTACATGCTTCTTATGAAACTCTAAGCTTATGCAACTCTTATGCTTATGCAACTCTTCAAAAGTTTTACTTGATTCATCTAAATGTATATGCCCTATTGTCTTTCACATCTGTTTATAGATAATATATACAATTTGGCAATATTTTCTTTGTACCCTATTTTACAACATCTACATACTGATAAATGTGCCTACACAAATTGTTTACAGGTGGTTAACTACGAAGTAATTCATTACCCTCAGTATGTTGAACATCACGTAGAGCACCCACCGACAACTGGATGGGATCACCCTGGATATGGACGAGAACTAGACGGAAATGATTTAGCGTACAATGGCTATTTTCAATAATATGTTTGCTAACGAATTATAAACAAATTTAAATTTATCATATTGCATTTTCTTTACCCATTTTGCAACAGATTGAAAAAAAATCACTTTCTACTGATTTATTACGCACAAATCTACAGCTAGTTTGTTGTTGTCTCCAATTTTAAATATTGTCTTGTTAGTAAGTATCTTTAACTGAATGAACCTATGATTCAGGTGCTGTTTGTCATATTGACATGTGAATATATTATATTTATTATTAAAATCCTTGACGCATTGTATTAATTTAATGGTTCTTAATTTACCACTAAGAGGATCCTAGAAAAATATAATGTCTAAATGGATAAACATAAGCTGCAGATATAAATATTTGCGATTTCTTATACCAATTAAATAGATTCATTAGACATGTAAAGTTGTCACGACACAGTGCCAAAAAGTTAAATATTATTTTTTTCCACTTCGGTATGAACGAAGCTAAACAGTAGGACATGAAGCTAAATCGATTTCTAGAAAAAAAATGTACCTACATATTAAGAATGTCACAATGACCCAAAAAATTGAGCGTTTCCGCGGTTTGCGTTGACGTACTAAATACAGAGTTTTTGGAGTAGTGTATTAGCATTTCGTTTTATAAAATTTGATAATGAAGTTTCTCTGTGTTATTAGGATTTTTTTTACATCAACTAACATTGCCTTCAGGAGTTTAAATATATTTTATTTAACCAACATAGTATCTCTTACAGTTTAGAAGTTATCAACTTATCACTTCATCTATCGATAAAGTGGGTATCTTTTTTGTTATGGACCATATAATTTACAGTATTTACAATGCCGGAACATAGATTATAGTGCACGGATAATAAATAAGAATTATGGTCGGGTATATACAGTGAGAGTAAAAAGTAAGGAAAGGTTCAATTTATTCAAGCTTATATTTCTTGAAATATTTGTTATTTGAAAAAAAAATGTTTTAATAAAAGTTTTCGAGCGTATTTTTTGCCATAAACTGGAGATTTTCGATTTTTCGTAACGTAAAAAAGTTTGTTGCTATGGTACCCAACGTTACTTTTTTGAATGGCATGCTATTGTTTTGTTTTTTTTCTGTATATTTGGAAAGAGCATCTCTGATCTAAGCCACAAGCCCTGAAGAGCCAGAAATCTCCGAAACGTTAACAAAAATACCCAACATGCTGTTTGCACGTTAGGTATTTTTTATATTTGCCGGGCATTCAATAGCATTATACATAATGCCCGGTCAATGTAATGTTTCCCATTACATTTATTATTTTGTCACATTATTTCGGACACTTTATATATTATCCGGGCATTATAAATACTGACCAATTAATCATTTAACCTATACCATATACATATGTACAGGGTTAGTTTTTATATTTTGACAAGTTATTGCGGGTTTATTATTGAAATTAGAAAATCGTTCTGACAAAAGTTATAGAGTTTTACACAATTTTCTATAAAACGCAAAAAAAAAACCAATTGAACATCAGATTCCATAAAACTGAACCAAAGTTGTGTTTTTTTTTTTAAATGGAACACTATATATTATTGCGAATTGTGATTATTGCGGATTTATTAGTGAAATTAGAAAATAGTTCTGACAAAAGTTAGTTTTACACAATTTTCTATAAAACGCAAAAAAAAAAAACAATTGAACATCAGAATCCATAAAACTGAAACAAAGTTGTGTTTTTTTTAAATGGAACACTATATATTATTGCGAATTGTGATTTCTCGAATTTTTCTACTAACCCTGTATATACTTGTTACCGTTTTTGAAATTAACCGTGTACATACATATATAATCTGGAACAATTATCTTGTATATTTGATTTATTAACAAATATTTGAAATAAAACTTGTCGGACTATTTTTTCTTTCAACCTTGATTTTTTATTTCAGCTTATAATTTCGTTAAAATGACAACCAGCCTTGTTTTTTTCAAAAGTTCGCAATGCTTCTTATTTTTTTCTGGAATCATCATATTATTCTACAAACATATGACTGAATAATTTGAAAAGCTTTCCAAGATGTTGTTACTTCTCTAGGTTGGTCAAATACTATGTACTATAATTAAATGTTTAATGACAACCGGTGAACCAGTAATGATAATCTAACGAGTACCAACAAGATCAACTTATCCACTTATAAATTAACCTACATGTCTCACCGATTGCATGTATTGTTCAAAATATTTTTATCAAGTTTCTAAAAGATGATTTTTGCTACTACCTACATTTGGGTACGTTCCTATATTTTTTGATATTTCAGACTATAAATTTTAGGTATCTGAATTAATCGACGCAAACTGAATGTAGCTAGTATTGACAATAAAAACGGTATATTTGATAAAAAAGTTAATACCTCAGTTATTGTCGAATACGAACATTGAAAAGTAATGCGCCAAAAAATCTGCACGTTGTTTAATGAAACTTTGTTTAAGAAGGTGTAACCTATCCAAGTTGTATACCTGCTGTTCAAACTACTATACATAATATATAAGACTGAATATAAAGTCGATGTTTCAATGCTTTTCTTTGAACTGAAATCTCTGCTACTTGGTTTCTAATTAATGTGTTGAGTATGTGTGCAAACGCCACGAATATGTGTGCAAAAGTTCAGCCACATCAGCCAGTAAGATTTTAACATACCCCCCCTCATTATAATCACCAAAAATATTGTTTTGAGAAAAAAAGTTACTTTATACACCATTCCGCAAGTCATCTTCCACATAGATTCCGTTTGGCCGGACACCGGTTCAAGACAAGACTCGTTTAGATCAAACATGTAATGGTACTGCAATGACTCGGTGTATGGTGCGCCATAAACGTCAACGTAAATAACACAGACTAAGCTTGTCTAAAGCTCTCTTGCCTTTTCTTGACTAACCGGTGTGTGCCTTGAACTTGTAAGAATAATGTACCCACAAGCACACACACGTAATATTATTGTCCCCTTTTGTAATATAATATCCTTGAGGGAATATTACACTCCTCTAATAAAAGAATACTTTGTTTTGCATGAGTTCTCTACTGATTTCATTCAATAATATGATTTAGCGTCCATCGAGTTCTTTCCTCCTTGGTTGATGGCATACATGTGTTAAATACACCTATTATGTCTTGGATTACATAATTTTCAAAAAATACACTCAAAAATACAAGTCGAGAATATAATTTATTAACGAAATAATAAATAAATACAGTTGTACGTGATTTTCGGTCTGAGACTAGTAACAGGTTGTCCAAAACAGTTGCTCAACTATTTTTGTAATCTTGTTTCGTAGCAATTCGAAAACCAATTAGCAACCGCAATGGATGTTTTGAAACCGTTCATAAATGTTTATTTATGCAACTCACTATTCTTGAACATATTTAGAATATGCCAGTTGCATATCACTTAAACTTTTTCCAGTAAAGTGATTCACTGCAGCAGGTTCCCACGCGTTTGGAGCTGCAGCAATATGCGCATGCGCGCTGTCAGCTGCTAATTTCTGACATAATTGAAACACAGCTATGCCAGTAGAAATTATGAACGAAAAGAAGGCAAGTTGAAGGCTGTTCCATGCCTTAAATCCAAGCACACCCAGTGCGAACGGCACCAATGTTATCGCCTTGAGCAAAATGAACACCAGGATAGGAATAAAGATTTTCTTCAATTTGGATTTCTTACGAGCTGAAAATATGTCAAAATATAATATAATGGAGCGTTAAGAAAATAAAAAAAAATATTTTGTTAAAATTATGTTAAAACCGTATATCGTTTGCTACAAAAAAAAAAACTTTCACAATTATGATTAACTTCACGATGACTTATGATTAAATGCACGACTTCGCCCAATCAGACTTAACAACATACTACTTCCATTTTAGAAAATTTAATCAGATGGAGAATTGGAACCTTCTTCTTTGAAACATACTCCCACTTAAACACTTTTCTACTTAACACCGGAACACTTTTACACTAGGTATCTCTAAGTACAAAAAAACTATTTTGGTGTTAAGTTTAAATACAAATTCACGTTTAAATACACATTCAGGACAAATTATAAATACATTTACCTTCTACTGCTCTCCCAGAGAATTCAAATTTAACATTAAGTTCCTCTTTATCCAAGCTCCGTGAATCAACTGTTACGGTACCACCAGTAGGTAAACCAAGTTTAATATCGTAACTTTTCAATAGTTCTTCAATACCATCTTCTAGGGAGGCATCAGATCTCTTGGAAACGTCGGTGGAACGGTAACCATTGGGAGCAAATTCAACTTTTCCAGGTAACTACAAAGATTCGCAATAAAATTAGCAATATGTTTGAAATATCAAAAGTTAATAAACTACTCATAAATGAAATAGATATGATATATAGCTAATTACATTGAAATAATCTCCTTGTAAAATTGTATCCAAGAATGAAAATGCTTTGTACTGGAAGCACGCAAGAGAATTGTCTTCCGAACAAGAAGACCTCATATTTTCAATCGTTGTGTCCAGCGGCGTCCCTTTCCAAAATGCAGGTTTAGTAGGAGAGGCGCAAACCATTGCGGCTAAACTTAATACTAAACTCACTCTAAATGCCATTGTGTATTTGAGACAGACTGCAACTACCGAATGAATGATTTCAATTTGATATCGTTGCTTTTAATACCACCTCAATTGAAAGTAGAAAAGAACTGAATATTAATTAGGCACAACAATACTCTGAATACGGTAACGTCCTTTATCCTTATTGAAGTGCGTATAAAAAATAGGTCCGTTTTATGTAGCTATTCCTTTATGTATTGTCATCATTTATGTATTGATCCAACAATTTCTAAAACACAACTACATGTAAAAATTAATTTTATAATAACGTTTCACTGTTGGTTTCTCTTTGAAAAAATGATTTTATGAATATAAAAAAGTAATAGCAAATAATAGATTTTGATATTGTATTAATACAATATTTTTTTTAATTGAACATCTAATATAATTCTTTTCGTGGAATTCTCCACTTTTTGAAAGAGAACTATAATAATTTATGTATACAGCGTATAAGTTTTAGGTGACAATACAAATGAATACAAATTAAGTGGCCAATAAAGGAAACAATGTCCGTTAAGTGTCTCCACTTTTACTGCACAAGGTGTCTACATTTTAGGAGTACAAAATAATTAGACCCTATTTCGCGGATGCTCTAGATAATTTATTTTAAAAAGAATCTATGCCATGTTTCCAAAATAAGGATGCATTGCTTGGGCATCTTGGAGACGGTAAGCAGGGCCAGATGCACGGCGGGGCAACCGGGGCGGGAGCCCCGGGGCCTCCACAAACCTTGGATTGAAAAATTTAATAACAATAAAAAAAATTGAATTTTTAAGTAATGAGTAATGAAATATATCCAAACAAGGGATATTTTCATCCTATGTCAAATCTATTCAGTGGTGGAACTACAAAATTTAGACCTCTTGCAAAATTTAATAGACGCAAAATTCAATAGACGCAAAATTCAAAGTTCAAAAAATAGGCTGCGTACAACGATGACGCAAAAACGTCTAGCATATCTGTCAGTGCTCAGTATAGAGAGTGATTGCTTCAAGAAATGGACTTTGAAGAAATCATTAATGATTTTGACTCTAAAAAAGCACGTAAAGTATCTTTCATATAAATATAGTAAGCCTATCAACTGTTGCCCGCTCATCACTCGTCAGAAAGTAATAACGATTTTTAGGGAATTACAAAAAATAGTATGTATCTTAACAGTGGAAATTTGTTTTTTTAAATGAAAAATAAAATTATCGATGGATATTTTTTATTGATTGAAAGGGTCTCCACATTCTTCATTGCCCCGGGCCCCGACACCCCTGCATCCGGCCCTGACGGTAAGGGATACAAATTTGGTCAAAACGTTGAAAAAGCCGCGTCTTTAGATGACTATTTAAAATGCCTTAACAAATACCAAAACATATTTTTTGTTTTCAACGTATTTTGAAAAAAAAAAGTAAATTTTCGAAAACCCATTTTTATGTTTTATTAATATTATTGTCAGGATTATGACAATATACACGAAAGTTATTACAGCACATTGTAATATGGTTTAATATGGTATCATCACATTCACTGTCCGACGTTTCGCATTCATGGGACCAACATAAACTTTTTTTATATATAATTAAATAAGGATCTATGTACATTTTTTTTTTTTTAGAAATCTTAAACGACTTACTTTTTATTTTGTGTTTTACTCTGTATTTAAAATGTGCTCTTTGCTAGATATTTTCCATTGTATCTATCATACTCATTGCATCAGGCGATATGTCCACAAAAATCATAATATTAATTATACTGTTTTGCTTAGGTTATGCAAACTAGACGAATGTTTGATAATTAGATTTAGAATTAATATTTCATAATTTAGAAGTTATGTTTTTGTGTTTTAATAAGAAATGGGTTTTAGATAGATAGATAGATAGATAATTTATTTTCCTTCTTTGACAATAATCAATAATTGTATAGGAATAGTCAATAAATTACTTAAAACTAGAATATACAAATGTAGAGCCACAAAAGACATTCTTATTGTAAAAATTCAGACACAGAGTAGAAACATTTACATAATAAATACGATTTTAATTTGTCCTTAAAGCTACTAATATTATCACATTGTCTTATATCATTAGGTAACTGATTATACAACGTAAGACCAAAATAATTAGGTGACTTTTTTACACATTCTAATTTTGTAAATGGTATATAAAACATATTCATATTCCTGGTGATTTTGTTGTGAATATCGTAGCTATATGTAAATTTGTTTTTATTTGCAAAAACATAAATACAAAGAGAAAAAAATATATAAACTTGGTAAGGTTAAAATATTATATTTTTTAAATAGAGGCACACACGTAGATGTATTTAAAGTCCCTGCTATAGTACGTACAATACGTTTTTGCAGCTTAAAAATATTACTTGCTAGGGTAGAGTTACCCCACAATTCTATGCCATATCTCAGTCTCGATTCAACCAAACCGTAATACATAATTATTAATTGGTTTTCTGTTAACACCGATTTCATGAATTTAAATAAAAATACAAGAGACGACATCTTCGCAATGAGAAAATCGTTCACACGCAAAATGCACGTGTAGCAGTTGCTGTCGAAAACTCACTGCGAAACCCATGCTGTTGGTCACTCAGTATATTATATTTACTCATAAATGGTAGAAGCCTCCCCAAATATGAATATTCTAGTATCTTAGAAAATCCACACGGAATCGTCACTGGTCTATAGTTTGCAACATCATGGCAATCTTTATTTTTATAAACAGGCACTACCTTTCCTAATTTCAAACTGTCAGGAAATATTCCTTGTGTAAAAGAAATATTGACTATACAAGTTAAAGGCTTAATTATTAATGGAAGAACACGTTTTAATAAAAACATTGGTACATTATCTTCACCACTGGACTTTTTATTTTTTAATTTACTTTTTAATAAAAGCAGTAATTCTTCTTCTGTGTAAGGGTTTAAAAACAAAGAATGTATTTGATAATTCTGCGAATCATTGCACTTGGAATTTTTTGAAGTCGGTATTAATGATACTATATTGTGTGGAGTATCAATAAAGAAAGAATTAAATGCTGAAGCCACAGTTTGAGGATCCTCGGTTAATACATTATTTTTCCTTATTTTTATATTACTAAATGCATTACCATTATTAGACATTTCTTTTATAATGTTCCATGTTTCTTTTGATGGATTGGTAGAGCCTATTATTTTAATTTGATAATATCTTTTATAAGTTTTTTTGACAAGAGAACTATATCGTTTCTTTGTTTCATTATATGCACTAGTTAATTCGGGATACACCCTTTTTAAACATAAGAGGTCTTTTAGTTTTTTACTAGATTCTTTTACACTGTCATTTACCCATTTCTTTGCTTGTTTGTCCACAGATACTCTTTTTTTAGGGAAAATAAAAATTGAAATAATAAAAAAACGTATCAAAAAAAGATTGGAAAGCCTCATTTGTATCTGAAGTCTTATACATATCGCCCCATTTCTCATTTTTAAGTGCCATCTCAAATAATAAAATATAACTTTCAGTATAGAGTCTTTTATCACAAAATATATGTCTTGATTCGAAATTGTCTATATCAATTTCAAATAGCACAGATCTATGGTCTGAAATAATATTATCTAATACAGCACATGTTCCGTCAACATTTACAAATATATGGTCGAATATTGTACATGTGTTATTGGTAATTCTAGTTGGCCAACCTACCATAGAGTTTAAATTAAAGCATGATAATAATCTACACAAAGAAATAAAATGCTTATTTTTAATAGAGTCAAAATTATTAAACTCACCACATACAATAAAATTAGGTTTAAATAAGGCGTCTAGTACGATAGAAAGTTGATCTAAAAATATAGTTTCCTCCCCCAGAAGGAGATCTATAACAATTTATTATTATATAAGTACAGTTGTTCTTTTTATAAGAAACACCACAAATTTCAATATGTTGTTCAATGCAATATTTGCTGAGGTCAATGGATTTTGCAACAATGTCATTTTTTACCCATATTCCTACCCCTCCACAACGCAAAGATGCTCTACAAAATGAACTTATTAATATGTAAAGAGCTTATACAATCAGATTTAATACCTATTTCACATAAGCATAAAATATTTAGATTAGGATAGCTGTCAATGTCAGCCTCTAAATTTTTTATTTTGTCAAAATTTAACGTATTTACATTAAGTAATAACACATTAGCATTGAACATTAATTTATGATTTCCTGATTTTTCTTCCGCAGGTCTAAAAAACGAATTACACATGCACCAAACGGCCATATCTGTGGGTCCATTGCAATCTTAAAGTTATGTTCATATATAGAAACCTTATAAGATGAACAGAGATTTGGATGTTTCGGAGTTATAACTTCGCAAGTTACTTCTGGAAGATGTGGTAGCAACATTTTTTGTAAATAATCCGATGTAGTTTCTGTATTAACTCTATATACATGTAATTGTGCAATTTTTGGTACGCCTTTAACTATTTCGCTGTCCTTATTCTTCCCAACAATAACAGGTCGCCTTTTCCTTTTATTGGATACTTGCTGCCATTCGCTATCATTTTTTTATGAAGATGGTTTAGTAGTAGTACTGGAGGGGTTTACTAAATTAATATATTTATGCAGTGCCAGCCGTTGTTCTGGTTGTAGAATACCAGACGCAACATTAGTTTTTGTAACACTAACTGTGACTGTTTGCTTTGTTGTGTCCATAGCCTTCGGTACATCGTTCTTTACCGAATTTATTCCATTGTTATCATTTTTAATTTTTGTGGAGTTATGGTTTTTATTTTCAACAGGTTTTACACACCTCTTATCATATGTTAAGTTAAATTCAATTAACATTTCTAACTGATTTGTTAGTAATCTTATTTTATCATTTAATTATCTTATAATAATGTCTTTTTGTTTAATAACATACTTAAATATTTGAATATCCACCTTTTTTTCACTTCCAGAAATGTCTTCCATGGCATCAAAAAAGGCATTATCGTCATCCAATGGTGTGTCATCGTTATCACAACAAGTCCTATCCTCCATAAATTTCACGTTGAATAACTTTGCACAACTCATATGAAACACGTTGTCACATTTTTTACATTTTTGACCACTAACAACTTTAGTTTTACACCGTTTACATACAGAGCTATTCACTGGCAGTCCTGGCACGCCTGAACCGCCGGCCATTCTTTCGCATTCTGAAATTCTTCTTCTTTTGAAAGCAATGACTTAGTGACCTGTTTATAGACATATATTGGTATATATGTTATCACATTTGTTTTCATAATGGCAACATTTTCAAATGAAGAAAAGTTTGATATGGCGACACGCTATATTTTATGCCATCGTAACTGTATTGCTACCTACCATTTATTCTGGATAGGTACCAGAAAGAAGACAATTTTTAGAGGGTTAGTAACAAATGTTAAAGAATACGGTTCTTTTCAAAACCTATTCGTTCTCAACAAAAACTTTGTAATAAACCAGGTTTTACCAGTGAACACTATTAGTCCACAAATGCTAAAGTGCGTTAGACTCTACCGCATGCAGATATTACCTTTGTTTAAAAAGCAATGAATGTTCCTTCTTTGAAAAATCATAATATACGGTTTAAAAGTATAATTTTTCTGTATCATCAATACCCAATTAATTAATTAAGTTAACACGTATTATTCACATAATAATTATAATTTCTGTAGACTTATTTCCTTGTAAATATGTTACGAATTTTCAAAATTAAAATATTATAATTTCTTGTGTCAAATTTTTGCACATTTTTTACTAGAAATGTTACAAATTTTCCATTGATCTCATTTATTATTTCCCTAATTATGACTATATCTAGCAAAAAACACATTTAAGCATCGTATATGTAATACATGACTGATTTCAGAATAAAAGTACATTCCGAGAACAAAGGTGCGTATTTAAAAATAATAAGTTGATGAAATCCCATGAATACGAAATGTCGTAGAGCGAACGTAATGATTAATGACACCATATTAAAGCTTATTATATAATTCTATAATTAGTTTTTTTTTTGTCATAATCCTGGCAATAGCATTAATAAGAAATAAAACGATTTTTCAAAAATTTATTTTTTTCAAAAATAACAAAAAACAAAAAATAGTATTTGATTTTGATATTTGTTAAGACCTTTTAAATAGCCACCTAAAGACGTAACTTTTTCCCCATTTAACCAAACGTATATCTCTTGGACACATGGTATATATACTCAGCCTCAAAAGTGAGCATACACCTTGTAAATAACACTTTATTTTTGCTATGTTGGTAAATAACACAGCTTTCTGATAGTTTACAACTGTCAGAAATATTGGATTAGTTGTGTTTGACCTGGTATCATTAGCTACTAATGTGAGATAGACAACCGTTTCTGGTGGTTGGAAACTGACTTGAAAACTATTCATTCACATGGCCATATTCGACAAGTCACCTCTTTAGGCATGTTATTCTTTATTTACTAATAAGTAGATATGTATACATAATTTCAAATTTGTGGCCCCCCATGAAACTGCATACTTTGGTATATTAAAATATCACTACTCAAAATACCTAGTTTCCATTAATGTCTCTGCAGATTCGTAGACGATTTTTTAAATCTATAATTAGATTAACAGCCATTATGTAGCTTTCCTCATTATATAACACATTTATTTCGTCAATAATTCATAATAATTGTCATCATATCTTTCTGAATGTCCTTTTAGGTACCTCCAAAAGATATGTCCATAGAGTTATCAGGACTATTGGTTTACAGGAAAGCGCAGTTTCTAGTTTGGGTACGACCCCTTTCCTTGCCATAGTTATAAACTACATATCATCTGGGTCTTTTTTTTAGCACATATATCTTCCACATCAACTCCGAACCTCTCTGATTCAATTAGTGTGTAGAATTCTACTGACTTGTCTGCAAAAATGGACAAATAGTGTAGTTATACGCTTACAAACTGTACTCACTATTTTGTGTACTCTTTGTCTATACGCTTGATGTGTTTGAGTTCACTTTATGTATATTCGTTATAATGTCAATTTTATACTAATTATAATGAAATACACTGATTAACATAAATAAACAGTGGACATCAATAGAAACATGAATACACAGTGTTATTCTCCGACTGAGCAGGCAATTCCAAGAAAAAATATGTTTGATATATTTTACAAGATCTCATCCACACGACTGGACTCTTATGGTTTACGAGCCATACGAGACATACGCATATAATAATCTGTTCTGTCATTTGCAGTAAAATAATGCTATCAAGAAAATTGATAAAGAACCCGGCACAAACCTTATGGGATTTGGTTCTCGGTGAAATTGATCGAAAATGGTTGTCATTTGTCTGGACATTTGGTTGGAAATGTCATATTCGGATTCAGTGCACTCGAAAACATACCCTTAGGCCTTAAATGTTTAATGTTTAATAGGCCTTAAATGTTTATAGACTAAAGATAAAATAAATCTATATAATGTTTATAGATTAAACATTAAATGTTCTTAGATTAAACTAGCTAATAAAATTGTTAGATACTGAGAACTGTTGGATTGTTTCTTTATTTTTCGTCTCGCTCACCGAACTAAAAATATCTGTAACTAAAAATCTATTGGTTTGTAGGCTATGCGCCCATGGACACTTTTTCTTAGTGACTATTAAACTATAAAATAAAACCATTTTCGATCAATTTAACCGAGAACCAACTCCCATAAGGTTTGTGCGGGGTCCTTTGTTAATGTCGATGATAAGTTAAACGAGACATGCAACGGGGTATATTCAGATATATACAAGTATTCTATATAATATAAATAAAACAACTATTTTTTTATATTTCTTTATTTCATATAATTTCGTCACTAGTAACCTGAGTACGCTACTTGCTGAGCATTTCCTGATCTGTCGTGATGATGGGCATCCCATCCACTATGAATAATTGTTGGTTGATGATCGTGATTGATTTTTGAACACAATTTCCAAATTGCTAATACAATGCTTGACACAAATGATATAAAGGAGAGCTGGATAGCATTCCAAGTTTTTATTCCAAGTACACCAAGGGCCAATGGGATCAGAACTATAGCCTTCAGAAGGATCAATACTAAGATTGGGACAAATGCTTTCTTTATCTTAGATTTTTTGCGTGCTGAAAAAGGAAAATATTTATTATTACACTTATGAAAACTACGGTCATTAAGAATCACATTAGAAGCTAATAACTACTGAGTATTTTAACATTTGCTTGATACAATATTTACTTGATTAGACTTTCGTTTTTCTTTCATTCTTCTTCTAATTATTTTTCTTTGTTAATGTATATATAAGACTGTTATAGTAATAGTTATTTTTCTTATTGTGAACGTACGAATTATGAGTAATGTTCGTATTCAAACTTAAGAAAGCATACCTTGTACTTCGTTTTTAGAACTAAAATCCAGTTTAAAATCTAAATCACCGTTTTCTAAATTTTCTTTGTCTAATGTCACTGTATATTCAGAAAATGGTATCTTGAAAGAAATATCATCAGCTTTCAAATATCGCGCAAGATATTCATTTAAGGAAGTAGGATCTGAGTTTGATGTACTATTACTACCATTTACTTCTGAGGGTCCAGGGAAGCTAAAAAATAAATAAAAATTTGAAATTACTTTAGTCAATTTTAAATAGCTTATTGCATAAATGCATACAATTTTTTATAATGTGTTAAAGGATACCTGCAAATTTTTCTCCACAACAGATTCTTTCATTTGATCTATTGGTGTAGCAGATGTTGCCAGTGCTAGTACAGTAATCAATAATATTCGAAACATTGTTTTTACTCTCCGTTGATAACATTCGTGAACTAATGATCGTAGGTATTTAAATGGACTATTTATTTAATCCTAATATCATTCCGTAAGAGTGGGGTATTCAGC
The DNA here is from genome assembly GCA_029963805.1 of Aromia moschata. NCBI lineage: Eukaryota > Metazoa > Arthropoda > Insecta > Coleoptera > Cerambycidae > Aromia > Aromia moschata. The sequence continues at coordinate 942,044 of JAPWTK010000070.1, forward strand.
GTACATAATTTGTCATACTTAAAAAGTAAAACTAACCGAATTCATATTCTACTACCGCACATGTTCGTATATGTATATAGAAAACGTATTTGCTCTTGATAACAAATTGTGTCAAGATACCGGTACATACTGCATTATTTTCTCTTATGTACTATACCTTTAAAATAAAGAAACTATGAGGGTTACATTTTTACGAAACTAATCTTTACAAGTATTTAACAAAGTATATATTTTGAACTGTAATAGATAACGTTTCCCTTGAAGTTTCATTGAAGAAATGACAGGATATGTCAACAAATGGAAAAAACAGGTCAACTGTTCTACATATGTATGCAAATAGACACCCCAAATCTTTTACAACCGTAGTATACATCCCATTACTGGGTATGTAAGTGTAGTACTTACTGCTAATAATAAATTAAAAATATATTAAAACATGAGGACGAAAATTCGATATATTATCAGTTTAATGCAGTTTTGAAGGTGAAAGGTGAAAACCTCATCCTCTATGCCATATAAGAAAAAAAGTACAGTGATGTTATTCGTTGTGTGAGGACTTCAACAATTAATTATTAATTGTTAAATGAATAATTTAAATTAATTAAATATTAATTTCGCTTCGGTGTACGTTTTTATTATTAAAACAAAATTCTCCATTATGAAAAAAACATAACAAACAGGGTATCAAGGAGATCATGTATCGACTTGCCGTTTTGTTGCTCCTACTCGAGACTTCATCGAATAGTGTAGCTATCAAATAATGTATCCTGAAGTTATTTATAAAAAAAATTAAATATTTATACACTTTTAGCTAAGAACTAATAGAAACATGTGAATGGATTGCATTATAGCCTAAATCGATTGCAGAAGATGCTATTTCTTGCAAAATGGTGTTAAAGTATTGACATATTCTTCAAACAATAATTTCAAGATTGTACCTGACAGTGTTAGACAAGAAAAGAGATTAACAAGGTATTTATTAATGTTGTTTATATCCAGGGCCAGCTTATCCATTTATTCGGTTTATATTATTGTGTACGTAATAGTATGTATAAAGATTTTCATGGTATAAACTTCATTTATTTAAAATATATATACATATATAAATACATATACAGGGCCTCCCATATGTTAAAACTTTTAAATGATGTGTTCTACATGAGATTTTAAGGTCTCTTATATAAACTTTTTTCGATAAAACCCCTGTCTGCAAAGTTATTCCCATATACATACAAGGCAAAACAAAAATACATTTTTAATTTTTTAAGTCAATAACGGAATAACATAAAAAATTGAGATTTGGTGTTTGTCTTTTACTAGCGTGACAGACTGTGGTGTTTTTTTTTGTTTTCCCGCTACATCCACATATATGTTTTATCTCAATAACGTAGAAACATAAAAATTTTAAAATTTGGTGTTTTGCTAGTAGAAGGATATCTTGTTTGCATATCTTTTAATTGCACTTTACAAAGTATTTGGCATTTGTCATATATAAATTGTGAGTTTATCAAACTTAAATATCTATTATGAACAAATAAAAAGTGACATGTGTAGTTTAATTTATTTTTTTGTAGTGTTTCCTGGAATCTCTTCCTGTAGCAGCTCTGAGCGTGCTGTGCATTGCCCTGATATTCTCCATATACTAAATAAATGCCCGCGTATTCAGGATTATTAAAAGCGTTAAAATTTTTGCAAGTGACAAGTACCTACCTACTATACATTTTTACTAATTTATATTCACAGTTTTAATAGGACAATCAAACGAGATTATTTTTTTCCTTGATAACCGTTGCATATTCGAAAAAACAATGATATAAAAAAAGTTTTCAAAAAAAAATTAATAGGGGTTTTCTGTTTCAACCCCATACGGGTGCAGAAGGAAAATAAAAAGTTTACCCCACGATGTCCTTTTGCTAATAAAAGACACACGTTATTCCGTTATTGAGGATGGAATTAAAAATATATTTGTGGCTTTCCTTTTATGTATCAATAACTTTTCATGGAGGGCTTAAATGACCTGTAGAATACACCCTTAACAAGTTTAAACATAATTATGGGATTAAAGTATAGCAATAATATGTAAGTATAATAATAACATATATCGGGTATCAATGCAACAGCCTGCCAATTTTTTTATTAATAGGAAGGTAATTTTGAAATTTAGAATGTGGAGACCCAATTGGGCTTATTTTGATAATTACGTCTGAATAACACTTCCGGTTTTCCAGACACGAACTTTGTGAATGGAACACGTTATAATACGGGCTATAGGTACGAGTATACACAGGATTATGCATAAATATACGTGTGCAGTATACTCCCCTTTATTTATTAAGGAAACGTTTTCACATTTTCAGCATCTGTTTCTTACAACAAATGTCAACTTTTGATTTAAAAACAATATTTTAATAACTTTCGTTTTCACCGGAAGTACTACTAACTTGTCCTATTCTATTCAAAACTAAAGCTTTCGAATAATCCAGTCTGTGAGCTGGGGAATTTCCAAAAAATTTTTGCATCATGTTCTATGAACCTCTAAGGTCATTCGTGACTCTCAACCAACTTGGCAAACCCCCTCAGACCGCCCCTATACTATAAAACACACTCCATTCTCAACCTCATTTTTAAAGTGGTATTTAATTTTTGAAAAAATGACAATTAAGTATGGAGCGTAAGTTCTAGGGGGTTTTTTGGGTCTCTGATCATGAATGCGATGTCATTTTCAAAGTTTTACAGAAAATTTACATGATTCTTCGTTATTCGTTATCATTATATGCTGCTGGATATCTTTATGACGTAAAAAACGCAAATCGCATGAACAATGATCAAATTTCCGCAAAAGTGACCCAATTTTCCAGTTTTCCCGGCCGTTGCATGACTTTTCCGGGAAAGTGACATCGGATTCATGATCAGCGCCCCAAAAAATCCCAATAACGACATATCAAACGATCATTTTTATAAAATTTAAAAATTGTCTTTCCAGGTTTTCCGGAAAATTTTCATAGTTTTCCAGAAAATGTACATGATTTTTCGTTATTCGTTATCATTATACGCTGCTGGATATCTTTATGAGGTAAAAAACGCAAATTCCGTGAACAATGATTAAATTTCCGCAAGTGACCCAATTTTCCAGTTTTCCCGGCCATGGCATGAATTTTCCGGGAAAATGAATCGGATTCATGATTAGCGACCCAAAAAAATCTCCTTGAACCCATATTCGATGCTTGATTGTCATTTTTTCAAATATTAAATACCACTCTAACTGAGGGTGAGAATGGAATGTGTTTTATAGTATAGGGGTGGTCTGATGGGGTTTGCCAAGTTGATTAAGAGTCACGAATGAGCTTAGAGGTTCATAGAACATGATGCAAAAAAATTTTTTAATTCGAATAGCTGCACCAAACTTAGTCTCCCAGCTCACAGACTGGACTAGAATGGAATGTTCCACCTAAGACGGTTTCTTCCATAAGGTTTCTTCTCTGTTACTGTAAATTTAAGAAACACATGTTTCAAATAAAAGTTGCCCAAAATGATGTGGTGCATCTTTGTAAAATTTTAATAATACAGGGTGCTCCATTTCTTGTAACCGCTACACAACTTCGTTATTTCACATAGAACACCCTGCATATTTGTATATTTTTGGATATCCCACTAAATAAGGTAGACTTTATTATCCACATATAGTACCTATAACCCACCGTTTTGGAGATATTCAACTGTTTTTGAAAAATATCACAATGACAAATGATTTTCGTTTGTGTTTCGTTCTTACTACATTCTTTGTTCATTGCTATCAATAAATGTTGCAAATAATATTGTCAAAGTCTACTTGCTTCTTTTAAATCTTTTTTCAGGAACTTCAGGAACTTTCAGGAAAGAGATAGATTTGGATAACCTTATGGTATCCAAATCGGATAGATGGTAATTTGTTACACATTCAATGGTATAAGTTAATGTGGGTCATTTCGTTTGAAAAACAAATGTTACTGCTGTTTCAAAATTGTCAGGTATAGGTTCTAGTATTTGCGACACATTTGCGAACATACAGGTATTTCAGGTATTTGAAATAATGAAAATTATATAGCTATTCGGTCACGAATAGCTATATACATCGAACTGTCCAAACCACATGTCTCTAACTTTTTTTTATTTAGACGCTATTTAGAAAAATGTTAGAGCTCTGTTATCGTGATATTTTTCACTCAGAATCAAAAAGTAACTTTTTCAAAAATATCTCCCAAATGGTGGGTTTTGGGTTTTATATGGTTGATGAAGTCGACCTAAATCTTAATGGAGTATACAAAAGTGTGCAAATATACAGGGTGTTCCATTGAAAATAACGAAGTTGTATATCGTTTAGAAGAAATAGAGTACACTGTATGATTATAAATATTTTACAAACATCTACCACATCATTTTGGTCAATTTTTATTTGAAACATTTTTTTATTAAATGTATAATAACGTTACCTATGGAAGAAACCGTCTTAGCAGAACACCCAGTATGTATGTATATCATTGCGTATTTGACATCGTTATAAGTTGGTAATAAATCTGGTGAGTTATAAAAATATCGTTTATACATTAAAAGTTGACATTTGTTATGAATATTAGATGTTAAAAGTTGAAATATTAAAACCTTTGTCTTAATGAATAAGAAAAAAGCGAGGTATTCCATGGGCCTGTGTCAGCCAGTGGGTCACAAAAATAGTACATAATAGCAGATTCCTTATGTGAAAATCATGTGATTTAGTTAAACATACTTAGTTAAGCATAGTTAAACGTCCAATTGTTGATGATACAGGGATGCATGATGATCAAGATACAGGGTGTCGAAGTTTAAATTAAGTATTTTCCTCTTAAATTAAGTTATTTTCCTCTACAATTTCTGAATACATTTATATAATGACATAAAATTGGAGATTCGTTTTTTTTTAGGTTAAAAATTTGAATTCGTTCATAGTTTTGAAATCACGAATAGAGGGCACAACCCACTCTCCGCACATTACGCATGTTTAAAATGGCGTAACATTTTTGCGGCTTGGTATATAAGAACTATTGATTTGGTGTAGTTAAAAAATTACACAAATCATCAATCAGAATAAGAATAACAAATTTGGGTGACGTTTACATTACGCACAATTAATTTTGGGAGTGATCTATATATACAGACTGTCTCATAAAAAACGGCCAAAGCCATAACTCTGTGAATATTTTAAATAAATTTTTGAAAATCTGGAAATTTATATTTGCATAAGGGACGCTCTTTTTAGCATAAAAAAAATGGCGGTACTGCCGAAAGTGACCTAGTTGTCATTTTTTAAGTGACACCCTGTATATTTTTTACGATATTTCCATTAAGTGTAAAATTTCCTTTCCGATGATGTAAAGTCGATATTTCCCCCTCAACAAACCCATAAAAATTTAATTCTTCCTGAGGTAAGATACATATATTGCAATTAAATTATCGAATAAGCTATGAAACACAAAAACAAACACAGTTGTCAACAAAATGACATTTAATAAATTTTTTACAGTTTCTCTGATAGTCTTGTTGGTTGTCGCATCTTGATTAGTGATTTATCAGAATTCACAAAGCCAAAAATGAATTATAATCATCTAACTGATATGTTACAAGTGTATTTCTAATGCAATAAAAGCAGTAGGCAAGCGTTGCGGCTTTATAGAGAAAGGTTTCCGTATAGAGAAATTCCACAACACCAAAAATTTGCAAGACTTGAAAACAATTTGAGATCCTATGGTGCTTTCAAAACACCACCCAAGACAGTACGTGAATTTCAAGAAGAGGTGGAATTAAATGTTCTTACTGTGCAAGAAAATCCAAGGACCTCGAATGGATAAATAGCCAGCAACATTGGCTCATCAAAACGAACTGTTAATGATATACTGAAAAAGCATAAATACAAGCCATACATACCGCAAAAAGTTCATGCACTAGAAGATAATGACCAAGTGAGATGAATATGGATTTGTCAGTTTTTCTTAAATACGGTGGAACAAGATCCACTTTTTCTGAGAAAAAAATATTTGGACAGATGAATGTACTTTTAGCAGCAGTGGCATTTTAATAGGAATATTCATCGATATTGGAGCCAGGAAAATCCTCGAATTATTGTTGAACGTAATTTTCAAAGAAGATTTAGTGTAAACGTGTGGTGTGGTGTTTTGGGGGATATGTTGATTGGACCATTTTTCATAGATGGTATGCTAAGTCGTGAAAAGTACTATCAACTGTTGACCAACGAAATTGAAAATTTTCTTGATGAATTACCCCTTGCAACACTTAACACAATCTATTTTCAACAAGATAGGGCTCCTGCCCATAATGCCATGTTAAATATATATTAATTATTTAAATGACAAATTTGGCAGAAAGTGGATATGAACGGTCTGGACCAATTCGATGGCCCGCACGTTCGCCAGACATTGCCCCACTGGACTTTTGGTTATGGGGTTATCTTGAAGACATCCCTTCTCAAGATATTCACGACCAGAAAATGTGGAAATTTTAAGGCAGAGAATTATCAATGCTTGTCGGCAAATACCCCATAATAATATTCTGAATGGGGCGAATGCAGTAAGAAGGAGAAAGCCAAGTGTGTATTGAGCAAGGTGGTCGTCAGTTTGAACAATATTTATAGGCAGGTGGTTTTTATATTTTTGTATTGTTTGTTAATATTATTACAATCCATTTATTTACTTTCCACGGCACATTCGATAATTTAATTGCAATATATCTTACCCCAGGAAGAATTGGTTGAGGGGGAAATATCGACTTCTGATACATCATCGGAAAGGAAATTTTACATTTACAATTAGTGGAAATATCGAAAAAAATATACAGGGTGTCATTTAAAAAAATGACAATGAGGTCACTTCCGGGAATACCGGAAGTAGTCCCGTCATATTTTATATGCTAGCGCCCCTTAGGCAAATATAAAATTCCAGATTTTCAAAAATTTTTTTAAACTATTCATAGTTATGGCTTTGGCCGTTTTTTATGAGACAGTCTATATATATTCGTAACCTATTCGTCGAGCTGAGTCAACTGACACTTGACGTGAGTGGAGCAGACCACGTACAATATATAGTGTGTCCACGAAAGTTGTCTGCACATGGGAAAAAATATTAAATAATTATTATAAAATTAATTCGAAAAACTAATTTTGGGATGAGTTACCGTATGTTACCGTATGTAGAAAATACTGAAAATGTTTGAAATTCAATAACAGGTCAACGTTTTCTTATGTAAAAAGACTTGCTCATTCAGAATCCAAAGTCAGATTTCCAAAATTTTCCTCGAAAACTTTTGGAAATCTGACCTTGGATTCTGAACGAGCAAGTTTTTTTTCGAGGAAAATTTTGGAAATCTGAATCTGAATCCAAAGTCAGATTTCCAAAATTTTCCTCGAAAACTTTTGGAAATCTGACCTTGGATTCTGAACGAACATTTTTTACATAAGAACACATTGACTGAAAATCTGACCTTGGATTCTGAACGAGCAAGTCTTTTTTCGAGGAAAATTTTGGAAATCTGACTTTGGATTCAGATTCAGATTTCCAAAATTTTCCTCGAAAAAAGACTTGCTCGTTCAGAATCCAAGGTCAGATTTTCAGTCAATGTGTTCTTATGTAAAAAAGACTTGTTCGTTCAGAATCCAAGGTCAGATTTCCAAAAGTTTTCGAGGAAAATTGGATTCTGAACGAGCAGGTCTTTTTTACATAAGAAAACATTGATCTGCTATTGAATTTCAAACATTTTCAGTGTTTCCCTAATCAAAAAACCAATCAACTGTTTGATGTACACGCGATCCTTAATAGGTTTTCAATTATAGAGAAATTCACAAACAAAATTCACAACTTACAAATTTCAAAATGCGATATCGCAGCGAAAAAAAAAGATATTTGAGTAAACTCGACGTCATTTAAAATGGCAAGGCATATACTTTAACATGTTGTTCATAGCTTTTTGAGAAAACAAATATTGCGATGCTACATAACATCAAATATAAGCCAAAATCGCTTTTTTTGCACTTTTAAGTTAGGATATCTCGAAAACCAGAGCCAATTGAGAGATTTGGGCCTCGGATTTGGATTCAGCGCATCAAAAACCTTTGGAAAAATATATTCTGGTTTCTGGGTTAAAATCTTGTCAGCCTGTGTAATCTTCGCCCCATTTTATTATAGTCTTAACTTCACAGCTGTAACAAAATACTGGCTTCACTAACAAAACTGGTCTTTCTTTTGTTATATTTGAATCATACTATATGGAATGTATGTTATGTTGCCAGTAGCATGAATGGTCAAAAGAGTTTTAAGCCCTTATGACTTGAACAATAAGTTCCCCTGTGGAGATTCCCATTCATCTACATCTTCGCTTCCACTTCCAAATTGCTACTTCCACGTCTCTGTAGATGTTAAAGATAGCGATCATAAATTGCACCACTGCTTGGAACATTTAGAGGTCGTTATTGGTTGAGTAATACAGACTGCCTTATACTTTTTCCACACCTATAAAGGTGTATTCTCGATCTAATTATAAGAAAATAAGTTTTTAAGTTATTTTCCAATAATTATCTAATAGCCACCTAAAGGCTAAAAGTACACATAACCTACAGTTAATGCCGTTAATTGTAAAACCTGTATCTGTAGCTGTTTTTCGATTAGAAAAAAGTTCCTATTAAACAAAAACAAAAATAATATACATGGTGTTTCTAAATGAAGTAACATAAATGATACCAAGTGAATCTGGGGTCAAAGGAAGTAGGTCGATCTAATCATACTTTAGTCCATCATACTTTATAGTCATACTAGTCTAGTCCATGTATCTCAAGAGGGGTGCAACATGGGAGTGTTGCACCCCTCTTGTTTCAATGCTCTAGCTTCAAGACAACATACATGTTTATCAATAAATCAAGAATGCAAAATGGAATTAAGTTTATATTTGGTATGAGTATTTTCGTAGCTACAGTGATTATTCCAATGTGAAAACAAATACATTTGGTTCATAGTGAGCGCCAAAGTTGCCTATGGGCATGGTAACTTTCCCTGAAACTTTTTGACCGTGCACTTCAAGGATCCTAGTTTGATAAATTTGAATACACCTGCTTAATCTGCAATTTGTATTACCTTAAAAGTGCAAAAATAATGTTAATTTTTAATTAACATTATTTAATTTAATTTAAGTTAATTTTTAATTAACATTATTTAATCCTGGGGTGGGTACTGGAACCTTCGGCATAGAAACAAAAAACTGGACGTTTTCCACGAAACACCGAACTACTATACTTTTCGCGACGCGCGTTTCTCAAACTAAGTTGGCATCTTCAGGAGAAGATTAAAACTCAGTTTTAAGTTGGCATCTTCAGGGAGAAGATTAAAACACATTATCTGAAGAAGAACTCTTACGTTTAGCAAATGAGCCTGCAGATGAGTGAGTAGGAATTACCGATGAGCAAGCCGAAAACTCAAATATAGGAGAAGACTCTGATGCTGAGGATGATTTTTTTTTATCGCAACACAGATCCGTGTTGAAAGGCGGTCCATCGACATCAAAAAGAAGTCGATTTTCAGAGAATCAAAACGAATCGTCTGATTCATCTTCTGATACCGACTTTGAAGCTGTATTCTTGTCAACTTATTGTATACATATTTTTTTTACTTTTATAATAAATAAACATTTTTTTGAGAATAATTCGTTTAACATTCAACCTTTCGAACTGGGAACTACAACCATTAAACCTAGAAAAAGCTACTTGGGAAACTAACTTCTGTAACTTTCGTTGACCTCTTATCTATATGTATTTTCTTTTCTCCAACTGACCATTTGGGATAATAATTTCCCACTCAAAATGTTGAATTTTTTTGACTTTCAGACGTGATATGAAGTTGTCGAGCATAGAAATGTATTTCTGGTAAATCGTTTAATATCCTGTACTTTGGTAAAAAAAAAATGAAAAAAAAGTATTTTGCCATATAAATAGTTAAAAAAATGTATGTTGGCTTGGAAATATTTAGGACTCTGTATTTCAACAGGAGTGCAACAGTGGCCTAAGATATATTTGGTTCAAATGACTTATTTTTACCTCCAGATTCATCGGTGTCATTTATGCTACTTCATTTAGAAACACCCTGTATATTAGAAAACAGAAGAAAATACATATATACATATGTAGTGTATGTAGAAACAATACACAGATTTTTCAATAAATTAATACCATTTTACGAAAAACTACTAAATAATAAATGACGCTAATGAATTAATTTTATAATTGTCAAACTTGTGTTAATGTTTTGCTTTTTTGTGAGGCGGCTATCTCACAAGAAAATAAGAATATCTCTAATAGTCCAGCAAGTCAGGGTGTTTACTTACGATAACGTTTAACAGCACCGCAAGGTATGTAAAAAATCGGAAATTTTCCGTAGCATTCAATGAACTATTATTAAAACAAATTAGAGACTTGCGTCGTATTCAAAATGGCGGTCAAAGTTGAAAAAAAATTGTTTTTTTCAGTTTTTTACGTTTTTAAGAAAAAGTAGGCGCTGTACGATAAAAAGTTAAATGAGAAAGTTGTGTAACTTTTTAATACGGAGATTTGATAAGCCCTGTTGGATCAAAAAAAAATTGCAAAATGAATGAGTTATTGCAAAAAAAACCTGCTCAAAACTGCAATTTTTTGAAATAGCTGTATATCCGTGAAAAAAAAATTTTTTTACTAAACTTGGTGAAAGTGTAGTTGAAGACAAGTAGGATAAGAGCGTTTTTGCGGATTTGCAAAATATTGCAAATTTTTTTGCAAAAATCGATTTTTTCGAAAAAAACGCGTTTTTTCAATGTCCAATAGCTCATACAGGCAATCATTTTTTTTGCATCCAACAAGTCTTAGAATTTTCTTTAACATTTATGCTAACATGTGACAATATTGCGCATATTACGAAATTATGCCTAATATGCGAAATAATGCGCCCTAATATGCGAAAAATCGGTTGAAAAATTATTTTTCTTCACCACAAAAAAAAAAACGTTTGTTACGCTTGAGATTTTAAATTAAAGCTTGGTGAGATTGCAATAAATGACGGTGATAAATGAAATAAATACATAAAAATGTGTATTAAAAATATATATAACATTTTTATTATTTTACATGTATTGACATTGCTGTTGAAGAAGACGTTTCAGTACATAATATTTTTTTAATAGTTTTTTTTGCTTTTTATTATAGGAGACTCGCCCTCATCATCACTGCTACTGTCACTACACATTTTATTCAATGTAATATCTGATGTATTGATATTGTCTTCATCACAGTCATCACTTTCGTTAGCATCATTGGAACATTCTTCTCTTTCTAGTTCAGTCTCTGCGATATTTGACTCGTCTATTCCTTCATCATCAGCGATGACTCTCTTCTCCTCAATATTTGAGCAATTTTCTTCGTTACACGTTGAACAGACGTTCGAACATTATATGCCATGTTTTCGGCAGCTGCAGGTGTTTGTTTTGCAGCCGCTTGTACACCTACATGCTATTTTCTTTATAACGTCGTCCGAAATCATTGGTTGAGAACTGAATTTTGGCAGCAAATTATTGCTATCAAGTTTCCAACCCCATTTTTTGGGGTCCAAGAAATGTCCAAACCAGGCTTGCAATTGTAAATAAGTGCGATACGAATGTTCAGCTGCAGCACCCTCCGTAGGTGGAAGACTCGCCAAGTGAAAAGATAACCTCGATGTAGACGTTTTAAATTGTAAATATCTTAAATCATTCAAACTACCAGTGCATTTCTTCGAAGAGTACAAAGCAGCAATTATTTCACACCCGACTTTTCTAATTTCTTCGTAGCTACTCTGAGTATTGTAAAAAACTTCAAATTTTGGGAGTCCTGTTTTTCGCTCGTTAAATACTTTCAATACTTTAATTTTTCCTTGTTTCAAAAAACAGGACGTTGTGTCGCACACCGATATTATATAAAGTAATCCAACGAATCTCTTTAAATTCGGTTATTTAAAATTGTCACAGTTGTAAATTTTATCGATTTCCTTACTTTTTTCCAGGCTTACAAAAGTATATATTTTTGTTGGAAGGAGCTAACTGCGTTAATAATACCAAAAGATCAGTGTCTTCGCCAAATATTTTTACAATTTTATCATCTTCTTGTAGCAACTCAAAATGTTTGACACATTTTGTGTGACACACAAAAAAAATATTTTTCAACCGATTTTTTGCATAGTAGGGATCATTTCGTAATGAGCGCAATATTGTCACATGTTAGCATGAATGTTAAAGAAAATTTTAAGACTTGTTGGGTGCAAAAAAATGATTGCCTGTATGAGCTATTGGACGAAAAAATCGATTTTTGCAAAAAAATTTGCAATATTTTGCAAATCCGCAAAAACGCTCTTATTCTACTTGTCTTCAACTACACTTTCACCAAGTTTCGTAAAAAAATATTTTTTTTTCACGGATATACAGCTATTTCAAAAAATTGCAATTTTGAGCAGTTTTTTTGCAATAACTCATTCATTTTGCAATTTTTTTTATCCAACAGGGCTTATCAAATCTCCGTATTGAAAAGTTACACAACTTTCTCATTTAACTTTTTATCGTACAGCGCCTACTTTTTTCTTAAAAACGTAAAAAACTAAAAAAAATCAATTGTTTTTTTTCAACTTTGAACGCCATTTTGAATATGACAGAAGTCTCTAATTTGTTTTAATAATAGTTCATTCAATTCTACGGAAATTTTCCGATTTTTTACATACCTTGGGGTGCTGTTAAACGTTATTGAAAAAATCACGGTATTATCGACAGATTGATTGGACTATAATATTATAGTGTTCTATACTGGAGATTTAAAACAAATTATGTAATTTAGTTAGTAGTTTTAATTATTCGCTTTCAAGTTTCACTCACAACGAAAAAAATGTGTCCGAATATGCATTAGTATAATATTTCTTTAAAATAAAATTTTATGTTCTAGCAATAAATGCCACCGAGAAATAAAAGCCGCAAAAAAAGGCTAACAAATGAGTACAAAAAAATCACTTTAGGAGTACTATCACACCCGTAAAATCCCATTTTTTGTAGCAGTCGCCAAAAAAATGTGACTAACTTTTTTTTATCGTTTTGTCAACAAAAGTAGGTACTAGTATGTTCCAGGTCCTTAAATTGTATTTGTCACTACAATAAATTATTGCCTTAAAAATAATGGAAGGAAAAAACATTCTACTCCATAATATCTCCGTTATTAAAAGAATAGGTCGCACAAAGAAAATTCCAGTATTTTGCTCATTCTTTCCCACATAGGTCTGTAGCAGGTAAATCTTAAAAAGTAAAAGGGTTTCATAAAAAAGGGACTATTTTTATACCTCACAGATATAATGGCGTATTTCTGATGAATTTAAGATATACAATCATTTCACCTTTCTACTACAAAAAAAAATAGTTTGTGAAGCAGTGTTCTGTTTTGGAATTCTTTATTGCATAATTATAGGTGCCAGGTATAAAATCCCTTCCGGTTTTGCTCTGGAGGCAGGTCAAACACATGTCGTAAATTTTAATTAGAAATTGCTTACGAATACACTTCCCTATTTTTTATACCTAAAACGTATTTTGGACGGTAATATTACTTTTAATACGTTTCTTTAATAATTTATATATACAAATGTGTACGCATTTATTTGTCCAACAAAATAATCTGAGAAGAGAACAACCAACACATATATATACATATAAAAAATAATACTAATTACTAATAAATAACTAATCCATTTGTCAATACCCCAGTGACATTGTGCTACATTGCTCCAAAAAAACGAGCATATATTGCAAAAAACAGACAATTTTAAATGTATACTATTAACTAGTATCAAAATAAACTAAAACGAAACAGCAACAAAATTAGTTTAATCGAGTAATAAAACGGCAACATTACAAATATAAGAAATTGAAGTACTAAAAAAACATTTTTAACTGCCAAAGGTAACATATAGATGGAACTTTTTTTGTTTCTTGTTTTAAGAAAGTCGCACTTTTCTCAAAATTTGCCTTGATATTATTAATACGATTTTCCTTTAAGCCGATGATATCTTCATTCACGATGGAAAAAGTATAAAACAAACACATTGCGTGAAACATTTAATGTTAAATAATGAGTATTTTATATTAAATTAGAATATTCAGTTACATATAGTTCTATATAAAAATTATAATCAAAGTTCGAATATTTCTTTAGAGAATTGCTAACTAACTAAAAAAATACCTCAAAGATCAACTGAATATAAATTGTATAAAACTTTTTTATTCTCCATATCTAGTATCTAATAACAGTGCCGGCTTTAGGGTAGGGCGACTCGGCGCCCCCACTTTTTTTTTAAGTTTTTAGCACTGATTACTAAATTTGCATTACCTAGTTTTGCTATGCATCAATCAAGCACGTTATATTAGTTTATTGAACCCCCTCTATATACAATTTTTTTGGATTTCGGTCTCCTTACATGGGGCGCCATCATATCTCGCCCGGGGGCGTTGACACGCTAAAGCCGGTACTGTCTAATAAACACTTTGTTACCATACAGGTAACTACTGCAGAGTATATATACATCAATAGTTGAATAGTTAGATAGTTGTAAGAAGAAAACCAAATGAAATGAAAACAAACCTCATGTAGAAATATCATTCTGTAAACAAATAAATATAAACAGGGAACATTTTAATTTAAACAAAAAAAAACTATTCCAGGAAAATCAAGTTTTCTAGAGGTAAATATCATTTGTGTGCATGTTACTTGACATCATTTTTCAGAAAAACTGCTAAACGGCAATATTAAAAATGCTCTTACACCAATTAAGATCAAATATTTATGGGCTTTATGTGTGACACTGCATATGGACCTTTTTATTTTGTATATGTTTTTCACTGTTTTTTTTAATTTCTATGTCTGCGACATCCAATTTTTTTGACAATTCATATTAATCACAGCTTTATGAACGGACGTTTGCTTTAGTTGGATACGGTCATCTGGCTTTCGTAGCATGTGTTCATTGTTTTTAAAACGCATTAAAGGGACTCTCATAGAGCTGATACTAAGAATGATAACTTAGAATACATCACTTTATGTCGAATGTTTTAGGCGTAAGTATTTATGGAAGGATTATTAAAAAATTATTAATTTATATAAAAAAAATACATTTTCCATAAAAACATATATAAATCTTTATTGTTAAATCTTGTTAACTACATATCCTGGCCGGATTTAACCGAATTGTGTACCCGATCAAACCCGGAACCGGAATCACTGAACAGACAGACGGACTATAGGCAGAGAAACAAACAGTCACAATGACATTAGTTTCACCTTACTATATGGGAGTGGAAATTTTATAAATTTAGAGGTATGTAAAATGTAACTAAATTTCTCTAACCCAAAAACATTATTATACATCACTTTGCGATGCACCTTCCTTATCTTTGCGATTCACCTCCTTCCAATGGTA
Source organism: Aromia moschata (assembly GCA_029963805.1). Taxonomy (NCBI): domain Eukaryota; kingdom Metazoa; phylum Arthropoda; class Insecta; order Coleoptera; family Cerambycidae; genus Aromia; species Aromia moschata. The sequence goes on from JAPWTK010000070.1 coordinate 957,559, forward strand.
CAATGAAGTATGAATTGACAAAAAAAACTAGATTCATAACAACAGATACAATTTCTGCCTATATCCATAAACATATTTAATATTTTGATGGTGTTTTATTTACACCATTTACTTCTCTTATATGAGGGTAGTAAAAATAATGAAGGGGATTCCTTCATCCAGCATCATAATCCACAACCGCTTAAGTTAAATATACTGAATTCCTGTAAATGTTGTTTAGATATATGTATACTTATTTGTAAGTACCTATACCAAACCAGTTAATTATTTCAAACGTTTTTATAAACAAAGAACAAGTTTCCCCATTTATCCTCAAACCCTCAAATAATTATAGCAAAAGACTTAATCAGGTCCAAATAAGACGTTGATGTACTAATTTTCAAGCACAATAATTTAAAGTTATTTTAATAAGATCGCTTAATATTTAATTGCGTAAATCATTTTAGTCCAAGAGCTAGTGACGCACGTTTCATGAAGTGTTTGATGCACCTTGAAATTTTGTGAAATAGTATCTACTGGATAGATGAGCAGGTAAACATGTGTTGGCTTGACCTACCTGGGGACACCAGGTACTGCGCATAAGGGAAAGGTGTAAAAAATATGGACCAAAAAAAGTGTTTGATTCAGAGGCCAACAAACACTAATCGAAATTTAAGATAATTTAAAACACAAAAATAAATAAGGCAGACACTTTTGAGGGGGGTTAACAGGTAAAAAAAAACACCCCAAAGTTATTTTTAAAAAAATACAAAATGAAGTGTTTGATTCACGCTGAAATTTTAACAGCGTTTTAGTTACATATAATAAAAAATAATTACAAAAAGTCAGACACTTTTTCTGGGGTTTAAGGTCTTTCTATGCGCTCTCATTGGCTGTTGGTCTCGTGTTATTGTACAGTTGTACCGGCTATACATTTTCAATTCATATTTCGGAGCCAGTTTGCTCTACTAGTTGTGTACTGCGTTGTTGTAACCACTTGTTTTAATATTCTCTTTTTCTTTTTAAGCAACGATTATACAGGAGAAGAATCAGAGGACAGCGATGACGGCAAAAATTAAAAATACACTTAAATTTTTAATCAAGTATACTTATACCTAACCTATATTTTTTTATAATAATAATAATGAATTAATAAAATTTCTCATCAATAATAATCATAAGATTTTTAATGATAACCTTAAGCAGTCATTTTTTTAATCCAATAAACTATGAATTAAATGTTTTCATTATAATTTACTTTATTATTGTACGATTCTACTATCTTGAGATATTAGAAGTTTACAAATACGTTATGATCCAAATAAACATTTTTTTTTAAATTTTACTCCAAAATATGAATTTAAAATGTATAGCAGGTACAGCTGTACAAGAACACGTGACCAACAGCCAATGAGAGCGCAGTGAAAGACCGTAGCTACGCCGGTGATCAGTGCTCTCACTCATGTCTACGACCACGCGCTGTCTATCTCTTTCTATTATAAGCAACATTTATTTTCATGTTTGCCGATAATTAAACCCAAGAAAAAGTGTCTGACTTTTTGTAATTATTTTTTATTATATGTAATTAAGACGTTGTTAAAATTTCAGCGTGAATCAAACACTTCATTTTGTATTTAAAAAAATAACTTTGGGGTGTTTTTGTTAACTGTTAACCCCCTCAAAAGTGTCTGCCTTATTTATTTTTGTGTTTTAAATTATCTCAAATTTCGATTAGTGTTTGTTGGCATCTGAATCAAACACTTTTTTTTGGCCCATATTTTTTTACACCTTTCCCTTGTGCGTGTCCCCAGGTAGGTCAAGCCAACACATGTTTACCTGCTCATCTATCCAGCAGATACTATTTCACAAAATTTCAAGGTGCATCAAACACTTCATGAAACGTGTGTCACTAGCTCTCCGACTATTTAGGATGGTGTTACCTTCAATTTTGTGCAGTTAGTAAGAGCGTTAGTATCTCTTACTTTCTATCCCCCTCTTAATTTTTTATTTATTTATTTAAATTTATTTATTTATTTAAATTTATTTATTTATTTAAATACAGCTGCCCCTTTTTTGTAAATATTATACATTGTATGATATACCTAATGTAAAATATTTATTAATTTTATCCGTTCAGAGTTGGAAATGAAAAAAGTATAAGTTTAAATTTATATACATATATTTAAAAGTATTACTATTGTATTACTATGACTTTTATATCTTAGTTTCATCCAAAAATGAAAATATTAATTTTATTAGAGGCTTTTGCCTACAGAATACGGTATCTTTCATTTTGATAGAAATTGGCTTGATTCCTTGATAATTTATTCACACAGGACTGAGGCAAACACTTGAATAAACCTAAGCGTGGTATAATTCGCTTATACGTCAGGGTGATACATAGTAAACCAATTATGCAACGCAGTGTGTAATTAGCACATCAATGGGTTACCAGATCCGCTATTAAATACGTCAGGCAGTGGTACCTGCTTTGATGTTTATCGGAGATGAATAAGGGTGTCGGTAAAGACCGAGAACCGTTAACCCTTACCTGACTTGAAATAGTCTTAAAAAGAAAAACGTGATAACAGAGAGTAATGCTGGTATTTTCACATTTCATTACAACATTAAGAAGAAATTATAATGAAGAAAAATCAGCCGAAAGTATTGGAAGGCGTAACATGAGTTATATGCCAAAGGCTTATTGAAAAAGAATAAATTTACTCACACAGAGGAAAAACTAGAAAAATTGCGGCTACAAAACAATGTATCATTAATTGCTATGTTTATTTGTTATCTTCAGATACTGCGGATAATAAGATATGCCCCGCTCACCGAATAGTACAATAAGTAATATCTTTAAGCCATAAGAAAATAAAAAAGAAAACAAAAGTTGCATATTACCTATTTTAACAGATTACCGTTTCTCTTTATTTAATTTCAGTAATCCTCCGTAAAAGTATCGCGACGACAGCAGAAGCAATTTACAAACTTACTTTAATCGCTCTCAACGCCCTAACCCATTAATCCGCAGGTATATACAGCTGCAAATTTCGTTATTATAACGTTTGTTCCAGCAACGAGTTCCGAACATGTTATAAACTGTATTCAGTGTGCATGTGCAGGTTGAATTATGTATCGACGTATTTAAAACAAACATTAGCTGGAACAACAATAACAGACTGTCAGACAACCGACCTCTGGTTTCTAATTCTATGACTAACAAACTGATTTGTTAGTCGCAGAATGTTGAGACGTCACGAAACACCTAGAAAGGCCTAAATACAGGTTATTATTAACAAAACTCGATATTTTTTATATCTCTGGATAGAGCCTAGAAGTGTTCTTCTAGGCTCTCCTAGATAATGTCCTAGAAAAGTTCTATGGACATTTGTTCATAGAACTTACTTATTTAAGTAAGTTCTAATTGAGCATGCATCAAATGTCCCTACTTTTGTATTGAACAATTATTTTTTCTTACAAAGATATTTCAAAGGGCCTAATAACGTTACTGGAACACTTAATATGTACTAAATATTTAGTAACGTTGCTTTGCTGGAACGCTTATTTTATGCGCATGATCTGAAAGTTCAGATCAGTTTATAACAAGCAATGGAAACAAACCTATGTACAGAATGGGTTGTGTCATAAGTACACTGGAACCCCTCTTAATTCACCTTCGCTTAATTCACATCCTCTCTTATTTCACCACGTTTCCCCCTATTATGTCGCGAAACCGTCCCGGTTAAGTCGCCGCCTGTAAAAGTTTTAGAACTACGTTTGGAAATTGGATTCTCGCATGAATATGTACAATTTTTATTGAAAAAAATGATTGTGTAATACATTAAATATAGACACCTAACCTTTAAAATAGGTAAGGTGTATTTTAAAATATTTAACCTTCAAAATATTCACTGAAGCGGAATTAAAAAAATGTTTTTTGGTTTCTTGTTTTACTATTTGCATATATTATGGGGTATATCTACTCTCAAAAGCAATAAAACTATTATTATTAATTTACAAAATATTTATTTTCAATTGCACCATCTTCTCCATCAAACTGTGAAGACTATGATTTTCGTCGATTGTGACTATTTTGTTTCCACGACTCCAACGGCGAATCTGCAAAATCGATGACAATACTTCATCTAGCGATGGAGGAGGAAAGTTCGGTGACTCTTCCTCTGAATCCTTATCGTTATTGGAATTCAGTAATTCTTCTTCGGAGCCACTTTCTTCTATCCCCCCTTTGGCAATTTCAATCAATTGCGAATCATTAAAAACTTTATACAGCGGCGGTTCATATTGGTCTTTATCTATCCAATTCTCGACTTCCTTGAGAGACATTTTTCTCGATTTCCTTGAGAGACCGCAGCCGGGAATACGTCGTATCACTTGAAGTAGTCCTGCGACGGTTTGTGTTTGTACAGGACCAGCACGATGAAGCTGTAAGTAGATTTTCCACGAATTCTTGAGAGTATCTATTGTAACACTGTCCCAGGTATTTTGTAACAAATGGAAACAGTCTCGGAGATTCCATTTTTTGATGAATTCGTCTACACTTCCTTTCTCTTCAAATTCCTTGGCTAAGAGTTCATTTAAAAACATGGTCTTGTAGCGTCGTTTTAAAGCCGAAATTACGCCCTGATCCATCGGCTGAATAAGTGACATCACATTAGGTGCCAAGTATACGACGAAAAATTGGAGATTGATTTCGTTCAACTCTGTAGACGAAGGATGTGTTGGTGCATTCTATAAGATTAAGATGAATCTAAAAGAGCAAACATGTCAACATTTTACAACTTTCTTTGTTTCTGATGTATTTAATAGTACATTACATTGACATATTATATATACACTGACATATTTCACTCGTGTGGCATCATCCCTCGCCTTCGGCTCAGGCTGACAACGCCACACTCGTGGAAAATTGTTCTTTCTCCCTTGTAATGTACAATATTTTTCATTATTTTCGTACGTTTTTCCTCGCACTGCGCACTCGGAAAACGCCTCCCATGCACATATGATGAAAATAAAGCTGTGTACTTACTTTGCTTCGGGGTCAGGATTTCTTTTCTTTACGCTGGGTATGAACACATTCTTGTACCAATCAGTGAAAACGGTGCGATCCATTCAACTTTTTTTTGTGCCCTGTACACAATTGACGAGGACACATTTTTCAAACATCGAGGGCGTTCTGACTTCCCAATGACGGTCAATGGAATTTTATGTGTGCCCGATGCATTCGAACAAACTTATATGGTAACACGATCTTTGGAAGCTTTTCGACCTGGTGCGTCAGTTTCGTTTCGACACACAAAGGTTTTGGTGGGAAAATGTTTCCAAAATAACGAGGTCGTCGCCGTTGTATATGTTATCGTTATCGAGCTTATATCCATAGTTTTCAAGGAAAGCCTTTAACCCCTCTCGAAACGCACTGGCGTCGTCTTCATTTGCTGAAAGTTTTCCTCTTTTGATATTTAAACATCTTATCCCGTGACGTTTCTTAAATCTGGCAAGCCAGCCATTACTCGCCGAAAAATTGGAGTCCACGTTAAGACTTGCATGAAATTGCTTGGCTTTTTGCTTGTAGAACAGGCCCAGTCACAGGTTCGCCGAGTGCTCTCTTCTGACAGAACCACAAAATGTACATTTCTCAAAAAGACTATCGTGAACTGATGAATATCTGAGTACACATTTATTTGCGCCGTATTTTTTCCATAGTTTCCTTGTGTTGTAGTATTTTGTCTTTGTTGTGAATGATTTTTGAGATGGCCGAGTTACGCACTTTGTACTTTTCTGACAGATCCTTGTTCTTCATCCCATTTTTAAAATATTCGACGACCTGTAATTTCTCTGCAAATGACAATCTTTGAATACACCTTCTTTCCTGAAAATTTAATTATCTCACTACGCAACGGACTCAAGGAAAAAATATTGAATCAACAAAAAAACAATCAAATTGAACTTTCTCACGCACGACTGGGTATACTTACGTTTATTTTTTTGTTCAGTTGGCTCATTTTTCGTTATAACAAGTGCTGTGGTATATCTCTAAATATTTCTTTTTGCAGCTAAAACACGAAAAAGTTGAGGTTATTTTCGCGACTTAAGAGAGACTAAATTTCGCGACTTAAGCGAGACGATGATGCACGGATTTGGTGAATTAAGAGGGTTCGAATGTAACGGTGCATAGTACAACAGCATATTCCTCAAAATAATGTGATATAGCTAAACTTACCTTAGTTCAATTGTTAATGATAATCAAGATACAGGTCAAAGTTCTAATTTAGTTTTCCATTCTTCTCTATAATTCCCGAATAAATTGAGATAATTAGCACGAAATTAGAGTTTCGGGACTCATTTTAGGTGAAGAATTTAAATTCGTTCATAGTTTTGATAACACGAATAAATAGTGCCATCTACGAATCATCTCGCTTCTTTAAAATGACATAACTTATTCCGCTTGAGTTTTGCATTTTTTATAATTACACCAAATCCTTATAGGCCAGGCAATAGAGCTTTTTGACATGACACGATTGATACCTGAAATCCTACTACGGGATACTTTTAAGTTCAGTCCATGAATTGGACTAGGAAATAGTTTCACTTTTTTTTTAATAACAAATTAGTGAAAAAAATGGAGATTTTTCAGTTTTTGCTTATAAAAGAAAAGCTATTGAAGCAATTACATAGCATCCAATAGGAAAGTTGTAGAGAATTCAAAAACCTTTGAAATGAAAAAAAAAATCAAGTCAATCGGTACATTTTTCGCTGAGAAAACTCGGAAAAAATGCAAAAAATTACCTTTTCTTAATAAATTCGTAAATCGAGTATTTTTTGCAATAGAAGAGTCAATCTTGTGGGAAAATGTAGGTAATATCACGAAGAATGAGTGTGCAAAAACTGGATTATGTCCGATGAATAGTTTTTGCACAATAGTCGAATAGAGTTTTTACATCGTATTTTTGAATATTCCATAACACGTCGAGCGATAGATTAAATAACATTTTCTCAACGGATTCGGAAACTACAGAGTGTAAAGTGTAAACTATAATTCGTCTATTTACTTTGTTTCATTTAAATGCCATTAAATTGGTGTAAAACGCCTCTGAACACCGCGCGAAATTTGCTGGTCGCTGCCGCCGCTTCCCCTCGCTCCCCCCGCCAACTATACCACGCTCGGCTGTCAGCGCGCCGCCGAACATTTTGCGCGGTGTTCAGAGGCGTTTTACACCAATTTAATGGCATTTAAATGAAACAAAGTAAATGTACGAATTGTAGTTTACACTATGTAGTTTCCGAATCCGTCGAGAAAATGTTATTTAATCTATCGCTCGACGTGTTATGGAATATTCAAAATACGATGTAAAAAACTTTATTCGACTATTGTGCAAAAACTATTCATCGGACATAATCCAGTTTTTGCACACTCGTTCTTCGTGATATTACCTACATTTTCCCACAAGATTGACTCTTCTAATGCAAAAATACTCGAATTACGAATTTATTAAGAAAAGGTAATTTTTTGCGTTTTTTTTGCGAATTTTATCAGCGAAAAATGTACCAATTGACTTGATTTTTTTTTCTAATTTTAAAGGTTTTTGAATTCTCTACAACTTTCCTATTGGATGCGATGTAATTGCTTCAATAGCTTTTCTTTTTATAAGCAAAAAAACTGAAAAACTCCATTTTTTTTTCACTACTTTGTTATTAAAAAAAAAAGTGCAACTATTTCCTAGTCCAATTCATATACGTTTTCATCTAAGGACTGAACTTAAAAGGATCCCGTAGTGTCGGATTTTAGGTATCAATCGTGTCATAAATTCACCCCTTTTCGAGCTCTATTGACTGGCGTATTAGGACTTATAATAAAGGCGCTAGAGGACATCAAATTTCAATTTTTCAACTTCCATTGCCAACTTTACCGTATGTATTTTAGCACCTTTATTATAAGACCTATCGATTTTGTGTTTTTGAGGAAAAATATACAACTCGTCTTTTTTATTTAACGCAGCTTTTTTTATGAAAAAAAAAACTAAGTAGGATAATCGATTTATCTAATAGTTAAATCGCTATATATTGCCGAAATAAGTTATGCCATTTTAATGAGGGTTGATGAGCCTTAGGTAGCTCTCTCTGTTCATAATATCCAAATTTCACCTGAATCTCTAATTTTGTGTAGGGGAATGTCGTCGGTTGGGCTACTTTTTTAACTTTTCCCTGTATATTTTGTTTATATTCGAATATTCTCAATGTTGACGTATTATTTAAAAGTTTGGACATAAACACAAAAACATAGGATCATAAGAAACTTTTAATTAGGATGAATTGTTGCGCGTTATAAAAAAAAAAGTTATTGACAAAACGAAAAAAAAAATGTAGTCTAGGTTGTTCCATTGCAGTTTAGGTTGGGCCACTAGTGAATATCGACGAAATATGTACTAAAATAATTTTTAATGAACAAATATGCTGCTTTTTTATTGTTTTTCATTCAATTCTACATAATTTTGATGAGAAATCTTCATGAGAACGTTAATCGGAATCAATATTCAATTTTGAATTAAAATTTTTATTGTTATTGTTATTATTATTATTATTATTATTATTATCTTATTGTTATTTTACTGTTATGATTTTTATTCTGTTGGATTTATTTTGTTTTTTAATTTATTCTTAAAATCTGATATTATTTATCATTAACCATTATTTATTTTTATATTGATAAAACATTACTTTTATTGCGGCAATGAATTACTTTAATGTACAGAACATTAAAATAATTCATTGCCGCAATAAAAGTAATGTTAGGTGCGAAAAACTGGCTCAATACTGTTATTTAACTTGTTGGAAAAAAAGATGTTGCCCAACCCTGACTACACGAGTGGCCCAACCTACACGACAAGCGTTTTTTTCTTTCAATCGCTAAAGACTTCAGGCAAACAGGCTAGGGAATACAATTTTTCCTTTGGGAACTTGTTAATTGTTAACCCCATAATTGTCAACCCCGTTTTTGTCCAAGTTTTGAGTCGTTTTTCACGGTAATTACAAAACTTTTCGAACTACCGAAACCAAGACGAAGGCACAAAACTTTTTTACAGACAATCTCCTTGACAAGCAATGCTCTGAAAAGTCTTGTGTCATCGAAAATAATAATTCCACGCCATAAAAACAGAGGCAGCACGTGTCATATACGAGAAATAGCCGTGGCCCAACCTAGACAGCGGTCCAACCATGACTACATTCCCCTAATTAGCTCAATTTACTAGGAAATTATAGAGGAAAATCAAAAACTAAATTAAAAATTTGACATATCTTAGTTATCATCAACAATTGGACATAGGTGAATTTAGCTAAATCACATTCTTTTGATCTGAGGAATCTGCTGTTGCACTGTGTACCATTATTTATGATCCACCCTGTATACCTGAATATAGGGTGGTGTATGTACTCGTAAATGTACAAGGTTTAAATAAATACCTCGAGGCCACTGCAAATTATCTACATGTAAAGTAGGTATGTATTACCACCAATCAGCTAACCAATTAAACTAAATCAATACTTAAGATCGCCCTACATACGAGTATAATATGAAAGTTTTCCAAATTCACATTGGGGCTACATATTCCGACAATGAAATTTAAAGTCCTTATCTAAAAAAGTTTTAAAAAACCCTCGGAAATGTTACACTTCCACTCCACTATTTGCATGTGAAAGTAAAAGAAAAAAGAAAAAAACGGAAAATGCATTTAACTCTGTATTAAAATTATTAAACTAAAGTGATAAGAAATGATACACACTGAAAAGTAAAATCAGTAAGTTTGCAGAAAATAAATGTCAATATTTAATTCTTAATTAAAAGAAAACAAAAAACGTACAACTAAAATTTCAGACATTCACAAAGCATGAAAATATGCTTAGGAAAAAATGTGTTTAGGGCACTAGTAGAGTTTTATTCAAAAAAAGAGATGAAATTGATATTCAATTAATTATTCACGCCTGTTGGCCTTCTGATGTTTGGTTAATATTTCCTACCTTAATATTATATTTCTAACTAAAGTTAATTCTAAACTATATTTACTAGACTAGACTAGACTAGAATACGATATATGTACTAGAGATCGCATCTGATTCTAATACCAGGGATTATCTCAAACCGATTTAAATAAAGAGGTGGCTTTTTGATGACAAAACTTCGTGGTTCTATGGACTTTTATTGATCTTGCTGTAATTTATGAACTCTGTATATAAGATAGTGATGTTATTGATCAATGTATAAGATAAGATATTATAGAAATCAGTATTTTAAAAAATGCAGGTACACTCATACAATGCATTGATACACCAATTTCTGCCTTTGAAATAGCAACCATAAATTTAATCTCTAAGCTGTAAATGTCAACAAAATATACTAATAAAATAGGGGGCTAACAAGTCTAGAAACTGTTATATAACAATCACTGAAGCTAGGACATCCAATTTTGATATATTATAATTAAGTATTTTATTATTTATTAATATATGTTACGTAATATTATTATGTATTACGTACTTTTTGTATATTTTACTCCAAGTGATAGCCAAATTGATTCACATTTATTAATACTTAGTCAGTCAAATTCAGCGATATAATGTTTAATGTTGCTATATACAGAATGTTAAATATGGGACATGCAATAAAAAGTATAAGAACAAAAGTTTCATTACTGAAAGTTTCATTACGAATGCTGGAATATATTCCAAATACAAAGCATATTCAAGCGAAAGAACAATCAGTTTCAAATATATAAGAAACCTGTGAAATAAAAAAAAAAAGTAAGACCCCGTCTGTTTTTTGTTCTTTCATGATTATAAAAAATATTGATATGGCCTTATCAATATTTTTTATAATATGGCCTTATCATTTTTAGACATGTGGCTCCATCTGTTAACAGACAACCTTATCACTATCCTGAACAAACTGTTTTATGGAAATATAATTTATGAAGAGAAAAAAGAACAAAATAACATAATGTTAACATTACTATATTACAATTGATATTATTATTAATATTAATAATAATAGTTATTATTACCTTGCTATAACCAAGGACATACCTAATCATTTTATAACATAACAGTAAATCATATATGCATAAAAAAATGTAGAAGTACGGTACCATTAATCTAATTCCGGCCCCAAATAAGAGTGAAATCAGCGCAAATACATTGCTATGTCTAACAATAAATTGACTTCAAAAATGAAATGCCAATTGGTATTTGTAACTTCCATTGTTGGAACGAAACCATGTATAGATATAGTGAAAGAGAAGAAAATGAATTAAATAAATTGAAAATTTGGTCACACTCGATCTCCTGACCCCCATAACATACTGTATATAACTGCGCCCACGTAAATTCTTATCACTAATTTACGTTATTACAGTCCGAGCAGCATGTGGAGCACGGCATTAATTATTACTATCATGGTTGCCTTTGCTGGCTCTCAGCATGTTAGCCTTAGATCGGGGGGCGAACTAGTGTCCTCTGTTTTGGATAACTGTATAGACATGGAGTGTAAAGCAAAATGTTCTGATTTATTTAGATAGTTTACTAAATATTCAAAGTGAAGCAAGATCTACTAAGGTGGCGCATATAAGTGCTATTTCCGATTTTATTATAATGTGTATTTTTATTCCAGAATATTGACGCAGCAATATATAAAAGGGTTGCCAGAGTATTTAAGACACACGAATTTGTTTTCAAATTACCTGAATCAATATTTGACCATACAAATATTGTATATAATCCGCGATCTGGATTGAATATTGTTTCTCCAATTTTGGAAGATGAATGTAAGTAGTTGAGTTTACAATAGGGCTTTACGTTTCATTAACATTTTACAAAATAACATATTTATAACTATTCATTTTCGACAGGAAAAGGTGACGTCAACCTTTTACTATTTAACTCACATGGTAGGTTATCAAAAATGTTTAAGATGTTTCTTTCTTTCAGTTTAAAACAGCAAGGTATCCCATACAATTGGATTACTTCTAATAGATTTAAACTTTGGGTTATAACATTACAAAGCCATCCATAACTATAATTATTATTGAAACGAAAAGCCTTGACATTTATTTGAAATATTCATGTTTTTACATTTGATTTTAGCGCGTGGCCTGGGACTGAAAAAAAGTTACTCTTCCCGATTCTGCTGCTGTTCAAACTTAAAATGAAACTTTTAATGCCAATCTTTGTTGCTCTCATCGGGCTTAAAGCTACAAAAGCATTAATTCTCAGCAAATTAGCTATTGTTATAGTGTTGGGTTTCATAATTTACCAGTTATTAGGTAAAGCTGGTAAGTAAATTATTCATAATAGTGGATTATCATTTCTACAAACTCAAATAATCTCATTAAACACAAAATAATTATAACAAAAGCAATATTTATATATGTAAGATCATCAAATTTCAATTTTGACCACTGAAAAGTATCATTTGTTCTTATCTATTATTCAAAACATTTCACTTTTGGACACTCATATTGCTAAAGATTTAGCAATATGAGTGTCCAATTTCAAAGCGGTATCTTTTTTTTTGGAAAAAATAATAGAGTTTGTTAAATAGTGGTAGGTACAAACAAAAAGCGATTCTAATATACCTATTAAAAAGTTTATAAACATGTATATTTTGTGGATTCTTTCTGAATGAAAAACGAATATTTTATAAAACGATAAAAGCACAATAGATCATATCATGTTAAGTATGTTCTATCTGTATAATGTTCTTAACTTATTCTACTTCCTAGTGAAAACATTTTTAGTTAAACATAATATAGGTATATTTCCAAACGATTTTACAGTGTTGAGTAACATTGAATTTCATTTTAAAATTTATTAATCGATATTTAAAATATGCATAATAGTCAATTATGTACTTGGTGTAGAGAACTTCTCTAAATTATTATAATATCATATTTTTCTGACCTGTTTCTGAACATTTTTAGGAATGCCTATGCCTTTGTCAATGATGCCAGCTCCAACTGAACCTCCAGCGCCCATGTATGGAGCTCCGGGACCATCGACAGCCCCTCCAAGTTCGTATGAACCTGGATGGGAACCTAATCAAGGTGGTCCTTACCAAAGAATATGGTCACCATCTAATAATGATCCTCAAAGCTTAAGTTACTCCGCTTACCATCCAGGGCTATCTACTTCAGGCACCTCAACTAGTCGTCCTTAAGCATTTGAATTTTAGGCCTCTAATTTATTTATTTTTCTTTACATTCTGTAAATATTCACAATAAACTTTATTTCTGTATCTTCTGAATACATTTACGCTTATATGTGTATGAATCGAAGTGTTATATGCAGTTTTCTTACACCATTTTAAATAGGTAATATATAGTAAGTGAGAGAAATGCACGGTTTTTCCAGTGCGATGATATAATTTTTGATCGACAAAACTATCTGAAATAAATATCTATTAGAAACTATTCAGGTAAAAATCCTGCCGCAAGTAGAAGAAAAAAAAACAAAGAAGAAAAATCTAGATTTAAGACACCGCTTAAAATACCCAATACTTCATCGGGAAGCACCGAGATACTTTTTATTTTTCTCAAGTACTTCCCAAGTTTGCGTATTCTAAGATGACCCGCGAAATTTTAATGCGCAGAAGTGTTTGTCCCTTCCACACAGCACTACAGCAGACCTCATTTTGTCTTACGCTTTCGAACAGTTCACTTCATTAGTACAATCCCAGAACCAAAGATTTCACTTATGCTTTTGTTGTGCTTTTCATATACTTGTACACGATGTTTTATAGGTTTTCATCCACTGCTGCAATGCATTACTATGCTTTCTACTTATTATTTCCAAATCCACGTAGTGGAGTATAATATCTACCACGGAAATTTTTTTAAAAAAAAATTATTCCCTAGTTAGGCCTAAATGTTCTTAAACGTCGAGATTTTAAGTTTAAGCGAAAATCATGTTTCTGTCTGTCGGTCTGTTAATCTTTTTCATGTACACAATAACTGGAGAACGCTTTAAGATATCAACGTGTTTAAAACACTTTATGATTACAAGACCTGGAGCTGATTTTGAACTTAACGGTTAAGGGGTTTGGGGGATAAATATACATATTGTTTGTTTATTGGTAATTCGCAAACGAAACAAGAATATATACGAGTAGTTCCATTACTTTTCGAATATTTTCTCGGGAGGGGTCAATCAAGTTTGCTGAAAGTTGGGATTCTTGAAGTATTTTATATAGTATCCCCACATACCAACTTTCAGCGCTCTAACTGTCATAGGTCAGGAGAACGAGCCGTTTAAAGGTCAAAAAATCACCATTTTTAACCTTTTTTTTTTTAAGAGGCGAAGGAAATCTTCAAAAGACACCTCGTCTGGGATGTTGGTTGACGAGGTAGTGCGAGATTTTTACTCGCTAAAACCTCCGCCCCATTCTTAGATGTTCAATGGAATCACCCTGGGGTATCTCTTCACTGACCATCCTGTCTGTTGTTATTCTTGTCCTTGTAGTTGTCTTTTTCTTGTTCTTTCTTCTTCTTCCTTTTTGGATATGATTCCCTTTGCCATTTGTGCTATCACGTCCCATCCCTCTTTGGAGTCTATCATTGTGTTCGTGATGTTCTCTGTGGATAGTGTCTCTCCTATAGCTATCTCTACTATTGTCCTTTCCCTTGTCCATCTTATGCAGTGTAGGAATGTGTGTGCCGCATCATCTCTCTCTTGGCAGTACCAACATATGTCACTCTCTATTAATGCAAACTTATGTAGATAAGCAGCAAAGCAGCCGTGTCCGGATAGCATTTGTGTGAGGTAGTAATCTACGTTTCCGTGCTTCCTATTAGTCCATGTTGCGACATTTGGAATCAACCTCTTTGTCCATTGTCCCACTTCTACTGTGTCTTCCCATTCTCTTTGCCATTTCCTTATTGTTTCCTCTTTTTCTTGCCGCTTGGTATCCTCGTCTTTGCCGTACGTCCTTGCTCTCTCCTCGATTTGAAGCCTGATGGGAGGTGTGCCCGATATTACTAGCGCTGCTACGGTAGAGATTGTGCGATATGCACTGCATATTCTGGTCACCACTTTCCTTTGCGCTTTTTTGAGCATGTTTTCATATTTTTTGTACCTGGTGACGTTGTGCCAAATTGGGGCTGCATACAGTATAATCGAATGGGTTACAGCGCTTAATAGTTTCCTTTTTCCCGCACTTGGTCCGTTAATATTGGGCATTATTCTATTGAGGGCATTTGCTGATATTTCCGCTTTTCTGCAGGTATTGGTGATGTGGCTTTTCATTGTCATTCCCCTGTCAATGTGTAGGCCTAGATATTTTAATTCGTTTGTTGTTTCTATTTCCCTGCCCATTACTTCGATTTTTATTTGCTTGATGCTTCTTCTACCCGATAGTATAATTGCTTCCATTTTTTGAGGTGCCAGTTCTAGGTTCTTCTCTGTCAACCACGTTCCTATTATTCTGATTGCCTCATTCGCTTTTTGAATCAGTTGTGTTTCTGTCGTAGCCCTTGCCACAAGTGCCAGATCGTCGGCATATCCTACTAGAGTTGTACCTATGGGAAGTTTTAGTCGGAACACTTCATCGTAGTAGATGTTCCACAAGAGAGGCCCTATGACCGATCCCTGTGGGACTCCGAATGTTATATCAATAGTGTTGTTGCCACATGTTTGTAGTCTTCTATCTTTGAAATAGCTTTTAAACCATTTTTAACCTACTTTTAAAAATCCAGTTCTCCAATGCTTCAAGCCAATAACACAGTTAATTTCCGTAAATTACTTTTTTCAACATGTTTTTATAGTTGGTAACTGTAAATAAGCCAAGTTCATCAGAAGTTGTAAAAAATAAACTAATTTCTTCCAATCATTTTCATTTTACGACTTCTTAAATACTTATAATAAGAAAATAAATAAAATTAATAATCGCCATATTGATTTATAAATCGATTTTTACGAAAAACGTAAATAATTGTATAAATATAAACAAGATTGAAATGACTTTAAAAAGAGTTAAATAAATAAAAAGTTAACTTAAATATACGAATCACAAATTTGAAAATGTACTCAGGAAATTTGTTTTAGGTTATCTATAAGGACGTAATTTCAAAAATATTTCTCTCAAAATAGAACAAATTGAACAATCAAAATCGAATTATCCGCTTCATAATAAAATTTAAAAAAACAGTATTTTTGTTAATTTTACCAATATTCAGAAGGCTGTAGAAAATCACAGAAGTTCGGGCCAAGAAAATTTCCTGTGAGGGGTTGTTCTAGGTATCAAGCACTCCATCCAGTTAAATTTTTGTGAGATTAAATTTAGCGATTTTTCAAAATCTGCCAACATTGACGAGCAAAATTAGCGATCCCTGCACGCAAATAATTTTGTTTAGTATCTTGCTTGAAGGGCATACATTGACGAAAAAAAAATGAGCCCTAACAAAAGCAGATCGGTTGAAAATTGAATTTTTGGCAGCCATTTGAAAATGGTCATTTTACGGAATTTTCCATTGTTTTTAACTGTGTTATGTTATAAAACAAGGTCAAATGGTATAGAGGTCTAAGATATTTTTTTTACACACTAGTGAATGTACTAAACAAGACCTGACACGAATCATTTGATTCGGGCTTGAAGCATTGGAAAAATGAATTTTTAAATGTAGGTTAAAAATGGTGATTCTTGGACCTTTAAACGGCTCGTTCTCCTGACCTATGACAGTTAGAGGCGAAAACATAAATCGTGTTCCCTTAAAAAATACTGATTACATTGGCGTAGGAATAACTACCGTGAATGACTGGCAGCGAAAGAGGAAGGGTATTGAAGCTTATTCAATGACAGTTGGCACGCTCGAAACTTTAATCAGACGAAAGGTGGTAAAAAATAAAAACCGTAATTTTGGATCATGCTGCGTGAATTTAGTTCAGTGAAGAGGGCCGCCAAAAAGAGACACCTTTGTCAGTGCCATTAGTAAAACAAAAAAGTCCTTAACCTTTTAAAAAATTCGATGACATTTGTCGAGACTTTCAACGCTAGTGGGTGACTTAATCAACAGAAAATCAAACATGAAGTATGTCAATACACCATCTCAGGAGAAAAACTATCAGCCAATACTATATAATGCTTCTAAAACTTTCATCGAAAATTTTCCTGCGCTAATCATAAAAAAACATTTCATCCCAGAACAAGTATATAACATCAACGGAAACGGTTTCTTTCACAAAATGCTTCCTAACAAACCAGTGGAACCGAAAAAAAGAAACTGTACCTTATACAAAACTGACCAAAGAGCGTATAACTGTCTCCCCATGTAGAAACACGAATGGAAGTCATAAATTTTCTTTATTTGTTAGGTATAAAAAAAGGCTAGGGGTTTTAAAACATTTAATATGAATTCCGTGCCAGTGTATTATAAGAGCCAAAAGTCAGAATGGATCGACAGCACATTGTTTAAAAACTGGTTTCGCAAAGAAGTCGAAGAACATCTCTCCTAGAACGATACTGTTGTTGAAGAACTGAATGAAGTCGTAATCGTGATATTGAAGCAGTTTTTTACGGCCTAATGTCACTGCCTTAATCCAACCAATGGACCAAGGAGTAATCGAATGCATTAAATGTAAATATCGACAATTCATAGGCTCCATTCTGGAAAAATTAGAAACTGGATGTGATTTTTCCAATCTATAAAAAGCTTGAGCACAAAGGACATAATCTACACGATCGCTCAAGCCTAGGTGAAAATCATTCTTCAAACTTTAATAAAGTCGTTGAGAAAAGTTTAGTAGCCTACGAAGGAAGATATCGATAACTAAATGGAGAATGTCATTTAATAATCCAATACCCAAAATGACCCAGAATCTTCAAACACTGCTAAAGACTGACATTCAACCTCGTAACGTAGACAAGTGATTATAGGAAGCTCATGACGACGACAATGGACTTGACGTCGTGGATGACGTGACAGCAACACGTACCAAAAACAAAAAAAATGGAAGGACAGAGCTGCACGAACCAGTGAATCAAGTTTGCGACAGAAATAAATTCAGACTTATTTAAATATTTGTAGAGAAAATATGTACATGTAATATATAAGACTATACAATCAGAAAATACGTTTTTATTTGAATTTTGTTTTGTATTTTCATCCCTCGGACTAGGTCACATCGTTCGCATTATTGTCGCAGGTCAAATCGGTGAATATATCTAGGAAAGACCGCGATATTCTCCTGAATTCAGAGGATTATTTTAGGGGAATTATTTATTTTAGCTGGTGATGTCTTGAAGTTATCCAAAGCAAATTTTGGTTAGTCCTACCTCTACTATGGATTTATATTACGAAAATGGTTAATAACTAAAACCACATAAATGTCAAATTTGAAACTGACCAAAAAAGTATATACTTCTTATATACCTCTAAAGACCTCAATGAGGCAGTCAATTCTACAAACTTCCTATTCTAAAGAATGAAAATGATTAGTAGGAATCACTTATTAAAGCAATAATTAACCATTAAAACATTTGGTGACTTGGAAATTGACTGAATCAGGTTATACGTACCACCAGAATTATGCGGTATGCGAAAATGGTATAAGAAAATATTTATGAACATTTCTACGAATCAAAAGTCTTCAAACAATATTAGAAGTAGATCACAATCCTAAACCAATATTGGTTTAGAATTACAATGCAAGGATGACATTATTGTAACAAATAAGTACCACCTTTAGTCTAAAGAGACCCCAGTCCTATATCTATTAAAAAACCGCTACCTAAGGAATCACAACTTTCACATTTCATTAGAGTTATTCGCTAAAAACTTTAGTTTATATTTTTAAAAGTGTGATATTAGGTTATTAGGATATGCCACCAGCGGCGGTCGGTGAAATATGACATGCTCGTTTTTCCGTAAGGAGGCATGGGACCCCCACCATAATTTAGGGGTAAATACATTTTTTTATACTTGTGATTTTTGCAAAATTCTTATTTTGCTTAAAGATTAGGAGTAGAACCTTAATTCAGGTACTTACACCAAGTCCTCGTAAGAGCGAATTGCATAGTGGGCCTTCCACACTAAAGCGGATTTCGTCTGTAATCTATCTAACTTTTAAAATTATTCCTAACTAAAAGAATTTTACATTCCGTGTTTTGAAAATTATAGGTTATCTAGAGTTGTAAACATTTCAAAAATTAACTAAAATTTGTACTTATTTGCAATACATAATTTGCAATACCTAATATTACCTTCAATTTTCAAAATACAGTAGCCTAGAGAGAGAGATAGAGAGAGAGAGAGAGAGCGATTCTGTTCATATAGAAGTTTACGTCATCTCAGTTTTGAAATGATTTAGACCAATCACATTCAACGTGCAAAAGATAAATGCAATTCGCCGTTATGAGGACTAAGATTCATGCCACAATAAACCACATTGTTTGCATAACTCTGCAAGATAGTTGTCTGAAAACGAAAGTCAAATCTATAGAAATCGGTAAACGCGTAGAAATACTAAAAGATGGAACGTTCAATACATGTAAAATTAGACATATAACTAAAATATTTACATGTATGTACTCCTAGGAGGTTTCTGATCCATAAACTCGTAGGTATGTGTGTATGAGTAATTAAATATTGTGTGACATCAGACCACTGATGTCACACACATGGGGGGGCTTATCTGCTTAACAATGCTCTGCAAATTTCGAGATTCTATGAAATTATATGTATTTTGGAAACGATCCCGAGCCGGATCTCCTCTAGAAACGGCAGGTGTTCCGACTCCTATAGTGGGTCAAACATACTGTCGGTATTAGGGTATTACTCACGTTAACGCAAAGCAATGTACCGGAATGGTCCGACCAAAAAGAACTCGAAAGCAAGGTAGCCGGCAAGGGTGATAAACTTACACCTGTTTTTATGTGCAACAAAAAAATGTTTTGAAATACCTATGCACAAAAATGATTATGTCTGTACTGATGACATTGATGACCAACTGGTCACATTGTACGACATGAGGAGGTGGTAGAAAATCGTAATACAAACGCGTTGTTAAATGAAATTAACTACGTGCAAAAGGAGGGTGAAAATTAACGTGGAAAACTTCATCGTTTCGTTACAGGGTTATATGATAGAGATAATCACTAATAGGTAAGATCTGAGCAGAGTAAGTCATTTTCCTTCCATTTTTTGTTGAAGGATGACAACTGAAAAAAGGGGCCTTCTAAAACGATATAAGTTTCTTTTCAGAATAAAAACATAAAACTCACCCACAATCACAAAATATATATTATTCTGATTATCAGTTACCTGCCATTTTTCAACTCCCTCTCAATAACCGTCAATTCACCGTTTACACTAAACCTGTCTTTTTTGATAACGCCCCTAAAACTTAAAGTTCGACCGACCTCTACGATGTTTTGAACAAGCAAATTCTTTTCGATTTGTAACCAACTTATATGCAACCAACATTACAGATGCCGCGCACTGTGATTTATGGGATGACAGATACCATCAAGGATACATATTTTATAAGTAGGATTTTGCCAGATTAGGCATACAGGATACCCATTTCTTAAATTTGTTTGTAAAGACTTATAGACAGAAAATACAAGTGCTCACACATTTACAGTGATAATGAACAATTTTATTGACGCAAAATTGCACAAGAATTCTGGTACTTATATAATTCGACTAATCAGTCCAGGGTCCGGAAATGTATGCCGTAACGTAGGGTCGGCATTATAAAACTCTATGGTAATTAAAAGTATAAATCGTATTTTTAGCGGCTTGTAAATTTTATACGCATGTGTTTCTTGCTCGTGCACTGACCGTGCCCAGCAACTTATGGGCGTAGTACGCCTATCCCGTTGCGGGAGCGCTGGATAGTTACATGCAGTTTAACATGCGTTTTGGCAAACTTTCCTATGCCTACTATTCACACATAATTTACAAAGTATTTAGCGCACGAGTAAATCATATTATGGCATTTAAATTCCCCATATTTTGACGATTGAATGGGAATCACTAGATTTAAGATCCTCAAAATAAAATTATTTAATTATTTAATAGTGTAATGGGTAACATATCAACATGTGATGAGTTATATGTTAGCAGAGTATCAGATTCTTATTTCACTTCCAGCAGTGTCGCCCGTCATCTATTGTCCATAGTGAATAACCGCTCGACCTCGTGTTACCTGTTTTTTTGCCTGTTGTACCCTCGATGATCATTCTGTCGCATGGTCATTTTTTAATATGACATTTATTGCCCTCGTTAATTACAACTTAGTTAATATAAGTTAACCACAAATAAAATTTTTATGAGAATCTGAATAATTTGACACTATATAATAACCCAAACTATTCGACATTTTTAGTGTCGCTGGATAAGAGAAGTCCAAAACAGTATTCGAAATGCCAACGAAGGCCGGCCAAAACACAGAAAGTAGGTGCAGTGCTTTTATACAGAAAAAACTTTCCACCTCCACCTCCACCTTCCTCACTAAGTGGAAAACTAATAGTTTTATTGAACTTTTTTCTGGCAATAATGGTGTAGCTAACCTTACAGTTGTAAGGAGTAGTTCCTGGTAACGACTGTCACTATTCCACCGTGAGATAACGGAGGTCACTGAGAAGGTACTTGTGAGATAAAAAAAATAGATACAAAAACAACAACAGAGATTAAAAATAATAACAAATTATATAAAAAGACAATAACAGTAACAGCAACGATAACAGTAAAAGTAACCGCAACAGCAACAGTAATTAAAGTAACCAGTATTTGAAAGTGCACTGATACCCTAGTATTTCTCTCTATGACAAGTTCATGTGAATATTAAGCTATCAAGTTGGTGTTTAATGAAAAAATATTCATCCGAAATATTTTAGCAACCTTTTTTGTCATTTTAATGGACTACTGGCATCTATAAGTCGCTTTGCACAATTTTCCTCTTCCGTAAAGATATCATAAACCATGATAATTTTACTTTATTAAAAAGATAATGAGAAACCAGCATGAAGATATCTAAAAATTGCATTACCTTGATATTATACTAAAACTGAATTACAAAATATCATAGACTGGAATGAAACTATTCAAAATTTTACTTCCACATCCACGTAGTGGAGGGGAAGTATAGTAATCATGAAAAAATTGTTTAAAAATTTTATTGGCTAATTAGGCTTCAAATGTTTTTAAACGTCGAGATTTTAAGTTTTAAATTTTTAAGAGAAAACAAGGGGTAAGTAATTAAAATAGTCCAAAGACCTTTTTTAAAATAAATTTTAGTACTCAGTAAGGAGACAAAGTTCTACAAAAATGTCATACAGTCTTCTCCTCCCCTATAATAAAAATTTTAAAAACCTGTGAAAAGTACTTGTATGATCAAACCAAATCTTAAATTTGTGTTAATTTGCCTTTTTTCATTCCATTCCATTTCCTCACCATGTCTCGTTTTTTAGGTTGTTGACGTAAAAGAATTCAAATATCATATAATTCCAGTCTTTACTCTCCTTTTACTTCCACATTCACGTAGTGGAGAGGAATTACAGTACTCTACAGTAAAATACATGTAAACTATTTAATTTTTTTATGTATTATTGTTTATGCTAAAATGTTCTGAAACAACGAGATTTTAAGTATAAGCAAAAACAAATTTATGTCTCTCTGTCTGTCTGTCTATCTGTCTGTCTGTCTGTCTGTCTGTCTATTATCCTTTCTTTGATAATTGCTGATTATATTTCTTTCGCTGATTATATTTTGTATCTAATCGGTTCAGGGGTTGGGGGATAAGAGGGGATAATACACTTTTTTTCTTATCTATAGATAATTCGCAAACGATGCAATAATAAAATAAATTTAGGTTAAACATTAAAAAGTATAAAAAAATGTAAAATACCGTTTTTTATTTTTTTATTTGCTGAATAGGCTCGAAATGTTCTGAAATGTCGAGATTTTTACATGTATATCCATATCCAAAGTGGATCATACGGGTCATAAAGTTTATAGAGGTCATTGTGTTGTTAAGGTCTGGGTCATAAAAATCATATGAGCTATACAGGTCATAATGGTCATATCGGTGGATCATTCAAGGCCAGAAAGGTTATAGATGTCATATTGGCTATAAAGATCATATCCAAATACCTATTACACTTTTAGGAATATAGCTTTATGTTTTTAGTGGTTTTCTATTATATTATTTTCTATTTAAATGAGGAAAATTGGATGTGGAACTAATGATTCCGTTGGTATCGGTTTTTATAATTGTGTTTGTATATACATATATACACTAATGGAAAAAATTAAAGGGTCAAAACAATTTTCCGAATTTTTAGTGATTTTTCAGAATGCTGTATCTCAGTGAAAAATGGTCTTATCGAGGTCTAAAAAAAAGCATTTTGAAGCTTCAAGTTTCTAGTTTTGAGATATTTCGGCAAAAAAAATTTTTAGAGCTACATGTTTCGCAATTTTAGGAAATAGTGTGAGAAAAAAAAATTGCGTGTGCGTGTGCGTGTGCGAATTTTTTTGCTTTTTTTATGGTATGGACCGGATATTTAGCTATTTAGGTATGGACCGGATTGCTTGTTTATTCAGTTTCAATTTACTTTTTTTTTTTGAAGAGAAAAATTTCTTTTTTGTAAATTTTAACGGTATTTGCGGAAAAAATTGTGGGTAAGCTAGAAAAATAGACATGTTTAAGCTCAAAAAACGTGACCCTTTAACTTTTTCAAAAGTTTGACCGTTTACAACAAGAAAACGGTTCGTTAGATCGTAATGTAACTTTGCATGGTTTTTAGGGGGTATATTCAACTGTAAAAGGCACACGCAACATTAGTCATTTCATAAAGATTTGAATTTCAGCCGTTGATGTTCTGAAAAACAATAAATTACCCGTTTTTCCTGTTTTTTTTTTTCAAACTCATATCAAGGATAAAAAAAAAATTCTCCTCAAAAATCGTAGCAGAACCTTGTAGGATATTGATTCCAGTTTTTAGAACTGCCCTTAAAGTTCGATATCTCAGCAACAAATGGTCGTATCGAGATTTAAAAAAAAAAAAGTAAATTGTAGCTGAATAAACAAGTTATCCGGTCCATACCATGGCTAAGTTAGAAACATTTTTTTTCAAGCTCGTGGACTTGAAAAAAAACCAAAAGAATCGCAAATTTTTTTTTCTCGCAATACTTCCTAAAATTGCGCGAAACATGTAGCTAAACAATTTTTTTGCCGATATATCTGAAAACTACAAATTTGAAGCTTCAAAATGCTTTTTTTACACCTCGATAAGACCATTTTTCACTGAGATACAGCATTCTGAAGAATCAGTAAAAAATTCGGAAAAATTTTTTGACCCTTTAATTTTTCCATTAGTGTAATAATAATTATGTAGCGGTCCGTCGAATGACATTTTAAAAAACAATATTTAAATCATAGGTAAGTCAGCCCTTTCCCTACTATGATTAACACCGAATTTTATCTGAATCCTGAATATGTTAAAATATTAAGTATAAAATCAAATATTAGTATAAATTCAAGTAAAATCAAGAATATAATTTACTTAATACCTACATTTCAACTACCACATTATAAAATCTTACATCCTTTTACAAATTAAATAAACACTCTTAATAGGCTTTAATTTTTTACCACGCTATAAAATTTAACTTTTTCCTAATAGAATAACCACGGAAGATGTCAGGAGTTTGTGGATACTGAGTGAAGCTGTTCAGTAGTCTCAATAAACACACTATACACATACATACATATATTATTTAATTGCAAAATATACTTTAAATCTTGTTAAACAGTGGTTTTTATTTCTTATTAATTCTATTATTATAGAGATTATCGTGTCGTAGGGATGAAAAAACCTTTCATTTTTCTCTTTCTTCTAGATTTTCATTTATTCAAATTTAATTTCTTGGATGTTTTGTTTCAATTTTCCTCTTATTGCACCACTCAAGTGTAACTCCCTATGTACGTATGTTTCTAAATCAGTTTAAGTATCATTAAGATGGTACTTCCATTTTAACAGCTTCAGTGTCTGGTACTCTCGGTAAAATTTAATACCTGAACAGTTTTTAGACAGCTGAATATTATATTTCCACTATTGATTTATCCAGGGTGTCCCGTAATAGGTTAAGAAAAAATTGTAAGTGAAGTCTGTGACTAATTTTAGTTAGTGTGTTTCCTATAAAATTATGATATGGGCCTTATTTAAGCTGTTACAGAGTGTTTAAGGCAGATACTATAGAAATATTAAAATATTTGGTGTCGTAAAATATGTAATATATAATAATGACACCAAAGAGTATAAGCCACCCGTAACACATTTTGAAATTCAGATTTCTGTATTTTTTTAGATTTTTGTGACCCAATTGAAATGATACATTTCAATTCATCAAACACTTCTATTGTCTACATCCATAACTGTATTATTCTCTACATCCATAACTGTATTATTAATAAACATAGTATGTTACTTTATTATTAATAAACATATATGTTATGATTTCTATAATTTATATTTCTGAACTGTCACATATTAAAAAATCATTTAGAGAAGTTCACTAATATTTTTTTTTATTTTTTTTTTGACTTAAACACCCTGTAACACCTTACATAAGGCCCGCATCAAAAAAATGCTGTAGGAAACATGTTAACAAAAATTAGTCAGCGAGTCACCTATATTTATTTTACAACCAGTTACGGGAGTTATATAGTATAGGAGTAGTCAAAATAAAATTACAATAATTGCCAGAAATATAAATAAATTAGATCAAAAAGGACATATCAGTATAATACATACATATACGTACACACATACACAGTGGTAGTCTCGAGAGGGGGTCCTGAGAGTCCCGGACGTACTCTACGATGGGTATTCGTGTTTAGTATTCTTTTTTTGAGAAACTAGTAAATTGATGTAAGGTTCGTTGTTCGCCGTTGGCCCCCTCGTTGTCTAGGAGGATGTCCTAGAACCGCCACTGTACATACCTATATGTACATAGTATACATAGTTATTACACCACACTTAAATTATTTTAAGATAATCATACATAATGAGACTTTAAAAAAACGTCATCAAATCTGGCTATGACCGAGAGAGATGGATAATAGCGGTTATGTAGAAGCTCGAAGAGAACCTTTGTTGTTGTCAAACTTGTGACGAGTGGCTGTCACAATTGTAAAATAAATAATGGCTGTCACATAACATAACAGCCTTGACAATCAAATATGGTTATCAATTTAAAATTAAGAAAAATAGTTTGTCCTGAAACAAAAATTTGTTAGACAAAATGTAATACAAAACATATAAAACGAAAGCAAAAACAATACACTGTTAAAATAAATAATGATAAATTGTGGATTATAAAGGAATAAATATACGAATAAGAAGTACATAAACTATCAAAGCGACAATTCCTGAAGAAGCTTATGGTATATGTATGTACATCAGGTTTAAAGTATTAAATAAAATAGCATTACGTATCATTTTATCAGTCTCTTCAAATAGATTTGACTTTTTAATTAAACTCCTAAAAAAGTAGTCCAGAGAAGTAACGTCTGGAGATTTAGCTGGCCATTTAATGTTCCTTTGCAAACATTCTATAATTTGGGTAAATCATTGCATTCTGGGCTATTTGTAACAAGCCTAAAAACTTTCTCATACGTACTGATTTTTTTTGTCAATCTTATTATATTTTGCCAATCTAGTTTTAAAAAAGTATCGATTTGTGTTAAATGTTTAATAAATTAATATTATAGAAAAGACCGTAGCTGGATAAAGAGGGGGAGGAAATTGTCTTTACATTTCGCTATTTTTTCCCAGGAGTTCATCTTCATGTGAACTCCAACTGAACCAAATGCTGATTTCCAAAAGTGGATACTTTCTGAGAAAAGATCAATTTTGGTTAAATGGTATAACATATTAATATTTTAACTTCATATTTGAACTCATCGATAGTTTACGCATTTAAGCCATGGGATAAATAATAATAACTAAATAAAACTTGATATTCGTTTGAGAGACTTTAATAATATATCATTAATTAATTTTAAGTTATATTAATGCCATAAATATTGCTTAAAAAAGATCTTTTTGTAAAAGCTTTCCCAAAATAAGATGAATTTATTTACATATTGTATATATGCATAAAAAATGTTTTTTTTTCCTTTTTTATTTTTATCTACGTTCTAACTAGAGTCGAGAAATCACAGACAAGCAGGTAGCGGTGGCGGCTGGTGGAACTGTAAATTCTCACATATTCATAAGGAAACATGGGAAAAACATCAAATTTTAGGGAGTATTCATTAGACCTAAATAGAAGTCAATAACAGTAAAAAAGGTTAATATGGAACTTTAAAAAAAATACAAAATGTCTATCTCACCAAAAAATCTTGGAACCGGTTTGCAAAATATTTGCTAAATATTACTTTTCTTAATCATCAAATCGGTAAATATAAAGTATTTTTATTTTTGTGACTCAAAATCTTGAGATCTATTAATGTTATGGAAACTATAATTTTTATTTCATACCAGCATTTTGTATATGATAGTAGGTTGAAATTATAATAATTTTTTATATTCACTTTATAATTATGAAAATAAATAATTCACAAATATTTTACAAGCCGTTTCCAAAATTATCTGGTGAGGCACATTTTTTTTTAATTTGTTTTTGCAAGGTTTTTTCGAAGTTTTTTGCTATGATACCCTTCTATTTATTGCCATGTTTCATTACGAAATTATAAGAATTTCGAATTCCACCAACTGCCATTGCTACGGCTTCCCCTGGATACGGTTCTGTTAGGGACCGTGATTTCTCAACTCAGTTATAAACTACAATATGCAACACATAGCGTCTAATAATGTATCTATTCTAGCATGGTAAATAAGATTAGTAACGATATGTGTATCTAATAATTCCTTCACCATATGTATGTATGTATGTATAACTCTCAACAAAATCAATCATGCTAAGCATTTACAAAGTATAAGTAGACCTACTTATATTTCCTAAATCCAGCAGTTAACATAAGGCGAGCTTGAAAGGAAACTATTTGTTAAATATTTGGCAAACGCTTTCTGTGCACAGACCACTCTTATCTCTTCTATAGTAAGTAAATTTCTGTTTTGCAACGTTCTCAAATGCAAAAAACTTCGGCCAAAGTCAATGTCCTGTAGTTCAGATAATCCGCAGAGTACAAACCCATTAGTTCGATGACATCGTTCATGGCAAGACATCGCGACGCTGCTTCCTGGTATAATGTAGGTCAAGTCGTGAATGTGTCACAGGGGTTCCTCATTTGCACGGAGAAGACGTGAAGTGAGCGACCCAGAGCCACAACTCAGCGGTCAGTATGCAAGCGGTCGACAGTTTACTAGGGTAAGGGTGATTAACCGCGTACATTGACCTGTCTTACAAAAGATACATTCATTAAACATTCGTAAATAAATGGTTAGTCATATATTTATTACAATATATAGGTTGTCTTAAGTTCACATTCTTCCTGTAACTGCTTTGTACATTAGGTTTACTTAACACCTATAGCTAGGTAATAGAATTATTAAAAAGGATATTTTTGTAAAATACTATCCATATTATCTGAATTATATGCAAAATTCATATAAATAATTTAATTATTAATTATGCAATTAATTCATATTGACGCTTTTTTTAACACGCACGCGTCATATTTCTTAGTTTTATTAAGGCATATAATTATATATGTTTTAAGGAATATTATTTTCTTTTTTTCTGTATTATTACAGACTAATTACTCTAAATATTACTAGGGACACTGATATATTTTTTTCAGATCCCATGCAAAAAAGTGTCTAGTTATCCAGCAACGCAACGGCTCATTAAAGCCACAACGTCGTCGTGGGTTATCTCCAAAACTTCAAAGCTCCTGGGAAGGTCCGTATGAGGTCGTCACCCAGATTAACGATGTAGTCTACCGGATCCAGAAACTACCAAGAGGAAAACCCAGGGTGGTCCACTTCAACCGTTTAGCCCCTTTCGCCGGAAGCAATGACGAACAAGCTGAAGCCAGAGTTCGACACGTCAGTCCGTCAAACAGCGAGCTCTAACATTCTAACAGCCAGAAAGCTCGCTACGGTGTAAGAAGAACCACGTGACTTGTTTAAGACTTCTGATTTTTGTCTTGCCCACTGTGTGGCAGCAGATCTCCGAATGTCCCGAGGTATTGCGCTTACCTTCAAGAAGACGTTTGGATAGTTTTAATCTTCTCCTGAAGATGCCAACTTGGTTGGCGAAACGCGCGTCGAAAAAATTGTAGTAGTTCGGTGTTTCGTGGAAAACGTCCAGTTTTTTGTTTCAACGTCGAAGGTTCCAGTACCCACTCCAAGATTAAAGTGCGAGTTTAAATGTTTAACACCTTACGAACCCGTAGTGAATAAAATGTTACAATATTTTACTAAAAATATTTATTTTGCAGACTGTTATGTTGCACACGTGTAATAAATTTACATCATACATATCATACATAACATATTTATATAATAAATAACATATTTGCGACGCGTCACTGGTGCGTAGACTAATTCAAATGACTGTTACAGTCAATCTGAGCGACCCACTGGCTTGTCCAGCGAGCTCAGGGTGGGGAAAGTATCACCAGACACAATTCTATTCAAACTTGTCGCGACACGCTCGCAGCGCGCTGATAGCAGCATCAGTTCGGTTATTTAATAGCCACACCTCGTATGTTCACATTTTTTTCACAACACTTTTGAAATTGCATATATAGGTAAGTGTATATTGCGTGTTTTATTTGCATATTTAGTTATATTTTAAATGCATATTACATGCATGTTTTTACCATTTTTTTCAGTAGATATTTTCCAGTCTTTAATAATAACATTGTAGAAACTAATTTTTACATCTTGAAACGACAAAATATTTCTGCGCGTATGCTCCTTCCGTAAAGCGCCATCAGTGTCAAACACGCGCGTCTGTTTATCCAATCCGCGTTCAGATGGTCGGCAGCGGACTATTTGCGTGTCTCATTCTCCACCATCTTCTCTTCCACGCCTAATCTTTTAGCTATTAATATTATCTCGTGTGCCATAGTTGTATAGAGTGTGACATTGGAAGATAGAACTATCAGTGTGAACGTGAATCAGTCCTAATAAATGAGCATATTATAACTAGAGTTCGTGCGAGCGCGGAGTGTAACAGGACCTTAGTCAGTTTACGAATGAAAATGTTAATATGTTCACAGATACTATGTTGCATCATAGTACATTAGATGCAACATTGCAATAACATCCAAAAAAAAAACGTCATCAAAGTTGGCCGAGAAGAAAAGGACCTATTTCTATTCTTAATCGAATTTATAACCTTATTTACTTGTCAAGACTATCAATTCATATGACAGCCATTGTTTATTTTAAAAATTGTGACAGTCACTTGTCAAAAGTTTGACATAACTGAAAAGTTTGGACATGATCGTTATTTCCATCTCTCTCGTTCATAGCCAGAGTTGATGACGTTTTTGTTGGATGTCTATATTATTACTAAATAACTTTATAAATATTAATAATTATCAGTGGAGGGGAGAACTGAATAAAGTAAGGTACCATACCAAAGGTGAAAAGAAATAGACGGGAAGTATTTCAAACGTGGTTTGACAGTGATCCCGGGGTTCTAGGGACATACGTATTCAATAAAATGGCCTTTTTTGTACTGTGTGTGAACGCATTATAAATCCTTCAGATAAAACTAAAGTAACAAAACATCTGAAAAGCCATGTCTCGTCCAGCGCCGACGACTCCGTATTTTTCTATGAACTTACAGAAGCCTTTGTTGCAAGCAATATTCCATTAAACAAACTAGAGAACCCCAAGTTACGTAAGTTTTTAGAAAAATATATGGACCGAAAAATTTCTCATGAAAGTACGTTAAGACTTGCATGTCGATCGGGTTTACAACAATGTGGTGACATCAATATGCGAGGACATTGCGGACAATTTCGTGTATTTTATTATAGACGAAGCTACCGATGCGTTTGTCGGGTAAGTGTTGTCATTGTTATGTGTTATCTTAATTTATATAGGTATTTTATCCGTGACTTAACCGTACTATTTGGTAAAAATAGGACTATGTTGCTACATAATTTATATAAACATATTAATATTTTCATTCGTTAACTGATTACGGTCCTGTTACACTCCGCACTCGCACGAACTCTAATAATAACATAACTAATAACTTACAACGTAGCCTAGTCAATACTGTAATAAAAAAATCAGATTCTCTTTATTTGGTCAATAAAAAAATGTTTCGTCATCAATACCGTCTTTACGCTGCTGTATACGCTAAATAAATTTCAGTATCCGTTGAAAAAAAAATGGCTGATGACGTAGTACCTCGAAAAAAAAAACACCTTTATGTTCCTGATCGATGTTGATGTACTTGGCAACAATGGACAGTTCATTTCCTTCCAATTTGTATTAATGAAAAAAATTGAAGATAAGTGTATTATATACAGGGTGAACAAGCAAACGATGCAAAACATCGGAAATGTTTGCTAGTGACAATCTTGATCTCCAAATACACTACCTGTAATTGAAATCGCACCACCAGTAAAATATGGTAAAAGCATTGGAAATTTTAGTTGTTTCTAGAAAGCGATAAAAAAATGTAATAAGGTTGGGTATGCTGTCTGCTGGAATTGCTGGGGGCAGGTGTGCTGGGGATAGGCGCTATCAGTAACCTTCTGGGGGCGTCATGAACAACCACCCCAGAGAATAAGGATGGAGGAAGTATCGGCCAACAAATATCCCCTAAGAACGGTATCTCGTCTGCCGCATGTTTGTCGACTTTTATCAGTTGAGAAACAACGTTTGCCGATGCGAAAGGGTTGTGCACAATGTCGTTTTTAGAAGATACTCTTCTCGGGGAATGGTTGTCCGAGACATCCCAGAAGGTGACCAACGACGCCTACGTACCCCAGCACGTCCGAGACAGCATAGCCAACCTTATCACACTTTTTAATCGCTTCCTAGAAATAATTCGAAGCATTTCGAATTCAGAATTCGAAATGATTTTTCCATATTTTTATTGATGCTGATATTTAAATTGCAAAAAGTGTAGCTCCACAAAATATGAATAATATAGATTACTTGAAATTCCTATATTCTTATCACTCCAGACGCATTTGTCAAAATTTCACCAACTCATTTTATCAACTTATCAACTTATTTTTAATGGAGATTTTCCGTTCTCTACTTTTATTGATTTTTGTTATTTGAGGAAAGATATACAAAATTAGTGAACACTGAGCCAATCAGTACCTTTATTTCTGTTAATTAATTAAATCTGCATTAAAACAGGATATTAAAATTTTGACATATACAGTCTGCTGTCTTATAAAAAACGTCGCGAGTCATAACTCCGTTATTTGTAGCCTGATGTTAAAAAACAAAAAACTAGATGAAATGGCTCTAAAGGAACTATAAGTGAGACTACTGCAGTACTTTTCAACTTTTTTTTTTTGAAACGCGATAGTCAACTTTTTTTCAAATGGCAATATAGAATTTTTTTGTAAATTATAATGCAAATTTGTTTTCTGAATCCAACGATGTATAACAAATTGACTTTTGTGAAACATTTATTGCAGAAAAAGTGCCAAAATATTTGTCATTATCGCAATCGGCGTCCTACCGGCTAACTGATACCAAACGTAGTTTGACTAATCTAATCACGTATGCCGTGGAAAACAAAAAATAATATAACAAAGCAAATAAATGCCATGTCAGCGTCCGCGTCCCAGTCTTTTTTCGCATTCTACTTTATGCCATTTCTGCATTAGGTTATTTTTTTGTGAAATAAGCTTAGCAGAGAAAAAAATAAATGTTTCACAAAAGTCAATTTGTTATACATCGTTGAATTCAGAAAACAAATTTGCATTGTAATTTACAAAAAAAAAATCGTATATTGCCATTAGAAAAAAAAGTTGACTATAGCGTTTCAGAAAAAAAAAGTTGAAAAATACTGCAGTAGTCTCTCTTATTTAGTGGCATTTCATCTGTTTTTTTTTTGTTTTTTAACATCAGGCTACAAATAACGGAGTTATGGCTCGCGGCGGTTTTTATCAGACAGCCGGTATAAGTACGTTTGGAGATTCTCGTTAATTAACTATCCGTTATTGCCAAACACATCAAAATAGATCAATTATTCTTTGAATTACAGCAGTTCAATTTGAGACCAAATACTGCATGAGTCGAACGTATTGACGAACAGTTTATGACACTTTATTAATTATTTTGTGAAGTTGTGATGTTTTGTGAAATGAAGAAATTCTGCTAGGACATGAAAAAAATTGGACAGAAAATAGTGATTCTTTAGGCAACGGTTATTATGGTTTATATACTGACGTTCAAAAACCTACTCGTATATAAGTGCACATATAGGCTGCACACATATACGTTTTTTGAAATACCTTTTTTTTTAATAAACCTAAACAGAACTACCTAATTTACGTTGAAATAAAACGTCCAGAAATATAACTGAAATGTTTGTTTTACTCTTCAATATTTATTTTTTCTACACATCTAACACACATACGAGTAATATTAAAATTACTTTGCAAATGAAACCGTACGCAAAGACAGATTTTTCTCAACATACATATGTAACTACCTTCATTATTAGTCGGAATTAAGTTGTTGAATCGTTACACTAACTAAAAAAAGCTTTTCATTACAGAATTATACACTGGTGGCCATTGAAATTGCAACACCCAGTATAAACAATAATAACGTCATGACCTTCTGTATTTTGGTTTATGAAATAAAAAAAAATATTACAATTTGAGGAATTTTCGGCTGATCGTTTCTGAGAAATTCAGGTACATGCGAAAGGGTCACATCACCTAAGGAACTATAAAATGGTCTACTTATCAATGTTTTATGTTAGTTTTGTTGATGCAGTCAGAAAGAACAAATGCCATGAAATGCTCCGTCGAAGAGAACGAAATGCTCCGTCTGAATTTAAGAGGTCCAATTTTAGGCCTACGTGAGAGGGGTGTGTCATATCAAGATATAGGAGTCGCGTAGTATATTGGGCGAAATATGAGCACAGCCTGGGGGTATGGTGGCAGTGGAGTGAAGAGCACACTACCGTAAGACGATCTGGCACTGTGCGCGGAGACGAACTACACTCAACATCCACATATCCGAACTCAAAATTTCCGAACTCACGATATTTCCGAACTTTTTCTCACGATATTTCCGAACTTGTACTTCCACACAACCGAACTTGTCTCTGATTGGTTGACGACAAAAAACCGCGAAATTTGACTTAAAAAAAAAGTGTAAACACAATAATGCGATTGTTATCAAACATTTCGATAGTCACAGAATTCAGCAAAGAGGAAATCGCCCTCCCTCAGCAGCACACCTGAGACAGGTTCTACAAGAGTTCTTCTTTGTACAAACCAGTGGAAAACACTTATTTCAAATGTCGTATCATAAGTACAGGTGCACTTTTTGTGGCAATCCGTCCACTCAATTTTCGTCATTTTTCAACTTCCGACAAGTAAATTTCCTTTTTTCCCAAGAATTTCTGCCACTGACGATTTACAAATATTGTACATCTTACATAGATCAACATTTTTAACACCATTTTTTGCGTGATTTATCAGATCCAGCTTTTGCTCTTAGCAGGCTGTTTTCTCTGCAAATAAACAGTACAATAATGTTTGTTTTGTATCACGGTTTTCTTAAAAATACATATTTTCCCATCATTTTTCATTTCAGTTTTAAATTATTATAGGTTACGTCAACAAAATGTTCAATAAAACAAACCGTTACTTTGAATTACAAAATAATTACCTGCATCACTCTCCCATTTGCACCTGACATTTTTTTTTGTTTAAAAAAACGTTCTTTTATTAACTTGTACACATGTATGTATGTATTACATTTGCATAAAAACCTCGAAAACAAAGAATAGTACTAGAATGAGCCAGAAAACCCTTTGCGCATGTGCCAGCAGTTCGGTTATCCCGAGGTGACGAGAGTTCGGAAATGTGGAAGTTTGTGGAACGGAAAAGTTCGGATATGTGGATGTTGAGTGTACAGACCGTAAAGAGCGCCACCTTCATCAATTAGCATTAAGAGACCCAACACAAACAGCAACCCAATTAGCTCAACAGTGGCGAATTATTACACAATATCATTTATCGTCACGGTTAGTCAGACGCCACTTTTTTCGGCTTTCGTCACGAAGTCAATTGTTGCGACTTCCGCTGACTGTACAACACCATCGTCTACGTTTCCAATCGTGCCAAGAAAAGCATTTGTGAAAGGAGGAATACCGGCACGAGGGTGGGGTCTGTATTCGAAGATACTAAGGAAAACGCAAAAATCATCAGTGCATAATGAGGTGACATACAGCTCCAGTACAAGGGGTTATGGTATGGGGCGCCATTGTTTATAACAACAGGACACGTCTGTTCAAAGTACCTTAAACAGCCAGAGATACCTCGATGAAGTGCTACGACCAGTGGTAGTACCTTATCTGTAGGATCATGTAGGTGCCATATTTCCACACGATAATGCCAGTGAAGATCTGAACGACCATGCAGTTAAACGGCTTCCTTAGCGTTCGCGTTGCCCAGGTTTATCCCGCATAGAAAATGTATGGGTTGTGATAAAAAAAACTCCAAACATATGCTGAACCAGCAAGTGGAACAGAGTAATTATGGACGAACGTACAAACTACATGGAAAGTTATACCTCAAGAGACCATTCGAACGTTGTTTGATTCACTACCAAGGAGTCTAGAACCTACTATAAGAGTACGTGGGGGACACGTATCCTATTAAGTATTATCAGTACACCTTATCAGATAAGCTTGTAACAGTAATCAGTTGTTTTAGTAATATAATTAATTGCGTTTAAATAAATATTTAAACGCAGTTTGAGTTATGTTACTCAACTTCTTCAGAGTGTTGCATTTTCAATGGCCACCAGTATGTATATTTGAACAAGCGATCGTTACTTCCATTGTTACTACTCGCAATCTACTTCATGTGATCCGAACTCAGTTGCATATTTTAATGCCTCTAATTTATATTTTAAAAATCAAAATCACGTCACAGAAACTGATGTGACACAGAATTCATTATAATTGTGTTAGAAGCAGAGTACGCATGAAAGAACGTGGCACGCACAACTAATTCCTTTTATACGTGTCATCCCTCACCTGGCACTCTGCCCACTGAGCTGTCGTCGCACTTTATCGTTATCTTTATTTCTCACAATAGTTGAGATGAAGGCTTAAAATTGTTAGCGCAATTTCTTCTTCCTTACGCTGGTACGCTAGGTTTTTCTTGTTAACAATTAACTGCCAAGTTGGATTGAGTTTGTTTAAGTTTTAATTAACAAAATGAATATAATGAACAGGATAGTTCACATGTGGTTGGACGTGGTAGACGTTAACGTAACCTGGAATAAAGAGAGCAAATTGAGCACTTATGGTATTTTTTTCTTCAACAGTCATCATGTTGCTCAAATCAATATATACTTATATAATTTAAACCATGTTTTTTTTTGCGATTCGACTATATTTTTGCTAGAGAAATACCTAATACTAGACTTGCAATTAATGTTACCCAGAAATTTAGTTAACAGGAAATGGTCCTTTTATTTTACAGTTTTGGTCGTTTTATGTTTTTTGGGTCGTTGATCCATAGCTACGAAAACTGAAATCTGTTTAAACCATTTTTAAATTTCATAAAGAGTCCAGTTGTACACCATAATTGTTTCTAATAAACTTGGAACTAAGATGGTTAGAAATGAAAAATAATTCATAAATGGTCTCCTAAAAAAACGCTGCAAGCCATAACTCCATAATTTATAATCAGATTTTAAAAACCTAAAAATTAACTGAAGTGGGCTTAAGCAATAGTAAACTTTTTTTTCAAATGACAGTATGGGTTTTTTATTTACCATAGTGCGGATTTATGTTCTGAATCCAACGATGTATAACAGATTGACATTTATGAAATATTTATCATAAAAAAGTCATTTTAGGCCTTTTAATATTTCTAAAATTTTTTTCATGAATACTAAACTTTCGCTCGACTACGTGGATATAATTGAATAAACGTATATGTATGCTAAGAAATAATTGCTAAACGTATATGTATGACTAAGCTATAACCTGAATTTGTTTTCATTTGACTGTTATTTGTTGTCCCATAGGAGGGGAAGAGCAAAGGGAGTTGTATTTTAAAGTGAATTAAGGAAGTTATTCATGTGACGTGTCGTTTTATAGGTTTTTAGGTTTCTGAGGTAGAATTCAAATATGTCATTAACAAGCCTCTAGTTACTTCCTCGTGCAGATAGTATTACAAATCTAAGGCAGAGGTAGAAAATTAAAGGCCCGTAAAAGGTCAAATATGTTGAAGAAAATAAATTGGTCGGGGAAGTCAAAAAGACAAATTGGTTCACACCAAGATATTCAAGGAAGATAGAAGGTGATTAGGTCCAACAGAACAAGAAGGATAAGTAGTTAAAAAGGGGAAGGAGGAAAAATAAATGAAGGTCAAGGAGGTCAATGGGGACAACGTACATCAACGAGACTATGGGAGGATTATTATGGGTTTAATAGGACAAGGAGGATAAAAAAAGGTCAAAGTCAAAGAGGATGAAGTGTTGAATGACAAAAAGGTGACCCGGTCCAACAGAACAAGCAGTTGATGAAGAAAAGGAGGGCATATGAAAGTCAAGGAGGTCAATGAGGAAAAGGATCAGGTGAATAAACAAGGGCGAGAAGGGTAATGAGGTTAAAGAGAACAACAAATGCAAGGAAGTTAAGAGGGACAAGAAGGACTAAAGTAGGTCAAGAGAACAAGAATATTAAGGAGGACAAAAGGATGTTAATGAGGACAAGGAGAGTTGCAGGTCAAAAGAAGGACAAAAGGAGGACAAAACACAGACAAAAGAAGGACAAGGGAAAGAAATGTTGCCATTTTTTTTGATAAATATATTTGTTGTAAATCTATTCCGAATAGGGTACATATACTTAGTATTTTTGTACTTATTGAGCTGATTGAACCGTAGCATCGTGGACTGAAAATCGGATAACTTTTTTTGCGATATTTTCAGTTTGAATATTTTTTAATGAAATTAGGTGTTTTAAAGTAAAAAATCAGACTCGTAACCTTCGATTGCGATTATCGAACTTGTGCTTATACATTACGTGATCGTTTTAGTATGTTCGAGGATGTGTGTGAAGACTACATCGAGTTGTAGTTAATTGGTATGGAGGGAAGTAAGAAGAATCACAAAATATTATTAACGCATTTACTAAAGAAACGAATGAGGTGTAATGTGTTTACACTTCTAGTGATAATTCCAGGAAAATAAATGTAAGGTGGGAGATGCTTCATCAAGCATCACGATTTAATATTCGTAGATGAAGAAATATATGAAGCTTTCACTTCAGACTCAAGTGAGGGAGAATCAAGAAATTGATTCCATATACGCGTACCACCGAATACGTACGGCAAACGGGGCTTACCACGAAAATGGTTCTATAGTATCTGCAGGTAATACCAGAGTTTCATCAGGTAAACGAAAATTTAAACTCAACGTCATCAAACTTAAGAAATTTTATGGGAACATTCGAAATTGGTTATCATTTTGGTGCCAATTCAAAAAGGTATACAACGACCCATGCGATAAAATTCAATATTTAGTACAATCAATTGTTCCTCGAAGCAGAGCGAAGCGTTTGGTTGAAAGTTTCACAGCCATTAGCGAAAATTATGAAAATATTATTCAGAGTTTAAAATCTAGGTTTAACAGAGATGATTTGCAAATCGAGGTATGTATGTGATGAGGGTGACTCCAACGCAACGCTGAACTCCAACGAAAAAAGAAAGAACGCTCCAATGAAAGAACGCTGACTCCAACGAAAAAATAGATGTTATATGACAAAATCAAAACACAGTTGAGGGTTTTAGAAACATTAGGCGTTACTTCAGAGAAATATTCAGCCACGTTATTTCCCCGGAGTGGGTACTGGAACCTTCGGCGTAGAAACAAAAAAATTAACGTTTTCCACGAAACACAGAACTACTATACTTTTCTCGACGGGTGTTTCGCCAACTAACTTGTCATCTTCATCCAAGTTTACATCTTCAGGGAAGATTAAAACTTTCAGTTTAAACTTTTTAAACTTTTAATAAGGGTGACTGATGATAAAGTGTACAAACTGGGTGCTGATTGTATACCTCAAATGCAACAAAAAAGTTCCTCTTGACCATGGTCCGATTCTCAAGCATAAGGGAGAAATTTCAGGATTTGTGTTTTTTTTCGGAAAAACGTGATTTTTCGCCTAAAACATAATATTTCCTGAATTATTAGTCCCTCATCAAATTAAAAAACAAACATTGAAATTAAATTTTCTTTTCTTCAATTCTAAATTTCTAAATTTTACAGAATTTGACTTTGATCAAACGATATTTTTTTGTTTATCAAAAGTGTGCATATTTCACAAAAACTTCCTTTCTTAACAAGCTTTCCAACAGTACACTCATTTTTTGAAAAATTCCGCATCAAGTAGAAGAAATCGCATTTCAAATGTTGTTGTCAAATATCCAAATTAACTTTAACTGTGGGCCGCTTATCTATCATGACGTGATTTCTAAGTTGATTTTTATCTTATTCGGTTGAGGTTGCCGGATTAGTTGTTGGAGGTTTTGTAGTTTGGAAAAAATGATCAATAGGATCACCTGAGATGGTTCTCTTTATCTAGGTATTACGAGAGGATCTTCCATGTTCTCAGATAATACAAAATATCGACGATTTCTACACTGTGCCATAAAAGATGTTTATTGGCAAAGCTGGTGTCGCAACAGTTTCGATATTGAATAATTTTTCCAGTGAAAGCTAAGGTGCAGTTACAATAGTGGATTGAAAGTGTTGATGAAGTTTCGTCGCTTAGTTCGAACCGATACGTTTGAAAGTTTTTATTACCTTACCTGTTTTAATTATAATATGAATTTTCCATATACTTGAATTTTTGAGAAACTTGTGAATTTCTATGTATGGGCACAGAATTACCTCTGATGACAGAATGGGCACAGGATGATGTTATCAAATTGTATAAAAGTTGAAATAAATTAGAATAAGCAAGTCATCATCCAGTTACTGTTAGATTTGTTAATGTTATCCAAGATAAAAATAATAAAACACATTTTCATACTTCCCCATTTTATTAAGTTTGACAAAGTTTGGTGGTTATTATTACTTTCACTTTGGTGATCATTATTTTCATTGTCATCAAGGGGCTGCACTAGGTTTATTAACAGGTAACTCACCATACATCAGAGTTACGTGTTGCCCTCCACATAAAATATGTCTTACCCGTGTCCTACACTTTTTTGTCATAAGACCAGGTTTTAAACAGTGGAAACAACCCTTTTTGTTAGTTAAAGCAGCCTTCTTCTGATCTAATATATTTTTTGTGGTTTTGCTTCAAAGCACAAAAATATATTGGTTGTCCATAAAATATAAACACAAAAATATAAGGCTTGCGCCTCGCTGGCAAGTGTCTTCACAAAATATACATTTGGCGTCATAATTTACTAGACCAGTAACATGATTCAATTAATTAATGGACGTTTTCCACGAAACACCGAACTACTATATTTTCCTCGACGTGCGTTTTGGCATCTTCAGTAGAAGATTAAAACTTTCAGTAAAAATAAATAAGAACAAAAAAAAATAAAATGAGAAGCTTGAAACTGAAAGTTTTAATCTTCTACTGAATATGCCAAAACGCACGTCGAGGAAAATATAGTAGTTCGATGTTTCGTGGAAAACGTCCATTAATTAATTGAATCCTGTTTACCATAATCTGTTAAGAGTGTGGCAGCGATATAACGACAAACAAAGGAATGAGATGGGCATCAAACAACGTCTGAAGGCTTTAATGCAATTTTTACAGGGTGAAAGGAAAACGAGCGACGTATTGTATTAGCAACAGAATATTTTGATCTCATTTCATCACACAGGAACATGTTGACACGAAAGACTAGCACTGATAAATCCTCGACTGTACTTACTGCTACTGGTCTAGTAAATTATGACGCCAAATGTATATTTTGTGAAGACACTTGCCAGCGAGGCGCAAGCCTTATATTTTTGTGTTTATATTTTTATGGGCAACCAATATATTTTGTGCTTTGAAGCAAAACCACAAAAAATATATTAGATCATAAGAAGGCTGATTTAACTAACAAAAAGAGTTGTTTCCACAGTTTAAAACCTGGTCTTATGACAAAGAAGTGTAGGACACGGGTAAGACATATTTTATGTTGAGGGCAACACGTAACTCTGATGTATGGTGAGTTACCTGTTAATAAACCTAGTGGAGCCCCTTGTGATGACAATGAAAATAATGATCACCAAAGTGAAAGTAATAATAACCACCAAACTTTGTCAAACTTAATAAAATGGGGAAGTATGAAAACGTGTTTTATTATTTTTATCTTGGATAACATTAACAAATCTAACAGTAACTGGATGATGACTAGCTTATTCTAATTTATTTCAACTTTTATACAATTTGATAACATCATCCTGTGCCCATTCTGTCATCAGAGGTAATTCTGTGCCCATACATAGAAATTCACAAGTTTCTCAAAAATTCAAGTATATGGAAAAATTCATATTATAATTAAAACAGGTAAGGTAATAAAAACTTTCAAACGTATCGGTTCGAACTAAGCGACGAAACTTCATCAACACTTTCAATCCACTATTGTAACTGCACCTTAGCTTTCACTCGGAAAAATTATTCAATATCGAAACTGTTGCGACACCAGCTTTGCCAATAAACATCTTTTATGGCACAGTGTAGAAATCGTCGATATTTTGTATTATCTGAGAACATGGAAGATCTTCTCGTAATACCTAGATAAAGAGAACCATCTCAGGTGATCCTATTGATCATTTTTTCCAAACTACAAAACCTCCAACAACTAATCCGGCAACCTCAACCGAATAAGATAAAAATCAACTTAGAAATCACGTCATGATAGATAAGCGGCCCACAGTTAAAGTTAATTTGGATATTTGACAACAACATTTGAAATGCGATTTCTTCTACTTGATGCGGAATTTTTCAAAAAATGAGTGTACTGTTGGAAAGCTTGTTAAGAAAGGAAGTTTTTTGTGAAATATGCACACTTTTGATAAACAAAAAAATATCGTTTGATCAAAGTCAAATTCTGTAAAATTTAGAAATTTAGAATTGAAGAAAGAAAATTTAATTTCAATGTTTGTTTTTTAATTTGATGAGGGACTAATAATTCAGGAAATATTATGTTTTAGGCGAAAAATCACGTTTTTCCGAAAAAAACACAAATCCTGAAATTTCTCCCTTATGCTTGAGAATCGGACCATGGTCAAGAGGAACTTTTTTGTTGCATTTGAGGTATACAATCAGCACCCAGTTTGTACACTTTTCACCAGTCACCCTTATTAAAAGTTTAAAAAGTTTAAACGTTTAAATCTAAATAAATCGGTCGTTGCTAAAAGAAAATGTTCTATAGGAAACGTAAAAGTGTTTGCCCTTTGAAATGGAACCCCTTCTCACCCTCTCGACCGATGTTCAATTATTTTTTCTTTGGTAATATATTTCCGCAAAAGTTTTCTTTAACTACCTATATAAATCATTTTAAAATTTGGTAAGACTGACGGCTTTTTCTGACTGGCTATTGGGTGTGAAAACGGGTTCATTAAAAAAAAATAAAATAAAAAAAGCCTAATAACCTTTTTTTCAAAAATGTTAATAGCGATGTCGACATTCTTGTCTCAAAAACTTTTTACAAAATACTATTTCGATACCTTATGCATGGTATTCAGTGTTTGGGTTTCAGTCATTTTGTATTTTTGTTTGGCTATGTACTTGTACAGGGTTAATTTTTATAATTTGACAAGTTATTGCGAGTTTATTACTGAAATTAGAAAATAGTTCTTCAGACAAAAGTTATAGTTTTGCATAAATTTTTATAACACGATGTGAGAAAAAACAACTGAACATCGGAAATCATAAAACTGAATC
This sequence comes from Aromia moschata, assembly GCA_029963805.1. NCBI lineage: Eukaryota > Metazoa > Arthropoda > Insecta > Coleoptera > Cerambycidae > Aromia > Aromia moschata. Next base: position 1,000,665 of record JAPWTK010000070.1, read on the forward strand.
AAAGTCATATTTTTTTTAAATGGAACTCCCTGTATATTATTGCAAATTCTAATTCCTAGAATTTTTTCCCTTTTCAAAAATACATATATAACATAACTATGTTAGCTTCAGTAGGTCGAGACATATTTCTTGTTCTGCTAATTCTAGTTTTAAACAGTTGTTCTTCTTTTTTCTTTTTCATTGTTCTTTTTTTTCTGGTCCACTCGCAAAATCCTAGGTTGTTTGTTTTACGTGTTTTGTCGATGAAACACCTTAGTCAGTGACTTAGGGACTTTAAGCACTACACTGCTGAACACTAGTTAATTAATGAACGTAATTTTACTAGATGGGTCAAGCGAACTTAGAGTGGTTTAGCACTAGTTGTTAGAATACTGAAGGTGTTAGGTAATAACCAATTCAAATAGTTTTTAAACTGTGATAAACTGTGATACTTTTGTAAATCCTTCATATTCTATCTATAACATAACCAGAATTGTTGAGGAATCTTTATCCACTTTAAACATAGTGATATATGATTATATATAACAACATACTAAATTGAAGGTGTCGAAGTCATTAAGAACAAACTTTAAAATTCATATTTAATATTTGAGTCAAAACCCGTAAGTTGTCTAATATTCTCACATTGTCCAGTTTTGAAGAGAAGGTGATAACTAGAGTCCGAAAAGTGTGCTACAACAGAGTCAGCACTATACAACTCTATGATGAAGTATAAACCGTATTTTTTAAGCAGCTTGTAAATTATGTACGCGTGTATTTCTTGCCCGTGCATACATACGCCACTATTATGCCTGGTACTCTCCCGTGGCGGGATCGACGGAGAAGACTATATGCAATTTATGCATATAGCATAGCGAGTATTCTGTCGTCGATTTAGTATTTTAAGTTAACTCGATGCGAGCGGACGAACGCCGAGGTTAAAATAATTTTATATGTCATGTGTGACACATAACTAATAATATGTACGTATTTTTCACCATGTACGTATTTCTTTTAGAGTTCGTGTAGTGTATTCACTTCTAACCGATTTCCATTCTATGTAATATTATAAGTATGTATATAACTCAGTTTATAACTCAATGCATTAACTCGCAAACTCAAATTTTTCTGTCGATGTCACCAACACAGACTTTTCTTCAAGTCTTTTGACAAACAAATCACGTGACAATTGGCGACGTGATATTAATTAAACGTCTGTCACTTAATTCGTAGAACTTGTTGACCTTACTTCAGTATCTATCAAACAAAAAGCAATACTTATTTTTCAACAGAACTAATCTAACCAATAACGAACGGGCAACTTCGTATATGAAGGCAACAAAGCACCGCGCACAGCCTGATCATCAATTATACCTCCTATATTTAAATACATATCTGAGGAATTCATTTCGACATGCGAAGAGTATACAGCGTTCTTCTTAAAGTGTGCATCATATGGGAAAAAAATTATATTCCACTTTTATTATAATTTAAACTTGGGGCTAACTTGTGAGTAAAAATTATGAAAAATGACTTTCTCAAATGGGGTCACGTGACTTTAGTTAGTTTAGTTAGATTTCAAATAGTTTTACTAAGACAAGTAGTTAGCTTTTTCCAAATTCTAATAAGTATTTCTGAACGCTCTATTTTAACATTGTATGTTTGTCACTTTTTAATATCTACAAAACGATCCCCAAAAATAATAATAAATAAAAGATCTGGTGGGTCACATAATTTTTTATTTATTTTTTTTCGCAGTACGCGTTTGAAGTTTTTTATTATTATAGCCTTCTACCTTGGTCTAGTAATCACCCCTAGAATATGATATGGGTCCCATGCTTCCTTACGAAAATGCGAGAATTTCACATTCGAACAGGCGCCACTGCAAACATCTCTAATTTAATAGCCAAATTTTATATAATAGTTTATTAGTCTTTATAATAGTCAAACCTAGCTTTCCACACCCAATAATCAACCAGAAAAACGGCGCCAGACTGATTAAATTTTAAAATCATTAAAATTATTAATGTTAATTAACTATATTATGAAATATAGTTAAAGAGAACTTTTGGGGACTATGTATATCATAACTTTGGAGAATATTATCAAAACAAAATTAACGTCTGTCAACCCCCTCCAAAATAAGAGTTTGGTTCCATTTTAAGGGCACATACCATATTAGAAACAAAATGTTAAAACACATTAGGTACCTAAGATTCATGTACAACACTTAATAAACTAAATAATTTATTCAGAGAAATTGATAGATCAGCATTAACCGCAAGTGGAATTTAAAATGTTTATATGTGGCTGAAGGAGTATGACACCAGTACATATTTAGGGAAATGGTTATTAACCACAAACAAAACGTTATCTTACCAAACATACTTAGAAGAGAAGCATTGGTGATCACTGCACGAAGTTTCATTATGAGCTAGCCTATAAGCCTAGTTGATAAAATGAATCCTAATGCTTTCTGTTGCATATACTTTAGACATAACTCCAACTGTTTCTGTTAAATTTCATTATTATACAAATGATCGATTTTTTAAAACTAACCCCTCCACTATACGACGGAAGTTCCCTAGGAGTCCATTAGGGAATCTCTATTATTTGGAATATTTATAAACAAATTCATTGGCGCTATCGATATCCTTTATATGATTGATGTATTTACTTATCTGTTATAAATATTATTGATTGTCTTTACTATCTGCTAGTCAGTAACAATAATTTATGTTATTGTTTTTAACCTTAATGCTAATGCACTGGACGGTTCACATAATTGGCCTTGATGTTACTAGTGACAAAAAATCTCGTTATCTATTCGTATAGAAAATATTATCTCTGTTGGATGGAATCAAATCTTAACACTGTGTTCCGATTATAGATGCACAAACCGATAACTTGGTGACGAAAAAATAAATCAAAATCGAATATTTTTTCTGAGGTGATGCACATCTGTAGTCTATAACTTTTGGTCAATGCTTGGCCTGCTAATTTTTTTTGTATATTTTCTAAGAAATTATATTAGCAATTCTTTTAATGAAAATATAATATCACAGGGGAGGATACATGTTTTTTATTAATGTTTTTATTAAAGCCTTAAATTTGTAAGTGTTTAATAACAAAAAATTTAAATAGTCAGGTACATATTTGCTAAATTGAATAAAAATTCTAATCTTAATATGATAACAATTAATCATAACTTAAGAGGCAACAATATTAGATTTGTTGTTGAATTGTATTTAAGAGGCAACTACTCTTACCTTAGAGCAGTAGAAATATGACAAATGATGCATAACGGTTGTGACTAAGTTAGTAAAATTAAATAAAAAAAAGTAGGAGTACCTATTATCTTGCTTTCAAGTATAATTTTAAAGGAATACTAATTTCTAATCAAAATTGTTACAGAGGCATTTTGAGGGATCCCGAATATCCCAGTGATATTATATTTTCGCTAAAAACATAATTTCTTAGAAAACCATTCCAAGAAAAGGTCGTAACATGCCAAGCATTGATAACTTGACGAAAGTTATAGACTACAAATATACGCCCCTTGTAGAGTAACCAGAAAAAAAATATGGGTTTTCAATTTGTTCCTTCGTTACCAAGATATTGGCATGTATACCCAAAAATCAAAACACACCGTATATATTAATGAAGGCGAGGTAAAATTTGGAGGCTGCTCGACTACCCAATTGCCGGGACAAGCACATAACGGAACGTCTGTGTACGTTGTGTATTTGTAACTGGGTGTTTACACTGTTTACCCAGCCTTCATGTGTGGGAGTCGAGCCTACGCTCGAATAATTGATAAGTCTGCAAACTAGGCCATCTCCAAACGGTCGAATCGTTACCACGAATTTATTCCAGGAAACTTGGAAATCTCCCGGGCAGTAATGAAAATTATGTCCGTATTCTTGAAATTGATTAGTATTCGGATGTGAATTGTATCCCTTTTGATTTCACGTTTTGTTCTGTTTCCGTCTTCCTTGTGGCATATTTTCGCATACAAATTAAATTTAAAAAATAACAACCCACTAAATATGGATGTATTATTAAACACCCCGTATTTTAATTCCAGACTCGAACTGGAATGTCTAACAGGCTATAAAAAAGACCCTCTAATCTTTGTCTTTGGAGATCTGGAACTCAGAAATCGAATCCTGATTACTTTGCATGGAAACTCAAAGCGTTATTCACTACACACTAGACTGACTATTTAGTTCTGACTAAACTTAAATAAGATGCCTGTGTCTGGTCCCACATTATAATACGTTTTTAGTATTAAATCAGTTCTGCGAATATTTCAGTTTTAAATAACGCGGAGAGTCGGTTATCTACAGGGTGTCCACTATTTCGATAAGAGTAAGAGATACATTACGCAATTTATGGCTCATAAAAGTGACGTGTTCAGGTTTAAAAAAATTGAAAATAACTCATAAGAGGCAAGACTACTAAAAAAAGTATTCCATTAAAAAATTAATAGCTCCCAGTTTTCTATTCAAAATTTATAAATTGTCACTTTTATTATTTCGATGCTAGGTGTCGCCACGTCTAACTTTTGTTTTTCTTAAGAAAACCTTAACATTAACATTTAAAACTTAACATAAATATTTTTTAAAGATATATTTTTTTTTATAGATTCAAGGGCACGTGGCGTGCGACGCCCGACTTTTGTTTTCCTCATGGAAAATATGTTTTGTTTGTGTTAGAAATCGATTTAAAGGTGTCATTTTGATATTGTTTCCACAGCCACACAAAAGAAAATCGACTTTCGGGCCCAGAGGTCAAACCATGAGTACTATACGTTTTTGGATCGTTGAATCCAAGTCCGTGGTTCTTTTAACCCTAGCTGCTTAGGATTCTTAGTAACCTCAAAATAACCGATATTCTGAACGATTAAACCATATAACTCAACTTATGACTCAAGCTTCCAACGCTAAATCCAATTAACAAAATCCCATAAACATTAAACCAGATGATATTCCAACCTAATAAGCTCATGAACCCAATCCCCCATATCCCTAAAACTCCATAACCCCTTAACCAAGGGAAGAAATCGTAAGCAATCTGTATCACTGCAAAACATCACCTAGCTGAAGACTCCTTGAAAACCCAAGTACTTAAACCCGAAAATTCCCATAAAACCCTTCTTGCGTGTGCCTGCATCCAGGCACCGAACATAAACAAGACTCGGTGATCCAGGACACCTCCTCGCTGTGACGGTGGACAACAGAGTGAGCCCGTTATCCGGCGGCGTCCCTGGATTACGGCTTACATGTCGTCATGGCAGGGGTCATGTGGTTATGAGGTTTTACGAATATATGGTTATGGGGTTATGGGGTTGTAGGGTTATGGGAGTTTTCGGGTTTAAGTACTTGCGTTTTCAAGGAGTCCTCAGTTAGGTGATGTTTTGCAGTGATACAGATTGCTTACGATTTCTTCCCTTGGTTAAGGGGTTATGGGATAATAGGATTATGGGGGATTGGGTTCATGAGCTTATTAGATTGGAATATCATCTGGTTTAATGTTTTATGGGATTTTGTTAATTGGATTTAGCGTTGGAAGCTTGAGTCATAAGGTTATATGGTTTAATCGTTCAGAATATCGATTTTTTTGAGGTAATGAAAAATCCTGAACTGCTGGGGTTAAAGGAGGGATTTGGATTCAGCGACCCAAAAAACATATAGTACTCATGGTCTAACCTCTGGGCCCGAAAGTCGATTTTTTTGTGTGGCTCTTATCCATAAAGGCAAAAATTTTGTTATCACTTTAATGCTGAGCGTTGCAACGATCCTTCGGATAGTATAAACGATGGACTTTACGTCGCCTGATGTCAAAATTATGAATACCTAAAGGCACAGTTCTTTCCTAATTTAACTAAGCTTATATCTTTTGAACCACATTATTTCCAAGAGATTCTTGCAATGCCCCTTTATCTTGGCCACATTGTATATCAGATACTTACAGACTTAATGAGAAGTCTCTCGACTAGACGAGAATTTCAATCTACTTTAACTTCTACTTCGTTGTCCTGTTAAAAATCTTTCTTAATATTGATGGCTACCTAGAGCTACAGCAAGAATTTCATACTTATGTAGTTACCTACAATTAACTTAAAAAAAATGATTACTTATATATCTCAATTCCTCATACAAATCGACTATCTACAATGTTATACAGCTATGTGTAAAATTTTCAATTTTTATTCAATATACATACATAATAATTAAGAGGTCACTTTCTGTAGTAGTCTTAACCACATAAAACTATTTTGTTTAAATGAAAAGCAATAATCTCAGGTGTGAGCATAAAGCTCGTGAATTTTTATTTTATTTATATTTCCAATTATCTGTATTATTCATAATACTATTTATTTGTTACATTACTCATTGTAAGTATTTAGAACCTGTTCTGTAAATGGGTGAATCCTATAATATACCTTGGACTTAGACGAGGTTACTCTAAGAAAATCGCTTACAAAGTGAAGGGAGCTGATCGGTTGTGTTGACTTGTTAATACATTTTGTTAAAAGAAATGTGTCTCTCCAGGATCTAGTTCTGAGGCAAAGAGACATATTGCAGGAACTATATATAGTCCCGTCAATGAACGCTCAGAAGGGAGTCTAGAGGGAAACGCGAGATTAGAATTTTTAACTTTAGGGCTAAGTTTGAACTTAAGAGGTAAACATATCAACACTCCCCGAAACTAGGAGATGAGGAAGCTGCAGGAGGTCACGAAAAATGTTCCAGTGTTTTGTTTTGGCTTTATCTCGAAAACATTTTGCCCTAGCTAAAAAGTGGTTCTATATATAAATTGAAGCTGACAAATTGGCTACAAAAACGTGTTCATTATTTTTTTGTATCTATTACAGTTTTCGAAGCATTTGCTCATGAAATTCACATATTTTAATTTTTTTTGCCTCATGTTTTTTGGATAACTGATCGAATGTTTTGAAAAATTATTATTAATTCATATGTCAAAATTCATCAAGAACTCTATATTCTGAGAAGAGCTGCACAGTTGTGTTTGATGGTTATACCAACTCAGTCAATAGCACAAAGGCGGCTAAACAGAAGCAACGCTATCGGATGAAGATGTCAGTAGATATTAACTGCAATTTGGATACTACAGTAACTGTCAAGCAAGACCATGTCCTCTTTAACTACCACAATAAAGGCAGACTGATTACCCTACTCAGATTACAATTTAACGAGAATAGTTTTGAGACTCAACAAGCACCAGGCGATGCTGACTGGTTGATCGTTACAACAGCCATCAGCAAATCAAAACAATTCACCGGTGCTGTTATTGGAGAAGATATTGATCTGGCTATAGTAATAGTACAGTACTGCAATAGTAACTTTGCCCTTGGCCGCAGTACACAAAAGTATCTGAAATTCTGCTCATTTCTTTTGTATCTGCATCACTGTAAACACTTCTAGACATACTGTCTGTTTGTTTTGTGTGGGTATGTCTTATACCTCTGGTATGTGTATGGTCGTACTACGTCGTAATACATTCGTGGTGCGCAACTCGCGGGCAAAGATATTCTGGCTGTACTGTAGACGTTGATAGTTCTCCTTATAGCAAAAACTCTAGCTGACCGAGACGTTTTGTTCGTAACACATGGCCGTGGAAAAGTCAAGAGCAACATATATCCAACATGAGACATACAGCGATTTGAACTAAAGGACATTATGTTGCTATATGCCTTCACTAGCTGTTCTTCCTCTGGCTCAGAAGATCAGATCGAGCGAGAGGGGAAGAAATGTATCTTAAGACTGTATGGTGCAACAGCAAAGGAAATATATCTTAACTGCTACCATTACCAAATATGTGTAAAATCCGTAACAAACGTTAAACCTTACATATCAGAACATCATAACCTAACAACTCAGAACATATCACCAGATCCAGCAGTGTTTAGGAAATGAGGTGTCCCTCTGAACTGTGGAGATGGGAACGTAAGCCAGGCAGTCAGCTCATGTAAGAACGTGCTCCCCCATTTGTCAAAGCTGCCAAGGGAATTATATAAATAGCATTTCCGTTTTAGAAAACGAGGATGACGATGCCGAAGACGAAGACCACCTCAACTGACTGAGAATCAAAATTATTTACGGGTATTATATTAATTGATTTATTTTTTGTTAAACTTGTATACAACACTATATAAAATAAATACGTTTATGGAATGGTTGTTTTTATTATACAACTACATTCTCTCCAGTTATGCTGTATATGGTGTTCATGTATATAATTTCTTCAAACGAATATCTATTGGGAAAGTGTAATACACGGTTTTGTGTCATATATCTCGAAATTTGCACGAATTGTTCATATTGTTCTAGTTTTTGATCAGCTAAAAATAAAATACTAAATCGTGCACTCATTTTAAAGAAAAAATAATGTTCTAGAACACATTTTTTGTGAATTTTCTCAAAAAGTTTTTTGAAAATATGCGAATTTCATGAGCAAATATCTCGAAAACTACAGCAGAATATAGATATAAAAAGACATAGAATAGAAAACTATAACAGATACAAAAAAATTAATTCATTCTTATAGCCAATTTTGTCAGCTTTGTATAGAACGACTGTTTAGCTATATCTAATCGTTTTCGAGATAAAAGCGAAAAACTAAAATACCGGAACCTTTCTCGTGCCCTCCTGCAGCTTCCTCATCTCCTAGGTCCGGGTATATTTATCTCATAACTAATCCAAACACAGCCCTGATGTCAAACATTCAAATCGCAGCATATCCCTCTAGACCTCCTTCATTGACAGGACTAATTCCTATAAAAATGTATTTTGGGTAAGAAATTACATCCAAAAAAGGTTTATTACTGTAGGTCACAACTTGTCAGTAGGTAGGTACAGTAATGCTGTTCAAATACGAATTAATAAGTTATTGTTAAATTTTTATTCATTACACAGCTACAAAAAAGAACTGATTCTAGTTATTGACCTTAGTATCCGCATGTATTTTTCGACGCTGAATTCGAATCCAACCTCGAAAAAGTCAATACACCCTCAAAATTTTGAGATACAGTGATAAACGCCTCTAAAATAGGGTAAAAACAACCGTGTTATATGACGACAAGAAGTACGCGCAGAAATTACTCTTGATATAAAACCATTAGTTTGCGTGGGTAGGTTATTTTAGATAAAACTATTGTCATGACAATAAATTTATTCTAAGGGTGAAAATCGAGTAAAATAAGGGTTAAACGGGGTAAGAAATGAAAATGTGACAAAATACGCATTTTTTATTCCAAGAATATATTTCTGGGCTCTTAGAGCTTGCTCTGCCGAGGTCCTCTCTATTACAAGCTTCCAGAAGCCTGTAGAATTTACTCTCTTTTATACAGGATTTTCATGTCCGCAAAAATATTCTGTTCTTGTCATATTGAGATTTGAAAGCAGCAACCTCAAAACCCCCCTGGAAACAGACTTTCCCCGTAAAAGTTGCGAACATTGTTTAATTAACGTTTTGCATCCCTTTCAACCTCTATTTTGCTCAATTTTCACACTTGTTAAATTTTGAAATCGGCAACCTCGAAAACCGCCAGGAATATATTCTTGGAATAAAAATTGCGTATTTTGTCAAATTTTCATTTCTTACCTCTTTCAACCCCTATTTTACTCGAGTTATAGTTATATCTAAAATAACCAACTTACGCAAACTAATGGTTTTACATCAGGAGTAATTTCTGCGCGTACTTCTTGTCATCATATATCACGATTGATTTTACCTTATTCTAGAGGCGTTTATCACTGTATCTCAAAATTTTGAGGGTGTATTGACTTTTTTGAGGTTGGATTCGAATTCAGCGTCGAAAAATACATGAGGGTACGAAAGTTAATATCCAGGATCATGATTTTTTTTGTGTAGCTGTGTTATTTGTCTGAACTTTCAAACTAACTTGTTAGGAGTTAAATTATGAAATACTTTCTTTATTATTCATAAAAAGTTACAATGTATGTAAAATAGATACAATTAACGATAAATTTGTATGTATCGCCTGTCAATAAAGTAATCCCCCCTACCCATAATTTACTACACAAATTAAGTCAGCGAATTCGAACAAAAATCAAGGTGAAACTAAACTAAGCAAAATACAAATTTTGATTTGATGAGTCCTATGAATAAATTGTTGAATCTCATGCATTTTATGCAAGGGCGTAGCCAGTATTTTTCTTTGGGGGGAGGGGGCGTCCAGTGCAGATTAAACCAAAAAGCAAAAAAAAAAGTCATTGAAGGCAACAGCAAGCGCAATCCCCCAACTATTTTAGTTTCTACTTGACCATTCTACGCCCTTGATTTTATCTTGATAAAAAGCTAGACTTAGTTTAGTTTCACTTCAATTATGTTTGAATCAGCTTACTTCACTACTTCAAACGTTAAGGGGAGGGAGGTTAGTTTATGCAAATGTGTACAGATTTTGAAATAAACAACATATACATGACATATGTACATATGCAGTTCATTTTAAGATATTTTCAATGTATCTACATATGTATAATAGTTGTCTGTCGAACAGTATATGCACCTTTACTGGACACCGGTCACTACAAAGTTGCTATTACAAAGTACTAATCCGTCATCAAAGGTAGATTAAAAGGCAAACCCGTAGTTGCCCAGTTGGCTCTCAATACCTGGAAACACACCTTGTGAGCCCTTCTCACCACAATTAACAGAATAGCCTTTCAGTAATGAAAATTGTAATCCTTATTGACCACCATGTCAAATAGGCATTATGTATTTTGTAAATCCTAAGATCACTTTATTAAATATGCTAATATTTTATTATTTTTATACCACAAGTAACATAGTTATGATATACTTATAATAGAAAATTTCCAGAAGAGTTTGTAAACTTTATTTTTACGATTATACAGTGTGACTCATTTAAAACCTGGACATTTTTCTAAAACAACTATTTATTGGTCGACACCAAATTTTTTTAAGTAGGGTATATGTAGTTAAGTTCTTTCTTTTTATGAGTGAAATTGAAGAAATTATAGGAGCCTTAACGATTTTTATACAAAAAAAATTTGAATACACCACAAAATTCAACACGGGTGTATGGATATATGCCAAATTTAGTTTCTGAAATATTGAATTTTAATAAATATATATAAAACAATTTGAAAATTTGTCTAAGTTTTAATTTACTAATTTACCTCAAAAAATCCTGGAGCCGATACATTAGACTGAAAAAAATTGTTGAAACAACTTATTCGTGTTTGCAGGATAAGTAGGGTATAGGGTGTGTACTGCCCCCGCATAATTCAATTCGATATTTTTGCCATAAGTCGGTACTGAGGTGAGATTATAGTTCCCAAAGGTTATGCCTGAAAAAAAAAAAAAAAAACATATTTTCTCAAGAACGAGTGAACCGATTTTGACGAACAAAAAATATGTTATATGAGACTCGATGGGATGCTATTAAAAAAAAAATATTCCGAACACAGAAAGTGCTGAAAAAAAATTTGTTTGCATATTTTTTTTCATGGTACACTCTTGCCGTATTATCGTCATTCATTACCAAGAAAAATCTTCAACTTCCCTAGTATGACATATTTAAGTTACAAAATTATCGGAACATTATAACATACGGAACATCATCATCGGAACATTATAACGTAAGTAAAGTAAAAACTGCTAGTGTTCCATGAACAGTTTTTTAACCTTTTTTTTTTAAGAGGACGGGCACTTGGGGCTTATAATCCCTCTAAGAAAATGCATAAAAAAAGTATCTTGTATCACAGATTGATCATGAATAAACTGTTGACCACGGGCCAGTATACCGGTTTTCCCATCCGGAAGGATAATGCTAGTGTTAAATTTTTCTACTTTGAAAAAATTAAATTTTTTGTCTTGAGAAAAAAATTATCTTAGTAAGTTGTGATATCGCTCTTCACATATCTGTCTTTTGAAATGCAAAATGGCGGATGCAAGTGAGCAGTTGCTGAAACAAAAAATGGATTATAATAATGAAATTCTGTAGATGAGTGATTTGGAGTTAATAATTATGAATCAGACTTCTATAATTCTAAATAGTGGATTCAAAATGGTGGATATAAAATGGCGGATTCAAGATAACGGATTCAGGATGTCTTATAATAGAGAAATTATAGAACTAATGGAAAAATATACGACACCGAGTTGACTACGTATTTGATTTTAAATATTTTTAATTCAAAATGGCGGATTGAAGTTGGCGATCGAAAAACAAAAAATTACGATATACGAAATCTTGAGTACATATTTTCATCAATATTATAAAATTTTCTACTCCTTTTAGGAAACTATCACTTGTTGAGATCAATTGAAATTTATGATCACGTAACGATACTGCAAATATATAATGATTTTGCCAAGTGATTAATAACATATTTTGGTATTTCGAATTTATTTTTACACGTTATATGGATATTTCTCAATTCGGCAACAGAATAAACACAATGATCTTCCCAAGTTGATGGCTCGTACCTATAGGTATATTATTACTTACCTACTGGTATCTTGATTGCAATAGTTTGTGAATCCATCCAACTGAATTAGTCATATTGAAATCCACAAATATGATGACATATTTGTCATTAGCAATTCCTACATCCTAATAAAAAAACAAATGGATAGAGATTTTATTCCACAATTGATTGAATTAAAATTTTTTTCGTTGCCATATTGGGTCCACCATCTTGAATTTTTTTAAATTAAATTTTGGTTTCATAATCAGCGATATCAAAAACTGATATGTACAGTTTTCAGTCCGATTTCGAGCAAAAGGGTATCCCCCCATAAGTATGGTGATATGCCCCCCTTTTTTTATTTTCTTCGCATGATGAAAGTGTTTCTTAGGGCTAATTATGAAAGGAAGACCGAATTTTTAGGTCCAAAAAAATTTCCTCTCAGCTAGGTATGGAAAAAAAACCTGTTTTTTTACATTTTATTTTTTTTTCTCGGTTTTTAACTGTCGAAAAAAATCGGAAAAAATCATGAGTACAGAAAATATGATTAATTTTATGTAAAAAATGTTTTGAAACTCATTCAAGGTCATTATGACCTCTAAATAAATTATTCAAATTTTAAAATCCCATATCTTTTAACCAAAAAAAGCTTCAGGCTCAGATTTTTAATATATTATATTTTTAACTGTTTTTACTACCTCAAATTTTTTCAGATTTTTTTGAGTGGTGGGTCATGCCCAAAAAGTGCGAAAAAACAATTTTTTGTCCGTGAAACGACTTAAAACGGCTTAAAATCATCATTTTATAGTGTCCTGATTTTTTTCTTGCACTAAAAGGACTCAAATGACTTCAAACAATTAAAAAATATAAAAACTACTAGTTTCGATAAGTGGAATTTTTTTCTTACTATTTTTAGTGAACATATTTTTTTAATTGTTTGAAGTCATTTCCTCCTTTCCAACAAGTCCTTTTAGTGCAGGAAAAAAATCAGGACACTATAAAATGATGATTTTAAGCCGTTTTAAGTCGTTTCACGGAAATTGCTTTTGGGCATGACCCACCACTCAAAAAAATCTGAAAAAAATTTGAGGTAATAAAAAACAGTTAAAAATATAACATATTAAAAATCTGAGCCTGAAGCTTTTTTTGGTTAAAAGATATGGGATTTTTAAAGTTTGATAAAATTTTTTAGAGGTCATAATGATCTTTAATGAGCTTGAAATTTTTTTTACATAAAACTAATCATATTTTCCTGTACTCATGAATTTTTTTCAGATTTTTTCGACAGTTAAAACCGAGAAAAAAAATGTAAAAAAAACAGGGTTTTTTCCATACCTAGCTGAGAGGAACATTTTTTGAACCTAAAATTAGGTCTACCTTTCATAATTAGCCCTAAGAAACACTTTCATCATGCGAAGAAAATAAAAAAAAGGGGGGCATTTCACCATCAAAGGGTATACCCAAAAGGGGGGATACCCTTTGAGATTTCTGTCCCGCCATCTTCAATTTTTAAAATCCGCTTTCAGATTCGTAATCAGCGACCTCAAAAACCCGTATACATAGTTTTCAGTCTAAATTCTAGCAAATTTAAAATATTTGTCCCTCATATAGGATTTGTCCGCCATATTAGATCCACCATCTTGAATCTTTAAAATCTGACCAGATTTGTAATTGGCCACCTTGTTTCGTATAAATAAACCGAACGAATCTGAGGGTGCCCGAGCGGCTTGTCCCGACGTGTTGTCTTAAGGTCTTATTAGCCGGGCACACACACACACACACAGAGGTTTATCTGCGGACTTCATCTAGGGCAGTTTAAGTCTGCGCTCTTTCGCGGACTTAGTATGTGACAGACTAAATGTTACCACTCCACTAACTTTAAAGACATGTATGTAGACAACTCTGGCGTACTTAATCTCTCGCAGACAAAACGGTGTGTTAATGGGTGAAATCTTTAGACTTATCTGCAGACTTTGCCAAAACTGCGGAATTTGGTCTTGACAAAAGTTTTTAGTGGAAACTTTTACGTTTCTGGTGATATTTTTATACTATTTTGTTGTGTTAGTGGAAAAATGGCCAGAAGAATTATAAATAAGAAAAAAGTTGCATTGTGTTGCAAAAGTTGCATTCAGTTCCTTTCTGAAGCATCCTTGTAGATTTTGTATTTTTTTTAAAAACAAAATGGTGGTCCGCACAAGGATACACTTTTTTACAATACTGAATTAAAGCATCATAACCCCTATTTTTTAAATTTTTGTTTACGTATTCATTTGATTTGATTTTCCATAAAGCTGGATGACTTTTATAAATGTCTATAAATTCTGTTAAAAATTATTTTCCTATAAAACGGGTATCAATACTTTCAGCCATCGTTTTTGAATTATGTATTTAATTAGACACGCGGATTTCGCCTGTGAGGGAAGACTGTGCAATATATGGCATCAACATACTTAACATGTGGTTTATGTCTTCAGACAAGTCTGTATATGAATAAGACCGACGCGTGCTCACACACTAACGCACAGATTTTTTTTCAAGAGAGTTTGACTGTGGCGGGCAAAGTCCGTAGATAACCCTCTGTGTGTGTGCGCCTGGCTATTGTCACTGATCTCCATTTCCTTCCTTACATTAAGTAGTTTTATTTTGAAGGTATACATGTAATATTGTTGTACACGTGTCTGTTATTCGTTCTCGAAACTCTTCATCCTTCTATGTAAGGTAGTGACTTGTAACATCTTTTGTTTGAAGCTACTCTACAGAAAAAATTAAATGAAGTTAAATCCAGCGACGTTGATAACCAATTGATTAAAGGGTTATTGACATATATCTAATACTCCTATTTTGCTAGAAGGGTCTGGAGATTGGCGAAATCACCACGGTGCAGACATATATGCGTCTGTCTCTCTCTCGTAACTACTTCGAGTCTTACGCGCATGCCCAAGAATTGAACATCCAGTCACACACAGCCAATTGCCCCACCAGACTCGTGACGCATGCAGACAACAGGTCAAGTAGTCATGTGCTGTCTCACTACCCCGTGACACTACTTACGGGAACCAGCAATATAGGAGTAATAGATATATGGTTATTGAAGCCTACTTATTTGTTTTCAAAATTTGCATTTAATCATATCTCACGGCTATTGCGTTGTGTACAGGAGAACCATCTAGATGAAATTTAAGATTCGGAAATTCGCCGAATTTTTAAAAACTGCCTTACATATTACCTTCAAAAAAATTGACCAACACTTTTGTCCGAAGTAAAGTATATAGCACCACACATCCAGTTTGTGGAAATATTGCCTTTTGGGAAGTATGATCCATTCTGGATGTTATTTTGACTGGTATTACTTCCATGTCCACGTAGTGGACTGGGTTAGTATTTGCGAAAATGTTTTAAAAAAATTTTATTAGCCAAATATGCCTAAAATGTTCTGAAACGTCAAGATTTTAAGTTTAAGCAATAAATAATTTTCTGTCTGTCTGTCCGTCGATCTGTCTGAACCTTTTTTGTGTACACGATAACTCGAAAACGCGATATCAACTTGAAATGTCATATTTTATTGTTATAAAATACCTGTCAACGAATATACTGATAAGTTCAAAATATTCATATTTAATAATCTTGACTTTCAATGTCGGCGAACACAAAAATTCATTACACAACTCGAAGATAGGATAACAATTAAATATTTAGTTGCTTAGCATGAAACAGTAATAGTGACATTAGTTGTCAGCATTTATTTATTGCAAGTTGTAAGAAAACGTTTAAAAAAGCTTACATACCTACATAAAGAAGCAATAAGTAGGGACCTATATACATGTACTACTATAATGAAAGTACATAGTATATGTATTAATAGTACATAGTATATGTATTAATAGTACATAGTATATGTATGTATAAGTTATGTATACATACCTACCATATTATAGTACAGTCAATTTAACTGAATGTTTTAAATTTGAATCAAATAGAAGTTCTATTTTAAACACTCAGTATATAACTAAGCAACAATGAATGAATCCTTGTAGAGCTTAGGATCCTTTTAACCAGTGTCACCACCGATACTTCATCGTCTAAAGTGACCGCTACAGATAATCTCCACTGTTCCCGTATTTGCAGTGCAAAAATTTAAAAATTCGATATAACCTAAATAGGGTAAAAGACCTAGTAATATTGAAACCTTATGAAAATCCGTAAAGGAAAATACCGTTGAATTGAAATTATGCAAAAAAAAGTTTTATTCCATTTAAAATATGGACCTGCGGTATGATAGAATATGTATATAGCTAGGATGTTCTTTGTTAGGAACGAACGAGGGGAGAAATTCTGATATTTATAACAAAAAAACATTGTGTCCATCCATCCAATTTCTGTGTAGTTTTGAAAATATATTGTAATGAACTTTAATGAAATCGAAGTTTCTTTTAACATTTCAGATAAGTTATACCTAATAAAATCTGTTTGACCATGGTGGTCGAAAATAACATTAAACAATATATTATAAAATAACAAACATGTTTCTGTAATGTGGATTGTCCATTTAATACAATTAAATCCAATTAAATTTAATTAAATGGACTCAGTAAAAAGTAAGTTTATTAAATGTGGCGCATTAAGGTGTATTTTCAAAAGTTAACGTGAAACGTACCAACATATGTGTGTATATAAGTTTTTGTCTTGTTATTGTTCTAGCACTAGGTGCAGTTTTTTTCTTGTTCTTCTTAAAGCAAATTATTTTCCCGTTTCTTGTGGACATACATAAAACATTATAGGTTTTAAGATAATCACGTGTTGGAGAATGTTACAATCATTTACAAAAACGGTACATTTCTAATATTAATTTAACAAAAATTATTAAAAAATAGTTCTTAACCAAAATAAATATGTAGGTATATACATACATATGTTACTCTGTTTTATGTACGTACATATTTATGTACTTGTAAGTACTGATAACTGACAATTAAAACGGGAAGTATTTAAATATAATTTCTATAGTAATTAAATTAGGTATGCGACATATGACAATTTCTTTATTCATCAAGACGCGATACCCAGTGTAAAATTTCTTGCTAATTTGTAAAGGGTTCACTGGCAAGGCAATGTGAGTGGGTCAGGGCTGGAATGACGTCCCGGCGTGTTCCTCCCCCACTCCTAATGAACTGTCAGCGCAGCGACCCATTACATTTAAACTCAGCATCGACCCGCAACGAGTCATTCCAAACTATACGTCCGTGTGAGGTGCTACGTGTTTACTTACTTTAAATTTTGCAACAGTATGTTCGGTCTCGACCCTACTGGATTATATTAAGTTGCCAGATCATAAAATTAGTGTCTTTTAAGGTCCACTGGTTTGAACTGACTCGAGTTACCAACACAATGGACGGAGGGAAAACTTGATCCCACGGGACAATACTAGTGTGTGTGTCTGTTTTGCTTAGACTTCAACACTGATCAGTTCAAAAAAAAAAGAATAAAAGCTATAAAATGCCAGTGACGGGAGGTAAAGGTTTAGACCCCACGGAATTGTACTGATATGCAGAGAAATGTGGCACCGTCAAAGCGGTGACGGCGGCCGTCCGGAAACTTCAAGTTGCAGACGCAAAAGACTCCGGTAAGTTTACTTCCGCATATTTAGTTCGTTGTCGGTTGTTGACCGGACTTCATTCTTATTCGCCCACCTATAAACCGCCCCCACATATTGCATAGGTGTTGCACAGATTAACTAATTACTTACTTATTACTCCGGAAAACGTGACTTCACAATAATTAAGGGAAGACTATAATTTTTTATTAAGCACTTAGTATATTATAACTATTTAAATAAATTTCCCTTTCTAATTTTTAAATAGAAATGTAATTATATATACAAGTTTAAATAACCCAACAAACAATTACCGTCTTTGTTTTTTTTTTTAATGCAGATCACATAGTTCCAAAATAATCCACCAGCTGATTGACCTGAGATCATTGACTCTGAGCAAGTATCTCTGGAACCGTATGCTTAGATGGAAATTGGAGAGAGATGGTAATTACTTCGCCTGTCTGTTACTGGTCTACCTGTTTGATGCATTTTGATACAACTTTACTTAACCTACAAACTATACCTAATGTTTAAATCAGATTATTATAATGGTGAATGACACAGCTCAAATACGGGTACATTGACCTAACTTGCTACTCAGAGTTTAAACCCCATTATGACTGGATAATCTTTAACTAACCACTTTATTCTACAGTTTTATGTATCCTTAGGTTGTTCGGGATTACGTATTTATTTATTTCTTATCTTCTGCTAGGTTTGTTGATCTTTCTGATTTCAGAGCAGTGACCTTATGTTTGGTGCGCGACTAGGTCCAGTTTTTACCCATACTCATAAAGAAAGGAAAAAGTAAACAAAACTATTTATAGATCACATCATAATATTTATACATTTCGAAGAACAAACTTATAGTTTGTGTATTTCAAGTAACAGAAATTATCAACAAATAATAATGTCGCTAAAATTAAAGTATTATACGTTATGCCATTAAAAATAATAGCAATATCAACCAAAACCAAAAAAAAAAGAAATAAAAAAATTATTTTCACATAAAAATAATGCTTGTCTTCTTCTATGTGAATGTGTTTTTAACGTAAAGATGCAATCACTGGATGCATTTGTAATGGCAACAAGTGACATTTAAAAACTACTTTAAATTAAAGATTAGCTCTAGGCAAAATTTCTAGGTTAATCTTGACGCTTATATACACAGGATTGGGTTGTTTTTTTCTTTCGGTTTGCTAAGAGACAATTATATTTACAGCTCAGATACAAAGACGTGGACATACACAGTGTCACGTTATATTTCCGGATTGCAATTTGTCAAGGTTGCCGCTCTAAAGCTTAAGGCTATACAGAAATACGACATCGTATTTTACATTTTCTTGGTTTATGCCAATAAATATTTAATTATTCGCATAAAGTTGGAACTTAATTATCATCGTGTTAAAAAGAATTCCGTCACTGCATCTTAAGCGTTTACGTCCTTGCAACAAAATTCTTTTGGCAATTAGGTGTACCACAACAAGGCCATTTTTTATTTCATATTTTTGGTGTTGTGATTGTAATGCAAGGTAACTTTTATCATGGTCATAACAATCTCTTTTGTTATTACAACTTCTCATTTCAAACTTTTGTTACAGAGGATGATCCGCTACAAAAATAACATCTCACTGCCACAAAGTTACCGAATACCACCCATTATTTCCGTATGATCGAAGACTGATGTTTTGTTGTTTTATTATTACTTATAGGTTGTTTTTATTAAATTATGTTGTAGGTTAAGTTTCATTAGTACGCATTCCTAAGCTCTATTTTTTTGTCTGAAACTTTGTACATAAAAACTTATTGTTATATATTTTCCGTCATATGCTTTAAATATATTCTACATGTTTCAATCAACTATTTATTTATTTAAAAACTCCTCCCATAATCACACTTTTTCCTCATAGCATTATAGATTAAAAATATACCATGAAATGACAAACTTATTTCAGAATCTAGAAACAACTATGGTAAGTATGTTATGAAATAATGAGAGACTTGTGAAATGAGAGATAAAAAAACAGAGCAAACTTTGGATAAAAAAATACATATTTGCCACTTATGCTCATTATACTAACATCAGATGGAACAGAGGTCAGAACACAACATTACTTTAAAGACAATATTTACGACAGCCGTCTTATGAACCAATGATTGCCCTAATTTAAAATTCCACTTATTACTTAATTATGGTAATTATTTAATAATTAATCCATCATTACAATTAAGATCTGTTTGAACTATTTTTTTTTTTTAATAAGAAAACCCTAACACATTAATTGAAAAAAAAAGAAATCATTCAAGATCAGCGAAACTCAATGAAAGACTCGCAAAGTTTAAAATTTTGCAGAATAAAATTAAAAAAGTTTTACATATTTCTACCAATCAACATACAGCAGAAGAAATCGGAAGTTTTTTAAATAGAATGTAATTTATAATAAATTACGTTTTAAAGCGTTAACTGTAAGCAGTTCACAACTGCAGATGTTGGGGGAATAAGTAGCGTAAACCTCAAATGGGTCTTTATTTTACAAAAAAAAAAAATATTTCAGACTTTTAAACCAAATCCTATAGTCATGATTTTGGCATTAGTTCATAATTTTGAAAAGTTATTTGTTAGTTACAGATCACTTACTTCAAAGGAAATAAATGGAACATTTTTTAGTAAAAACAATGTTTTAAGATAAAATGTTATCTTATTTCTGTAGCGTTATTTGAAACAAAACGTTTATGAAAACACGTGAAAAGTTACAATACTTAAAAAAATCGAATTGTCCGAGAGACTGGGTAAGTTATTGAGGAGATTAAAAAATCAGTCAATAATTATTATTTTTGAACCTTTTTGAACATGATGCTCCATCTATCTACTTCAAAATTTTCTATACTCCCCAAAATAGATGACACATGACGTGAGAAATAACATTTACGTCACAAAATTTTGTATAAAAAACAATAATCGACATGTTTTCAGATTGTTTCTTAAAAATTAATAATGTCACAACATAAAATAAATAACATTCTGGAGTGGGTACTGGAACCTTCGGCGTAGAAACAAAAAACTGGACGTTTTCCACGAAACACCGAACTACAATACTTTTCTCGACGCACGTTTCGGAAACTAAGTTGGCATCTTCAGGAGAAAATGAAAATAGTTTTAATCTTCTCCTGAAGATGCCAACTTAGTTGGCGAAACGCGCGTCGAAAAAAGTATAGTAGTTCGGTGTTTCGTGGAAAACGTCCAATTTTTGAAAAATAACATTCTTAACTTAATTTATCTGTTCACACTTGAACACAGTTCCACACAACATCGAAAACTTTTACGTTTAATGCGCGTTTCCCGACCATGTTGGTTTCATCAAGAGATGATTAAAACTTGCCTCTTTACTTCACTTTAAAATTAAAACTTACCTTACCTTTACTAAACTAAATGACATTCTTAATTTATGTACCTATGATCAGTGGCGGCCGGTGAAATTTGACATGCTCCTATATTGGTTAGGAGGCTGAGACCCACATCATATTTTAGGGAGTGGTTCCTAAACTGTGACTTTCCAAAAATGGCTACTTCCCCAGAAGATCTTGGAAACGGCATGCAAAATATTTGCGCAATATTTTTTTTCATAATCTCCAAGTAAATGCAAAGTCTTTTTGTACTTGCGATTTTCTTGAAATGAGATTTACCAAGTTGGCAATTTGAATTTTTATTTCATTCCAACATTTCGTCTATGAGACGCTACAATAGCTGATCTTTAGAAAAGATGAAAATTTTGCAAAAATCACAAGAATAAAAAGTTTTTGTATTATTAACTTGGCCTAATTGTGAAAAAAATATTTCGTATTTTGCAAGCCGTTTCCAAGATCTTCTGGGAAGGCAGACATTTAAAAAAAAATTCGCAAGTGTCATTCGAAGTTTTGTTGTCATTATATCCTACTCAGGTCTAGTAACTCACTACTCAGGTCTAGTAATCACCCCTATCACGAAAGATATTTATGATATACATATGTACTTACCTAATTCGTTTTGATGTTTACTGTAATAATAATGCATTTTATTCTGTAAATCGAGGTTTTTAAATATTAGTACGCAGAGTAGGTATGTAGAAGCATCGCTCATGTTTAGATGTTTCACATACATCATACAGAATTAAATAACAGTGGAATATACAATTTCACGATTGTCAAACTAACCCCAAAATATAAAATATTTTAATAGAAAAAAATTAAAGAAAAAGTTTTCTTTCATTTCTAGTAAATTCAAAAGAAACTTAAAATTATCGAAAAACAAGAAACAATAAGCAGTGTCAGATCTGAATGCCGATAATTTTAAAGTTTTATTTACTTATTGTAGTTTATTTCTATTCATGTATAATTTGCGTGGGACTCCAGACGAATCAGGCGTAATCTACCTTGCACCGAATAAACGAATAACAGTTTAATGACATTATTATAAAGGAACTCCGTAAGGTTTTATAGGTACGTAAATTATAAGGTTTTCTCATAGGTCATAACTAGAACTTTGGCTCTGATCTCTCTGTAAGATATAGCGTTTTTTAATATATACATAGTAATTTTGTCTTTGTAAATTACTTTCGATGGACCAGGTAAAATTTCTGGTAAGTTCGTACTTGTTACCTTAGAATACTCGTACCTATATGTTTAAGTCGTCTGAATACATTAAGCAGGATATGCCGTGTGTGTTCTTCTCAAAGATATTAAAGAATAATGTGTCCGATATTGAACCTTGAGGAACCATGTACGTTTCAAAGTGTGTGACAGATATATACCAATCATATATAATCAACACAAATTAGTACCTATTTGTGAGGTAGAAAATCTAAATGAAGACATAAGATATTTCGTATTTACTAGTATTAAGCTTCACCAGCAATTTATGGTAGACTCTATTGTAGGCCTTAAAATAGTTTCTTGTGGCAGTTTGGAGCTGTAAATCTATTGATGCAGTATCGCGTAATCCACCAGGGTTGTAACCATGAAAACCTTTCACAAAATCATGTTTTGACGGTATATGCATGCGGCAACTGTATTTTTTACAATATTATATGAACTTTATGTTCACAAAGGAGGAACTCAAAACTTCTCGAAACATTAGATAGGTATGATATAAAGATGATGCAGCTTTTGTTTTGCGGAAATTATAATTTTCCGTGAAATGCTATTGAAATTAAGTTTTTTTTTTCAATTTTGCTGTTTTTTATTATCTGTAGGGCGCGATTTTGTCTATTTTATAGAGTAAAATATCTTCAGAAGTTTGTACCGACCACAAGTAGAGACGTAAGATCTGATTAGACTGATGTTAAGTTATTATCGATAGCTAGAAGCACTCCTCTACGTCGGGTATAATTTGTCGAATTGTAGTTCCGATCAGCGCGGTAAATTGTATAATAATTATTGGACAGTGCATAATTATATACGGATGAGTTAAGCCTTGTTTCAGTCAGCGAGCATTTATAGGCCATCGAATTAGATGCTGCATTAAAGAATTCATTCGTTTTAGTATTCATATCACGAATGTTCTGATAGAAGATAAGTCCGATACATTTGAGGTGGGCTTATTCTTTACCTCCACTTTTTATGGGTTTTGCTTCACTTCCTAATGATCGCATTTATGCATTACCTTTCTTAAGGAATTTCACAAGTTAAGTAAGTTTTCGTCAAACAACGAGAATGTATCATTCAGCTGGGACCGTACGTACATAAGCTACTGAATTACGAAAAAGCTCGCAAGCTTACAAATATGCTGAATTTTAGAGGTAGTAAGCTACAGCAGTAATGTACAGCAATGTACGTATCAGCAAAATTAGATCGCCATTGGTGTGTGGAACGCTTTAAAAGTAACAAGCTGTGTGTAAATCATCAGAGGAAAAGAGTACAATTAACCAGTGTTACTAATAGTAAAAATTATTTTGATGCTATATACGGATTTTCAAACTGTGAGTACACCTTCTGACTATGTTTAATGCACCAACAGTTGTACAATTAAGGAAATACTAATATTGAAATAGTAGAGAGTAATATACATGACAACAGTAATGAATCACTGATAAGAAGTTAAACGAAGTTTTACTTCTGTTTTTTGCTTTATGATATCAGTTATATTTAAAGGAACCCATACACTCACAGATGGTTAATATGTCAAAGTAGAAATGGCCGAATTTAGTGAACAACAAAAGGCTTTCATGAAAGATCTATTTAACAAATTAAATACAACAATTAATGATAAAGCAGCTGAAATCAGGGAAGAGTTTAAGCTACAAATTAATACGCTAAAAGAGGAGGTGAATAGTATTAAAAAGAATTTCGAGGATAAAATAAATAACGTAGAACTTGCTGTCACTCATAGTCAAACAAAAATACTTACCCTCGAAAGAAAAATTAGAAAGAACAATTTAATAATTTTCGGAGTAACAAATACCGAAGATAATATTATAGACTCCGTGATAAATATACTAAGTGACAACTTACAAGTACAAAGCAGGCCAGGCGATTTCAACGACGTCTATAAGTTAAACAATAGAAGGAGTACTAACGAACAACCAATTGTGGTAGAACTCACTTCGTACCAAAAAAAACTAGAGATTCTACAGAAAAGCAAGAAGTTGAAAGGCAAAGGCATATATATTTCCGCAGACCTCTGCTGGGAGGACAGACAACGGAACAAAATATTACTTAAACACCAAAAGGAATACAGAGCCAAAGGTGAAGTAGCTTATATTAAGTCGGGTAAATTAATTGTGTCCAATATACCTTACACCCTCGAGCAACTGCAGAAGCAAGAAATATCAAACGAACACGAAGAAGAAGGAACAAATACAACAACACGGCAAAAAAAGACAATTAGGAGAAACGGAAACACAGCAAGAACATAGCCAGAAAAGAAGTAAACAACAATCAAGTGACTCATCTACAACCCAGACCGCAACTAAAATTGTGACGCGTTCCAAAAAATAAATTAAAAAAATACTCTCTTGTATGTGTGCATGTATATGTCTGTAGCTGTGTAAATAGGAGTATGCATGTGTACGCATGTGCATGCACGGATTATATGTATATACAGTTGCCTAAAAAAATTATTGCATAAAAAAAATACAGGTATTACGTTAAACAAAAAAAAATGGATCAATATATAAGGGATTTTGACTATGATCCCATTGTCACAGAAAAAGTTGAAAATGCATATGAAGCTAATGAAGTGCTGAAAGTAAATAATAAAGTATGTAACTTTAAAATAATACATAATAACATTAGAAGTCTGCCAAAAAATATTGATGAATTTAATGTCTTCTTGCACCAGTTTGATTCAAATTTCGAGTGTATTGTATTAACTGAAACATTTAAAATTCCAGACCTGAGTTTATTCAATATAGCAGGCTATACCACGATATATAACGAAGGTAACGTGAATAAAAATGATGGCATTGTTATTTACATAAAAAGTGACATACAATTCTCACATGAAATCCTACAAGTCGGTTCCATCAAAATAATTAATCTCAAAGTAACATATTTAGGTAACAAAATTAGAATATTAGCCATATATAGACCTCCGAGTACATGTCCCTATGAATTTAATGCAGGGTTACGGGAGATTTTAGAAATACATAAGGTCAATGCTGACTATCAGTTGCTTATTGGCGATATTAATATAGACATTTTCTCCGACTATGAGTATGCAGAAGACTATAAAAACTTACTAAGTGAACATGGTTTCATTTCTGTGATTAACTGTTATACCAGAGTGCAAGCTAATGCCCAGTCGTGTTTAGATCACATATTCGTCAATACATTAGAAAATATAAATGATTTCATATTACCTTTATTGATAGCATCAAATATAACTGATCATTACATGACAGTGATACAAATTGTTTTAAGTAAACATCTAACTGATACATGTATGAAGAAAAAAAATACAAAAACATATATAAACAAAAAAAGGCTGAAGTCTGAAATATCTAAAATTTCCTGGAACTCCTTGTATCTCTGTGGTGATATCGAATCTGCAACAAATAATTTTATTGGTCAGATTAAATCAATTCTTGAAAAATGCACAGTTATAAAAAAATTACAAAAGAAGGAGATAAAACGAAAAGAATGGATAACAAGCGGGTTAGTGACATCAATTAACAGGAGAGATAAAATGTACGCGGAAACACAGAATGATCCAGATAATGCAGAATTACTTACGAAATTCAAAAAATATAGAAATACATTGAGCGCATTAATAAAAAAAGCAAAAATAAATTATTTTAAAAAACAAATTGATCAACAATGCCAATCTTCCAAAGTACTATGGAATGTTGTGAAAAAATTGTGCCAAAATCATAAAATAAACAATAGTATAAGCAAAATTAAAAGTAATTTAGGGGATATTTTGGAAAACTCTGTGGATGTCGTAAATACTTTTAATAACTTCTTTTCTGATATTGGCAAAAACCTTGCAAGCAAAATAAAAGCACAAACACCTCCAAATGAAAGTAAGAACCGTATGGTAAATTCTATATATCTTTTACCAACCACTCCGAATGAAATTATAAACGTCATCAACGAATTAAAAAATAAAAAGACACCTGGCATAGACAACATCAGAACAGAGGAGCTAAAAATAATAGCACAAGAAATCGCGGAACCGTTAAGCTATTTGTTTAATAAAATTATTGGAACCGGTATATGCCCTACTTCATTTAAAGTTGCCGTTATTAAACCAATTTATAAAAAAGGGGATAAATTGAATGTAAGCAATTACAGACCTATCTCATTAATAAATACTGTGGCAAAAGTTTTTGAAAAAATATTGAAAAGCCGAATTTTAAGTTTCTTGAATAAGTTCCAACTACTGTCTAACTTACAGTTCGGTTTCCGAGAAAAAAGATCTACACAGGATGCTATAGCGTGTCTAACTGGTGATATTTATAAAGCTCTAGAGGATGATGAAGTATGCCTATCAGTTTTTATAGATTTAACTAAAGCCTTCGATACTGTGAGTCATGGTCAATTGTTTGAAACTCTTGAGCAAATGGGGTTTAGGGATAATTGTCTGAACCTAATAAAAAGTTACCTAACAAACCGGACACAATGTGTTAAAATAGAAAATACATATAGTGAGTTTCGGACAATTGAATATGGTGTACCACAAGGAACCGTTCTAGGCCCTATATTTTTTATCATATATATCAACAGTCTATTTTCACTATCATCTAAGGCAAAAATAATTAGCTATGCTGACGACACGGCTCTGTTCTATAAAGATGCATCATGGGTAAAACTTAAAAATACAGTGGAAACGGACCTCAAACTAATTCAGAGATGGTTTGATTCTAAATTGCTTACGTTAAATTTAGAAAAAACTTATTATATTGCGTTTTCATTAACAAATGCTTCTAGACCAAATTACAATAATTTAAATATAAATAACAAAAATATAAAGGCCGAAAATCATATTAAATATCTAGGCATTGTAATAGATAAGCACTTAAGGTGGGATTATCACATAAAATATATATGTGATAAACTTAGAGCAATTCTCTTTAAATTTAAATATTTAAAACAAATATTTGACATAGAACACATGAAAACGTTATATTATTCACTAGTCGAATCACATATTACTTACGGCATGGTAGGATGGGGGGATTATTAAGTACACATCTACATAATCTGGACATAATGCAAAAAGCTTTCATCAAATTAATTTACAATAAAGACCATACTTACCCAACAGAACAGTTATATGTAGAGTCCAATATTTTCGACCCTAGGCAGTTGTATTTCCTAAGACTGGGTTTATGGACATTTGCAAATAAAAATATGCTCGAAATTCAGTCACACACTTACAGCACTAGAAAGGGAAATAATGTGCGTGTACCCTTCTCAGCCAAATCTGCAGGACAACGTTGCCATACTTACATCGGACCAAAGTTATTTAATTCGCTACCTGATTACCTAAAACAAACAAACAAAGTAAAGGCGTTCAAAAGAAATATAAAACTGTTTATTAGAAATACCGAAAGAAAAAAAATACATGCCATTATTGATGCTAAACAAAATATCTAATATTTTATCGTCACTAAAATACATAATGGTTAATGTGTACGTACCTTACATGTAGACATGTGTGTATATGCGTGTATATGTGTATGTACGTGTGCGTATATGTGTATATATGTATGTGTATATCAGTGAATGAGTGATTTACCTCGATAGAATTTTAATTAGTGAATTACCTTGATAGAAGAATATATGTATTAATAAAATCTGTGATATAAATATACATAGACAATATAAAAAGTAAATTATTTCATTAGATATTTTATAACCAAATTTTAACTAATCTTAATAACTACAATTTTAATTAAAATATTTATTGTTATGTATCTTTCTCAAGTTTGCGACTTTTAACTTTAAATAACTTTGCCTGAATATGCACTTTTACCCTGATCTCTGGAAATATTTATTATATGTCGATGCAACACATATAAGTTTGTTACTTAAGTCACTTTGTTTTATCTTTTGTTTATATATGTGTGTGTTACGTTCTAAATATAGTTTAGTAATTTATGATTTTTTAATTTTGTAACATGTTTCTCACGTTCAAATGATTCTTTCATTTTTGTGAGTAAAGCTCGTTTATTTACGCTATTTAGATTGTATCCTTAAAATTGTAAAATTGTAAATTCTAAAGTAGTAAATAAACATTTTATTATTATTATTATTATTATTATTGGTCAACTTTCCGTGAGGTATTGGTACTGACTACATAGTCCAAAGTGCATATTTCTACTCCTGGGAGGCTTCTAAATCCTTCTCGGGAGTTTGGGGGTAGTTTTTACCCCTTTGAAGGATTAGGTCAAAGCAATTAAACACGATTCTCGTTAGTGCACTGGGATCGTTCCGAGGTAACAACAACGAAAATTTATTTTCCCATATCTGCCACCATCTTTGCATTCCTCATCTAGCAGGGGATGGTTTTTATCCTTCTGAAGGGTTGCATCTGGAGCTTCAATTATCCTTTTCCTTGTCTCCCTTAAAATCGCTAGCAGGCAAGCTAGCAACTTTCATAATTCAGTTATATATCGAACAGGGGATAGCAGGGGTTGCAAACTTTTTTTGTGGGGCTGTGCTATCTTTTAAACTACCTGATATTAGAAACTAACGACCACTGTCCTCAGCCTGGCTTTATTAATGAGGGTATTGCTCATGTATGTAACCAAAGTTTGCATATCTCGAAAAAACAATTGTAATAGAAAAATGTATTAGATATAACTTATTTCTTGTAACCATAAAACGGGTTGTAGGAGCTCTCTGTTGCATTAACAACCGGCGCATAAATAGTGTTGGTCAACTTTATGTAAATTTCATTCAACCCAGTGGCGGCTGGTGCAATTTGAAATTTTCGTGTTTTTATAAAGAAGCATGAGGCCTACGCCATATTTTAGGATATTTTTTAAAAACCTGCAGCATCCCTCGAAAATCTAGGAAACGGGCTGAAAAATATATGCAAAATATTGTTTTCACAAATATCATCGAGTAAATACAATGTATCTTTATTCTGTCTTTTTTTCTTATTTCGAGATATGTTATGGAAATTTTAAGTTTTATTTTATACTAGCATCATCATGTCGTTTCTTAGATTTTGCAATAGAAAGTTTTTTTTTGCCATTTGGGGTTACTAATACCCTCCATTTGGGTCTACTAATAACCCAATAAAATCTGATGTCGGTCCCATGCTTACTCAAAAAAATGCGTGAATTTGAAATTTCACTAGCCGCCACTGAAACTTTTGAAGCCGTTGAAACTTCTTTATGAAATACACTTTCGTTTACCGTGCGTAAATGTTGTTTTAACATTTAATTTGTTGAATTTAATTTAATTTAATTTGTTAATTTAAATTAATTGAATCTATATAGTTGAGTAATGATAATATTTTATCCATAAAATGATTAAGAAGGAATATTAAGTTTAATCAGTCAAAGTTTTAAGTTTTTGATATTTTACAATAGCTGTAGGTATACATATTTAAGTAAGATGAAAATTTTGCAAAACGCATAAAAATAAAATATTTTTGTATCCATTGAGTATTTTTGTATCAATTGTGATAAAAAAGTCGCAAATATTTTGGAAGCCGATTCGAAGATTTTCAGGCGAGGCTGACATATTTTGAAAAAAAAAATCGCATATTTAATTGTTCATTTTTTCTTGAGTTTTTTTTTTTGCTACTACAACCTTCTACTTACGTCTAGTAATCACCCCCTAAAATATGATATGGGGCCCTTGTCTCCTTACGAAAATTTCTATTTCCACCAGCCACCACTGCTATGGTAAGTAATTAAAAGCAAAGAACATTATTTAGGAGCAACGCCTATATTGCACGCGACGCTCATTTCACCAACAATTAGGAGGTAATTTTAACTATGGTAAGTCTTTGTCGCAGTCAACCGAGTCGGAATACGATGTTTTATTTATCCCCCAAAAATGTCAACGTGTTTACAAATTCGTGAAACGTTGATGTTCGTGGAAAATGTCTCAATTTTACACTAATACGCTATGAGCGTATAAAATATATAAAAAAACATTATATAAATACATATAATGTTTAAAAAAGAATGATGAAGTAGACGAATACTTGTTTTAGGTGGGATGATTGCTTCATTATTCAGAAAATACCATCATCTTTCATAAAAAGCCATCATCTCACCTAAAACAAGTAATCGTCTACTTCATCATTCATCCACTTCATCGATTCACCGTCATTTACCGGTGAAATGAGGAAAAGGTAGATCAAATCTTTTCCGGCAACTCGCTTCTATAGACACTTTATCTACTACGATTTTCAAAATATAATCAATTTTAAAATCTAGCACCAAATGCTTTAGACAATTTTTTTGGTGCATTCGTTTACTCGGATTAACTTAAAATTAGAATGTTAATTTTGTTCTAGGAAATTATTCCAAAAATAGTTAGTTTCTTTCATTTTAAGTATAACAGTTCAGTTTATTGCTCTTGCGGTTTTTTTTGTCCTTTTACTTGCCGTAAAGATATCTACCTTTTTTGTTGTACCTATTCTACTTATTTATAATAAAGCAGATGTTTAACTGCACACTAAATAATTATTACTTTAAGTTTAACTGTTTAGATATAAAAATACTCACCCATTTTTTTGAATATACACATTTTTATTAAACTTAATTATAATAAAAGTTATTTTATGAATCAGTTGTAATAGTTTGATTACTTTGGACTTTTAATTCCTACTAATTGTATGTATGTTCATGTATATGTACGAAATAAATTCGTTTGTAGCGTGATTATTAGGGTTGGCCAATCAAGCCGCAATATAACGACGCGCTGCGGGCGCGGACGAGCCATTGGTTTTAGTCGAAGTGTTTATGTATTATATTATACAGGGTGTCTCTAAAAGGTCCATACAAAATCCCACCACATATTCCTCGGCTCAAATTCTTAAATCTATTTAAGGCAACTTACCTATATACCATGTTGCTCCGCTTGGCCGCTACGAGGCGCCAAATTTCAACTTCTGAGATGGTTTTTTTGCTAATAACTTCAAGACCATTGGGGCGATTTAGTTGAAATTTTGTACAATAACATAGTTTTTAGTTCCGAAAGCAATGATCTTCAAATCACCACCGAAATTAATCCATTGGCGTATTTATTTAAGATTCCGTATTTTAGACCCTCCCAAGTTTCTACGCTAATGAAATTAAAGACTTGTTGACATGAAATTTCGATTAATTGACTAACTTGCTATAAAAAAGGTACTCTTGATAGAAGTCGATAACTCTCATGGTGTAGGAGAAATTCGCATTTCAAAAATAAATCACACATGACTATCGCCCGACATTGTTTTCACAGAGATGTCAATTGAAGGGATCTTTTTCGTGTAAAACCAAATTTCATGGGGACAGATTAATTAAAGATTTATTTTTACAGCAATAATTGTTCAAAATGTTCACCATTCACACGCATGCAAACATCTACACGACGTAGGAAATTGAAAATGACTCTTCACATAATTTCTTCGTCATTCCTTAAATCATTAACTGCAACTAAAACCTGAATGCGCTGCCAGAGTTCTTCTTCATGATTTACAGGTGTTTTGTAAACAATTGTCTTCAGATGTCCCCAAAAAAAAGTAATCCAACGGATTCAAGTCTGGAGACCGTGGGGGGCCAAGCTACTGGAGCATCATTTCCTCTACCTATCCATTTGTTTGGATACTGCTGATTGAGGTAGTTTCGGACTCCAATTTGAAAATTTGGAGGGTCCCCATCGTGCATAAACCACATATCCCTCAGCAGTTGTAAAGGCAGATCCTCCAGCAGATCGGGAACCGTATTTTGAAGGCAAATAAATGTCACCTGTTAATCGTTGTGGAAGAATAACAGGACCAACTATGAAATTGCCGATAATTCCAGCCCAGACATTGATCCTACACTCATGTTGAAAATGTCTAACTTTGATAGTATGTGGATTTTCATCTGCATAAACGTGTTCATTATGGAAGTTAGTGATACCCCTCCTTGTAAAACACGCTTCGTCGGTGAACAAAATCATGTTGGCAAAGTTTTCATTCAACTGCCGTTGCGTATTCACTGCCCGACAAAAAATCATACGCGATCCGGGATCCTGAATTAAAAGATCTTGAACTGGCGTCATATGATATGGGTGAAGTAACTGTTCCTTGAGCGTCCTGTGAACAACATCTTTGGAAATTTACATTTCCTCACCTATTCGTCTTGTGTTAAGTTCTGGATCTGCTTCAACGCGAGCCAAAATTTCTTCCTCAACGTCAGCAGTCCTTACAAAACGGTTCCTTCCATATTCAGCAGTTCTAGCAGCAAATCGACCAGTCTCACGAAGACGTCTTACGACTGCCGTAAATGTCGTGTGGTTTGGCAAACGACGATTTGGAAACCGTTCCCCATACACCCTGACACTTAAACGCGCATTGCCTTCACAAAACCCATAAACTAATATCATATCAGTATACTCTTCATTACTGAATTGTGCAGCCATAATTAATTAAAGAAAAACACAGCAGAAAAAAATTTGACACTTGCAAAACAAATAATTGAAAACTGACAATTCATTTTTATCTTAACTAGATCATTTCATTGATTTTGCGTAATTTTTTGAAATGCGTATTTCTCCTAAACCATGAGTTATCGACTTCTATCAAGAGTACCTTTTTTGTAGAAATTTAGTCAGTTAATCGAAATTTCATGTCAACAAGTCTTTAATTTCATTAGCGTAGAAACTTGGGAGGGTCTAAAACACGGAATCTTAAATAAATACGCCAATGGATTAATTTCGGTGGTGATTTGAGGATCATTGCTTTCGTAACTAAAAACTATGTTATTGTACAAAATTTCAGCTAAATCGCCCCAATGGTCTTGAAGTTATTAGCAAAAAACCATCTCAGAAGTTGAACTTTGGCGCTTCGTAGCGGCCAAGCGGAGCAACATGGTATATAGGTAAGTTGCCTTAAATAGACTTAATTTGAGCCGATGAATATTTGGTGGGATTTTGTATGGACTTTTTAGAGACACCATGTATATTATATATTGTATTGTATTGTCTTGTCTTGTCTTGTCTTGTCTTGTCTTGTCTTGTCTTGTCTTGTCTTGTCTTGTCTTGTCTTGTCTTGTCTTGTCTTGTCTTGTCTGTTGCGTTGCGTTGCGTTGCGTTGCGTTGCGTTGCGTTGCGTTGCGTTGCGTTGCGTTGCGTTGCGTTGTGTTGTGTGCACTTGCACAGTGTGCATTTGCACAGTCACATGAATAACGTACAATCCCTCCAATACCTGCGCTATTTGGTTTGTATTGAATGTAACACTTGTACGTTTTTCTGTTTACATGTCGCGACTTTATTAAAACATGTATTATACCTGGTTGAACTCCGCCTGGGCTATGTGTTGGGGGCGGCCAACGGCTTTCCACAAAAAGGTCGTTGGCTGCCATTGCACGCATAGTCCAGCTGGTCCCAAGCCCAGAAAAGGAGGAGGGTGACACTTATACATACACACACCTAGACACACTCCCAATCCCAGCGTGTTACGCGACCCGTGCCAAGGGGATGCATGGCGGAGGGACAAGTCCGTCACTAACGGAGCCTCTGAAACACCGGGCGAAATTTCAGAGTAACCAGCCTTACATCTGCACAGGGGGCACTGCAGATGTGGACCACCCCTTCCCCCATACTCGTGGGACCAAAATGGACACAGTTACAAAAAAAGACAAAACCAAATCTGAGGGTGAGGACTCAGAAAAAGATGTCATGGAGTCACTAACGACAGACAGCGACGCATCTGCGGGTACCAGTGGAACTGCAGACACAATCACAGCCAAAGTGAAACTTCTGGGCAACGAACCGAGGCTATCGGGTGCCCAGAAGCGGAAACTGACTAAGGCCAGAAAGATGGCTGAGGGCACGTGGACCAAGGAGAAGCCGAAAAGGAAGACTCCAAATGACCCACCGACCCAAGGTCAAAAAGAGAAACCTGGGGAAGGAAAGCGAATACGCTCAGACTCCCAATCACCACGGCAAGCTAAAAGGCCGAGAAGTGGTAAACCACAGGCTGGGTCCTATAGCGAAGCCGCAAAAGGAATCAAGATGGCGGTGATAGACAGACGCCATCCTGACATAATATTGAACCAGGAGCAAGCGGACCTGGTTCAAAATAAAATTGTCGACGCAATTGATGAGGCTCCCTCTGGTAGTGAGACACAGTTGCAGTTCGACAGAACATCTTTCAGCGGAGGAGTCCTATGGATGACCTGCGCGAATGAAGCAACGGCACTATGGCTCAGGGGGGAAATCGGGAACCTGACGGGTCTATGGGAGGACGCGGCCTTGATTGCGGTCGAGGCCAAGGAACTTCCAAAGAGGCCAAAGGTTCTTGCTTTTTTCCCTGGACCAGTAGAACAGGAGGAGAAAGTCCGCACACGCTTAGGAAAGCAAAACCCAGACCTAAGAGTGGGCGGCTGGATTCTCCTGAGCCGGAAAACAGAGGGAGAGGGGGCAAATCCTGGCCTACTCCATTGATGAGGCGTCCTACGGGAAACTGCAGGCAGGTCAACTCCGGGCGTACTACAGACTGGGGAAAATCACCTTCAAGGCCCTAGGAGCAGGACCTCAAAAAAACAGAAGATGCCGCTAAGAGTCCTTCAGGCGAACCTCCAACACTGTAAGGCAGCTACGGCAGAACTTGCAGTGTTGAGGGGGAACTTTGATGTGGCCCTCATTCAAGAACCTTGGGTAAACAAGGGTAAGGTTATGGGCTTGGGTGGACTTGGGGAACTAATTTATGATAGAACCTCAGACCACCCGAGGTCATGCATTTTAACCAACCATGGTTTAAACATACTGCCGCTAATTAATTTCTGTTCTAGGGATATAACGGCAGTCAAAATCAAGCTGGGGCAGGGAGATGGGACTAAAGAATTAATATTCGGATCGGCCTATCTTCCCTACGATGACCCCAGCCCACCACCTGCCAGGAAACTAGAAGAACTGGTAAGCTACAGCAGGATGAGCGGAGACCAGATCATCATAGGCTGTGATTCGAATGCACACCACCAATCATGGGGCAATACAGAAACCAATGACAGAGGTGAGTACTTACTAGAATTTATTATGGAAAATAACTTAGACATACTAAATATAGGCAATAAACCTACTTTTGTCACTGCGACAAGAAAAGAGGTCATAGATATCACGTTAGGTACTAATTTTATAAGTAACCTCGTAAAAAACTGGCATGTGTCTGAGGAACATAGTTATGCTGACCACCGACACATTTACTTTAACATAGAGGGTGACAAACTCGCAAAAGAAACTTATCGTAACCCCCGCAAGACTGACTGGGTAGCTTATAAAGCCGAACTGGACATCAAATTGCGGGGGGGCCGACATTAGGATAAGGAACACAATAGACCTAGAGATAGTTGCCGACCAAATTCAGGAAGCGGTTATCTCGGCCTTCGAAAACAACTGCCCTCTTATAGGCAAAAGAGCCAACAGGAACGTGCCCTGGTGGAACAATGACCTAGCAAAACTAAGAGGACATGTTAGGAAACAATTCAATAGAGCTAAAAAATCGGGAAATTGGGACGAATACAAAAGGGCCCTAACCGAATATAACAAATCATTGAGAAAATCCAAAAGAGAAAGCTGGAGTAGGCACTGTGAGGAAATTGAAGGAACTCATGAGTGTGCCAGACTCCAGAAAATTCTCTCTAAGGATCCTCAACGAACGATAAACTCCCTCAAAAAAGAGGATGGCGAATATACCAAGACCGGTTATGAAACCATGAACGAACTCTTCAAGGTACACTTTCCGGGATGCAGAATAATCAGTGACACTCAAAGAGACTGTTTTGATTCAGAACTGGAACCACCCAACTGGGCAACCAGGGAAAACTGGCAGATAGCAAAGAAGGTCATTGATGTAAATAAAATCAAATGGGCAGTAGACTCATTTGAGCCATATAAATCGCCGGGACCAGACGGCATATATCCAGCACTCCTACGTAAAGGAGGAGACATGCTCCATAACAAGCTATGCAGTGTGCTTAGAGCCAGCCTGGCTCTGGGATATATTGCTAAGACTTGGAGACATATCAGAGTAGCGTTCATACCTAAACCTGGAAAAATTGGACAGGATACGGCCAAATCTCTGAGACCAATTAGTCTAATGTCATTCTTGCTAAAGACTCTAGAAAAACTGCTAGACAGGCATATAAGGGATAACGCACTAGCTATCAGACCATTGCACCAGAACCAATATGCCTATAGAGCAGGAACATCAACAGAAATAGCATTACATCAGATCGTAAAAAAGAGCTGAATATGCAATTAAAAACAAAGAAGTACTTCTAGCAGCATTTTTAGATGTAGAAGGAGCCTTTGACAACACATCATTAACATCCATAGCTAGAGCGTCGAGAAGAGCAGGAATCGACGACACATGCTGTAGATGGATCAGTCATATGCTAGAAAATAGACTAGTAAGTACATATTTAATGGGGGAATCAATCACCGCACAAGTCACTAGGGGATGTCCACAGGGAGGGGTTCTGTCCCCTCTGTTATGGAACCTGGTGATGGACGGACTGATAAGAACCCTTGAAGCAAATGGACATACTACTATTGGGTATGCAGATGACCTTGTGTTGACTTCACAAGGAAAATTCAATCACACAGTTAGAGAACGACTACAGATGGCTCTAAACGTAGTAACAGATTGGACAGATCGAGAGGGGTTAAATATAAACCCCCGAAAGTCCAATATAATAGCATTCACCAACAGAAGGAAACTGGACGGAGTAGGCCCGATCCGACTGCGCGGTGAAGAAATAAATATTACGGGAGAAGTAAAGTATCTTGGGGTAATCCTGGACTCAAAACTTACTTGGAACCAACATATTCAAAATATAAAGAAAAAGGCAGTAATGACTCTGGTAATTGCCAGACGGGCCTACGGAAGAACATGGGGACTTAAACCAAAAATGGTATACTGGTTATACAATATGGTAGTCCGCCCCATGATAACATATGCATCTTTGGTATGGTGGCCAAAGATGAATCAGAGGACTGCTGTTACGACTCTAGGCAAGATACAAAGACTTGCATGTCTAGGAATAACAGGGGCAATCAAAACAACACCAACAGCTGCAATGGAAACCTTGCTCGACCTACCTCCATTACAATATGTAATAAAGGGGGAGGCCAGCATGGCAATGTTCAGACTGGAGAATTCACCCAACTTCAGGGATACTGAAAGACGGGGCCACACAAAAATGAATCATATGACGAGTAACATACTTGGTATGAGAACAGATCATATGACTGTAAAATACCAATTCAACAATAATTTCGAGATTATTATCCAAGATCGGAACGAGTTGGACAGAAATACGGTCAATAGACCAAACATCAATGAATTGACCTGGTACACGGACGGGTCAAAGACTGATAATGGAACTGGTGCTGGCATCTATTGTGTGCAAAATAAACACAAAGAGAGTCTTCAACTAGGAAAGTTTACCTCTGTATTTCAGGCAGAGGTCTGCGCAATTCTCGAATGTTTGAGGATCAATAATAAGAGGGCATATATTAATAAGCGGATCAGAATTTGTTCAGACAGTCAAGTTGCCCTAAAAGCCCTTAGCAACGCTAAGGTGACATCAAGACTGGTATGGGATTGCAAAGAAGAACTGATAAGGCTGGCAACTCACAACAAGGTCACTTTGATGTGGGTGCCAGGTCATCAGGGTATCGAAGGCAATGAGAAAGCTGACGAGTTAGCCAGAAATGGATCGTCGGAAGATTATATTGGCCCCGAACCGGCCCTTGGAGTGGCAAAAACCGTCATCAGGGGACATATTAATGAGTGGGTCAAACAACAACACAAAGAATACTGGAGAAAAAATGCCCAGACAAATACATGGGAAGAAATTCATTAAAGAACCATCAAAACCCGTAGCCGAGCAACTGTTAGCAATGAACAGGAAACAGCTATGCACTATAGTAGGGTTACGCACAGGACATCTTCCTGTTCGAGAACACCTAAATAAAATGGGCCTGTACAACGGAGACCTAAGATGCAGAATGTGCAACAAGGAAACGGAGTCAGCCCTTCACATTCTCTGTCAGTGTGAGGCTTTGGATCGCAAACGGCAAGCAATATATGGAAAACCCTTTATGGAACCAGAAGATTACACTGCACAGCCAGATATGACCCTGTACAAATTAGTGCAGGGAACAAAGATTTTAGACTGGGTGCAGTAAACCGGTACAGGAGAAAATACAAAAAGCCCAAGAGGCTGCAGTATAACCGGATAGTACAAGGACGGCTCCTGAAGGAGGAAAAAAAAAATACCTGGTTGCATTTTAATGTATTCCATGTTAAGCAAGTCAGAGTCATCTATTATTTCTATATTATTCGACTACATAAGAAACAGCTTGACCCAACTGATACGTGCCAGTAAAGAATATTTTTAAATCTCTTTCTATCATCTCAGGAAAGTCTGAAAGTTGATCAGATGACAGTCTAACGACTAAACTTTTTCGTCTAGACCATCTTGAGTTTTCTACTTCCATTGCCAACTAATTCTCAGTATTTTCCACATTTAACATTCTTTCTAAAATTGCATCTTCGAAGCAGTCATCGCTGTTTAATCTTTTTCCAAATATATTATTGAGTAAGCACACGATTCTGCA
This sequence comes from Aromia moschata, assembly GCA_029963805.1. Taxonomy (NCBI): domain Eukaryota; kingdom Metazoa; phylum Arthropoda; class Insecta; order Coleoptera; family Cerambycidae; genus Aromia; species Aromia moschata. The sequence continues at coordinate 1,039,977 of JAPWTK010000070.1, forward strand.
GTATAATCCAGTTTTAGGAAGTTTATTTTCTAGTTGATTGTGGAGAAGTTTATATTTTTTTCCTATTATTCCATAAATTGCTTCGACAACTCGTCGCAATTTAGTTACAATCCTAGAATCATTTGCTTCTTTTGTGGTTAAATGCGCTCTTTTTCCTTTCAAAGCCGGCATCAAAACACAAAAACCACGTTCTTCCAAAAATGAAACCACGTCTCGAAAACCACGATCAACAATACATATATCTCCGGGTTTCATAATACTTATTATGCCATCAGGATCTGACATTACTTTTTTCATTATACTGGCATCGTTTTCAATGGAAAAATATGGTCCAGGAACATCTACTACGAACCCATCACTTGTACATATTGTAAACGGCTTACATAGAGACACCTTTTTATGACCGGAAAATTATTTTCTCTGGTAATTATTATTTTTACACTTTTGATGTTTTAAATATGTACCATCAAATATCAAAACAAGTTCATTTGATAAATTAAGAAGTTTTTTGGCATACACAGATGTGTGGTTAGCGATGAGCTCTTCTCTTGAATAATTTTTCACTCCAAAGTTTGAGCATAAAATATCTTTTTCAAATGAACTTAATATAGATGTACAAAAATCAGATTTTGATTGTTCTCTTTCAACTTGGAAACTGTTGGCAATAAGGTTATTGGATGCTCCAGTACGCAGTTTAAATAAGAAAATGACCAAGGCTTGCATCACATTTCTGTTGCTAGATGTTCTCATAGAATTTAACATATTGCATATTTTTTTCAAATCATTATAAGACAGCCCCGTAAAGGATTTGATCTGATTATCACTCAAGTCATAAGATGAAACTTTATTCAAAAATTATTTACGAGATTTATCTTATGTTTTTGTGATAAAAGTGATATTTCTGTTGCATTCAAAAAACTAGTATTTGTATAAACTTCTATACATTTTAAATCATCTTCAAAAAATTTTTTGTGTATCAAGTGTGTTAATGATTGTTGTTTTAGTGATTTGACATCAGGTTTTTATATACTGTTTTATTACTGCAAATATTACAAATAGACTTATAAAATACCACAGATCAGAGACATGCGGCTATTACATTTCTTAAAATGTCAACTTGTTTATAACAACAAAATCCTTGACGTGGACCGTCTCCATGGAACCCTAACATTGCCCCCCACCTTGAAAAGAGAGAAGGCTTTCAACAGAAAACACTAATGATCAACGACACTAAATTAATTTTCACTACACAATTTCCTCAAGGGGACTCCAGCGGAAGGGGACTCCAGCGGAAGGGGACAAATCTTCGCAAATGACGTCTTAATGATTCCACCACTGGTCCTTAGGGTGGCTACCCTAGCGATACCGTCCTTGCCTGGGTGAATAGCTTCTATTCGTCCAAGTTTCCACCTCATCGGCGGTTGATTATCCTCCTTGACTAACACCAAGGAATCCAATTTGAGGGAGTCCTGCTGTGATTTCCACTTAGTTCTTTGTTGGAGCTCACTAACATATTCCTTACTACATTTATGCCACAAATGTTGCTTGACCTGCGTAAGGTGTTGATAGAGGGAGAGTCGGTTGATTGGTAGCTCTCGCAGGTCTCGTTCAGGCATTGAAGTTAACGGTCGACCAACCAAAAAATGTGACGGCGTCAAAGGCGTAAGATCATGGGGGGAGTCGGAGAGAGGAGAGAGAGGTCGTGAATTTAAAATTGCCTCAACCTCAACTAACAAAGTGTAAAGTTGTTCGAACGTTAAAATTAGATCCTTACTAACCCGTCTTAAGTGATGTTTCATACTCTTCAGCCCGGCTTCCCAGATACCACCGAAGTGGGGTGAGTATGGAGGGATAAACTGCCAGTCAATCTCATTTTTTTTATACATTTCTTCTAGCTCACTTTCGTGTTCGACAATAAATTTACCTATTTCCTTTAATTCGCTATGAGCTGCTATGAAATTCGTACCGTTATCGCTGTAAATACAAGATGGTTTACCCCTTCGAGATATGAAACGTTTTAACGCTAATAAAAAAGATTCCTTACTTAACTCGGTAACTAGTTCGATATGTGTGGCCTTAGTGACACAACAAATAAATAAACAGATATATGATTTAGACACCTTGAATCCGCGACCAGACTTGCTTTTTATCATTATCGGGCCTGCATAATCGACCCCCACTATTTCAAAGGGTTGCCTCGAGCTCAAACGCATTTCTGGTAGAGGCGCCATAATAGGCTTGATCAATTTGGGTCTATACTTGAAACATGGAATACATTTTCGAACAATTTGTTTAACTAAAGTGCGTCCCCCAACGATCCAATATTCTTCGCGAACAGCGGCTAAAGTATGCTGCGGTCCAGCATGGAGCAAACGAAGGTGAGTACGTCTAACTACTAACTGTGCCAAATAGCTTTGGGATGACAATATACTAGGATGCTTCTTCTCAAAAGGGAACTGGGAATAGTTTAGCCTTCCCGCCTACACGCAAAATACCTTCGGAATCTAAGAACGGATTAAGACTCAACCATATACTATTTTATAAAGATTTTCCCTTATTTATTTTTGTCTGGAAATATTCGGATTGAGAATTTTTTATGAAACGAGTTGTAGCCTGATGACTTTCGGATATTATTAACACCGGTGATGTATTTAGGTTTTCTTCAAAATTTCTTATGCTGAAATCAACACTCGTAACATCAACGTACTTTAAAACATCTTTATTATTTGAATAGAATTTTCGCAGTTGAAAACCGCCTTGCTTTAATATCGCACTCACGCCTGCACATATATTAGCAGCTTCTTCTAAGTTATCTGCACCACTTAACAAATCATCAACATAGAAATCCGACCGTATAATGTTCGCTAATTTTGGATATTTTTCTGCGTTTTTATCAGCCAACTGAAATAGGCACCTAATAGCAAGGAACGAGGCCGCTGTTGTTCCGTACTTTACGGTTTTCAATTCATAAATGTCAAATGGATCGCTACAATTTTTTTCGCCATATAATACGCTGAAGTCGCTGCTGTTCAGGTGTGATCAAAACCGCACGATACATTTTTGAAATGTCCGCGCAGATTATGAATTTGTGTTGTCTAAACCTTAACAATATCGAGAACAAATTTTGTTGTATGGTGGGTCCTACGTACTGTAAATTATTTAACGAATAACCAGAGCTTGTAGGCGACGACGCGTCAAACACCACGCGAAGTTTCGTGGTTTGACTATCATTTTTCATGATGCCATGATGTGGCATATAATAGCAAATTTCCTCGGAATTTTCTGCCTTTTCCATGTGCCCCAAATTTAAATACTCTTCCATAAAATCAAAATATAATTTTTTGAAATCCGAATTTTTTCAAACTTTAGTTCGAGTGATAGAAATCTTTTCTTAGCTATTTCGAATGAATCACCAAGATGTTCTACCGACAATTTGATTGCCAACGTAACGATGAATCGTCCATCCTTATCCCGTTTAGTGGTATTAATAAAGTGTTCTTCACACGCAATCTCGTCAGCCGACTTCGACGGCTTCGAGGGTACCTCTTCGATCTCCAAGAATTTTACTAAGCATTTTTGGACTTCTGGTTCATTATCAAAACTTTGAGCAAAATTACAGATAACTGAACTACATTTTAAATCAATCGGACCAGAAACTATCCAACCAAATTTGGTTTTCTGCAGCACCTGATTATTCGGACCTAATGGGATTTGACCCACGCACAACAACCCCCAAAACATATTAGAGCCTATCAACATGTCTATTTTATTGGGCTTAAAGAACATGGGATCCGCTAAATTTATATGATCTGGAATGTCAGGTTTTGAAACATCCACATTAACAGCCGGTATGTTTCCAGCAATTGTGTCAATAACAAAGAACCATTGGTTTAACGAATAATTATTGTATAACGATTGGACGTTCATTTCACACTTCGAAAAAATGTTTGATGGTACATTGTTTAAACCCCTAACCGTAATATCGACAGAAATAGTATTTACTTTTAGTATTTTAATTAAATCTTTGGTTACGAAACTCGACTGAGCTCCACAATCCAACAAAGCACGTATTATGTGAGCGCTGCCATCATGCGCTGTCACTTGAACATAGGCGGTTGATAAAAACACGTAGTCCACCGATCCGCAGGCGGATAATGTAACTGAACTTTTCCCTGAAGTTGTAGTAACCTCAGAGGCCTTTTCGACATTATCGTTTCTATTCTGAACCGAATCTTTTTGACTTACACGGTTCGCTGTGCAGCAACGTATGATGTTTTTCGTTACACTTGTTACATGTTCCGCGGCGACACACTTTGCTGTGGTGTCCCTTTTTCAAACAATTCATACACAAATGCGAGGTTCGTTCCTTCTTTTCGCGTTCCATTGGTGTTAATTTTAAAAGATCCTTGCAATTCTGCGCATAGTGTGCACCTCCGCATATAACGCATCGTACCTCAACCGGCTCCGTAGTTAGAAAACACCTAGTTGTTGAACCATTATAACCTCTGCGTTTTTCGAGTGAACTTTGAGCTACCATTTCAAGCATATCAGCCCTAGAATTTAGAAAATGTTTAATATCATGAAACTTTGGACTTTCCAAATCTGCCTTTGCATTTTCCTACTCGCGTAAAGTGACATTATCTAATTTTGTTGAGATTATATAGACAATCAATGCATCCCACTCTTTTACTGGCTGCTTTAACTGCTCTAGTGCCCTTAAATTTTTTGAAAAATCGTCTATTAATTTTCTTAACCCGCTTGCATTTTCTCTATGTATAGATTCGCCGTTAAACAAGGCTTTAATATGATTATGGATAAGCAATTTATTGTTATCATAACGCGGTAATAATAATGCATTCCATGCCAACTCGTAATTTGCTGAAGAAATTTCTAGTGATTTTATAATTAAAGATGCGTCTGACTCCAAAGAAGCCCTTAGGTAGTGAAACTTTTGAACGCTACTTATCGAGTTATTGTCATGAATTATTGAACGAAACGTATCTCGAAACTCTAAACAGTTTTGGTAAATTCCACTAAACCTAGGTAAGTTTACAGTCGGCAACTTAATGTGACTTACATTTTGATTTTCTGACAAATTGTTTGACTTGCTTTCGCGAACACCTTGTACGATTGTTAAATCTTGATTTGGCTCACTTGACCAACGTTTTCTGGCAAAGTAATTGACTTTTCACGATCAACTCGTTTACGAGTATTATGAGATGAACTGGCATTTGAACTATTATCGTCGTTATCATATATGATTTTTTTTGCTAAAGCTACCTGAGCAAAATATTCATCCTCGAATTCAGAACGTACAGCATACTGGCTTTCTAAGTCGGCATTATCCGCGAACATTTCTATTTGACCTTGAATTTCATCAAATTCGTATTTTACGTGTTCTAGAGTTTTTAATCTTTTTTTGAGTTGTATTAAATCTCTTTAGACTACCGAATCTTTGTCCTGTACTTTTTTTACAAACTTAGAGAAGTTAGTGAGTTTACTTTTTACCGAACCTCTCTTTCTAATTGCCGTTGCTAAATCTGTCATTATGATTAATGAATCAAAACCGAAGTTGAAGCAATTTTAGAAGTGATAAGATTGTAATGAAATATATAAAAAACCTGGATTCACGTTTGCTCTCTCGTCTACCACCCACTGCCGTCCAATTTCTTAGTCTTCGACGTCGTCCTAATCTCCAATTTCCACTGGGCAACTGGCTCGTTACGAACTTTCAAACGCCAACGGCTGCCGGGACTGCAACGAACGTCGGGTTGGACATGTGATGGCAATTTCCTTGATTTTCACCGAAGTAACCACGCTCTGCTACCAAAAATGTTAATGATTGTTGTTTTAGTGATTTGACATCAGGTTTTTATATACTGTTTTATTACTGCAAATATTACAAATAGACTTATAAAATACCACAGATCAGAGACATGCGGCTATTACATTTCTTAAAATGTCAACTTGTTTATAACAACAAAATCCTTGACGTGGACCGTCTCCATGGAACAAAGTGTTTTGGGCAAACACGATTTTTACTTGGAATGTATACTTTAAGTTTGTTGAAACATTGTAAACGAGCATCCATAGGTGCAATTATTAAATGATCTGTAGCTCTGCATAGAAAACAATAACCATGAGTGGCAATCATTCGTTTCAAAGGTATTTCTAGTAATGATTCATCTTTTGCAGTAGTTTTAGGCACGTATTCGAATAAATCACCACTAGACACTTGAGAAGACTCCTCTGAAGATTGTGATTGAGGATGTGTGTATGCATTTACATCTTGATTTGAAGTTGATAGATGCTCATCTGTTGAGATTTTTGCTTTTTTTGATGCATTGAAAATTACTAATCTTCTACATTTTTCACACAACTTTGAACCAACTTTAATTCGAATATTTAGATACTCAGCAAGAGAATCTACTTCATAAGCTGTAGTAACAATTTTTATGCGTCCAGTCTTTGATTTTTTGAAACTAATGCCACACTTACAACATGAATGAGTTATTAATGGAGTTTCGGAAGAAGACATGTCTGAAATAATGAATGATTTTTCAATGCATCAAAAAAAGCAAAAATCAGATGAGCATCCATCAACTTCAAATCAAGATGTAAATGAATACACACATCCTCAATCACAATCTTCTTCTCAAGTGTCTAGTGGTGATTTATTCGAATACGTGCCTAAAACTACTGCAAAAGATGAACCATTATTAGAAATACCTTTGAAACGAACGATTTCCGCTCATGGTTATTGTTTTCTATGCAGAGCTACAGATCATTTAATAATTGTACCTATGGATCTCGTTTACAATGTTTCAACAAATTTAAAGAATACATTCGTCGAAGAAGTAAAAATCGTGTTTGCCACAACACTTGATACACAAAAAAATTTTTTGAAGATGATTTAAAATGTATAGAAGTTTATACAAATACTAGTTTTTTGAATGAAACAGAAATATCACTTTTTATCACAAAAACATCAGATTTATGTCATAAATAATTTTTGAATAAAGTTTCATCTTATGAATTGAGTGATAATCAGATCAAATCCTTTACAGGGCTGTCTTATAATGATTTGAAAAAAAAATATGCAATATGTTAAATTCTATGAGAACATCTAGCAACAGAAATGTGATGCAAGCCTTAGTCATTTTCTTATTTAAACTGCGTACTGGAGCATCCAATAACCTTATTGCAAACATTTTCCAAGTTGAAAGAGAACAATCAGTATCTGATTTTTGTACATATATATTAAGTTCATTTGAAAAATATGTTTTATGCTCAAACTTTGGAGAGAAAAATTATTCAAGAGAAGAGCTCATCGCTAACCACACATCTGTTTATGCCAAAAAACTTCTTAATTTATCAAATGAACTTGTTTTGATATTTGATGGTACATATTTAAAGCATCAAAAGAGTAAAAACAATAATTACCAGAGAAAATCATTTTCCGGTCATAAAAAGGTGTCTCTATGTAAGCCTTTTACAATTTTACAATATGTACAAGTGATGGGTTCGTAGTAGATCCTGGACCCTATTTTTCCACTGAAAACGGTGCCAGGATGATGAAAAAAGTAATGTCAGATCCTGATGGCATAATAAGTATTATGAAACCCGGAGATATATGTATTGTTGATCGTGGTTGTCGAGACGTGGTTCCATTTTTGGAAGAACGTGGTTTTCGTGTTTTGATGCCAGCTTTGAAAGGTAAAAGAGCGCATTTAACCACAAAAGAAGCAAACGATTCTAGGATTGTAACTAAATTGCAATGAGTTGTCGAAGCAATTCATGGAATAATAGGAAAAAAATATAAACTTCTCCACAATAAACTTCTTCCTAAAGCCGGATTATACTGCAGAATCGTGTGCTTACTCAATAATATATTTGGCAAAAGATTAAACAGCGATGACGGCTTCGAAGATGCAATTTTAGGGAAGAATGTTAAATGTGTAAAATACTGAGAAATCGTTGGCAATGGAAGTAGAAAACTCAAGATGGTCTAAACGAAAAAGTTTAGCTATTCAACTGTCATCTGATCAACTTTCAGACTTTCCTGAGATGATAGAAAGATATTTAAAAATATTCTTTACTGGCACGAATGGCAGAAATACTGGATGACTCTGACTTGCTTTACTTGGAATACATTAAAATGCAACCAGATATAATAAAAAGTTTTTGTAAAGTCGCGACATGTAAACAGAAAAACGTACAAGTGTTACATTCAATACAAACCAAATAGCGCAGGTATTGGAGGGATTGTACGTTATTCATGTGACTGTGCAAATGGTTTGAGAACGATTGGGTGGTGCTCCCACGTTGCAGCTATTATATACTACATTTGCAACGCAAGGTATAAATCTAAAATTATTCGACCTGCGAAAATATTGTCAGAAATGTTTGAAAATGAAGGAGTAGAGCCAGTTATCGATGAAGACTGAGTCATAACATTATTATTATTTGAAATATTATTAATAAAAATAAAAATAAACATGTTTTGAATAAATAATATATTATACTCCACTTAAAAATATATTTAGTAATGTTAAAAATATCGATTGAAGATTTCTGATTCAGTTACTAATTTCTATTTTCAGCACACTCAAGATTTCATTCACATTTCTTCATTTGATGAATGTTTCTCTATATATAATAAAGGTAATATGTATAAAAATGAATGTTTTGAATTAAAATTTACAGTTTTTTTTTACATAACACAATATTTATATGCAGAGATGAGGTTCCTGAAGACTTTTATTTTCACACTTAGAGATTTTATTAGTCAGAATTTTTTTTATGATTGTTGCACATGTTTTCGACGTATTTTTTTCACATGTTTTCGCCGAATCCGAAAAAAAATAGTAACTCTTCGTTAAAATGTAATCCAAGCCAAATAAATGCAAAAAACTGCCTAAAAAAACGTTTTTTTTGGATTTTTCACGATGTTCCACCACCTAAAATTAAATTTATGCAGCACCATGTGAAATAGCGTCAAAAAATACAAAAAAAAAAACATGACCTTAAAAGTTGGCCAATGGAAAGCGTCCTAATGTAAATATTGATTGAAATATTCAATATTTTTTTCTGAGCGCCATTTGGAATATAAAAATTCAAAAAAATTGAGCATATTTGTCACAGAAACATGCCACTCTGTGATTTTTTTCAAAACATTTTGTCGAAAATTGCTCCCAGAATCGAGAAAAAATGAAAAATCACACTTTTGAGGTTAGCAGCATCTAGAGACGACCTGGAGGTCTGAAAATATAGCTAAAGGAGTCTATTTATTTATACTTTCGACCTGCCAAACGAGAACCTCGATTAGTTCAAGGGCAGATTTGACCCCTTACCCGGCTATAGCCTTTCTTCCGGTATCCTATTTTCAAAATCTTCAATATTGTCTGGTCTTTTAACATACACTTTTGATTTTCTATAAAATGTAATCGAGGGAAATCAAATCGAGAAGCCGAGCAGGCCATTCAATAGTGTCACGTCTTCCTATCCATCCATTAAGGGAGACTTCATTAAAAATAATTTCTAACCATACAATCAAAACGCGGTGAAGCTCCTTCTTATTGATATCATATAAAACTGTCTATTTTATTTGGATAATTAACATCAGGAATAAATAGTATATTCTACAACAAATTATGGAATGACGCATATTTGGCGAAGATTACGGTTTCGCGAGTGTGGAATATGCCATTCGAAACGTGTTGTAAACTATACTTTCTCTAACAAGGTTTTGGGAATCATACAAAAAAAAACTGTTCTAGAGTCATAAAAGTCAAACGCTAAAGGATATAGGAATAAACCGCAGCTCTTAATCGTATCTTATTTGTCACACTTGTAACGTAATCATAGTAACCAACCCAAGATATATACTTGATATACCGCGGTAATATGCGCGTAAACAGGTTCTGGCTGATCAAAAACTCGTTCGAAATATATTTCTTACAAGCGTGTCAAAATGACATACATTTCAATATAGTTTTTAGTTATGGAGTGTGTGTGTCTCTAAAATAATGTTAGAGAAAAGTCTTTTTAATGCAGATACTAAAAATTTCGTCAAAAAAAACTTGATAACATCACCATTAACTGTGCCTTCAAAAAAATAAGGGCCAATAACTTTTAGTTATACTAATCCACCCTAATCTATACAATCCACACTAGTAATACTACATCTAATTGTTTTATTACTGCATTTAATCGTAATTTTATTAGGATTTCTCTTCTCTAAGTTTCGAGGAAATGAGCCATAATAGAATTAAAGATGCGTTTGAGTAAATTTGAATGAAGTGACAGTAAATGAAAACAATTATTTTCCATATTCCACATATAGTTTTTTAAGGCACAGTTGATGGTTTTCTTTATTTAGGTAATTTGACATTTTTTTTTAAATGTTTCAAAAAACCTTTTCCTATCCTCCATTATCTTTCCTATCCTATCCTCCATTATCTTTCCTATCCTATCCTCCGCTTTCTTCCCCGAACAATAATTTAACAACAAAAGAAACACCACTTCTTAATTTAAAATTTTTGGAAGGTCATAATTAAGAAGGGGTTAAGGTAGGGGGGAAATGTGTTCATGTTAAAAATGGCAACCTCAAAATAAAAATCAGTCTTTTCTCACTCAATCAATCTTTTTTAGAATATTTTCAAAAACTTCTTCAAATAAATTTATTCCGTACGTATGGACCGCACTGTACGTAAAGTGTGTTAGAATTAACAATAATATAATAAATTCTGTGTACGGTTATAGCTACTTGAAATGGTTATATGTATTGTCCAACAAATATGGAAAATTCGTGAACTCCAAGTACTCCAGTTTGAAAATTCATAATTTGATACGATATCCTAAAGGAATGGTAGAGATTTGACCCTAGAGGTGAAAATATTTTCATGATCAATTTGGAGATTACTTTTTCTTTGCCTTATTGTTTACCTTTTAGAACCTATCGGAATATTTACTTAGTGGTTGGAAATACACTGTCTGCAACTGAAATCTCACCACCAGTAAAACTATTGTAAAATAACTAGAAACAATTTCAGGGTTATTTCTAGGAGGCGATTAAAAAAATATAGTAAGGATATGCTGGGGTTCTCAGGCGCTGTCGTTCACCTTCTGTGACGTCTAGGACAACCACCCCCGAATTTTCAATGGTTTTACTATATTTTTAATGGTGATGCGATTTCAATAGCGGAAAGTGTATATTATTCTCATATTGGATAATGCTAATTAGAACACATATAAGTATCTTCCTTCTGCTATCCGAAAAAAATAATATCCTTATCATAAAATTAAAGTGCAAACGGTTTACCCTCAAACTTCGACTAGTTTTCGATATGATTTGTGAAATTCCGAAGGATGACTATCGACTCTCTTGGTGACCATATTTATAAGTTAGGCTGCAAAAAATATCGTTAGTTTCTCATTATAGTTTCGAACACATTCTTTTACTTTCACTGTTGGTATTAAACATGATATGCCTATTGAGAAATTTAACTGGAAAGAAAGTGTATAAAGACGCAACTACAGACAACTTTGTTTTGGGTATTGCAATTTTAAAAATTGATACCGATTAACCTCAAATTATAAACCTGTGTTTTGCACAACAAGCTCTATCTACTCTTAATGTTCTATCAGATTATGTATTTGAACATTCTATTTCATTATACATGTTAATGTCTCCAATTTTGTTTTACATTCTATACAATGCTAGTCAAAAGGCTCCTCCCCACTCGTATCTTTTGACCGTTTTTATTTAGATAATGAAATTTGGAGAGTAAAAATAAACGGATGTGTGCATCTCTACTAGTGGTAACAGGTCACATGTTACCACTAGTAGAGATGAGATAAGCATCATAGCCACCTTGTCTGAAAGGTATTTAAAAGACCTAGTCAGTCATACTAACTTTATTTGGGTTTAGGGTCGTTTTGATGGATTAAATAAATTAACACTAAAATTTCAATTGAACGTTCAATTTAATAAAAAAGGCCGCCATTGGATAATTGTAAAAAATGTTGACGTTTTTTTAATTCCCCAACTTCGTTCACTTTGCTACCTTTTTACGGGTGTTTATAGGATTTTTTAGATAAATTATTGTTTAACGAGACGTTTCAAGTGTCTAAATAAGTAAAGTGGTATATGCTCTAGCTGACAAAATAGCAGCATCTTAATATTTCGTGAATGTGAAAACAATTTGCATGCAGCAGAATGCATTTTTAATGAGAGGTACCCGTATCGCCCTATTTTGAGACTTATTTGAAGGAGCTTCTTCATAAGTTTCAAACAACAGGTAATGTTAATGATGCCAAACGGTCTGGTCGACCAAAAATTTCTAATGACAAAAAATTGATAGTATAGTTTATATTGATATAGTTTCGTTTTTTTTTTTGCAGAAATACTTCTTCCACAGTTAATTTCTTGTTTCTTGAAATTCTGTAAAACAATTCAGATGAATTTGAAATTTTGTAAAAATGTTCCAACAAGATAGTGCCCCTGCACACTATTATCAGAGCATTAGGACGACCAGCAAAATCACTCGATTTTCGGCGCTTTGAAGTGAGTAAGCCAAATTTCGTGACCTTGGACTAGTGGTCAGTGCACGTGTATTAACGTTTTGCAACGGAACGAGGCATGTTTGCCATCAGAGTTGTGTTAGAAATTATTTTAAAAAAAATGCGTTCATTTTTACATTATGAATATGTGACAACAGTATTAAATACGTAAATAATAAATATTTCAACCCTTACTAAAATATTCTTGAGATGAACAGTTATTTTGTAATTTATATTCGCATTATTCATTCCAAGTCGTATTATAAAGCACACAATTTTTAAATACGTCTCTGGACCGTCGTCTGCTCACTCAAGAACTCATCTACCTACTGAAGGCGAAGCGCAGCATGCAATGCGCATACTTATGATTTTAGATAAAGTGATCTTGCTGGTCTTTCTTATGCGGTGCTATTATGGTGCAGTAAGATGTTATCTGAATGAGGAATATCATGATAGATGGATTGGACGACGAGGTCCAATAGAATGGCCAGCTCGGTCACCGGACCTCGTACCTTTTTCACGGTCACACGGACCATTTTTTCTGTGGGGGTATAGGCCAGTCATTGTGGATTTTTACCTGGAAATAACTCGGGAAGTTTTGAATGTTCGTAGGTTTTGGGGTCCATATTTAAAATTCATAAAAGGCACAATTCGAGACTTAACGAAAAAAACAGTTTTTCGCAATTATTTCCAAAACTATGCGTTTTTCAAAAAAATTAGTAGAGAACAAAATTAAATAGGAGAAAATTTCATACAAAAAATATTCTTAGCATATTTTCGCTAAAATTAACCGTTTAGGCAGAAAAGTCGTCGTAAAGTTTAACATTTTGCGTAAGTTTTATATAGAGGCGATTTTCCGAAATCAAATGTGTAGTAGGGTTCCACAAAACTACTTTTTCAAGGCTATATACAACTTTGTCATGAAACAGTGGCGTATCTTTTATCCAATTAATGAATTAATCAATTAATTCATTAATTAACTCATGTTATTAATCTATTATCAATTAATTTTAACTATTAAAAATGTCTAAAATGAATGAAATGAATGAAAGTAAACTTGTTTCCAAACCACCCATGGGGTAAAGTACACGGCGCGTTTTTTTTTAACGTGGTGTCACCTGTAGGCCTAATCTACTGAGTAAATAAAATTACGTTTTCTATCTGCAAAGGCCCGACGGACCTTGTTCGTTAATATCAATGCTTTCAACGGTGAATATGTTCGTCTCTATTTCGGGGTCAAATATAGGTTTCTTTTAATTCGTCGAATTCTCCTTCTTCAGTTGACAAACAAATATCGAGCGGCAAGTCCAAGTCATCTTCATCAGATTCGTCCAGCGTCAGTTGAGTGACATTTTCGCAGGTCTTTCCGTTGCAGACACCGCAAATCATGGAGCATTTTAATCCTGCTTTTCTGCATCCGCAGGCTCTACCACAATTGGTCTTGCACTTATATGACAAAAGAACAAGTAGTGCTTTGAGAACAGGATCCTTCAAAGTGGTTACTAGGGTGATACCAGTTTGGGTTTTCTTCCAACCCCATTCTTCAGCTCCTTTTGAACAGCCATACCATTGTCTAGAGGGGGTTTGTTGATATTCAAGTAGGCGCAACGGCAATTGCACACAGGCTAGGAATGTGCCGATTAGTCAGGGAGTTAAAAATATAACAACAGTTCAATTGAATAGCGTTTTATCATAAGGAAAAATCGCATATTAGACAGTTAAAAGCAGTTTAGGGAAGTTAACGGGATATGTGGTCATTTAATCAGCTCTTGAGCCTAAACCGTTAACTTTAGCGAAAATATGATAAACATAATTTTTGTATGAAATTTCCTCCTATTTAATTTTGCTTTTCACATATTTTTTCTAAAAAACCATAGCTTTGGAGAGAATTGCAAAAACCGTTTTTGGCGGCAATTTTGGCAAGATGGCGGCGCCGGCGGCATGTCTCGAATTGTGCATTTTGTGAATTTTAGTTCTACATACCCAAACCTACAAACCTGCCAAATTTCAAAACTTGTATTCCAAATCCGAGTTATTTCCAGGTAAGCCCTTCTTGTGATCCCCAATGACTGGCCTAGTATCTTAAATATAATTTTACACTACAAAACCTGACAGTATTGACGTTTTAAAACAACGAATTTTTTAAGAATGTAGGGCTTCAGTTTCCCTAATTTCTTAAAACTTATCGTCACAAACTACCACACTAACTATTACGTCACCTGTTACAACTGTAACACGTTGTAAGCTTCGTTACTAGTGGACTTACAGGATGTAAGCTTTTTTACTAGTGATTAAAGAAGCTTACATCCGTTTATTTTCACTAAACAAATTTTATAAATTTTGTAGTCTAAAGGCGCCTTGACATTATACTTGTTGGGTAGCACCAGCCAACTCGCTTTAATTTACTAGCCCTTGAGAATCTGTTTGCATTTTAATACTAGTCAATTGTTAAAAAAATAAATTTAAAAATTGAGGCTTTTAAATCTTTTTTACTTTTTTCGTAACTTTTCTTACAAGTTTTACTTTGGTATGTCTATTACATCAGAGATAATACATAAGTTATTTCGTTTATTTTGATTTTTTTAATTATTATTAAAATATTCCAGAATACTTCACTCTTTATATAAACATAGGTATAAATTCCGTTCTCATTTTCCATCCAACTGTTTTACGCCATTTTGTATACTTATACATAAAAGTACAACGCATTCTAATTAGCGCTAGTAAAATAAGCACACTAGCGCGAGTTACGGTGTATTACATTAAAGGCGGCTTTACACGACGCTAGTAACTCGTACGAGTCACTAAAACCGAATACTTCGCTTTAGTGAGTACTTCCTTATGTAATGTGTTCTGTATTCTAGTAGAGTACTCGCTGCGAGTGTCCATGCCAGTCGAGTGAATAGAAAGCAATCCTATTTACTGGAACGAGTTGGATCCCCCACCAATACATTCCCCACACAATACTTGACTGTATGACGTAGTAGCACCATTGAGTACTCGTACAACACGTACGAGTGGTTAGTTTCTTCCGATTCGATTATTTCCATCAATTCTTCGCACAACACTTTAATATACTTCTTTAAACACTCTTTGATCAAAGACTTTTGCATATAGTGCTCATCTTTGCAAGAAAATAAGAAAACACTCGACTACGCAAAATTGCCGTTAAACCGAGTGGCATTTACACGTTACAAAAAACAATTTTAGCGTGTAGACGCCACTATCTGTTTATATAGACTGTTTTTTTTTAAATTATGATAATTTAAAAAAACTATTTTTAAAGGCTTTTAAATTTTTTTAATTCATATTCGATGTAAGATTTGCGTAATTTACAATGATTAATTCGATTTAATGACATCAGAGTTATAATTTTAAACTTTTTTCATTTCATCAACAAATACAAAGTTGCTGTAGGTCCAATAGTTCAGAAGGTATGATTAGTTTTAGGCGACATATCACGTTTTTACCAAAAAAAAAAACACAAATACAAATTTTTCTCTAAGTATTATTCATTACTTTTTGATTTGGATATTATTCATTACTTTGGTTTGAAGTGTTACTCGTTAAGTAACACCAAAACGATTGAAAGAAAACTGCAATCATCTAATAAGAGACGAAAATAGTTGTACTAATATGGTTCGTAGGCTAGTTAAAAATCATCTTTGGAACTTCTTGAAATAACTTTTTCGTTTATTCCTTTTAGAAAATTATATTTTTTTAAGAATTGGCTTGATTATTAGTTAATAAATATTACCTTTAAACCAACATATTCTGCCTCGATTAGATTAGATTATAATCTAATCTAATAGTTTAGCACAGGTTATATTTTACAACGCGCGAGATCTCACGTAAGCTCAGGGCAGACTGCGAATAACACGTATGTGTCTTCTGTGGGCTGCATAAAAACATTATGAGTACCTAGTTCTTTAATTTTATTGTAGGTGCCTATATTCAATAGAAAAAACAACAACAAAACAACAACAAAAACAAGAAACAACGCCGAAAAATTATTTTACTAATATCGTCATAATTATTTTGATATTTTGTTTAAAAATGGCAGAGTTCTTTCAATTTTTCGTAAAATTCGAATTTAGTTACTAAAACTAAAAATCATTATTTAACAAAAATGGTCAATGTGGGCCTTGGCAATTCGCCTCTTATGTACGAAAGATATGGAAGGCAATGCCTTCTCAGCGTCGTAGCTTGGAGAGGGGCTAGCCTAGTAAGCTTACAACTTCGAATCCAAAGTTGTTTTTAATAAGTGTTGTTGTTAATGTACCAAAGGTCTAAAAGGGTTATTCTTTTATCTGTAAAACGTATATAATATACTTACCTCTATTAATATTTCTTACACAAAACATTTATATTTTGGCCCTGGTAAAAACATCTGAGCCCTGGTTAGAATTTGGTTCCAACTGGGACCCTGTGCAATTTTTGCACGAAATTAAATAATTTTGTATGAGATTGGACATTTTTTGAAAACTGTGGAATTTTCTAAACGAAATTTTTAGTTTCAACGTATTTTTCAATCAAGCTACGTCCATATAATTTCGTTTAAAGAACTTCCAGATTTACTGTGACCACTGAAACTAAGAGATTGCTCTTCAAGGAAACACACCATATCTATAAATATTTTTAATACCTATTTCTCATTTTTTTTGATTTCGAGAATTATATAAATCATGACTTATTCTCAGCTGATTGTGTTAGCCCGGACTCAAACTGGAAGCAAAAACCTACGAGTGTGCAAATGTCCATTACTGTGCCAAAACACACTAATGATAGTATTAATCCGAACCTACTAATATAAACACAAGCTCTCAGACTATTGGCAGGTTGATTCGTGCACATATATGCGTATATTTTGGCGCATCTGAACAATCCGCACGTTTCCGCATCCAATGGGCGCCCGGACTAAAGCATTCCCTAATTTAACTGTGCCAAAGGTTTTTTCTTAATAATTGACTGCAAATGAATTTGACAAAATGAATATATTTTTATTAATTTATGAAAATTATTTGCATCAGAAAACCCATATTTGTTCTTTTTTTTTTTCGTTCGAAAAAAATAGACACGGTGAACAATACTCGCAACAAAATATGCATCACATCGTATTGTTTATAATTTTCAGTTTGCAAATACAGCACATCTGTGTTTTTAAATTTAGTATGGCAGTATTTAAGTCAGCCTACCTGTTAATTTTCTTTTTTAAACCTTCGTTTTTTCCGAAAGCAAAAGACGATCATTCTTTTGAAATTAATCACAGACAAACACACATTTACAAGTGTCGACAGAGGAATCGATAGATCCATGACTCCGTCAAAACACATTTACGCTGAACCGGCCACAGGTTATACTTACACTAGTTATTTTAATAGTTATTTTATAACTTTGTATTGGATTTTTTTTATATGGAGAACATGCCCCTGATAGCTGCGTTTTCACAGGGCTCTGATTTCCGATGTAGTTAAATGGCAGCATATAATCGATCTATACATACTTCTATGGGCGTCGTAAAAGCACAATTATCATCTAATACCACAGCTCGGTACTACACAGTAATATTAGGGAATATACATAACATACGGGGTGAGTCATGAGGAAATTAACATAATTTTTTTATGCTGGTCCTGAAATTTCTAAACTCTGGATATATAGATTTAGTGCTAGACTGCAGGGTACTGTTTTTACCAAAAAATGGCCCAACTCGATTGAGCCGTTTAAAAATTACAGCCATAAGAATATTTGGCAAACATTCAAAAATCACCCTGTATATTATTGAATAAGGGGGACAGGCACGTTTTAGTGGCCATTTGTTGTTCTCGAGAATGGTTCTTTACGTAACGGAAGTATGTAAAATTCATCATAACTCATGATTCACCACGTATACAGAAAATGAATACTATTTGATTATTAAAAGATATTTTCCTACTAAATATATAAAATTCCAAGTTCCCACTAAATCTATTGTTGGGGTACTTTGTAGTGGCGGTACGCAGTACGCCACTGCAAAGGACCGGAGGGGATTTATCCCCCAAGAGTTATGAGTAATAAATGTTTACCCAAATAAATACAAACTGATATAGAAGTCACTGGTAAAAATAATATAAGTAGGTACATCCCCTCCCATATATCAGGTTTGGCTATTGAAACTGGTGCTCTATAATGTTAATGTTATTGAACCTAAACCTTATCTGATTAAGAGTACAATTGTGTTATTAGTAGCCTCAAAGTTCCAGTCAGTTTTTCCAGTCAGTCACTTTTGATAAATTATGTAATTTATTGTTTTATTTAGAACTTTTGATCTAGAAAGCTTTGAGTTTATTAAAGCGTTTCAATTCACCTCAAGTAAATGTAGAACAATAATTATTTGATCTTTTTTTTAGAAGTTTTTTATTTTTTAACCGTTTAAATATGGCGAAGAGAATGTTTTAACGTTTTTTCTCAATTTTTTTCAAATAGGAACAATATGGTTCATACGATTTTCCAAATAGTGATTTTTGTTGATATTCTTATGAGATATACTGTTGCAATTAAAAAAATGAAAAAAACATGAAACATTTCTCTTCGCCATATTTAAATGCCTAAAAAATGAAAACTACTAAAAAAACAAAACAAATTAATTTTTCTGCGTCTACTTGACTCAAATTGAAACATTTTAGTTAACACTAAGCACTCTAGATCAAAAGATGCAAATGAAAAAAATAAATATCATCATATTTATGTTTATTTATCATGATATGTATGTCAAACAGTGACAAATAATTTATCATTGTACTCAGATTGACATTAGAATAAAAAAAAAGTGAAAACAAATATGACATATCGTTAAAAATTCGGAAGTTAGGACCATTTCTCAATTTTTATTTATTTCAATTCCATTAGAATTAAAAATTGGGATGTTAAACCGGAAGTGAAAAACAATTGCCGACTATATCAGTAGATGCAGATTTATGTATGTATATCTAATATCCAATTCTAAAATTTCATTATTTCATCTCTGAAAAGAGCAAAGTTATGGGGGTGAACCACTTTTGAGAATCACCCGGTATAAACTGAATAATTACTTCAAAAGAACTCATTATCATAAACCGATTCAGCCAGGTTTAAGTAATTGTTACTACTGTATTATAACACAAATAATTGTTCCATTAAAATTTTGTATTGTTTTAGTTTCATGTCCGTGAGTATTTTGATAATATATACATTGTTAATCTTTGAACGTTTGGTTTGCCAGTTCTATGGCCAGTATAATCAGTGGAAACCGTTGCAGGAAAACTATTGTAGTTTCTAATCCTAATAGGAGCATCGGTTGTTGTTAACTGCTATTAAGCGGCAAATATATCGCTTCTAATTTTATCTTTAGGACGAATATAATCAGAACACATGTTTAGTTCCCATATTGCATGGTCTGTAGAGACACCGTAACTGTTTTGTACAGAAGGGACAAATATACTTGACTTGTTAAAGTGAATGTCTACGAAAATTTGGTGCGCACTCAATAGCTTTTGAACGGAAAGAGCTACGCGTTTCGTGTTTTCACTGTTGCAAATGGTTTTCATAGTCAATTAGATCTAATAAATAAATAGAAACTTTGTATTTTTAAATCGAACACCCTACATGCTTTTGTATACCTTTAATTCACAAGCTTCCTTCTTACTTATAATTCATTATAAGTAAGAAGAAATCAAAATAATTCTCAAAATTTCGGTTTTTATTTTTAAATTCAAAGTGCTGTGAATGGAATAAAAAAAACATGTTTAAAATCGACTCTTCATTAACTGTTCAATTCCGAAAACAAAAAAGTGTTTTCAGTGTTATTAGTAAGAAATATTGTGATTGGATAGATTTGTATGGCCAAAAGTGATTATTAGAATAGAGAGTTCCAATACTCAGTAGAAAAGCAGGTCGTGCTCCTAAATCAGCTAATCAGTCAGTCCATTAAATACATCATGCCATATTCGTTTTTTATTGAAGCTTTTAAGAAATACATATATCTAATATGACATATTTTTCTTGCTTATATAAAAATTAAACAAAGTTAAATGTTGAAAACAATTTAACTATTTTTAAATCGGTAGATTGGCAGTAGTTCTCCATCGTTCTCGATCCTAATGCATTAACTTCAGCATATGATTGGCAGCCCAAGTCCTCCGTCAGCTGACTCATGTAGCTGTGTAGTCTGGGCCTGGCTCTGCTGTTACTTATTCCAATAAGCTTTTACAAGCTTCAGTAAACAGACTCGCCTCCAACTCTCCAGGTTGATACGACTCACTAGGTCCGCTTTACTTCATCTGTCCGATGGTACCCTGCTTTCTAAGTATATAAACTGTTACACATACTCTAACGCCCCCCCCCCCTTCTAAAGCTTTATCAACTCTTGTATCGTCACTGCGCACCACTACCACCTCAATCCTTCTTTTGTTTATTCACATATTATACCTGGCTTCTACTACCGTTTCCATCATTCCCAAGATTTCCAGGAGTTGCTCCTTGCCCTCTCTCAGGGTCGTGATTTCGTCAGCAAATCTGATTTGATCATGTCAATGTCAGCTAATTACGCTCGTAGTAGAATGGGAGAAAATGTTGATTTCTATATTGATACATGCAGTGTTGGTCAAAAGTGTTGAACTATGTAAATATCTCTGAAGTTAATAGAGATATTGTTATGAAATTAAATTCGAAATTTTTAGCGTTAAAAGTCATATCTTAAACTTTTGAAATATGCAGTGTTCCAAAAAAGGAACATACTTATTTGATCTGCATATTTCTCACATTTTCTATGATGAGCTGGCTTTAACGAAATATCTAAAGGGAATATTTTGGCAGCTATAGACAAATAAAAGTAGTGAATTTTCAGGTGAAACTGTTTTAATGAAGACTAAAGATAGAGATAAAATCTAATTATTACATTATTTAGTTACAAACAATAATTTAAATATTTTAATAATAATAGTCATCTTTTTGATAAAACATAAAGAGGGTAACAATTTGTTAAGGAAATAAAATAAAAAAATCAAATAAAAAATAGCAAATAAATCATAAGGGACAACGGACTTACGGGACAATTACACTTAATTTATTAATGGTAGGTAATATAAGCTAAGTAATATAAGCTAACTAATAAGCTAAGTAGTGGAATGGCAGTAAACTAATCTATATATAAATTATCTTAAAAGTTTCGCTATTACTTCCGGTATAATTTTTAAATATCTTTAGTTATTCTGTTAGCCAATAATTGTGGTCACATGTTGGGTCGAAAAATAAACGAAGTAAATCAGTGGGGTACAGTCGGAGGATCGTTCAGGCCATTCAGTGTCACCAATATCATCAATTTCTTTGTCCAACCCATATGTGATGTAAGTCTTGATTTAGTCGAACTCGAACAATACGAGCATAATGAGGTGGTTTCATCCTAAAACCAAATATTATCCGGAAGTTGCCCTTTTTTCTCTAATGCAGGAATTATTCAGTTATTCAAAAGCTCGTAGGTCTGGTTAAATTTTCATATAAAAAATGACCCTATTATTCGATTTCTGTAAATACCAGGCCACACGTTCAGCTCTGTAGGGTGCTGCGTATGGACTTCATTCTTTCAGTAAAGATTGCTTTGCAATCAATAATGAAAATTGACGAAAATTTTTGTGGTTTTGGGCAAAAAAAAAAAGCACTAATTTTTTGTCGAAGTTTCGTCTAATTCAGGTAAACCCTGAATTAGACGAAACTTCTAATTAGTGAACAGTGAAATTATTTTTTTGTAAAAAAAAAGTGGTGAAAATTTAACAAATTACGATTTTCATTTGACTGTAGATTCCAAAAATATTTACTTTAACTACTAAATATATTGTTCACCATCGAATAGAACAGAAAGTGTGAAGATATGCAGTGCATTCCGTTATTAGTTGGCTGAAAATCATCACAGTTTGGTTGGAGCAGGTATATTTCAGGTCAGTTCAGTAAGTTAAATTCAGGTCGTGGCTTTTTAATGCTATTTTTTGTATTGAAAATGTTGTATCAAGATTAACTCAAAGAACTTCTAAAGAACTTTCGTACTATTGTTAACTTCAAAGATAGTTCTAAAAAGAATTATGCTAATTTTGAGCAGTTTATTTCAAAAACATGTAGAAGCAACTATAAACTATTACATACATATGGTGTATCGCTGTAATCAGAAGAACAAGCATAACTAAATAAATAAATCATGTTTCGTTTAAAAAAAGGTTAAAAACCATTTTTCTTCAATAATTTTGCTGATATCCATATATTTCATTGCATATTTCTAAATTACAGAAAAACTGTGTTACCCCTGAAACAAATAGTAACTCTAAATATAACGGAGAACGTGGAGAGGTAATTCATTCATATCCACCCTGAACAAGGTAAGTTGTTATATTTTGATCCCCTCTAATTACTTTATATATCTAGCCATCCAAAAAAAGTAATCAAAGTTGCTCGAGTAAAAAACGGCGTATTTCTATTAAATCTTCAATTTATAACATTATTTAACTGTCAAAAACTGTCACATTATATGACAGCCATTTTACTATTGTGACAGTCGCTTGTCAAACGTTTGACGTAACTGAAAAGCTTCGACATGACCGTTATTTCCATCTCTCTCGTTCATAGCCAGATTTGATGACGTTTTTAGGATAATTTGGTGGCCAATTAATAGTACCTTATTGTCAATTCATATAGAAAACTGATGCCTTTTGATGATGATAATGGTCAGTTCCTGAACGGGAAACATTTTGAAAGGCCGATAATCATGTTTTTATGTTGTTTGAGTTTTGTAATAATTTTACCGTTTTTATACCTTATCGGATTTTCTAAATCAATTTCAAAAATATTCAGAAACCATTTCATTAGTGGAATTGTTCATAATAGATTCCGTTTAGGCAGTGAAAAGAGTATACCGTGTGTGTAAAGCCGACATCGGCCAGTTATGAAAAAGGACAAACAAAAGTGAGACGACAGATAAGAAGCAACCGCATACGCATCGAAGGTAGTGAGGGACTAACACCGGCCATCTCACCACCTGTGCTTGTTGTTAGAACGGGAAGGGTACAATTTGTCCTTTTTCACAACTGGCCGATGTCGACTTTACACAAACTGTTTATTATACTCGTATAACTTTGCAGCATTATGCTGCAAACGTTTTCATAGCTCTCTTTTACCCACAAAAAATAAAGCATAATGTTTAACTCTTTTCAATCATTTTCTCTAACAACTCGGTTTTTCCACAAAAAAAAAATGTGATTTTGGGTTACACAACGATAAACACTTGAAAAAGTATTTTAAACTAAAAAATTGCCTATTTGGATACAACTGCCTGTATTCCTTACATGCCTGTTTTTATTACTCTTTACATATACAGAAAATACTTCAAGTTTTTCGGCTTCAGCGTACACTATTTTATTCGATGAAACTACGATCATTAACATGGACTAAATTGTTTCTTATCTGTCATTTGCATAGCCAACTGATTTTCCGCTGCATTTTGTCGAGCAATATTTTGCTTTTTTCAGGTCATATATCTCAAAAAGTATTAAGAATACATACATAAAAAAAGTATTAAGAATGCAGAAGCTTGTTTTTTTCTTTTTTTATTAATTCTTTATTATTAGTTACTATCTCAATTCTTCTGAATTATGGATGTCCGCAATTAAGAAGAATGAAAGAAAATGGCAATTCAAAAATGTCCTAATGTGCGGGGTGTCAAATTAAAAAAAAAAGTCTGTTCTCATTTACGTCACATGACCTAGATGCGCCACTAAATCTTTAAATGCATTTTATAAAATATTAGCTGCTCCTCTACAACATTTATTCGAATCTTTTTTTTTAACTGTCATAATAAAGTAGTTAAGAAGGGGTTCAAAATATAACCAATTACCCTGTACGTGCAAACTCATGTAATTCAAACTATTATAATATTTCAAATTGTTTTGCTTTGCTTTGGGTTTTACTACTTTTTTCGGGCACCGCGCCCATCGTAAATATAGTTTACAACAGCTAGGTTGCCTACCTTTCTGGTGCATTCGTATTTCATGAATCATGATTTTTTAGTCCATTCTATTACATTATCATTAAGGAATATCTGTATATTTTTACTGATATATATTTTTTTAATTTAATGGGTTCCATATCCATAAATGGTTAATAATATTTATTAAATTAATTGCAGATCTATGTTGTTCCCGTGCATTTTTCATAAAATTATTTATATAATTTTATGAAAATTTATTGATTTATATATTTTAGAATATAAAAAATAAAACATTTTTTTAGTATTGAAAATTCTGTACCTACTTATTGAAATTGAAAAAAATTACATTTAATGATTCAGAAAATGAAAAAAAAACAACTTACAAACTCAAAACGAACTTAAAACAAAGTAAAAACTTCATTTTTTTTTTTTTTTTTTTCATATTTCTAAAGGAATACAACTACACGTGTGTAAATAAGTCGAATGTATTTCAAGCGAATTAGCTGTGAAAAAGTGCGAATTTATAGTTAAAATTTATATCAGAAGACGAAGAAAAAATCGGGGATTCTAGTGCATAAACTACTATTCTCATTTTCGTAAACCTAAGTGCAGAAATTACATTATTAAGTCAATACGTAGATAAAACCTGTAAAAAGTGGTAGTAAACGTGATAACTTTTTCGTCGATAACAAGGCATTTATTAATTTAAGTGTACAGGGTAGGACCTACTCTGCGGACATCACAATAAAATAGACAATTAAAATGACAAATAACTGTTTTAAGTGTAGGAAGAAAATTAATGATAATGAAGATAATTTGAAGTGTTCAGGACTGTGTTCAAATTACTTTCACATAAAGTGTATGAATATAACAAGTAGACAATTAGATATTATTGAAACCTGTAATGGAATGAAATGGTTTTGCGAAGGGTGTCTAAGTTATGTAGACCTCATTAACAAGATTTCATCTGATTTGGAAAGTTTAAAGACTTTTTTTCAAAGTGAAATTAAGGATCTAAAAGATATGTTTCGCACAAACACTGATAAAAGAAATGAAACCAAATTAGGATTGTCTAAAACCTATGCTGAAGCTGTCAGTGAAGAAGTAGTTATTATTAAACCAAAAACAAATCAAGAATGTAAGAAAACCAAAGAAGCTATTCAAAAAAATATAAAACCAGGTAATCTAGAAGTGGGTATAGCAGAGATGAGGAATATAAAGGAAGGAGGAGTTGTCATAAAGTGTAAGACCAAAGAAGAAAAGGAGATAATTAAGAAAGCAGCAGAAAAGAAATTAAATAAGAATTACGAAATTAAAATTCCTAACCTAAAAAATCCTTGTGTTAAGATCGTGGATATTGAGGACGAATATGAACCAGATGATCTACTGAATTTAATAAAAAAAGCAGAATATATCAATTTTTCATGAAAAACAGCGTGCTTCAAGTTAAGGTTATAAAAAAGATGAAGACCAAATTTATGGCTATCATTGAATGTGACCCTGATTCTTTTAAGAAAATTATGGATCAAAATGCTATCTTTATTGACTGGGCTAAATGTAGAGTTTTCGAGTATGTAAGTGTAGTTAGGTGTTTCAAATGCGGTGGCTTTGACCATCATGCTGACAACTGTAAAAATCAAAGAAAATGTTTAAATTGTACGGCAATAGATCATACAACAGAAAATTGTGTAAGTAATTCCCTCAAATGTCTAAATTGTATAGAGGTAAACCAAAAACTTAAAATTGACATTGATGTTAACCATTTCATTTATGCTTCAAACTGTCCCGTATATTTGAAAAAAATTGAAACTCAGAAGAAAAAGATTAAATATGTTTCATCCTCTTTTTTAAGTCTAACAACCTAGATCATTACATCGCTTTACCAACTAATATATATAATAGGCAATCAACTTCTGGTTTGTCAGAAAATAAATTGCAACATGGTTGTCAAAAAAATACATTTTGTTCTAGTAAATTTTGTCATTTTAATGCTAGATCTGTTGTAAATAAGTTTAATGATATAAAAATGTTTGTGGAACAGAATTCATTTTTAGCTGTTGGTATAAGTGAAACCTGGTTTTCGGATGATATTGAGAGTGATACATTTAGCATACCTAATTACATGTTAACAAGAAGTGATCGTAAATCCAGAGGTGGAGGAGTTGCTCTATATATAAAATCTGTATATAATCTATCATTCTCAGTGTTAACCGTGCCGACTGAAGTGGTTTACGAAATTGAATATTTACTTGTTAAACTCAATGTTGCCGGTCAAATTTATGCAATTGGCGTTTTTTACAAATCGCCTAGTTGCCATTATTCTAATGTAGGTATATTAAGTGATGTTATTAATTACTTAGCTGAAAATCATATTTCTAATTTTGTTCTAATGGGCGACCTAAACATTAATATGTTAGATTATAATAACGCTGCAACTATTTACTTAAGCCGCTTATTGGATATTTATGATTGCAAACAACTAGTAGTTGACCCTACTAGAGTCACAGAAGAAAGCGAATCTTTAATAGACTTAATAATAACTAATTCTGACCTTGTCATTAATAATGTTGAAGTGTTAGATACTTGTTTCTCTGATCATAATGTTATTTATTGTGATATCGAATTAGCTAGGAACAAATGCACACCTATAGTTAAAGAATTTCGTAGCTACAAAAGTTTTGATATTAATGCCTTCAATGAAGATGCTGCTACTATTAATTGGAATCATATCTATAGTATTAACTCTTTAGAGGAAAAGGTTGATTTTTTCAATAAAAATTTAATAAACCTCTTTGACAGACACGCTCCATTGAAAAAATGTACTTTTAATTCCAGTAAGAAACGGGAACCATGGTTTACAGATACATTAAAACAAATAAAAAAAATCAAGAACAAATTCTGGCTGAGATACAAAAAAACCAGAAATCACGCACATAGACAAATATACTGCGACATTCGTAATTATTATAACACCGTCTGTAAGAACGAAAGAGTTGCCTTTTATTCGTATAACATTAATATCAGTAAGAATAACTCTAAACAGCTATGGTCCAATTTAAAAGGATGGGGTATTGTAAAAGACAACGTTTCTGAAAATTTGCCTGATGAAATTTGTAACGCCAGCGATATTAATAATTACTTCATAGATTCGATACCTAAATTAAACTCTGAAGAAAAAAACATAATCAAACATATTATAGGTCTAGATATAAAGACGATCTGCTATTTCTCTATAGTCCAGTAACTATCGCAAAAATTGAGGATATAGTAAGAAGGCAAAAACCACAAACCATGGGACCAGATGGCATTTCTGCTAGAATGTTGCAATTTTCGTTACAATGGGTAGCTCCACCTTTAACACACATAATTAATGTATCCTTTGAAATTGGGCAGGTACCTCATCAGTGGAAGATATCCTGTATTAAGCCTATCCCCAAAATTAAGAATCCTAAGTTACATAAAGATCTGCGCCCTATAAGTCTACTTCCTGTTCCTCTTAAAATCGCTGAATCTGCAATGTATGAACAGCTTTTTCAATATGTTACTGAGAATTCAATAATCCCTCCTTATCAGTCCGGATTTCGTAAGAGCTTTAGTACTACTACTTTATTATCTAACGTAGCAGATGACATTTTGAGAGCTATTGATAATACGCAGGTTGTGTCTCTAACTTTATTAGATATGACGAAAGCTTTCGATTCTTTGGATATTAATTGTTTAATAGCTAAATTATACCATTATGGTATTTCTGAA
This sequence comes from Aromia moschata, assembly GCA_029963805.1. Classification (NCBI taxonomy): domain Eukaryota; kingdom Metazoa; phylum Arthropoda; class Insecta; order Coleoptera; family Cerambycidae; genus Aromia; species Aromia moschata. Next base: position 1,068,280 of record JAPWTK010000070.1, read on the forward strand.
AATACATTTCGCTGGTTTCAAAGCTACCTTTCCGGTAGAAAACAATTTACTAGAGTTAATACGGATTCTTCAATACAGGTATCAAAAAGTAAATTAGTAAAATCTGGCGTTCCACAGGGATCTGTACTGGGACCACTCTTGTTTAATATTTTTTCAGCAGATATCTCGAAAATTTCACTACATGGCAATTTATATATGTACGCAGACGATATTCAGCTTCTACACAGTTTTCCGTCCTCCAACTCTTCCACTGCTACTGACTTTATAAATAACGATTTAAAACTCATTCATGATTGGACCATCAAAAATACTTTAGTGATTAATGCAAATAAAAGTCAGAATATAATATTTGGGACATCTTTTCAATTACGTAATATTGAAGACATAAATATTGAAATTAATAATGAGGTAATTAGTTCAAGCGTTGTTGTAAAAAACCTTGGGGTGTCATTTGATCCGACATTAAGATTTTCTGGTCACATAAGCAACATATGTAAAAAAGCATTTATTTCTTTAAAGCAGTTATACTCATTTAAACAATATTTAGATAGTAATACAAAAAATTTTGCTCACTGAAACCATGGTTCTTTCTTATTTAAATTACGCAGACGTAATATATGGTCCTTGTCTCGTGCAAGAGGATAAATATCGTCTACAGAAAATACAAAACAGTTGTGTAAGATATCTTACAGTCGTGCCACAGTTTGGACATATTACTCCTTATTTACGTAATTTCAATTTATTGAACATGTCTGAAAGGAGATTTATACACTTTGTTGGTTTTGTTCTAAATATTGTAAAGACCAAAAGACCTGAATATTTATATAAAAAAAATTAACTGGCGTTCTGACATTCACAGCAGGGATTTAAGACAGATAGGAAGTAAGGTTTCCATTCCTCCATATAAAAATGAATTGTTCAAATCTTCTTTTTCGTACATGGCTGCATATGTTCTTAACACTCTACCAACTCGCTATCGCAATTTGTCAGTGGAAACAGTAAAACAAAAATTAAAAGACGACATACTTTCTTCTAATCTGGAATATATTGATATGGGTATGTTCTAATAAATCTGTTATTTAACCATTTGTTTTCTGTTATTAGTACATAACCGTTTGTAATATAACATATTATATTTGTAACATCACATATTATATCTCATAGCTAATTTAGTCTGTTTTTATGTAAGAATTTGTGGAAGTGTTGTAAATCAACTATGTTGACACACATTCCTTTTGAAAAAGGGATACTGTACTTGTACTGTTTTGCCTTTTCAATAAACTTATTTATTATTATTATTATTATTATTATTATAGTTGTTTCATTAGTAATTACAGTGTAACTATCGCACTTGAAATGAGTAGCCATTAAAGAAAAGAAAACGTAATATTTTAGAAAATGAAAAAAACAGCTGAACAATTTATCATATCAATATCTACCAATAGAAGATAGTTATAATAATATCGATATGAATCATGTATCAGTGTCAACTCGATAGCCTTATGTTGGAAACAATAATTGTATAGCAATGTTTTTGATCTTAGAGCCAATCGCTATTACCTATATTGACAAACAACAGTATAGAAAAATAACACTAGCAGAAATAACAGTAATAACATGAATAACAGTTGTGTCTGGTATTTACCCCTAAGTTACTTGCGTGAGATGCATCACAAACGTGCCTCCATAAACATTTTTCCTAAAAATTCGGTGAAAATATTTTTGGTAAACTCCTCGCATTATTCAGCATACATTTCCGAACATCTATCATAAAGATATTTCACAAATGTGTGGTTCATTATGTCCAAGCGGGCAACCGGATAGGTGAGTGAACAAACAGATATAAATTTTCGTTGACAGTTGAAATATTAACTTTTCAGAACATTGTAGGTTTATAGTAATAATTCTTATACAATATTTTTTCCCCAGTGTGATACTTCCACTCCAGTATGTGCACGAGGAAGTAATACGTTCACAGTTAATTCTAATGTAACTATATACAGTTGGAATATATAAAAAAAAATATTAATATTGTTATAAACATAACAAATTTCAAATTACATATTTCACTTATTAATTCTGAAAATATTTAGAAAAAATATTGTTTTTAAAAATTTAACAGTCTATATCGTTTTAACGAAGTATCTTAAAGATAAAAACTTGATATGAAAGACCCCCCTTAAAATACTCCAAGTAACACGAGGCCTTATTTTTTGGTCACCAGTTATAAATACCACCCTGTGTATTTTTTGTGCTTCCTATATAACATATACTTTTCCAAAAGGCAATCTAAATTTTAGGATAAGCAACACTTTTTATCAAGAATGATTTTTATTGGTACAAGGCGAAATAAAAAAAGTTTCACATTTGTTAAGCAAATCTGGGCTCACGCTGTATATAAATATACATATTACTTCCACGTTGACGTAGTTGAGTGGAATTATAGCAATAAGGACATATTTAAAAAAAAATGTATTGGCTGTATATGCTTCAATGCTTCAAATTTGTTTGTCTGTTTGTCGGTCTGTAAACCTTTTTTTGTGTACACGATAACTCAAAAACTCGGGGGAGATTTTGAAGATATATCTATAAAAATATACATATAAAGAAAATTTTAAAAAATTGTGGAAACATACGTACTCGTATGATCAAAACAAATCTTAAATTTTTGTCCAATGCTGATGCTGTTTTTGCTCCACACAAGGTGAGGAAAGGGGTGGTTTTTGTTCTCTTAATATGAGGTAATAAAGATATTTATGTAACGCGTCGTTTTATGGGTCATTGACATAGTAAAATTCAAATATCACATAATTCATTCTCTATTCTCATTTTACTTCCATATTCACATATTTTGTAGAGGAAGTGTGGTACTCCTGAAAAAAATGCATTGGCTAAATAGGCTAAAATGTCGAGATTTTAAGTTTAAGCCAAAACAAATTTAGGTCTGTCTGTCTGTCGGTCGGTAGGTTTGGTCTGTCAGCCATTCATCCATCCGTCCGTCTGTCAGTCTGTCTGTCTGTTTGGTTGTCGGCCTGTCTGTCTATTAACCTTTTTTTGTGTACACGATAACTCGAGAACGTGTTAAGATGTCAACTTGAAGTGTGGAGCACTTGAATGTAGGGTTGAGGGGGTTAAGGGGGTAAGTATTAAAAATATGTCAAATAAATATTTTTAACAAAAATTTTAATCATTGTACAGTGGAAGGAGCTCTATAAAAATCTCCTACTCTTCTTACCCCCTCCTCTTGGAGTATGGGAATGGGAAACTAGAATAAAATATAAGGGTAATATTAAAAATTTGTGAAAACTTATGTGTAGCCAAATTTGAGTTTAGATTCATTTGGCTGATGGTGCTTCTGTTGTACACAGGAGGGGAGAGGGCGGTTGTTTTTTTCTGTGAATTAATAACGATATCCATGTGACGTGTCATTTTATTAATTTTCTAGGTATGAGAATTCAAATATCACATTATTAGGTCTCTACTCTACATTGTATTTCACATCCACGTAGTCAAGCGCCGCTGCATACCGAAAACAACCTGGAGAAGACGATTTACCAAAGAACAGCTAAATTCCGTGAGTGACTTAAGAGAACATGTTTCTTTGGCCTTAATAGTAATGATTAGAAAACGCTCCGGCCCACAACGGTTTGTTTGTGAAGCGATATTTAGCAAATAAAAGACTATCTGTAGTCGTACACTCCGGTATTCGTCAGACTTAGTTCCTGTTTCCAAAAGTCAAGAATCTTTGAAAGGAGCTTGTTTTGAAAACTTGAACCAACTTTCAGCAATACATGTATAAATAAAAAATGAAAAAAAATAGCAACATTCCTTTGTAGAACCGCTTTCTAAGACTTCCAGAATTATTTCAGAGAATGGAAAATCGTAGAATCTATCGCAACGGTTTGTAGATAGAAAAGGGGAGTACATTGAAGAACAACAAAGTTATATTGTATTATTCATAAAATAATGTAGATTCTTAAATCAGTCTTATAATTTGAGTGGCGTATCTTATATAATATCGAGTCCATCATAACGTGCCTATAATGGTCCGCTTGCAGAAAGCATATAAATGATTTCCATATATTTTTTATATTAAAATATTTAATAACTATAAACATAAATCAGTGAAAAGTAATTCGTTACTCAACAAAATCAAATAAGTACTTAATTAAAAAAGTTATAAAACAATTTCCTTGAAGTGGGCATCACAGGTATATTTCCCATATTTAAAGAGTTCGTGTTCGGTTTTCTTGAGAAACTTGACAACAGCGATGTGTAAACAAATTACTGAGATTTTTTATAAACACACATTTACATATAGAATGAGCCATATATACAGTAAATTACATTCTACCTGCTACAATTAAGAATATTGCATGCGATACCATAAATATAGCAAAACGTGATTCATTTTATGTGTATAAGTCTTAATTGTCTTTGTCGTTAATACTTTTTTTAGCTAAATTTAATTTCGGAGAAAAACACTGTCCTACTTAAATTACAAGATAATAGATTCGCCTTTCTCGAAGAGTATTTAATATTTCTTCTGGTAAAAGTAGTTGCGTGGAATTTCTTTGTATTATAATTATACTTATAACTGTAAAAAAATTTGAAAACGGCGATGTAATAAAAAAAAGTATGCGTGGTGTCCGTTATGTGACCCAATATTCAATTTACAGTACCGCTTACCGAGTATTTTTGTAACTGGCACTCATTCCATTGTAACGTAAGCACACAAACATACATTACATATATATGCGAAAATATACTTTTGCTTTTAGCTGATGTCTGCGATATATTATATTAATGCCACTTAAAAAGGGTGCACAACTTAAAAACTCGTAACAGTCAACTCATACTCAGTCAAATCTATATGTACGTTTTTAAAAATTTCTTCAAACAAAAATGTACAAAAAAAAATTAATATTTTAATTTTAACTATAGAGTATTCCCAGATGAAGTTATCGATAAATTTACGATTTTCGTGAAAAAGTCATTCTTTATAAAAAAAATTGCTTGCCTTGAAACCCTTGGAAAGATTTGTTCGATTTAATATAGTGTGTTCAAAGATTTAAAAATATATATAAAATCGACGAAGAGTAAGGTACCATAAACATTAACTGTAAGTGGAAAAGTATTTAAGAAATTACTTGGAATTACTTTCGCAATATAATCTAAGATTTTAATTCAATGTTTCCTATTTCCACTTTTTGTTCCAGTGTTATATTTTTTCACTTTTATTTCGTAATAAAATACCAGTAAGTTGTTTATAAAACCATCCTTATGATTTTTTTGACATTTGGTTTGACCTAATTGCTTAATTTACAGCATCGAATTCAGCTAAGTAAATGTTATGCTAGAAGCTGTTTTGTGATTTTTTCTCAGGACCAATTGTATAAATGAGTTTTTTTTATGTGAAAACCTATGTATTTTTAATTGCTTACTAATTTCGAAAAATATCTTTTTCGAAAGCATTAATTTAGTTAGTTCCAGAATATTCTGAAATATTTACTTTTGACTAGTAGGCTATGCTTTTATACTTAAAATAAAATTATTTGCCAAACAACTTTTCTTAATTACTTTTCCTCGTACACTACATACCACGTACTTTTTGAATACTTTGTATTCGAACAAATAACAATGGTCTAGAGGGCATTTTTTTCCATTTCAATTCCAAAATTAGTTGTGGTATAATGGATTATAATGTGGCCACCTGAACTGGAGACACTCTGTATAAATAGGATTTTTTTAGTATTATCAGGCAGTTTTCTTGCTTTTAATTGATAACACAGGCCCTCAAAAAAAGTAGTCTGTGCTGGGGTTGCGACCACATTATCCCTGTGTATTTGACCTCCTGAACACAAATCTGAAATAAAATGTAGGGTCAATGGACATATGTATGTCCGACAAAAAAATAGAGAAACCGGTCAAAACCACGTTTTTACAACTTTAACAGGCCCAAAAAAAAGTTGTCTGTAGGAGTTTCGAAATTATCATCCCTTTGTATTTTAACCTTCTGAACACGAATTTGAAGTATAAAACTGCTGCCAATGGAATCACTACATCCACATCAAATTTTTCCATATTTAATTTGAGTAAATGTAAGATTATATTCTTAAAAGAGTGATATCTGGATATGACCTATATGGCTTTTATGACCTGTATGACCCTTATGACCAATATGATCTGTATGACCGTTGTGACTATTATGACCTTTATGACCAATATCACTTTTGTAATCGACATGACCACTATGACATATATGACCTATATGACCCATATACCTTTTACAATATATATGGCATTAATGGCCTGAATGACATTTATGACCCGTATGATCTATTTTGATATTGGTATAGAAGTAAAAATAAGAGTAGAGGCTTAGTAAATCTGACATTTGAATTTTTCTACCTCAAAAACCTATAAAATGACATGTCACATGAACATCTTTATTAATCCACATTAAGATACAATAAAACAACAGCACTTTCTGCTCCTGTTTAAAACAAACATACCATAAGCTGAATGAAAATGAATGTATTTTCATATTTGGTTTGGCCACACCTCAAGTTTTCAAATTTTTTTTATTATTTTCCTTTTTTTGTTTGTCCAGGGATGGGAGAAAAGTTGGATTTTTTAGAGCTCTAGAGGTCATAGAGGTCACAAAAGTCATATCGGAAATAAAGGTAATAATGATCATGAAGGCCATGAGTTATAAAGTTCATAATGGTCGTAACGGTCATACAGGTCATATTGGTAATATTGGCGTTTAAGGTAATATCCAAATATCACTCTTTTAAGAACATAACCTTATATTTTTAGCAATTTAGTCAAACCAAATGTAGAAAAATTGAATTATAAGAATTATTGAATTAGAAGTTACAAGTAAATTTAAAAAAAACTATTAAATACAGTTATAAGAAATGCTCAAATAGATCGATGCAGAATTTAATTCTACATTAAAATCTAAAATATGGTAAAATGTGGACGATTGTATTTTAAAAAATTGAGTTTGAATGGTTTGATGTTGCGCGAAATAGTAATACTATTCTAAACACCCTGTATATAATTGAGAATTAATAAAATCATTGTAATATAACTTTAGAGTTCTACTAACCACAGTGCGAATACCGATACTTAATTTTCTAAAATGACCGCTACAGATACTTTCAAATGTTATGGCGCCAATGAACAAAATTTAAAAAACCTGGAAATAACTCAAGAACGATAAAAGATAGGTATAGAAAAACCTAATGAAGATCTACTTAAAATAACGTGGAGAATCTAAATATAGAATAAAAAGGTACGTTCTATTTTATTTAAAATAAGGAAGTTGATGTCGACTTCTGGTATAACAGGAAGTATACCTAGTCATCTTGAAAAAATGTTCAAGTTCATCGTACACCTATTAGCTTAAGTCCAAATTTTCAAAAAACAGACATTTTACAAGCCAATACTTTTAATGAATGGTTTCGATCAATCACCCTGTATGTAATATCTCTTTGAGCTTTCGCACGCGTTTGGCTTCAATTGATAATGGATTTCTATGTCGTTTTTCTCCTTTTGGCTTAGTCTCTCTCTTCAACACCCAACCGTAGTCTGCCATCATATTAATGTTCCACCTTCCTTGATACCGAAGTTTAAATCTTTTATAGTCTGGGGAAATCTTTCCCCATGCTTCTCACTGAAATATCCAAAGTCTTCCGGAAAGTGCAGCTTCTAATTAATTAAACAACCTAGTTTTGGTAGTTGTTTATCATATTTTTTACTATGCTTCTGTAATCTTCATCTTTAGTCTACGTACATAGGTCATTTGAAGACAGACGTGTGCGAAAGCGCAAACCGATAGAGAAACCCTGGGTGATAAAACAGAAATCCCCTTCCTGTAGACCTGTTCCTGTTACATCAGAAAATATGTTACTCGGACTGGTTCTCGTTTTGCAAAACAAATAATAATAATAATAATACTCACCCTATAATTACTCCGAAGAGTAATCCCAGAGGTCCTCTCAGGGATCTGTGCGGGGAAGGGGTGGCTATTATTTTTATTTGCCACACAAATAACTATAAGAACTCTTACTTTTGACCATCTATTTAAAAGGCCGATATCTTCCAAACCACTACGTTTCGGAGGCATCAGTTCTCACCCTTTGTTGGTAGGTCACTGTTAAAGAGGAAAATATGAATCTTTTACCGACTTTATCCATTCTGAGAACAAAATAACTGATATAACCGGGGGCTTTGAACATCACATTAGTTAGTCTGTTGCCTAATATTAGGTAAGATCATTTGGTGATAGCGGTTAAAGTTGGAGAAAGGTAGTTTTGACCGGTTTTTCTGATTTATCTCGTCCCTTTTTTACTTCAGATTCATGTTCAGGTCAAAATTCAAAGGGATAATGTGATCGCAACCTCAGCAGACTATTTTTTGTTGGCCTATTAAAATTGAAAAAACATGGTTTTGATCGGTTTTTATGATTTTTTTCGAATTTATGTCCATATACACATATTTCTTACTTCAGTTTTGTGTTCAGGAGGTCAAAATACAAAGATAATGTAGTTGCAACCCCAATATAGAATATAGAACTTTTTTTTATCTGTGGGCCTGTGTAATTAACATATGTCTCAAAAGTTTTGGCACAAACTTTAAGAAATTTTATAAAGTAAAAATGGTTTTACGGAAATTTTTCAGAACCTATATAATTAACAACTCTATAAATAACAAAAAATTTTATTTTGAATTAATCCGTGGTCTTCAATAATACGCAGTCTTCTGGAAACATCTCACATCAAGCCATGGACCATTTCAACATCAATCCCCCGAATTTTTCTAAAAATCAGCCGTCTTAGTTGTTGCTCGTTTCCGGCTTCCCAACCTTCATCATACACCAATTTTTTTTATGAGCTAAATACTTTATTAAAATGTTCTGAAACCTCGACATTTTAAGTTTAAGCGAAAAAAAAAATTTTCTGTCTGTCGGTCTGTCTGTTAAACTTTTTTGTGTTTTAAGATATGAACTTCAAATTTAGAACACTTATCTACCGTAACAAGGTATCTACCTAATTAGATTTTGAGCTTAATCGATTAAGGGCTTGGGGTTAAATAGCGGTAATATACTTTTTCTTTGACTATTGATAATTTTTGAAACGAAGCAAGATATGCATTTCAAATGTGAGATACATAGACAACATAACAGATTCTATAAATGTGAAGGTTTTCAGATTAATAGGGTTGAGGGAATTAAAGAAGTTAACTATATTGTTTTATTATTATTACGAAAAATATTCAGTAATTTACGAAGAACGTTTTTTTTTAAAAATAATTTTATTTGAAGTTTATTAAACTATTTAACCCAAACGTTAAAAAAAGGCCAAATATTTTGTCAAACTTTTTTTGTAAGAGATAAAAAGTATAAAACGCAACTTTCCATAGAAGCAATATTATAAGTATTTTAATTTTCACAGGTAACACACTTTTATGAATATATATATGTAACTCGTCCCACATAAGGTCTGAAAATCCCACCATATGATATCGCGCACCAAGTTTATTAGAAAATTTGACTTTTGCTTGTATTTTATTGTCTAGACATTCTTCTATATTGTTGGTGTAAAAACTGCCGTTTCTTTTAATTTCAGAATTACTCAAAGTGAAGTACTTTTCATCATCCCTGACGATAACTTTGTCATTTGCAAAATAATTGCGCCTTAAAGCACGGTATTCGAGCCATCGCATTATACCAACATCTTGCTATTCGAGTTGATTTGACCTTTGACTTGGAAACACCGTAACGCCGTAAGTTTTCTCAATGACTTTCCAATTTTATTCTTGGTACTTTCGATTAACTGATTTGCTGTATCCAGTTAACAGTATAGATCTTCCACTTTTCGGAACATTTATCATGGTAAACCTTTCTCACATTCTGCTATCGCACGACACATTCTTCGCGACAAATTTTGATTTTCAAAAATTCGGACTATTTAAGCTTTAGGCATTTGCCCAACTAAATTGTAAACGGATTTTCGAAGCTCTAATTGGCTGTACTTCCGTATACGGACTATTTCCAATTCGCTTGAAATACGGTATACGGGGTATACGGTATACGAAATATGGTATACGGGGAGTTTTTTGGTGTACTGAGTACGAATCTGCATGTAAAAATATCTGCAAGTGCCCGCAAGTAAGTGCTCACAAGTAAGGTTAAAATGCGTCAAAATCGCTAAATGAAGGTGTTCGATATCTCGCAATTAGGCCTTCCTCCTACAAACCATTTCAAATGCCACATAACTGGTATACACCAATATTACAATTTAAAACTTCCACGCTCGAATTATCGAAAACCAAGCGAGATATCAACTTTTTACATGAATAAAAAGTGTTTATAATGGCCTGTTTATTTTGCGGTTTATTTTATAAGAAATCGTAATCGTGCACATGTCAACCTTACTTGTGGGCACTTCGAGGCACTTATGGACACTTTCGGGCACTTGCGGGTATTTTCATACGCAGATGCACATTTTCATACGGAAGTATATCCGCTCTAATTTATTAGCCATTATGACGTAATCGATTATGGTTATTGAACTGTCATTAAAATGAAATCATCGAATCACTTTTGTTTCCAAAGTCAAGCCGATATTTTTATATCCTTATTGTTTTTTCATATAGTTGTATCTTGTGCCAAAACTTTTGAGACATACGTTATTGGGAACTATTCTTCTTCATTTCACAATTTAATTAGTTGTTAATTGGGAAAATTCCGACGTAGTGATTAGGTAGTGAATGTTTTAGTGTTTGTCTTGTTTTTTTCTTATATGTCACTGCTTTTTAATTTTTTTTCATAAATATTTATGATTCACATAATGCAACAAATTCAATATAATGTATAAAAAAGAGAATAACTTTGGTATATGTGCCCATTGTTACTGTAATTTCTGAAATTTCGCCTTTCATACTGTACAGTCCTTTCTCCATAAGATGATTCATTTTAGGGATTACATGAAGAAAGAAATAAGGCGATGTAATTTTTCTGTAATAAAAACAGAGAAATAAAAACAATACAAGGTATTTGTATTGTTTTGAATTATTAATTAATTATTCATCACTAGCTATTCTAGGGAACTAGCAAGATGTAAAACCAATATTTTGTTTACATGTTTTATGTGCTGCAGCTGTATGTGGATTATATCATTTTATGTAGCTTTTTACACGACGATAAAATCAAATAAATACTTCTTGACCAGTAATACTCGTATTATTTTATATGAAATATTTTACTGTCCCTTAAAAAACAATTAGCTGTTCAATGAGCATGTAATGAGATGAGCGTGTATATATATAATTATTCATAAAGATCAAAATTCACTCGAGAGCCTCGGTCGATTCTTCCAATTCATAAATAACACAGGTCTACAAAATAAAAAAAAGTTCTGTCTTTGCAATCAAACCCATCATTTCCTATGTATTTTGATGCACTGAAACCAAATTTGGCAAAAAAAAAATTTCTACCGCATCAGTTTTTTTTCTACACCCCCATATAACTCTCATAAACTCTAATAGAGGAAATTTTTCGAAAAAAATATCTTCAACTATTTTTTATGACCTTTATTTTGGTTTTTTGGGTCGCTAATCACGAATCTGAAGTCAAGAATAAATTTCGACTTAGTGACAGCTGTCAAATTTCACTAAAAAGTAAAAAGTTGATATTAAATGCATATTTCTACATTTTTTAGGATGCTCATTACTATTTTGTTGTAGATGTTGTTATATTTGTGAAGGAGCTACTTAAATCTTTTATTTGTGTCATGAAATTATTAAGCGATCAGTATGTGTGTTGCCAATCGATTAATGTATTAATAGGATGCAATCTTGAAACGGGCAGCATCATAAATTCCTCAACCTGTATGATTTTACAAATTTACAGTATTGACCTTGAGTTACTTTTGTATAGGGGTTAGTACATTTTATTAAATGGAAACCCCTCTTCTTACATCATGGAAATATACTTTTAGTTATAAACTAATATAATAGATATAAGAATGGACAGCAAACTTTCTTTTCTTGTAAAACATTAAATACCTGCATTCATAGATTTTCGCAAGAAAAAGGATCTACAGCCTATTTCTGAATTTTTGAATTTTCATTAAAGCACCAAAATACTTAATTATTTTTTAAGTTCTCACATAACAACCACTTTACAACATAATGTTTGCTAACTACAGAATATTGATTTGAACATTATCCAAAACCGTTAAAAATACCTTCGTGTAATTGTTTTTGAACAGATTTTGAAATCTGTGTTAGTAGACCGATGTATGTTTTTACTTGTACTTTAAATAAATTGATGTTTTACAGTTAGGATTAATTTAGTTTAGAAGAATGTCCAGTATCTCCTCATTCTGCTTGAAGGCGATTTGTAGAGCGGAAACGATTTTTTTCTGCACCAAAAGTGGCCCTTTTTTATCTGTTACCGTAATTCCGCATTTTGTGGTATTATATTTCAGTGATCCTTCAATAGGTGAGATGCTATATTGAGGTGATGAAAATATTTTTTTATTCGAGTTTTTGACCGAAATTACGTTGATATTACATTGAAGATACACAAAGACAAAATATATAATGTTTCATAGTGATGGTAGAAACAGTTATTATGTGTCTTTTTTACACGAACAACTTTGATGAGGTTTATGGAAGAAATATCGAGCATGTAAAAAATAAAAATTGTGTACATATATATGAATATATAAATTTACAAGTCAGACAAAATTGAATATACAAAAATATGACATATAATTTAAAATACATAAAAAATATGAAATATATGACAATGGCCAAGACAATAAAGTAATAAGTAAAGAAACAATTGTTTGCAATATTGACCATCTAAAACTATAACAATACTTATATATAACCATAAACTATGGTTAAAGAGACTTTGTCGGGTGATTAAAATTTAAACAAATTTAATCATCTCCTGATGGTGTAATATGTTTATTCTTTACCTAGAATACAAAGAAAAAGATCGATCATTCCACTGGCATAGACCGTTATACAAAAACACTAATTGAGGTAATATCTAAATGTACTTAGTAATTTATAATCATAATTGTCTTCTTTAAAATTGTAAAATATTAAGTTTTTGTTTGTTTTTAAATGTTTTTATACAATTGTAGCCCTGAAGAAGTCTAAGTAAATTGGACGAACTGTCGGCAAAAAATTAGTGCTTCTTTATTTGTCCAATATCCTCAAGAACAATATCTTTATCAACTTGGATGCAACTGACAACTATAATCTGGATATAAGTGGGCACGTAGATTGTAAGTGCAGTATTTTGGATTGGTGGAAAACGTCTTTATGTTGGTATTTGGGTATATTAGTATCACAACTAGTATAAAATTGTCTTCTAAGTTGTTTAAATTACAATTCCGTGTTAACAAAAAGGTGTTTGTATCGCACCGAAGAGGTGTTTGTATCGCGCTTCATATTTTATTGGTTCTAAGAAGTGTGCATGTCTGATAACGAAAATAAAGTAAAAACTTACTTTAACGAAAATAAAGTAAAATGTTACTTTATTTCAAAAGGAATATAACCAAATTAGAACTTGCGCTAAATCGTGTGCAATAAAACTTGCATTCACTATTTAAAATGGTTTGATGGGCATTTACATTGAACGCAAATCATATTACGTAAACGTAAAGTGGCTCTTGTACAAGTTGTGGCCCACAAACAAGTGTTTTTACAAAGGCTCTTGTACAAGTGTTGGCTATATACAAGTTGTAGCCCACAAACAATTAATTTTTTTCTCTAATAGCGTTAGAACCTCAGTGTAGCAATCAATATTGAGACCCATTTGCTACTCTTGGAAGGACAAAGTTAAATTTAAAAATGGAGATGATGATAAGCTTGGAAGCTTGGTTGACAAAGCGCGTGTTAGACGTACTGTTTCGGTGATAATGCTATCGGGTATTGGTCTTATAAGGTGAAAAACCGCAACCTGTTTCCACAATCATTTAGATTAAATCTCAAAAAACATCACATCAGAGCACACACTTAAGAATGTGATATTGAAATTCCTCTACTCGCCACCATCGCATAAACCTGTTAAACCATATACCATGTGACTATTTTATTTCACCCCTTCCTCCCTACATCGGGACAATAAATAACACCATAAACCCAAAGAAAGTAAAATATATCCACAATTTAAAGTTCAATATAGACATATTTGATCATAATGATAGTTATCTGCTGTACGCCGTAGAAGGAAAAGGGTAGTATTTTTTGAGCTCTGTATATTCTAAAACAGAATATGTAGGGTGCCATTGTACTAAATAACATGAACTCCATAGAAGGCACTTTAAATGTAAGTTAAGTTTTTGAAAATTCTAGTTGGTTTTATTTGAATCCAATAAAATGGTTGTCCAGTCCATTATTACAATTTAGTTCAATCGAACCTCAACGAACCTTTTTCAAACCGTTTAATAACTGAAGTCACACCATTAGTCTCATACAGTAAAGATATAGATTTTACAGGAAAATAAAATAAAGAGCTGCTTTTTGTACTGAAGAGTTAAGGCTGCGTTTTTAAGAGGCAAACGACATTTGCAATCTGCTTATACCGAGTGACATAGACGGATTGTAACAGCCTTTAATTTCTTTATGTACCAGGTCTGTAAATATGAAACCGGAATTTGCCCATAGATGATCGTAGCTGTCAATGTAGTTACCGTCAAACCGCGTCATTGGCGCCATTTTCTTGTTGACATCTGACAAAATTTGTTCAACTCACAACAACACAAGTTTCATACAACAGCATAGTTTGTAATAGCGTTGAACATGTCGAATTTTGTGCCTGGATACTACAATTTGCGGACAGCATTGATTTTCTGTTACCATTTGAAGAAAACTGCTGCAGAATCGCATCGAATGCTTGTCGAAGCTTATTGTGAGCATGCTCTTGATAAATTACAGGGCTTTGAGTGGTTTAACAAATTTAAAAGCGGCGATTTTGACGTGAGAAATGAAGAACGTGGAATACCACCAAAAAAGATTGAAGACAGCGAATTGCAAGCATTGTTGGATGATAACAACAAATTATAGATCGATCGATCGCTATCGACAACAAATGATCGATTTGAATCAAGCTTTGTGTGAAAAACGACCAGAATATCAAAAAAGGCAACACAAAATGATTTTGCTTCATAATAATGCACCATCACACACAACAAAACTGATCAAGAAAACGATTGAGCTTACTCACCAGACTTGGCTCCGTCCGATTATTACTCATTTGCATCGATAGGGCATGCACTTTCTGAGCAGCGCTTCACTTCTTACGAAAATGTACGCACATGGCTCGATGACTGGTTTGCCTCAAAAGAGCAACAGCTTTTTTTGGCGTGGCATCCACAAATTGCCAGGCAGGTGGGAAAAATGTATAGCTAGCGATGGGCAGACTCCAAATAAAATATTTTTATCATTTTCATATAATAAATGTGTATTTTCTATATAAAAATTCCGGTTTCATATTTACTCGTACTATTACACAATTTTGAAATGTATATTTATTTAGAGTTATGTAACTATTGATAAGGTTTTTTTCAAACTAACGGACATTATTTACAACTTTCTGTCTAACCGGAAGTTGACCCAACTTTCTAATTTTAAATAAAACCTGTATATTTTTAAGCTTATCTTAGTCGCCTTAATGTTCTCTTTTCAACCATATATGACATGGTGCCATTTGTTTATTTACTAACAGCTGAAATGTATTTTATTATAGGAAAGCTTTTGCAGCTTAGTGGGCTGTGATATCGAAATCCAACTACTAAGCCATTATGCACACCACATTTTTTAATCCTTTTACATTATTTTAAACACAGTTCATTCCTGCTACTCATAAATATTTTTTTTAGCTTTGAGGCAAAGTGAAACAACAGCACAATATATCAAAAATTATCAAATTTTTATTTTAAATGGTTGGAAAGTACCTAACTGTCTTTAATTTTTGTCATGCAGAACAAAACAAAACGGTGCAACTTTATGATTCCATGGGCGTGAATATATCCTATATCTATATAAATATCTTATACATATATATAAATTCGAAAATTGTGAAATTAATTTTTTCATTCAAATCAATATAGGAGATTAAAATTAGCCTGCATACAAAACTCTTAATATTTGTAATATAATTTGCTGTAAATAATGCTCATTTAGCCAATCTCAAAAAATTGTCTGTATTAATAAACCTAGCTGAAATACACGTCACTGGCGTCTTAAACAAGTAGAATTACCAAAGTCGTAAAAATTTAATGGCACAGTGGACCGAATAAGTATTTAAGGAGTATTACATACAAAGCAATCCATAGTATACTGGATCGGCATTCGCAGGGCATTTCGCTGCTGCCGGCAGCTCAAGCGTTGCCGGCTCTTCAAAATTTTCTTAAGTATAGTGATATACATAAAGTTGTTTTAATTTATAATTATTTTTTCCAGCAATTTTAAACGCTTTATTTTAATGCTAACTAATAAATTTATATCTATGTATTTTTTTTGTTTTAAATATTTCCAAACTAGCTTTCTAAGAACGTCACGAACTAACAGTTTACTGAAGTATGAAGTATAATAAATATATCTGACAACCTTGCTTTTTTCTACCTACTTTCAATTTAGAATGGAAATACAGTACATAAAATATGTACATAAAATTAAAATACGGTGTTAGTTTTGAAAATATCGTGGGTTATTTTTAGACTTTGTTCACAAAACTAAAAAATATTTATGAGTGGCCGAAATGAACTGTGTGAAAATATAATGTTCATAATAGCTGTTTTTCGATTTCACAGCCTTATAAGCTTCAAAAGACGTTGGACCTAGCACGTTATGAGCACCTAGCATTTTTTTTAATTAAATGCATTTTAACTGTCAGTAAAGAATCAAATGCCACCACGTCATACATGATTGAAAAGAGAATTTCAAGACGAATAAGATAAGCTAAAAAATATACACAGTTTTATTTAGAATAAGAAAGTTGGGTCAACTTCCGGTTAAACAGGAAGTTAGAAGTAATGTCCGTTTGGTTGAAAAAAAAGCCTTGTTAAGAGTTATGTAACTCTAAATAAATATTAATTTCAAAATTGTAATAATATAAAATAGTACATAAAGAAATTAAAAGCTGTTACAAGCCGTCTATGTCACGGGATAAGCAAATTGCAAAATATGTGGTTTGCCTATTAAAAATGCAGTCTTATAAATATACAGGTTCTATTTAAAACAAGAAGGTTGAGTCGACTTCCGGTCAAACAGCAAGTTACAAATAATGTCTGTTAGGTTAAAAAAACCATTTCAATAGTTGCATAACTCATATCAAAATGTTACATCAGTAAATAAATAAATTAGAATTATACTGTTACATGTGTCCTGTGTCACCCCGTATATATATTACGGGGTGACACTTAAACGGGGTGACTTAAACGGGGTGACTATTAAACTATTTTTTACAAACATGTTCTGATCTAAAATGACTGTAATATATATATATATATATATATATATATATATATATATATATATATATATATATATATAGTATTCTTTAAATCTCGTATTTTCATAATTGCCTTTCATTCATTTTTTGTTAAGATCTCGCGACCCTGACCTTTGAAATCGATGTCGAAGTTGAAGTCAGTTCTTAATCTTTCTGCATCTTATCATTTTGTGTATCCAAGTGAAATCACGAATTATGAATTTACAATCGCATGGCATGCCGCGCAAACAATTGAAATATATTTTGAAATTTTTTAACTTGTGAACATCTCTCTTGTATTGATAGTGCCAAAAATGAATATAAACATATGTATATCTTATGTGATTTGTTGTTACACTAAAAACAATTTATTTATGTTGGCGATTAAAAACAATTTATTATTTGATTTCTTTGGTAATTTTTGTTTTTCATTTTTAACCAAAACTGTACAAATGTTCAGTTTGTTTTCAATTTACAATTGTAAATTTCCAACATTGAGGTCAGCATATGTTTGTAAATATAAGATTCCTAGAGCCTTCTGGTAATAAAAAATATATTTGTGATTGTGCAGGGTGTTTGGACTAGGGCCCATTCATAGACATATATTGTAATGGTAATTTCTTTGAGTCAAAATAATTCGATTTAACCCAAGTTATCTTAGTTAAAAAGTCAGTAATAACGGAGATAAATGGTGTCAAATTTGAAAATTCATTTTTAAGTAAAATCGGTATATATGGAACAGTCGGGTAATATGGAACTTCCCATAACATTTAATCACGTAGCTCCATCTCTTAAATAACGGCCGTGTTATAAAACTCGTTATAACTGTGTAGTCCCGCTGCAAAACAAAATTGGCGCCAAACGCTACCAACGCTGGAAAATGTGAGGTTATGATTTCGATGTATTCACAGTTTGTGCAGGGTGTCAATTAAAATTGTTTGTGACTACTCTTGGGAAAATAAATTTGTTTGAAAGCACGGTAAGTTTGTTTATGCATAAGGCAGTAGAAATCTTGACGATTTGAATCGGTATTTTTCATAATAACAAATAGAGCATTATTTTTGTTTTCATTTCGAACGCGGGTAATATGGAATATTCCATATTACCCACTGAATATAAAGTAGGGTTTTTTATTTTCTTTACAGAAATAATAAATACTTTGTCGAAAAAACGAAAACAATGGAGTGCGACTGATATGACAAATGCTCTTGAATCAGTAAGGAACAGAAGTATGGGATATTTGACAGCAGCAAAAGCATTGAAAGTTCAACGTACAACACTTTTTCGCCTTTGTAACACTGAAGGGCCTCCAGCAATTGTTAGTAAAATGAAATAACCAGTAATGTAAAAAACCAGTTTTATCACCCGAGAAGAGGAACTAGTTCGGTATTTACTTCTCATGGATAAGAACATTTTTGGTCTGACGAGAAGGAATGTCTGATTTATGGCATTTCACCTTGCTAAGCGCAACAACATACCACATCCATTCTCCATTCCATTCTTGGTTTTAATCCTGAGAATGTCGATGAGTTTTTCAACTTATTAGAGGAGGTTATGACGAAGCAAAATTATGGCCCCCATCAAATATATAACGTAGATGAGTCCGGGTTGTCTACTGTGCAATCAAGATGTCCAGAAGAGGTATTGTGGAAGCAAGTGATCAGCTAAAAAAAGGGAGCACCTCCAGGATCTTTGTTTGCTTTCCACCCATCCGGGTGGATTCAAACCACCAAGATTTATTTACACAATGGTTTGATCACTTCTTAGAAAAGACCAAACCTTCAGCAACAAACCCAGTATTGCTGGTGTTAGACGACCATCACACTGACACCCGGAACCTAGATGTCCTTATAAGAGCCAAAGAAAACTTCGTTACAATTTTATGCTTACCGCCACATACGACTCATAAACTGCAGCCCAGAGTTGGGCAGAATATGACTAAATGACTAATGACTAAAGTAAAATGATTAAACTTTAGTCATGACTAAATTAATCATAGGATTTGGTCACGACTACGGTTTAGTCATGATTAGTTGTTACTCATACCAATGATTAATGGTTAGTCATGATTGAAGTTTAATCATTAGTCATGACTAACCTCAATCATCATCAATCATTAGTATGACTAACAATTACACAGGCACACAAAAAAAAAGTTGTCTGTCCGAGAGGTGCCACATGTATATTCCCATGTATTTTTGGTTGCTGAACACGATCTCCCCGTCAGATTTGCTCCATATGGTCACAGATCTTGC